>CAOKZL010000092.1:711832-1423665 GCA_948472985.1 Iguana delicatissima | reverse complement strand
GAGTGATTTCTGCTGTGAGTTGCACATGATCATCAGTGGTGTTCTGCCATTTTCTGCTTTTGTTTTGTTTTTTGTCTGTATTCCTGAGTACTAGTCTTGCCTTGTCAATCCCCCCTACTCACTGGATAAGTATAGTAATTGAAGAATTGTGCACTGTAAATCCATGAATCCCTATATATGATGGATATGATGAGATATGGTTGAACCAAAGAGCTTGACTGTAGACATTAGATTTGATGGTGTGTTCTGGCTGGAAGTGATTGCTGAATATATTTATCTATCAGTAAACTTTTAACATAATAGCAATAGCAATATAGCAATTGCAGTTATTTCTATACCGCCTATCAACTAGCGTTATCTAAGCGGTTTACAATGTATTTTAGCTAATTGCCCCCAACAAGCTGGGTACTCATTTTACCGACCTGCGAAAGGATGGAAGGCTGAGTCAACCTTGAAGCCTGGCAGGATCGAACTCACAACCTTGTGGTTGCAGTACTGGTATTTAACCACTGCACCACCAGGGCTCCTGGTGAACATATGGTTCTATGTCCACTGTGTACTTGTATACTCTGTAGAGAATGTGAACCTGTTGTATGGACAATTTTAGGCTTATGACTTGTAAAGAATTACACTAAGATGTGTACTTGTCACTAAATTTTCCAAGGGCTAGGTGACGGACATGATTTGCATCTTTCTGGATCCTATTATATTCTATCCCACTCCCACAACTATATAAATATGCATTATAACTTGAAGTTTTAATATATGATTATTCTCCTCCTAATTCAAAATGAGCAGTTTTATGAATCATGATGGATGTGGTATCTGAACAGATGATGGTAAGCATACATGGCCCTCACTCACAAGAGCCAGTGTGGTGTAGTGGCTTGGATGTTGGACTAGAACTCTGGAGACAAGGGTTGAAATCTTTACTCAGCCATGGAAACCAACTGGCTGAGCTTTGGAAAATCATACTCTCCCAGCCTTGGAGGAAGACAATGGTAAACTGTTTCTAAACATCTTACAAAAATAAAACAAAAAAACACTGTACTAGGTCCACCTTGGGATCACCATAAAGCAGAAATCACTTGAAGGCACACCACTAGAACAACACATTTGAACTGAATGATCTGTGTCATTCTTTAGATTTCTTGCAGTGCAGAACTACAGGGCCACTGGCCAATTACTCTCCATCTCCAGTAAACACACAGCTCCTTTCTTCTCTATTCTTCTTCATCTTTCTTCTCCTTCTTTGAAAGCTGTGGCTTTTTATTATTATTATTATTATTATTATTATTAATCCCAATTAGAGTATTAAATGGCAAGTCAACACACGGGTATGTTTCATTGGTTTGATGGCTCTACTTTAACTGGGACTAAAAGCAGTTTTTAGGTTAATGTGATAGTGGAAAAAATGAAATGGAAGTCACCGGACAGCATTTCAGTGCAATAGCCTTGCTATATTTCTGAAGAATTTAATCCTACACTCTGATAATTATGTCTGTACACAGACTGTAATGGAATACAAGCCATTTTCCTTGCTATTTTTTCATTTCAAATGATACCCAAGAGAGGATATATATAATCTGTTCTAGTTTTTGGGAACTATAGTTGAAAATACCTTTTGTACTATGGACACTTCCTAGGAGTGAAAAAGTTCCTCAAACAGTATCAGCACTACCAGTCACCTTTTATCTTTCTAAATCCATACTAAGATAGGCTTAGATATTTTGCTGCCTGATAAGCAAGAACAGATCATTCTCCAGGTCAAGATGCAGAATAACCAAAGCCAGCCAACACCTCTCCCCATATCTGGCTATGAAAATACGTCACTATCAAAGACAATAACTAAGAGGTTGTTGCCTATTGCTATAGCCCAGAAAAGGTTCAAACTAGAGCTTGGGTCTTGCCACTAGCCATACTAACCATGGGATTCTGGGCACTGCATTCCAAAAAGTAACTTTTCCTAGATCTGGCTCTCAGTTCATAGAATCATAGAATCATGGAAATGTAGAGTTGGAAGAGACCACATGGGCCATCCAGTCCAACCCCCTGCCATGCAGGAACACCCTCAAAGCACTCCCAACAGATGGCCATCCAGCCTTTGCTTAAAAACCTCCAAAGAAGGAGATTCCACCACAGTTGTGAGGCACTCAAGGGAACTTACTTCCTTACTTTTCTAATCTTAGAAAAGCATATCTGGTGAGAAGAAGAAAAAAAGATTTCAATTGCATAGTTAAATATGTATCTGATGTGGAATGTCACAGAAATGCTCTTATGAGTTAACACAATATATGAAAGAAAAATGGTCTTGAAATAGATGAAACATTCTAGTTTATAACTTTCTTTCACATTCTGTTTATATGGTGCAGGTAATGTGACAGTACATGGAATGCCAAAGTATTTTCTCTCTCTCTTTCTCTCTCTGTGTATATGTGTATACTCAAGCATGTGCACTTGCACACAGAACAGGTATGCTGAAAGTAAGATCCATGTTCCACAGCATCCATGGAAATGCGTCTGTGTATGTCTATATAGCAGTCATGAGATATGTTACTGGAAGCAAATCATTCTCAACATGTTTAGGTCCATCAAATCATCATTTTTCTTCCCCATGCACCAGATTTGATAAACAGAGAATATTCTATTGTTCTTTTGAAAGTTCACATGAGACAAATAAACACTTCACCTTCCCTTCACTGTTGCCTGGTCAGTTTACAAAGGTTGTTGGAGGAATTTAACTCCAATACAACATTCCACCAGAATTCACTTTTACATGGGCTCTGATTTCCACTGTGTATGATACTGTGAAAACAGGGGTCAAGGCCCAATTAAGAAAGGATACAGGAGTCTGAAAAGATAAAGATTCGCCCTATTTGTTTTTGGACCTATCACCAGCTTAATTCCAACAGCTTGGGAATTATGTAAAAAAAGAGGTGTTGGAAAAACAGTAGACAGTATATATAGAATCTGCTTTTTTTTTTGAAAAAAAATCAGAATGGTAAAAAACATAGAAGCATTGTCCAAGTCTTGAAGAGTAGTCTTTACAGCATAGTTAAATCCAATTGTTAATCTCAATTCAAGTAGACTCACTAAATCAATAGGTTTTATATAAATGTTGACTTTCTGTCCAGCAGTTGATTCAATTAATTTATGTTAGTTGGAATTAGCAACTGGATTTAAGACTAAAAGATTGAGAAATGGGTTATCTCTAATCCTTCAGAGAATAACAATGATAATATAACAAAAATGAAACTTGATATTTGTATTTTCTTTATATGAATACCTAGCCTTATAATGTCTAAAACACCCAAGAACCATAATTTTAGTTATTCCTGTAACAGCCCTGTAAACTAGCTCAGTACCCCAGCAGTACTCCATGCCAGTGGGCAGTGAAATCACTTGAAATTTTAGTTTGAACTTTAAAAGACTTACGGAAAGTACTGAAACTTCTCAAAATAGAATCATTGTCTTGGATAACATCTCTTAAAATTCCCACTAAAGGACAGAATGTATTCAAAACTTTCCTCTCTTCAGTAAATACTGATTACTATGTCATTTCACATAGTGGGATGGGGGTGGAGATGGGGTTGAATGGCCTACTGAATTTTGTAGGAGACAGCCAACATGGTGTAGTGGAATGAGCATTGGGCTATGATTCTGGAGACCAAGATTTGAATTCCTGCTCAAACATGGAAACCACTGGATGACTCTGGGCGAGTCACACTCTCTCCACCTGAGAGGAAGGCAAAAGCAAAGCCCCTCTGAACAAATCTTGCCAAGAAAACCCTAGTGACAGGTTTGCCTTACAGATGCTATAAGCCAGAAATGACTTGAAAGCACACAACAATAACATCAAAAATATTGAGCAGCCTACTGAATTTTGTGGGAGATCCAAGATTTGCTGCAATTCTACGCTTACTAAATCAAAAGCCAATCCCAAAAGTTCGATGAGACTTACTCCCAGGTTAGTGAATACAGGACAGCAGCCTTAGCCACTAATTCCATTAGGGGGAAAAAATGTAGACAAGTAGAGCTTATGCTGACTCTCTAAAGGCTGCTCTCCATTTATGGATCCCAACATATCTTCCAACATTTCACATGCGAAAACCAAGATGTATGTTGCCATGCAACATCAGAGTGTGATCAAGATGGCAACAGCTGTTAATGAGGAGGAACACACAAATTGGAAGATGCTGTAGCAGTTCCTTTTGCCTAAGTATGCAGGGAAGAACAAGATTCTCCCCCTCCCTTCCTTTTCCCTTGCTGAGTTAAGCAAGTACAAATTACTTTTGCACTTTGATTTCAGTTTGTAAAAACTGAAGTAAGCTGAGGACAAGAGGGGAAATGGAGGAAGATGATAGAAACTGGGACATTTTAATAGCAGCTGAAAAAGTGGGATAACAGAGGATTATTCCGAACTTTAATCTGGACTGTTGGGTGGTACCCCTGTATAAGGAAGATTCAAATTGATGATAAACAACACTTTCATGAGATGGCCAGTGTAATATAGTGGCTTGAGTGTTGGACTAGGACACAGGGAGACCAGGGCTCAAATCCTTGCTAAGCCATGGAAACACACTGGGTGATACTGGGGACGTCACACTCTCTTACCTTCAGAGGAATGCTAGGGCAAACCTCCTCTGAACAAAGTCTGCTAAGAAAACCCATGATAGGTTCACCTTGGGGCTGCCATATGTCAGAAATGACTTGATGGCACACCACACCGAAAACTTTCATGAAAATAAAAGTCAATGGAACATGAGACCCCAGAAATCAATACGAGTTTCTTTTTTAAAAAAATTGAAATAGTTCTTCTTGCATTCCTTTGCCCTGCCCCACAATACAGACAGTCTGAAGAGAAGTGTTTCAGATGAAGATTTGGCAAACAACTAGAGGTAGATGCCATCTCTTTACACAATTATCATTCTAATTAAGCAACAGTTACTGCCATTAAGTTAAAATCAGTTCTCTGAGATTAAGCAGATTCCTGATTAAGCATGCCCCGATTAAGTCGAGTGCACAGAATAAGTGTTTTATTATTATGCGCCAGTAGATGTTTTGAATTGCTCAATTAAACAATTCCTGATTTTTTCCCCTACTAGAAGGATTAAAGAACATCCCCCAGTGGGTTCAAGGAAAAGATTATTGCTGCACAATGCCTCTTCCTTTCAAAGAAAGGACTGTAGAAATTGCTAGCTATCCAAGATGTTCATCTACGGATAAATTAAATTATTGTTTTTAAAAAATATTTCCACCAGCTGGAATTGCTAGTTTAAATCCAGGCATGGCATACTGAAAACGTTAACATATGAATACCTTAAAAACTGTAAGGGGGGCCAGAACATTTGAGAATGCTTTGCCGACAGAAAATCCCCATTGTTTTATAAATGTTCTGCATTTATTTGAATGTCAACATTACACTTCTTGAAATTCTTTCTCTCCCCATTCTCATTTATGTTTTATCATAATATTTGCCTCTTGTTTGCTCTGCTGATACTGATTATCTTGATTTATGATCACAACCAGAACAGCTGAAAGCCAATTTTTTTCCACATTACAATACTGAGACTAAACAGGTAAAAAAAATGAATAAAATAAAAACTACTGGATGAAGAAAATAGATTTTTTTCCCAACTGCAGCTCTGATTATAGACTTGGTTTCATCAAACAGCAAGGGATATAATGACCTCTCAGCTATCTGTCCTTGTAAAAAGATAGGAATATTCTCTTTCATCTCCAGTGGAGCATTTACAAATGGTAATGCCATTTTAGAATGATTTAACATAAAACAAAGGCAAAAAGGGGAAACGTTTTATATTGAAAAGAACATTAGGCTCACATAATTTAATATTCTTACTGGCTACATTTAAATTCTGAACCCATTTATAATTTAAAGTGCATAGGACATTTATTTGTATGGCCCATAAACACAATATCCTTAGGGCCCTCATCTTTTTATATGGGTAAATGCAGCAAATAACATTTCAGCTTTAAATAAAAAATCCCAATAACACAAATGTGTTTATTTATAACGAATCTTACTTTTATAGTTTACTTTTCTTTTAGGAACCAGAAATGTAAAGAAGTAACAGCAACTCTCATTAAGAATACATTTTTTAAAACAGATATGTAATCAGCAAAAATATATTCAAAACTAACACTTATGAAACCACTGAAAGCATCACCAGACATAAACTTTCAGTGATAATTTAAAACCTTCAGCCAAAACAGCAAACACAGGAGAAGGAATTATGCAGACTAAGGGCTACACAAACACACCAATTTTCTCTGGGCCCCAAGATACCTCTCAACTCCTAAGGGATCCCAACAAATGCCCAGCCTAAATGTTTATCTACACTAACAGTTATATCAATTTGGAGCCACTTTGGCTACCATGTTTCCCTCTTACAGAATTCTGAGACTTGTAGTTTGATGAAGTACTTATAATTTTCGTATCTGCTCCTTTGAGCACTACAATTCTCTGTGAGAGAACTCTGACTAATTTTCCAAGCTACATAACCCAGGATGCCATAGGATGCAGTCATTATTTATGCTTTGAGCCATTAAACTAGGTGCTTAGGAGCTTTTTCAGCTTTCACTCTACCTCTAGCCAGTTATAACTGCAAAACAGTCTCTTTTTTTTCAAATCATTTCTGATTTGTAGCAGCCCTAAGTAAACCTATCACAGGGTTTTTTTTGGAAAGATTTCTTCAGAGGGGACTTCCTCTTAGGCTGAGAGAGTGTGACTTGCCCAAGGCCATCCACCAGGTTTCCATGTTTGAGCCGGGATTCAAACCCTGGTCTCCTGAAGTCCTAGTCCAACATTCAAAGTGCTACACTATGATCACTCTAGCTTATGGATGCTCTGCTCTAATTACTTATTCCACAGAAGAAATCCCACGATACAGTGCCTCAGTGGAAGGGCTTGGCTTCTAGTAGGGGTGTTAAAACTCCTGTCAGTTTCATTTTCATGGCATTTTTAAGAATTCCATTAACATTCTGATCCTCTCTGGGTTATAACATTTACCTCCCACAGATGTTTGTGGGTATTTTGTTATGTGCATTTCTCATACAATAGTTTTTAACATTTTCTTATTGTACATATCTTAATACATTTCCCAATCGACTAACAGGTTTTTGTTGTGCATATTTCCCAATGATATGATTTTTTCGCTTATACACATTGACTTGCATCCAATTCAAATATGAAACAGAAAAGTCTGATGCTTACAGTTTCTTCCTGGTAATGGGAAACCAAAAGACATGCACAAAAAATAATTTTAAAACCTTGGTTGAAGTGAATGTCTAAGAATTTTTTTTAATTCTTAGCAACAGTGTAGCATTGAAAGCACTGCTCTCCCAAAAGAATGTGAAAATTAAATTTACCTTCCCACCTTCAAACCAACTACCATTTTAAAGAGAATACCACTCAACATGAGACCAAGAGATAAGGCTGCTCCATGACCCACCCTTTAAGCCTTCTGAACCAGTCATATTAGGCAACTCCTTTTAGATTTGGCTCAAAACATCTTCCCATGAGTGAACCTTTCAGGGTCTTAGTGGACAGATGATGACTGTACAGTATGAGCCACAACTTAGTTGCCACTCTTCTGGAATACCATGCTCTGATCCAAAAATGTAGTGCTCCATATCACACAAGTTTCTGAGACTAAGAACTGCATCACTGATCTTTCCATATAAGTCCTAGAATCTTAGTTCCACAGCAACTTTGGCATAACAACAATGATGAATTTTGTTACCCTGATCATTTAGGACACTTATCTTTGGGCTGCTCTTCATAGAAAAGAGATTAAAATACAGGAGACGTAAGTATCCCATTTGGATGAACGGACAGACAGACAGACAGACAGACAGACATCTCTAATATATAAAAGTCAAATTTTGTTTGTCTGTGCCAGACAAAGACCTCACATGATTGGCTGTGTTAGGCAAATACTTCATATGATTGACTGCCTAAGAAACTTCCATAGAATCCTAGGCCCTTTTCACACGTTACTGGGGGGCTGGGGGGGCATCTTGTGCGAAAAGCCTCAGCAGGAACGCTGCCGCTTCCCTCCTGCTTTGTCCTGCAGCTTGCTTCCTGGTTGCGCGACCGTCGTGCGAGCGCCCCGCCCCTTCCTACAACCTGGGAATTGCAGGCTAGCGCTGAGGCAGGAAGCACGACCAGCCGGCTCAACCGACATACCGCAGCACAGGTAAATGCGCGAGGGCCCCGCTTTAGGCTCGCGAGCATTGCATGACCGCGCAGTATTTTTGGCTTAGAGTCAAAAATAAAAAAATGTGTGCGCGCCCCGCTTTAGGCTCGTGAGCGTCACGTAAATGAGAGTGCGTTGTACGGACCGACGCTCCCATTTACGCGAGGCTCAAGGGGCCCTCGAGCAAAAGAAACTGCTTGCGAAAAGGGCCTTAGGGTTTGCAGTTTAGGGACGAGCCTTTAGAATTGTCAGCCAGAGAGCATTTGGGCCTCAGTCAACTGTGTCTGTCTTGAATAGGCTGGTTGCTATGGAGATGAGGCCTAGCAGCAAGGAGGAGGGCAGAGTATTCACTCAGGAATCCAACCTCTGCATGTTAATAACTCTGAATACAGATTGGATTGGGAAATATGGGGAAAAGTTACAGTACTGGACAAGACAGTTTGGGGAATTAGAGATACAGGATCTCAAATCTTTCTAAGAAGTATTACCTATGAGAAAATAAAATCCAGGCAACGCTGGATATATACACTAGTATATAGATATAATTTTTGCTCTTTTAAAAGTGTTTTGAAATTAATTTTCTTTGAAACTTTGTGTGACATTTATTGAGACAGAAGGGAATTTCAGATTTTCTAAAGCAGAAGGGGGAACGTGCTGAATAAACCCATTATCTTCTGTGTCTGTGAGTGCATGTGGATGCTTACTTTCACTTTGATGTCCAATAAATAAAAAATGAACTGACAACTCTAAAATATGAAGACACCCTATCATTGTCACTCAGTATTCTTACAAATCTGATCCACTCATGCTGCTTAAGCTGTAGGAGCCTTTGAAGTTGGAAAATGCTACCACAGGATCTCCTAGCATTGGTAATTAAGACATAGTGTGGCAAATCAAAGAAGACATGCTACCAAGAGTCTACAGTGCCTCCTTCCCCGCCCTTTTTTTTTTGAAAAAAAAGTAAGCTGGAAGTCATGATAATAAATCAATTGGCTTTGCCTTTCAGGAAGAAAAACCTGTAACTTGTTACATTATAACTCAATCCAATCTTGCATCCAAGATCAATTCCTCTTTGGCTTTGTGCTTTACGATCACTGGATTTTTCTTAATTTCTCTTTCTACAAAGTGGGTAGTACTGTTGCTTTGGGAAAAAAAAAAAAGTGGAGGCAGGTTCCCAGTAGGGAGAAAGTGAGTGCTCCCTTTTTGCTGTTATTCTCTTTTTCTTCATTTTGCACACTGTTGTTGTTGCTGCTGCCGCTGCTGTTGTTTTCCCCATAAATTTTAAAAGGTTCTGCTTTTGCCTCCAAGCTGAGCAGGCAAAATATAGTATATAAAAGGATTATTAGTACAACTAGTATCATAACACATAGGAGCCCCAGGAGCCTTGTGTTCTAGTTAGCAAGACTCCTTTCCATGTCATAATATATTACAATATATAAACTATGCAACATTCTCATAAAGACAAATTGATGGAGGCTCTAATTGGAAAGATTCTAAAACCACCCTCCTACCTTAAGCTGCTTACTACAGCTCTCCACTTGCATGGATTTTTCTATAAGGCAAAATAAGATGATGCATTAAAATGTTTGAGGCTTTAATTTTCCCCCTATCTCCACTATTTTTATGAGCCTGTTTTTTCCTTTCAGACAGGAAGTGGCATTGGGAGCTACAAAATATAAACCAAGCTGGTGGAGGGGGTTTTTTTTGGCAGGACGGAAGGGTGTTATTTTGTTTTTGGTATCTTCTGTAGGAAGTAGAGTGCAGACAAGATGAAGTTTTATAGACGTAATCACAACTGGGTAGCTATAGTCATTTTGATTAGAATTTTTGGTATACATCTTCAAAAGCAAAGACCAACAAATGTCTTCAAGCTGAAAATAGACATAATATTAAAAAAGAAAGTGTGCAGCACTGAGAATATTCTGGCTGAAATCCCATGCTGAACTGTTCCAGCAGTTGCAACGTCTCCATTTAAATGAGGAGGCAGTGGCACTGGTAGTATCAGTGGTGGCCATAGGAGAAGACAGTTTCTTTTTGCTTCTACATGCCTCACTTATGCAATGAAGAAGGATGTCATGCCCCTGTTCCGGAACCCAGACAGGACCCATCCCAGCAGCCACACCCTGTAGTCAAGAAGGAATAGTACTTACTGCAGCCAGTGTAGCTGGAAAAGGAAGAGTCCAGTGCACTGACCACTTTCTTGAACTAACAACAAGAGACAAGACTGGGAGGAAGCTGTTGTAGCCAACTGACTCCATCAGTGGTTTCAGCCTAGCTTACTCCCTCATTCCTTGTTTGTGTTCCTAAAACCTTTGACTGGACTACAGACTTTGCCTTGAACACACTCTCTCTGGATTTACCTGCTACTGAATGGATATAATGCTAAATATCGGAATAGCTAGCATGGTAAATATCAGAAACTACATGTTATGGAAAAACACAGAGCTGTTGCTGAAAGTAGCAACCTTGCACTGACCACTACATATACTGAGGCCATTGTGATGTTTTGTGTAGTCCTATCTGTGCTCTTTATTCTTGGCTATAGCTGACAGGAGAAGGTAACTGGATTCATGAAGAGTAAGGCCCTTTGCAGAGCTTACCTGTTTTCGGTACTGGGGTGCGGGGATCGGCGAGCAGTCTCTGGCAAGAGGATCTCACATCGCAGTTCCTTCAGCTCTGCAGCTCCTGCCTGCTTGTGCGAGAGACCCTCCTCTTCCTTCCACAGTGCAGCCTGGGATTTTCCCAGGCTGTGCTGGGGTAGGAAACGTGAGCACTGCGGCTCCAGAGCTCCGCACGCATGGCAAGTATGCACGGGGCCTAGCAGCAATGTACGATCACGCACCATTTTCAGCTCACAGCCAAAAATGAAAAAGTGTGCAATTGGTGCAGCCAGACCCTGGAGAGTTGTGCAATTGCGAGTGTGTCATGTGCGTCACTCCTTGCAGTCACGCGACGCTCAAGGGGTCCTTTCTCATGGCAAATGCCATGCTAAAAGGGCCTTAGTCAAAACATAGACAATTAAAGTTTCTTCTTTAAATTTCTTCTTTTAGTTAACTTATCTTCAGATCAAAAAATCAAATTTTCATCCAATCTTCTATGTCATACCTAAGGATTTCCATTCCTAGGCCCTCGCTATTTCCCTAAAGTCAAGAAACAATTTTCTTTCTTGAACCAATATTCAAGTCTGTTACAAATATTTTAGATTTAAAAAATGGGCTTTTTATTGGCAAAATCACTAATATCAGTGAGATACAGAGAAATTACATTGTAGACATCTAGTCATCCTTTGGCAATTATAGAAAATACTCTTAATAAGAAGGAACATATTGGACACCCACCTACACATTTTGTTCTAACTGTAGAGGAAATAGTTTTATGCAAAACTGTTTTTCATGTAATAGACAGTTGTTCTGGCAAATAACATGGTTTCACCATGACATAAAGTGGAGAAAAAAAAATGTGTATTTCTGATTTTTAGAGATGATATTTGCTTTCTGTGAGTAATCTCAGACAGTTGTTATCATGCTGTTTTATTAGTATGCAGTGCTGCAATGACAATTTTTTCATATGTAATAGCAGAATTAATACTTCAGTGGAATTTAACATTGGAGTAACACCCACAATATTAATATTTCCTGGAGATTGTATTATGTATGGCTATGCATCTGTAACATTCTCAAAAGCGTAATGAAATGTATTGTGTGTGAGAGAGATCCAATACTTTCACTTTTTTTCTTTAAAAAAATCACAAACAAGAGTATAAAGTACAATCCTAACCACCTATTTTTACAAGTTAGAAGAGGTTAGACTGTAGCAGAGACACCCATCCTGCTGGAAATGCTGCTATGTTAATGCTGCTGGGGCAGGCTGGGGGTTAATTCACTGATCAACAGTCAGCTGGGCTCAGATATTTTATTCATTCTCAACTCTAACAGGCAACAATTCATTGTTTGTTGTATTTAGGTCACTTCCTACTTCTACAAGGAAGTCAACCAGTTCTTTGTGAAGAACGGTCATTTGTGGAGTTCTCTGTCCATGATTACCATGATTATATTTGAATTCAGGAATGCCAGTTTCAAGAGTTTCTGTACTCAGGTCTAGATTTGTTATTTCTTGCTCTATCCTGAATGGATTGTTCAATATAATAAACAGTATATTTTACCTTTTACCTTAATCCAGTGTAATTATTCATGTTTATAGTCATTAGCTCACAAAAGTTTGATGCCTATTGGAGGTCTGATTAGAGCAGCCTACCTTGATCATTTTACTGAAATATTTTTCAGCTATCAGGGAACCCCTGCATAAAAAAATTATTATATCCACAGTTCTTTTGTTTGTTTGTTTTCACAAAATGCTAGAGATTTCGTGTGTAATCCTAGGATTCCAGGGAACCCTGGACTAAAGTATACTCATTGTATCAGCTGTTGAATGATGACTCAACACTTACTTGAAACCTATTTATTCAATGGCTTTATTATAGTTAGGACTACCAATAAGAATAAGGCCATTATAAGTTTCTGCCATACTGCTAACATACCAGCCATATTTTCTCCAGCATATCCACTATCCTTTGCTACTTTAAAAGGACCACTTCATCTTTGGAAAATTAAGCTGGGGAAGCCAGCTTGTCAGCATTCTTGTTTGTTGTTACAAAATAAGGACCTGGGTGGAGGAGTGGTGGTGAAACAGGTTGAGCTAGTGTTGGATTGTCTGATGAACCAATCCAGTCTTGGTTCCTAAGCAATGTCAGATTAGAACTGGTAGAACTATCCCCTTCTCTAGTAATTGAAAGCAATGGGAGGAAGGTAAAGGGGAAAGTATATACCACTCCCTACCAGAATAAATCCTGACAATGCCAGTGTCTTAGTAATTTGTAAAACAGCTGCTCTCCCCAGCATGTATCTTTTTTTGCACATGAGACAGAACTGTGGCACCATTTATGTTTTTCATCTCTAAGCCTCCAGAATCTGACAGAGTTTTCTGCAAGAGATATCATCAGCACTATATGAAAACAGTTTTACACCACTGTAGGATCAGCATGTTGAAAATAAAAATAGGAATTCTAGCAGAGATTCAGGTGCAGTTTAACTTTGAGCATTTCAGTCTGGCCTTTTCCTTTAAAAGAGCATCCATCAGCATTGACATATAACAGTAAACTTTCCTGTAAGTCAAAATGTGAGGTTTCATTTAGGCCCTTTCCACAACTCACCTTTTGTTGGCGCTGGGGTTCAGTGCTCGCATGAGCAGCCTCCGGAGAGAGGCTCTTGCGTCCGGGGTCCTTCGGCTCCACACTAGCTGCCTGCTTGTGCGAGAACGCTGCCTCTTCCTTTCACAATGCAACCTGGGACATTCCCAGGATGCACTGAGACAGGAAGCATGACCGGCCCAGCTTCTGAGGCTCTGCACACACGGCAAGTGTGTGCAGGGCCCCGGAGTGATGCGCGACCATGCACCATTTTTGGCTTAAAGCCGAAAATGAAAAGTGTGTGAGCAGTGCCTGCCAGGCCCTAGAGCATCATGCAAATGTGAGTGCGTCATGTGGACTCCTCCTCACATTTGTGTGATGCTCGAGGGGCCGTTTCACACAGAAAATGCCATGCAAAAAAGGCTTTAGTCATGCAATCCTTTGCCTGTAGTCTAAAACTGAGGAACAATAAGTTGTGTATCTGTATAACTATTCAGGAATAAGAGAGAGATATACAACTTCAGACACTTCCTCAGTGATTTTACAATATATGCAATTGAGAAAGTTGAGGAAATGATATGTAGGGAGCTGTATGACCTTTAATGTTCCTTTTCACTCTCAATTGAGAATAAATAAAGGTCTACTTCCAATTATTACTCTAAGCTAGAGCAGACTCATTGGATTAATGAGATTTGTTAAGGCCATTGATTCATTGGGTCCTCTCTACTAACAATTGTATTTAGCCCGATATATATGTACACCGGTGTGACTTACAATAAAGCCTGACATTTAACCTCTGCTCTTATCTTTGCAGTTTGTATTCACAGTATTAATATTTTTTTTTAAAAAAAATAATAGACCCCATTAAAATTCAAGAGAAGAAGTAATTGAAACTATAGAGATTTCCACACCCACAAAGCATAAACAAAAAACACATTTTTTTCTGTCTTTCAATTTTCCAGCCAAGAAACTGTATTTCTAACAAATACCTACCATTTAAAATTAACCTGTCTTTTGTTTCTCAAATTGTAAGCAAGGATGCACATCTCCTGCAGTGAAGTGACATGATGGGTGTTACATTCAATGACACTCCTCTCTCCTGAAAGAAAATATTCATAAATGTTTCCTACCCCAGTGATTCATTTCAATTCTGATATCAAATGGAATCTGCTTTGCACCTTAGGCTGTCAGATATATATGATGATCTTGGGTCTGAATTTAAAGCCCATCAAGGGAACGGTAGAGATAACACCTCTCTTATTACAGTTTGGGGAAACAATATAAATCGCTTTGGATATTGAAGTGGGCCTCTGAGTGCTTGGATAGATTTCTCCCTGTGCTCTAAGAAATGCAAAGAATCAGATGTCAGCTAAAAACACCACAACTGCAATATTCTTCCTGAAAGACCAGATGTCTGTAGAAGTTTTAGATTTATCAACTTACGCACTCATAGATGTTATATTCATACTTTAATGAATATAACTGACTGATTAAAGTGTGTGTGTGTAGGAAAGAGGTTTTTAAAAAGAGGGGGAAAAAAATCACAGCTACACTTCACCCTCCAGACATGTTAGTGATTCATCAAACAGCTGTGAAATGTTAAGCACACAGAAATATTGAGAAGATTCATTTAAAATCTGAAGCCATTTTCTTATATGGAGGGAAACTGCTTAGGCATTATATCCATTGGCACACCCAACTAGATATGGGGAAATCTCTCAGTTTATCCCACATTTGGATTTTTGAAGCCTTGAGGGTTTTTTTTTTTCCCTTTCCTTTCTCAAACAATAGCCTTGCAAATTTTGGTAAATTCGTGAGACATGAACTGAAACAAAATTCTCCCCTACCTTCACCAGCAAAATTCAGCAGGTACAGCTATTTTCAGCATGGAAAAGACTAGATTGAAGCTACCTACTATGTTAAAGAAAAGGAAACTCTCAGAAAAAGTGGTAGTGATCATAATTCAGCAGTAACATGGCTGAATATATAGGCATACAAACCCTCACTTGTAAAAGCTAAGGTCATCTACTAGTTGGAAGGATCTGTCTAATTTGGTTTCTTCCACATTTAAATTCTTCCGGCTTTCCAGTTCTTTCAATTTCAAATGTGAAGTAATTTGCAAATTTTGGTAAGCATTTTTTGAAATCAAACTCAAATAAAAAAATTTCACCATTGCCTACTCTTAAGTAATTGAGAAAAACCATCCCAAAGAAGCTGGAACTTGGTTGGAATTATTAATCTGTCAGTATGATATATGTGTATGTGGCTCAAATTTTAAAATTTTGGTGACCATTTCCTGACTAGTTTCTAACTTTTCATTATTTTTTTCAGACCATTGATGACTAAAATGTTTCCCTTCAACATTTGGCACATTTGGACAATACCACATAGGTATGTGTCAGACATCCCCATTCCTGTTGACAAGAAACTAGGTCTGAAGGTCTGAATTTATAGGTCTATTGCTAATGCAAAATGACCCACATAATGCTGGCATCCTGGACTTATCTTCATCCCAAGGACACCTCCCTGGTACCCAAGGCTCTTGACCATCACCACATACGTGTGAGCATGCTGGAGATGTTTCTAAATAATTCTAAACAATAATAAAGTTATACAAGGAGGTGAAATGAACCTGGTTTAAATTGTTCAGCCATCCCAAATTGTTTAATTTATCAGATGCAGACCAGACAATCTCCATCTATATTGTCAAACTGAGTTCCATGCAGATTCCAACCATGATGGTGGAGGACTACAATAGCAGAGTTCGTACAGAGAAAGAGACATACTGTCTTATGAACTTTGTGACCTCTGTCAAATGACCTTTATGACTGGGAAATGTCTGTGAATTCACATTAAGGGTATTTGATTAATTTTGCAAGCTTTCTGGGCTAGTTTAGAAAGTTATGGTGGTCTACATCTGAGAAAAACTAGGGCCCTTTTCGCATGGCATTTCTCATGTGAAAGGGCCTCCAGAGCATCACACGATTGTGAGGAGCATTTCACATGATGTCCCCGCAATCATGCGATGCTGCCGGGGTGAGCAGGTGCCGATCGCCCAATATTTCAGGGCCGAAAATTATGTGCAATTGCGCATCGCTCCAGGGCCCCACGTGCACTTACTGTCCATGCGGAACCTCTGGAGCCACAGCCCTCACGCTTCCTCCCCCAGCGCAGCCTGGGAAAATACTTGGCTGCACTGCAGAAGGAAGAGGCAGAGCCCTCATGTTGCCTGCCAGCTGGCAGGCAGCTCCTGTGGAGACAGAGCAGAGGGGACTCGGCTGCTCAGAAGAGGCTGCTCGTGTGATCCCCATGCAACCACACTGGACGGATGTAAGCTGCGGAAAGGGCCTGGGAATGTGAGCAGAGTTGACATATAGGATGTCTTGGTACAGCAATATGTTAATATGTACCTCTATTGAATCCTTGATTTAAAATTGACTCAGTTCTTGTCCCTGAGAGACTGGGGCTCCTCTCTTTGACTCAAACTTTAATTCTTGAGTCAATTCCTCCTTATGAAAGTACAGATCCATTTCTTATCAGCATTCTATTTATACGTTAAGTTCCATGGAGTAAAGGACTGATACTTCCACTGAAATAATCCAGAAAGTAGAACATATGGGACTGATGAAAATGTATCACAGTACTATAAATGTACTACAGTACCTATGTATTTGCCTACTAGTTGTTCCTTACTGAATAAGAGATAATGGGAATGAATACTCTGAGGACACTGAATAGACCTAATAACTCAATTCCCTTTATGCTCTCTCTGGAAAGGGATTAACAAAAAAACAGGAAACATTACTGAGACAGGGAGAGGAATGAGAGGCACAGAAGAGGATGCAAACATGGTGAGTTCTGAGAATATGCATTTTTCTTTTAGTACTGGCTTGTGCCATTGCTTTCTGCAGATCCCACTGCTCTAACAATTATTTCTCAACAAGTTATCTTACTACCTCACTGTGAGTGATAAAGCAGATGCTAGTAGGATTAAAAAGCGTCTACAGCAATGGGTCTTCCTTTTCTCCTGTTTACAACAGCTTGCAATATGAGGCCTCTATAGTAAATACTCATTAACAATTACCACTTTCTTCCATGAAGAATAAAAAGAAAAGATGTTGCCTTAAGGCCATATTTATCATATACATATTAACATTAGAGATAAAAAATGTGTTAGACTCAGTTTCTTCTGTTAGACAACTTTTTTCTCTCTTGAATATGTGGTTTCTGAATTATGGCACATAAGCCAAAACTGAACGGAAATTAAATTCTTCCTCACATCTCCTCTAGCCAAATTGAATCACTATACCTATTTCATATTGTGTACCTGCCCACCATGTAGGTACAAAAGATAACTATCTGCTCAATAAAAGAGAGAGGCAGAGTGGTAACTCTAATTTAGTACTTACATGCTTGCATAGACAAGGCTTTTAGGAACTAAGCATTCAAATCCCTAGATCTGGATGGATGAGTCTTTCATTTTCAGTCCCTTCCACATCAGATTTAAAAAATCAAAAATAAAAAATCTCCATTTTCCCAACAGATATAGAAATTTGCAAATTTTGTAAATTACTCTTTCCTAATTCACAAATCTGTATTTTTAATGATGCAATTTTACAGACACCTACAATGGTTGTAGTGATGTTTTTATAACATTTCCCATACTATATTAGCTCTTTCTTCTAAAAGAAGTATATATTTAACATGCAAGTCTACTGTTGCACATTTGCTTCCTTTTTCCATCCTATCACCTTCAACAATCTCAATCATTTTCATTCTGATAAAGGTCATCTTTCTTTTAGTAAGAAGCTGCATGGGAGAAGTACAGTTGCCTCTTGACCTTTGAAGAATTTGGGGAGCAGAACCCTCGAGAAAGTTTTTTAAAAAGTGGATAACTCCCCTGCTCCTTCTATTCTCTTCCAGGGCTTCCCCCAATTCTCTTGTGTTTTGCCCAGACACACTGCCTTCCTTCCAAGTTCCCAGGCAATAGACAAGCAAATTGGAGGGGCAGCCACTCATGCCTTCGCCCCACTCCCCACATTCACTCGTATTTCACCTGGGTGTGCTGTTTTTCAGATGCCTGGGTGATCAGCAAGTGAATAGGAGCAGGCAGCCACTTGCCTGGAAGCGTATGCATGTGCCTTCCCCCCATTCACTTGTGTTTTGCTCAGATGTGATGTCTTCCAGGATCCCTGGCAATAGGTAACCAAATAGGATGGGGCAATGGCATGACCAGAGAAGGCATGTATATGCCTTCTACATGTGCTTGACTGCTCCTGCCATTTGCTTGCTGTTGGCCCAGGTCTGGAAGGAAGCCAGAGCAAATGGCAGGGGAATGGGAGGAGGAGAATGGAGGGAGGCAAGCAGGTACCTCACAATAATCAAGTTCACAATGGTCAAACCCACAAATGTGGAGGGAGGACAGTATGGTGATATGATTTGTCCTAAATTAAGTGGGAACTTCAAAACTCCTTGCACACAGTTTAAATAAATACAAAAAGGATTTTCACAAAGCCAGTAAAAGAAATACTCCTAGGATTTTCCTCCTTGAATGCGCTCCAGGCAAAGGAAAAACTGAAACTACCTATTTGGTGTGTAAGAAATTCTTACAAACAGTGAGAATTCCATTTCAAAAGCCATGGATTCCATGTAAACTGGTTACATTTTCCTCCAATGTTTGACAGATTTTGGATAGTCAGAAGAAATCATACTGACTTTATAATGAATAGAGAGCTCAAACTTAGTACTAGCAAGGTGTAGCTTGAGAGATTATAATTAGCTGTATAAGGTGTTTTTATATCTGTTCAATATACCAACAGCGGATGACATCACTTGTGGTGATATTGAGAATTAGTTCTCCTTTTTTATGACCTTTTGAGATTCACCCTCATGCAATGTATTAGTTATCTTATAACTTTTCTAGATGCTGACACCGAAGCAGCCCAAGACTTGCCTGGGCCAAGGCTAGACAGGACTGTAGATAGACATCCAGACCATTTGCAGTTTCTGAGCTTATGTACCTGTAACTGCAATGCCTGCTGATGCATTTATATATCTAGCGGCAATATAGTAAAGATCCCCTCCACCCCACTTCACATGCTTTAACTCCTTCCTTCCTTCCTTCCTTCCTTCCTTCCTTCCTTCCTTCCTTCCTTCCTTCCTTCAATATGATTTATTTTAAAGACTTCCATAGTTTATCAAACATTTCATCTTTAAAAAATCCTTCTGCTGTTGGAAGAGTTCTGCTGGACCTGACTGAACATCCACCTAGATCAACATTGTGTTCTGACAGTGGCCAACCAATTGCCCTTGGGAAGCCCAGTGGCCAGGCATGACAGCCACAGCACCCACCCACTCATGGCCTGTGTTTTCCACCACCTGATAGACAGAGACATACTTCCTCTGGTACCCGAAGAAATTGGCATTAAGGTAGAATAGACCATTTTTTTCTGATGATTAGGTGGAAAAAAGAATGAGAGCAAGGAAGGGACTGTCTTTATTGAATACTTAACCAGAGAGTATCCAGATCACCAATGAGACAACCCTTAAATAGGATACAAGCCAGTTTGCACACTTCTCCTACCTGTGATAGGTGTAGAAACTGTTGTCTCTGATGGAGGTGTTAACAGTATGGGTTAAAAGGGGGAAGGAAGTATGTCTTGCATTGTTTCCCAATAGATACCAAAGCATTGGAAATTTTGGAAATATATATCAGATTTAAAGAGACAAATATTTCCTATTACCTCTTCCTTACATTCACAACAGGAGTAAATTGTTATTGCTGGAAAATTTTCTTATTTGTTAATTAGTGTGGAGATGAGATTTTTATAATGTATCAGGTGAAATTATTGGTGATTTGAGAGATATTTGGTTTGTCTCTCTAGCAGAGTTTCTTGGCAAGCAAAATTACAATGGAATAACCAGCCACTTTACACACCCCTGAAGCCTATAAAACAAAATAAAAACCTGAATCTCATTGGAAAGAAAAATACAAAACAATTTACTCACAAACTCAAGTCACACGTACATAAGCACAAGCTTAGCTTGTGATGAAAGAAGTTACTTGGAATCCATTGCTTCAGGTCCTATAAAAAAGAGGCAGTTAATCTTGCTGCTTATTATAAGGAGGTTAAATGCCCAGGGAGAGAAACTTAGCAGGAAAGGGAAAATCACACGCATAGATAAGAAGCTAGAACATAGACTCCATCTGACTTTTGTTAAACTACTATGTGTGTGCCTATTATGAGTAGCATGTAAGGCTGGCTTGTTCCCCAAAATGTGGAAACAGAGAATAATGGAAAGTACAGTTGATTATGTTTGTTTGAATGATTGAAAATATGTATACAAATATTCTTCAGTTAACAAAGCCCTTGATAAAGAAGCTCCTTTTTACAAAGTCTTTTTTTTATATATATATAGTATCCCAGTCCAGCCCAAATTCCCCTTTTCTTGTCTTTTGTCTAAATGGAAGCTGTTTTCTCCCCCAGCATTGGCACTGGGAGGCTGGTGAAGAAATGCTAGAGAAAGACAGATTTTCAGTATTGAATTGCATTACTGTGTCTTCGGTAAACAATGCAATAAAGTTGGGCTTGAGAAAGAATGTGATGAGCCTACTGCAGCTGCGTGTGTTTCTGTACAACAAGAAAAGTTGATAGCTGCCTCCAAAATCACTTATTGAGCATGTGTGAAGAGCAAAAGAGCAAAAAAAGAAGAAGTCAGATTAAAGTGCCTTACCAAGTACCTTGGCATATTGAAAAAAAAGACAGATCTAAAAGTTTGACCACCAAAATGTTAAACATAACAAAAATGGAGGCTGCATTTTCAAAGAAGCTTTCAAGTGGTATCTAGAAGAATCAACATGCTTCTGTTTACTTATGTAAGGCTTATCTGACTTGGTTGTTTAATTTCATATGTATATGTTAGTTTTGAATAAAGTTTGCTGAAACAGCTCTTCTTTTCTGTGGTATTGGAACCCATCCCTATTCTCTCCATGTTATTTCTACTTCTGGTACCCAAGTGTCTGTTTAGGATGTAAAGCTCAGGAAAATGTCTACTTTGTTAGGTGTACCTGTACTTGACTTTATGCTGGAGAACTACAAATTTGTTTATGAGTAATTTGCACAATGATGTGAAATACTGGAATAAACCTATATTTGCATGAAGAGCTTCCAAGAGATTAGTAGTGACATGGAGAAAATGGGGAATGGATGTATCACATCACCAGTCTCATAAGAACTTCCAGATCAGTTGCCTCTGATCTCAGTTCAAGGTGCTGCTGTTGTAAATGCATACCCTCCGAGATTTCACAGGTGAAAATAGCAACATCTATGTGAATTTGTAAGATATGTCATTTCACGATATGAGTATGTAATCAAAAGGATGTGGTTAAGTATGAATATTTTTAATGAGGAAGAACATATAAATAAGTGTAATATTGTGTGCAGCATGATCATAAATATTATAGTTTGCATTAATGTAAAATCAAGCAGACCCTGCTCAGAAAGACAGCTTTCTCTCAGGTGCTTTTCACACCTTACCTCTGTCTGGTACGGTCGTGTGGAGATCACGCAAGCAGCCTCTTCCGTGAGGCTCTCACGTTCCCACTGCTTTGGCTCTGCAGGAGCTGCCTGCCACTTGGCAGGCAGCATGAGGGCTCCGCCTCTTCCTTCCTTCCGCAGCGCAGCCAGGTATTTTCCCAGGCTGCACTGGGGGAGGAAGCACGAGGGCCATGGCTCCAAAGCTCTGCACAGATGGTAAGTGCACATGGGGCCCCGGAGCAATGTGCAATCATGCACCATTTTCGGTTAAAAGCCGAAAATGATATAGTGCGCAATCGGCGCCTGCCGGCCCTGGTAGCATCACACAATTGAGAAGATGTCATCTGAAACACTCCTCACAATTGTGCGATGCTCTGGAAGCCCTTTCGTGTACAAAATGCCATGCGAAAAGGGCCTCAGACTCACAATCAGTGCAGGAGTTCTATGTTAATCTCTCACCCCTCTGTTCAATACTCATTGTGTATCAAATTCATATGTATCTCAGCTCATGTGATCACCATGAGGTAGTCACAGCCTCTTGGTCTAGCCTATTTCGCAAGATTGATAAGCTAAAAATGGGATTGGGAAGGGAGGAAAATCATGTACCATGTCTGCAGCTCCACCAAGTAAATGGAACAAGTTCAAATATGTATATGATTGGGGAAAACATGATTATTATAAAGAATTTGAGGTATCCCAATAGCCTTTTAGGATGTTACGTGGGTTACAATCTTGTAGACATTTATTTGGTTGTAACTTCCACCAAACTCAGTGGGGATTGCTTCTGAGTAGAAATTTGTGTGACTGCATTGTTCATGTAAATGAACTGCCATCTAGAGAAAGTTGTACTATTCTCACCCCATATCATACACCCTCTATTTCTCTAACAAAAATTCTGCACATTCTTTCAAACTCAAACATGGATAAAAAATCTCTCTGCATCTCTCTCTTTCCTCCTTTTCAGTCAGCTTCTGCAACAGGAAGTGGAGAGCTTACTAGTCCCCACCAGCTTCTGATTGGTTCTTTGGGGCTCTGGCTTTCACACCAGTGTGTCCCACCCATTTTTCAACTGATTTATGACTTGTCCTAGCAAAAATATCCAGTAATGTTAATGCTAGTACAGAGACCTCATACTGGAGTCCTGAATTCAGGCTTCTGTTAGGACAGTCAGTATATAGAGACCCCTGTAATCTTTCAGGATTGTTCCTGTAAATTTAGGGACACTTGGAGGAGTATGTTGTTAACAGCTGGAATCCAAAAATATCTAACAGCCTTCTTGCCATACGAACTTGCCCAGATTGTAAAATGAGGGCCCTGTTAAATGTTCCACCAATCTATGAGCCTAAAGTGATGGGTACATATGGCAGGCTTTCCTCTGTAGCAACTTTGAAACTTCTTCCCAAGAAGAGTCAATCGGGTTCCCTATCTTCTGAGTTTCTTGTTCCAGTGAAGGCTATGCTATTTCACTTGGCCTTTGGTTCTTAAAAGTTTTTGCTCTGGATATTTTTAAAACTGTTTTTAATTTTCTGGCTTATACTATTTTCTAACAGGAAATTTGAGTTACAGATCGGTTTTTATTTATGATGCACAATGGATAATCTTTTTATCCATTGTGCATCATCCCAGGACTGAGGTGAGAGCCTTAAATAAATGGAAAAAATACATATCTTTTAACACATATTGCATCATCTTTTACCAGCACTTTTTTAAAAAAAAAATCAGGAGTTGCCAAGGTTTAATCAAGAATTATTCAGCCTGAACAACTTGTAACTAACCAAGGTGAATGCAGCCCAGTAGACCTATCTTACGACCTTCCAAGTGTTTTAACAATCTTCTCTATTACATGTGCAAACATTTATATATGAACAGTTTATTTTATTTAGTGTAAATCCTCCAGAACTGACTCAGGCTGACTGTGCTCTCCTTTGCCTAACTCATATATATTGTGAATAGCTGCTCCACAGGGTTGCAACATTTTAGAAATCTAATTTGCATACTATGGAAGTTATTCTAATTAAAGAAAATAGGCACATTAATTGTTGCATTTTTTTTCTTCCACTATGTTTTAACTTTTATACCATTTTTACAGTTATAAATGACCTCAATGAACCAGTATAGAATAATGTTTAATGTGCTACAATTAAAATAGGGAGGCCCAAGCTCAAATCATTCCACACGTTACCTTATCGCGGAGGTGGGGGGTGCCGTTCACGCAAGCAGGTTCTTGCATGAGGCACTCTCTTTGCTGCTCCTTCTCCTGCAGCTGGCTTCCTGGTCGCGTGACCGCTCCACCCCTTCCTTCCGCAGTGCAGCCTGGGAGCTGTAGGCTGCACTGGGGGAGGAAGCACGAGCGGCGCACCTGGGGCGATGTACCTCAGCGCAGGTAAGTGCACGTGGGCCTCGAGAGCCTTGCGCAACTGCGCACCATTTTCAGCTTGAAGCCGAAAATGAAAAGGTGTGTGTGTGGTTCGCGTTAGGCTCGTGAGCGTCACGTAAATGGGAGTGCATCATACGGACTGCCGTTCCCATTTACGCGACTCTCAAGGGGCCCTCTTGCAAAAGAAACTGCGTGCAAAAGGGCCCCTAGTCAAGAAATGTACCTTGTAAACTTCGGCCACCACTACTTCTTAGCATAGTGACTCATATAGATGTCTGGGGATTTAATAGGGAAAGAAGAACGTGTAAAGTGTACATGAATATTCCTAGTGCCCGATAAACAAAAAAACAACAATATTAACATTTTGCCACACACATACATTTCCACTGCTATTCTCATTAGCTGACTAGTTTATTTTATTTTATTTTTTTATTTCAGGGTTGTTGTTGTTTTTTGGATAGGAAAAAAACTACAGATTCATGAAAATACCACAGCAGACCCTTGCCATCTGATTCATGAAAGACAAATTGTAGAGAAAAGTAAGAAACAAACATCATTAATTGAAGGGCAAAAAGCACAATCTGATTTCCTTCAGAGACGCAGATTAAATACTTATTACAGCTAGAAAACAGTCTATTTCAACTTTCTTTCACTTGTGACTTTTCATCACAAATACACATGCCATACCCCCCTCTTGTCCTTCACACTCTGTTGAGGCATTCTTTACCTCTTCCCTCCTTCTGTCATCTACACTACATATATCTCCCTTGCACTTTGTTGCCTAATCGTGAGTGCTAATTTTCTTCCTGCCACTGCATATATATACACACAAAACAGGAAAATAAACATTAAACAACACACACAGGAAAAAAGAGGAAGCAACATACAATATAAATATATCCTAAATACTAAAAGCTGAAAATTAAAAATAAAAACTAACCTAAACGTTAACACTATGACTGAACACTTACACTAAGACAGCAATGATAGTTTACTAATTCACTAACAGACTGTTGTTGATTCTATTACAACTCAACAATGGACCTTTCCGCACTTTACCTTCTTCCAGCACTGGGGTGTGGGGATTACGTGAGCAGCCTCTGGCAAAAGGATCTCGCATCTGGGGTCCTTCGGCTCTGCACGAGCTGCCTGCTTGCACGAGAGCCCCGTCTCTTCCTTCCGCGATGCAGCCTGGGACCTTCCCAGGCTATGCTGGGGCAGGAAGTGCGACTGGCGTGGCTCCAGGTAAGTGCATGCAGGGCCCAGGAGCAATGTGCGATTGTGCACCATTTCTTGCTTCCAGTCAAAAATGAAAAGGAGTGCAATCGGCACCTGCCAGCTGCTGGAGCGTCGTGCAATTGTAAGTGTGTCATGCAGATTGCTCCTCACAATTGTGTGATGCTCCAGGTGCCCTTTCACATGGCAAATGTGTCTGGAGCTCGAGCATGGTGGTGCCCGCTGGCATCCCCGAGGCCGCTGCGGAGGCTGCCTCCAATGAGGAGGAGGGCCTGGACGATGCGGAGGCCGCTGCTGTTGCCGGGGATTGCCCGGACGCTGCGGAGGCCGCCGCCGCTGCCGGGGATCACCCACATGCTGCGGAGGCCACCGCCGCTGCCAGGGATTGCCCGGACGCTGCGGAGGCTGCCACCGACACCAGGGATTGCCTGGACGCTGCAGAGGCCACCGTCCCAGCTTCCACCCTGGTGGGCGAAGTGGCCGTTGGCTCGCCGGGGGAGGTGGGTCCCGGGCCCGATCCCGGGTCTCCGCCCACCCACGGCTCCGACCCAGAGGAGGCTGAGGCCTCCGCCCCACCGCCCACGTTCCGGCAGTGGCGGTAGTACAAAGAAGCGATCCACCGGTTCCAGCGGTTACAGGAAAGGCGGCTGCAGGCTGAGAGCTCCCAGCTGTGAACATAGCTGTGAGCCCTCAGCCACGTGGTCATTCCGGATTGGCCGCCGCCGGCCCAAGGGGGCTATTTAGGGCGGGCGCTGGGCTGGGAGGGGCACAGAGCAACAACCATCAGGCTACCGTGTTCCTGCCGCCCGTGTCCGGTTCCAGCCCAGCCCGAGTCCGCGTCCAGCCTCTTTGCCAGCCAAGGACAATCACTCTGTGTTTGGTGAAGTAACCTCCTTTGTGTTCCGGGTGAAGTAACCCTCCTTTGCTTTCTGTTGGAGCCTGCTGCTTAAGGCGTGTCTTCAGTTAAGGACAGTTTGTTTATGGTAACCCCTTGTTTGCTGGCAGCAATAAATGCAGTCTCCCTCAGCCGCTTGTCCTGCCTGTGGTTGACCTCTGCCCGCCGCTGACAAAATGCCATGCGGAAAGGGCCTAAGACAGCAATGATATTTTCCTAATTCACTAACAGAGTGCTGTTGATTCTATTGCCACTTAACAATGTGTTTAACTACAAATATCATTCTCATGCTTCCCCTGCTACTTTTCCCAAAGATACTGATTATCAAATCCAACTGTTATAATAGAATAATGTTTTCGTTGACAAATGCTTCTTAATGATTCCCAGTCCTTGGTGAAAGTCACCACCAAACCACTGCCCTTCTTAACCTCCCTTCACTCTTTTTCCCTCCGTTGTCTCCTTCTCCCTTTCTTCCTACCCACTTCCGGAGCTCATCCTGCCACCCAACACTGCTTGCACTCTGCTGTTTGCACTGTTTATTCTCCCATCTCCCAAACTTCCTTTGTTGTCTCATCTTGTACCCTCACAGTCCATCCTTTTCTTGCTTCTTGCTGTCCACAACACACACTGCTTACTGTCCTGCTTCATTTCATCTAGTGCCCTCAGATTGCATTGCCTTCCTTTCTTGCACTCCACAACTCACACTGCTTCCTCTTTTGTCTCTGCTACTGTTTCTCTCACCTTTGTTTCTTTGCAACATGCCCCTCTCATACTTCTTGCACTCAGCTCACATCATGAACTCTCCCATCTTTCTTACTCCCTCTTTCCTCTGACTTCACACTCTCAAAATATGTGCCTCCCTTTCTCCTTGCACTATACTGCTCACACCATTGGCTCTCTCTTCCTTTGTGTTTGCAAGGCAGAGGAAGACTTGCTCCTTGTAAAACAATTTGATGGAAGAGTGCCTATACATATTGCCTCATTTCTTGGCTACTATATGGACTAAATACTTTTTAAAAAAAAGTTGGAATCTGGGCTAAATGGGGACCAGATGGGATGCCTAGAACCTGACTGATATCACAACTTTCCTATTCCTCCTCTCTCTGCATGATTTATCTCCAAACTTCAGCTACCTCCCACTGCTACTTTTACTTATGAGACCTGTACATATTGCCACACTGTCCATCTTGGTTTTGCAGTTCCAAGCAGGTAGCAAAACAAGAGCACCTTGAAGGGCTACCATAAATAACTGGTAAATTACCGCTGGAGGTTGTTGACTCTACAGGATTATGTTAGACATTTGACACATTGACAGTTTTCCTGTCAAACCATTTCATATGCCAGGAAGAGTATCTATGTATTCTGTTATACTACCATGCAGTTATCATGGTTAATTTTGGGGAAGCAAATATCATGGCTATTAATTGTCAAACTATGCATACTTATGGCTGAGCACTCTGTCCTTATTAAAGAGTTAAATGGGGGGGGGATTGAAATGCATTTCAGAATGAAAACTTTCACCCATGAATGCAGCATGTGAGATGAAATATAACATCACTAGTCAGGATCTTAGGCTGTTACAGAAGCGAAGAGCATAATAACTCTGCAAATGGCTCTGTTGGGAGCCTGGCTCACATAATCACAGCAACATTTTGCAACCCAGTTCAGTAATTCTTTGAGCCCTTTTTTTTTAAAGGATATCTTGGTATACTTTTAAGATAATTTAATCATGATTCAACACTGAGAATGCAGTTCACTTATCATCAGTCCTTCTTGCAGAAATAAATCAATACAGTAGGCCCAATTCAAGAAGAAGGAAAAGGGGGAGGGGGAGGCAGCTTCTCTTACTATAAACAAAGGTCTCTTTTTCCCCCCAATATGTACATTCAGTGTAAATGCATACGCATTCTGTCTGTCTTTCTAATGATGCCTCCATAGTATCTAAAGAAAAAGTGACAGAATAATATTATTCCTGAAAATATGGCTTACACATATCCCTAAAACCAAAGAATCAGGATACATCCACTGAATTTTTTGTGTAAAGGAGAAACTGGGTCTCAGGATATATAAACAAAAAAGGTTTATTAAGATAAAAAGTCCAATGAGTTTTTTTGTTGAGAGTGTCTGTAGTATGCCTGAAGACTGAACATCAAGTTTCATGGGCAAAACTGGAGTGTTAGCCAACAAACTGTTTTCAAGCTTCCCAAATCTACTGCAAATGACTTCTGCCACTGGATCAATTCCTATTGGAAGATTAAAGAGCCCAAATGATAGATCAAGTAGCCCTATGGGGCTGCAGGTGGGTAAATGGAATCAAAATGCTTTGTAGGCAATTCATCACCTACTTAGCTTCAGTGACTATGATGATGATGCAAAGTCTCTGCAGATTAATTGAGAGAATGTGTTGTGGTCCCATATTTACTATGAAAACTTCTTTCTTTCTCTCTTGAATTTATATAGCTCACCTTCCTACCCCCAGAAGACACTTCCTAGAGAAGATACAATCAAGTTAAAAGATTTAAGAAATGGCAGGTAGCTATGAAAATAAATCAGCTTTGCTACTAGTTCATTGACAAGTAAATCCCCATGCATGGATGGTTAGAGAAACAAAGAGATTCAGTCTGTTTTCCTGATATCAATTTGTACAATGGAACGGACAGAGTTTTTAAAAATGGAGATAGCAGCATCCATGTGGGCATTAGTACAATAATGTATTCA
The DNA here is from genome assembly GCA_948472985.1 of Iguana delicatissima. NCBI lineage: Eukaryota > Metazoa > Chordata > Lepidosauria > Squamata > Iguanidae > Iguana > Iguana delicatissima. The sequence goes on along the minus strand of CAOKZL010000092.1, from coordinate 1,394,498 downwards.
TCAGACAAACCTTTTCATAGATCATTTGGGAAAGAGGAAGGGGAGTGGAAGGAAATCCAAGACATAAATAATGAAGCACACTGTGTCCCCATTCCCAATATTAGGGCATTTCTCTTTTTGATCCTTCAATATTTCCCAGCACTTTTTTTCCTCATAAGTATTGATTTGAGGTATGTGGAAATGACTTTTTCTTGTACCTTTCTGTATTCCACAAACACCAGTTGGGTTGTTTGATATTTACAAATGATATCTCATGGGGACTTCCATTCTGCCACTATGCAGTTTAATATAGTAGAGCTCCTTTCACACTTTAAATGGTGTTGCCCTGCACAAGTGCAGTAGAAACAAAAAATTTTTTCTTCTTGCATGCATTTCATTTCACTCACGTGACCAAATGGCAGCCTAGAGGGCTATACTGGACATTAAACAATTTGTTCCCGCAGACTGATGGAATGCAAAGCTAGCACATCATTTACCATCAACACTGCATCAACATTAAAAATAAATAAATTTTGCATACGCTTTCATTTGCCCTTCCTGTATCCTTCTGAGTATATTTATATCTGTCTAACATGGAAAAGGGGAACTGGAGAGGAAGCAGGAAATTTAGAGTATAACCCTAACCTGTGAAGATGGCCAAGGCTAGCTGAGTGAACACTAAGCTGGGTGAAGCTGTGTTGATTCCAAACCTCTGTCAGCCTAGGGATGTTAGAAGTTACTTAGAACCTCCTTCATCCTATTTAAGCCTTATTTATGCTGATATTGTGGATGGTTTCTTTGTTTAGATTCTGCATTGTTCATATAGTGTTCTAGCTTATATATAAAGGAACAGATAACATTACCACAAAGAATGCTGAACTATTCTGCTTTTCAAATTTGCCAATATTCATAAATGTTCTAACTACTTTTTGTGGATATGTTAGCAAAAGAATTATTCATGCCCTGTTCCAGCATTTGTCTGAATAGAGACATGTAGGTAACCCATACTCTCAACACACCCAAGCATTGGAAGTATGTTAGAACTTTGTGTGTTGAGCACAAATGTCTTTAAATGCCCTGGTGGTGCAGTAGTTAAATGCCGGTACTACAGCCACAAGGTAGTGAGTTCAATCCTGCCAGACTCCAGGTTGACTCAGCCTTCCATCCTTCTGCAGGTCGGTAAAATGAGTACCCAGCTTGTTAGGGGAAATTAGCTAACATGTTGTAAACAGCTTACATATCTCCTAGCTGATAAATAGTATAGAAATACACATGCTATTGCTATTACTATAACCATGTTTGTTTGAATCAAGTTACAAATATCTCATGATCAGGAACCCTGATCAAGTTAGATTCCCACTCTCAGGAACTTTGTCTCCTTCTTCAGTCAAACATGGCTTCAGAACCATCTTCAGAACTTTGTTAAAGTTTGGCTGAAGTAACATTTCATACAGGTTTCTTTCTATAAGATGGGAAAGAAAAGCTACCTGGTGTTGGCTGTGAGCTGTGAGCATGGAATAGCTCTTAAACTGAGACACTGGATGAGAAACAAGGTAGAAACAGTAGAAACACAGTGGAAAAAATTGTGTATATTTACATAACATCTATATATCAAACATCCTGTAATGAACTTCATATACATGTGAAATCTTTCATCAGCTGCTTAGCGCTCTCTCTCTCTCTCTCTCTCTCTCTGACATCTGTATTCCAAAATTGGGGGCCAAAACCAATTTCATAAACAGATTTGCACTAATCAAATGAATCTGAGGTTGCAATGCAGTACATGAATAAATTGCAGGATATCAGTGCTTGAATGTTCCTACATTGTTGTAAGTATCTTGCAGTTTCGTACCTTAGTAAAGAAGGAAAGAAAGAAAGAAAATCTCTCTCTGAAGAGCTTGAATGAGCTCTTTTCATTCTGTTAATGATCCATCAACTTTTGGATGTGCATGCAACTGGGTTATCATTTTTCACATACTTTCAGATTTTATCATCAGATTGACATCCAACAGCCTCACTCTGTCCAGCGCTACACAATGACACAGACTCCCATCAGGCCATGGGGCAGGTCTCCAACTGTCAAGAAGTGGCGAGGCTGTCAATCACAGCTTGCATGAAGTGGTGGCTTGTGTCTACTTTATCTCCAATCTATTTGAGTATAAATGGATGTTTGCAGGGCTTTAAGACCACACAAATCACCTCAGGCGGAATAATAATTGTTCTTGTAGCTGAAGCTAGGCTATTTCATGGACATGTTGGGTTGGCAGAAAAGTGAATCAATTTATCAAAGAGTGTGCAGTAGTAGATAAAGCCCAGGACCCGACAGTTTTACCTGATGGTTTTAGTTTTGTTTTTCAGATGTATATTCTCCATTGGCATTCTGCTGAGTTTTAGTAAATGGTTATTTTTATTTTAAACAATAACAGGGGTTTTAGATGAAGGAACAACTTGTCAGCTTGTCAACTCAATTTAAGTAGTTTTATCAAACTATATCTAGCATGGTCTCACATAGATAATAGTAAAGCCCAACCATTCTTTAAAGAGGGAATGTTCTTTGTATTTTAAGAAGGTGTCCTCTTGGTGGTTTACAGTCATTTGGAACTCACCATTATATTTCCAGACATACAGATGAATGACTGAGATGTAGTATCAGAGACTCTGCAGGGAGAAATAGCAATCTCTTTTACCATCTTAGCAACTATTGTCTCCCATATACATTTGTTGTCAAGAAATAGAAAAGCTTACAGAAGCAGTGAGTTCTGTTATTTTCCCACTATCACTACAAAGTTGTTACTCATAATTTCTAGAAAGCAACTCTTTTCCATTACTCAAAACAACACAGAATATTTTAATTACTTTTAAAATAAAAATCTGAATATTACAGGCTCAAGGCTTTTGATACAAAAATCTGTAGATTTCATCATTGCCTCAAGGATGAACACTCACAACAGAGCATAAGAAAGCAGCAAGAAGCACAGCTTGAGAAAGTACCTGAATCACATTGCAGTCATCCTTCCTCATTTACTAACCTGTAACTATAAAAGTAATTTTAAAATTTTGGAAAATTTGAGTCAATTACAAGTAACTAGTAATTTGTAACTAAGCAGATGCACCCTGTAAAATTCAGATTATAAACTATATTGGACAGGACATCAAACATCATATATGTTTATTGTGTCATAGTAACTAATAATAAGTATGCTTTGGATCTAGATAAATGTGGAAGTCAATCAGTCTGATTCAAAAATATTCAAGAGGTTTCTGAACTGATATGGGACTTCACTGAGGCAGGTTGAGTATGAACACTCCTGTAGATCTTTTAGCAATTTGATTTGGAACAATCCAGAGAAAAGGGTAGTATATTTCAAAAAATCAGTATATTTCTTTCCAAGATTTTTTTTGTGTAAAGAAAATGTCAGAGTAAAGAGAGGGAGAGGGAAAGAAAGAGTGTGATTGGCAGTTCTACTTTCTAATCACAATGAATGGTTTTACCAGGGTTATTCAGTCCAATCCTAGGGAAAGGTAGAGGATAAGTATGTCACCCATACTCTTTCACTGAGATACAATATGACACTGCAATCAAGATCTTGAGAAGAGCACAGCTGAAGGAAACTATCATTATGCACAGCCAGGAATCTGGGCATGGCTGGATATCTCTCTGTATAAAAGGCAAATAAGAACACAAACTCTTTGTTGAGAGCAACATGGTTCTTGGTTTTTAGTATGGTTCCCCTTGCTTCTTATGGATTTATGACTCCTGGATTCTGGCACAACTTGACAGTGAATCATTAGCCTGGGCCCCAAGCAAACCTGATGTTCACTGTAGACCCCTCTTTAGACTAAGGATGTTAGTATTTGACTATTTCATTCTTGCAAATGAAGATGAATGATTGCCACAGCTTTCTCACTCTGTGGAGAGTATGAATATTTCCGCCCAGTTCTCACTCTGTAGTCACACCTCCCAAAGTGCTTCAGGAAATTATCCTGCACAAAAATACAGGAAACAATGAGAATTGTGAGGGCTTGTACAAAGATCATTTGTTTCTGTTTAGATAAAATTGTGTGTGTTTCTGAGTGATAAAGACTGCTGTTTTCTATGCAAAGAACAGCAGTCTTGCACAACAAAAGAATTTGCCCATTTTTGTTGTGCAAGACTGCGGAGTATTGAATATTTTTGTGTAATTTTTAGTGTGTTTGTGTTGTGTTATTATTGTTGTGCAAGATATCATTTTTTTTGCACAAGGTTTGTTGTTGTTGAAGACTTTTGTGCAAGATTCTTGTTTTTTGTAGAAGATACCAATCTTTCACAAACCCCCCCCCACAGAATCCTTTGCCTAAAACCCCAGAGTTCTCATGTAAACAAAACAAAGCAAAACTGTACATCTCTACCAAGAATAGTTTCCTGGAATACTTCAGAATGATTGAATACTGGGTTAAAATACAAAATTCTTGCCACTGTATTATTCTGCCTAACTGTGTTTCCTGGGGGTCGAAAACCACATTTTGATTAAGAAATAGGTAATTGCAGTATTATTTCCATCCCTACTATAAATGTTATCTATTCCATATTCTACTTTGTTTTGTGTGTATGTGTGGGTGGGTGGGTGACTGATGCTAAATAGCGTCACATATTGTATGTTTCTGTTAAAATTCGTAGTAAGTTCCTTTGGATTCACAAGTTGTGCTTTTCCAGACAGCATAAAGCATAGACTGATCTCTAGTTTTATTATGCAATATAAAAAAATACATTAAAATGCTAGAATGGTGTCCTTTCAGTAACAACTTTCTAATACCATTAACACTTTCTTCACTTGCAGGGCCAATTGTGCTGTTTCACTAGGATGAATTTCATCCTATACACTGTTAAAAATCTTTATAAAGCTGCTAGGAAAAGTTGTCAAGTTTTTGGAGATGAATAATATGAGTCTGCACACACATTTCTTGGAAGGAACAGCAAATAGGTTAGGCAATAAGCTTGAGGTGGGGTTGAGGTCTGCTCGGCAGCCTGTCCCTGGTACATATAGGAGGAGCTTTCTAAAACTTTTCCTAAAAGCAGGAGGCAAGACTCACGCCCAGAGTGCAGGATTTGTATCTCAGAGGGGAACAGAAAATGTGCTAGGCAATGGGCTTGAGGAGGAAGGATCCTTCTTTCTAAAGCTCCTGATGCTTCAGTAACGAAGAATAAGAAGGAACCTATTCCCCATTTCTGAAAAAGCCTCCAGCTTTGCAAATGAGAAGTAAGAAGGCTCTGTTCCCCACTTCAGAAGCAGCAGATGGGAAAATCACAAAAGTAGAGGTCTGATTCTATTTAAATTGTTAAAACTGACTTTATTCGACTCTGTCGAGAAATTCTGGAAAACAGGTTGGAGTATAAAGTTGGATCCCAGACTTGAGATGTGATTTGGAAAACATTGACAGAAGTCATGACAATCTCTTAATGTTTGGGCAGGTATGGGATATAGGGAAGATATAGGGCAGGGTCAAGGGATGGTCTCTGATTGCTCATCAGTCTGGGCAGACTGTCTCTCACTGCCCAGATTGCAAAGAGTGTGGAATGTTGAAACATGTCATGCTCCACCCCGGAGAACCTGACAGAGGATGAGAGTTCTGAGTCAGAGTCAAAGGACAACTCAAAGGAACAGAAGGAGCTCCAACAGCAGAAGCCAGAGAAAGGGGTGGAGGCAGAATGACCAGCAGCAACAGGAGTTAGAGGAAGAATCTACACAGGCACATACCTTGGCAGAATGACAGCAAGAGAAAGAAGGACTCAGGTCTTCAGCTCTTTTATATACCAAATAAGTCCTAATGAGAGAACACCTGCATTGACACCAGTAGACTGTAAAGGAGAAACATCTTGCTTCTCTTATCAGGGTCGACAACTGTTCTTCTCATTGGTCAAAACCCTTGATCTGTCCCTTTCTTCCTTGCTAAGAACTCTGTCTCCAGTTGGACCTTCACCTCCTGTGTGATTATGATTTTGGTTTGCCCTTTGGATTTGATATTTCAGAACTCTAGACTTTTGGCTCTGATTCAGACTGGACTTGAACTATTCTCTCTTCCTCTCTGTCATAAGTAAGAGCTCTGCTTCTCCAGCCTGCTAATTGTTATTAGCACGTGAAGCCTTTGTGCAGTCACCTGGCCTGTCTGATACACAACAGAAGGATTAGCACAAACCCATCAGCATTGGGTTTTCCTGCCTAATCCTCTCTGAATTTATGACCTGAACATGTCTTAGGTCAGCTTGACCTGGCAACATGCTTTCTGGTCAGCATACCTTTGATCATGTTTTTCAGTCATAAATATCCCAGTTATAAAAGAATGGGGGTTGTAGAGTATGGTAATACATGTCATGTCATGTCATGTCATCATATCATAATCTATCAGTCTCCTTTACAGGTATCATTTCATTTCTTCCCTTCAAATAGTTAATGTTAAAGCTGGTTTTTTTTTTTTAAAAAAATAAATAAAATCATCTTGCTTATAAGCTAAAGCACCATGCGATATGGTGTGACTCCAAGTATTTGTGTGTGATGGAGAAGGATATCTATCCCTCCCACCTTGGGTTGACAGAATTAATTCCATGGGTCTTTGGATTATGGACAATTTAATGAGAAACTCTCTGTTATGATCTAATTAAATTGTCAATGGTAAAACTTTATAAAGGTCAGATCTCTCATTCTTACTCATTCAGGATTTTAAGGTGAGCACTCACAGAAGAGAAAATGGCACGGGTAACAGACAGTCTTATGAAATACACTATATTTGCATAGAGACCAAATGGCTATGGAACCATAGCTTATTATTCAAAATGGTCTCTCACTAAAAGGCCTTTGACACAAAGTGATGTAAAGTGGTCATGTGGATATTTCAAGAACTGGTGTCAAAGTGAAATGTGTTTGTGTGAGGAATATCATGCAGTTCTGACCATGGGCAAGATTTTTTTTTTTTTTTAATGTAGCAAAATCCCTCTTTTCCAGTTCCTTAGTAAAACCTTTGTTCAAAGGTCTCACTTTCAGGGAAGAAGGGGAAAAACAAAAAAAGCTTGAACACACCACAGAACTCCTGCAATTCTCTTTTGCAAAGAGTGTCAAGTTATGCAACAACAATGAATGCTTTTGTCCTCATGTTACTTTGAACATTTGAGAAACAGTGTGTAAATATTGTGATACTATTACCTTCGAAACAAGTCAACAGAATTCTGAATGTAATATGATGTTTGAAACACAAAGACCTAGATCCAGTTAGCCTCCTCTCATTACCCATAGGTGAAGGATGCTTTCTTTTGTCTGCTTCCACTTTGAATGTCCAATAGCAGTGAGAGGGAGGCACACAGAGATGGTTCTGCACCTCTGGCCACTGATCTCAGATGTGATCTGGCTCTCCTTTGAGCACCCAAAATAGAAGAAACCACTGTCCCCAGTGAAAGACTGCTTCCCCTTCCAGAGGATCTTTCACACTACACAGTTGTAGCACTGTGATTTCACTTTAACTGCCATGGTCCCATCCTGTGGAATCCTGAGATTGACAGTTTTGTGCAGGACATTTAGGATTCTCAGCCAGAGGGCTCCAGTTCTCACCATTTACAAATACTAGAATTCTATAAAATGGAACCATGACAGTTAAAATGGAATAATTGCACTACAGCTGTGTAATGTCAGTGGGCCACTGGGTACCCAAGGACAGCTGAATCTTCCTGTGCCATACTCCTACAAATAATCAGTGGTTGGAAGGATATTGCTGAACCTGCTGTTGCAAGTCCAAGGAATAAGTTTCACAACCAGGTACTGGATCCCTTCTTCCTCAATGTTCCCCAAAATATGTATGATAGTGTAAATGGGGGTTACACTTATGAATATAACAGAAAGGGATTTTAACCCAAATGATCATGTGCTATTACAGTCAGCCCTCCACATTTGCTAGGACCCTTGCAAAAGTGGGACTCTTGCAAAAGTGAGTAAAAATGCAAATATCAAAATGTGTGTGTGTGTGTGTGTGTGTGTGCGTGTGTGTGTAAAGGGGGCTGAGGCATTGTGGGAAGAGCAGCCATGGAAAGTCCAAATCAGATCAGGGAAAGGAGATGAAAGGGGTGGGTCAGCATGACAGGCCTATACTTCCTCTCTTGTTGATCTCCTTCCCTGTGTGTGTGTGTGTGTGTGTGTGTGTGTGTGTCTGTTGGAGCATTAGGTGAAGATTTGTGGTGCTAAGAAACTGGACTATAAACCATCCTTAGCTGGCCAGGCAGAGGCTGATGGAGGACGAAGATGACCACAGATGGGTTTTTAAAGGCTGTATGGCCTGATCATAGCAACTGAGAGGGAAGAAAAGAAGTGCCTGAGGTGATAGTGGTAGTGTAGGGACTGAAGGAACTCACAAATAATCAAATCTGTGAAAGTTCAACCCACAAATGTGGAAGGCTGACTGTAGCATGGAAGCTCTTGGAATGAAGCTTCTTCTTCTTCAGATCTTATGCCCCTCCCCCCAAAAAAATAATGGAAAGTGTAATTGAATCAGGAAAAGTGACTCAGGAAAGGTGAATTAATCAAAATCATTTTCTCATTTCTATTGGTGGGAACTTTCATTAGTTATGCAAATAGAAATACCCTCACTATATGAAAAAAATGTGGTCAAAGCCATTGTTTATGTTGTATTAATTGCCATTCTTGGTGACAAGATGAGATATAAAGTGATTGATTGACTGATTAAATGATTGATTTGATTGATTATGGAATTCTTCCATGACTGTCTTCATTCTGTTTTATGTCTTCTGTAGGAATAACAACAACAACAACAGCAACAACAACAACAGTTGTTATTATTATTATTATTCAAAATATTTGAGGTTAACATCCTCCCAATATACCTCTTAGGCTAAAGGATATTCGTATTTTTTTCACTTTCCCTCTTTCAAATAAACTTTCCACAGTCAGCACTGGTTAATAGGAAATTTATAGGTCTTGAAAGTTTAATGAAAGAATATTGAATTTAAAAATGGTAGCTGGAATTCTGCATGGAACTTATGTTTTTATAAGTGGACCTACATGTGTGGGAAATGAAGTTGAGTATTTTTGCAATGTCTATATTTCCCTAGGGTCTGCCATGATGTTACAGTCTATGGGCACCCATTGTGAAATGGTAGCCAGTAGAGTTACTGATGTGCTATGGCCCCAGTGAGCAATAGGCACTGACACGTATGAAGACCCTCCCAATGCACATCCAAACACTGGCTAGGAAGTACTGGAGTGTGAAAAGAGTGCTAAAAGTGAATTACAAGTGTTCAGTGTTCATCAGAAGTGTTCAATACACATCAGAAATGTCTGTCAAGATATCAGAAGTGCAGAAATACTTGGTGCACATCTTTGAGTATTGTTGGATTTTTGAAATATAGCTGTGGACTTGTAAAGTTATGAAATGTAGAGTGACCATTGTGTAGAATCTCAGCCAATGAATCTAAGATCAAAGAAGAGATGGAGCTACCTTTGATCAAATGTAATAATTTGTTGGATAATGGTTGGGACATGTAGGTTGTCTACTGCAATTTTTTTTTTTTAAAAAAAAAAACAGCTTCTCAGTTCTAGTTAGCTTGGTCTTAAGCTTTGAAGATATGTTTGATGCTATTTTAATACATTTGAGTCTTGGCCTTTACCCTTCCTCACAAAAGGGAAGAAAAACAATTCTTCACTTCTGAGCTTTTACAACAGGGAGTGATAGAAACATTAAATATAGAAAATGTTGGCATCTACAAAGAAAAAAAAACTAGATTTACTTTTGCTTTCTCTAGAAGAGTTCTCTGGTAATGAATGGCATTGATCCAAAACCAAAACAAAACAAAACAGACACCTCTTGTTTGTCTGAGGAGAAATTTATCTTTTGGAAGGGACTTTGTGAAAGGAACTGGTGCTCTTCAGGCTCTTCTTTTCCCAAAAAGATGTAGAAGACCTGTCTGGCTCACTAGTTTGCTTGACGAGAATCAAGCAAATAGGATAGTGAGGGCTTATATTGGTAAACTGATAGTTCACTGAAGTTGCCTTTTTTAAAAAACCAAAACCAAAACAAAACAAAACAAAAACAAATCAGATAGGGTAAATAGTGGGAGCTGGTATATCTGATGTCAGCAAGATAGCAAATCTGATCTGAGTTTTAGTCTGTATTGATTGATTTAAATGTGTATATTATACTCTCTGTCCAGAGATCTCAGAGTGGCACATAATAAAACCAACCTGATAAATTTAAAACAATGTTAAATAGTAGAAATCATGTTAAAACGTATTAAACAATTTAACAAGAATTTGAAATGATTAAAGAAACCTTTTAGCTTAAAATTTAAGTTTCAAATTTATAGCTGTTCAAAGTCCTGAATGTATTTGGGGCATGTGGTTGAGCACCATGGCCACCTCTGTAAATTTCAGAATAAAACCTAAAATAGGTTTGCTTCCATACTGACATGGAAGCCGCCAACCAACATTGGGAGTAAGAGGAATTTACAATACCTGGCAATGAATGTTTTAGTTTTAGGCCCTTTCCACAGCTTACCTTTTAACGCTGCTGGGGGGTGGGCCTCGTGTGAGAAGCCTGGGCGGGAAAGGCTCTCGCAAGCCTCCTGCTTCCCTGCTGCTCAGGCTCCGCAGCTCCTTCCTGCTCGTGCGAGAGCCCCGCCTGTCCACACCCCACCTCTTCCTTCCACAGTGCAGTCTGGGAGTTGTAGGTTGCACTGAGGAGAGGATGTGTGACCGGCCCGGCTCCGGAGGCTCCACACCGCAGGTAAGTGCGGCCCAGGCCTGTGAGCCTTTGCACAAGCATGGGTTATTTTTGGCTAAAAGCTGAAAATAAGAAAATGTGTATTCACTGCGTGTGCAGGCCTTGAGCGTGGCGGAAATGGGAGCGCGTCATGTAGACCACTCCTCACATTTACACGACACTCAAGGGGCTCTTTTGCTTGCAAACTGCCATGTGAAAAGGGCCTTAGTCAGGAGTGGAAGTCATGAGACCTTGCAACTTCACACCTTCCTCACCACTAGCTATATTAGTTAGGACTACTGAGACATGCAGTCAAACAACATCAGGATGACTGTATGTTTCCATCCTGCTTTCATTGGCTGTTTCTGATCTGTGTCCAGCTGAACTATTCACAAATGCTGATAACGTGTGTGCAGGGCTACACCAACCTGCCCACTTATCTGTGTCATGCAGTCCAACTGTCTCCACTCCAGTCTTCTGCACACAGAGAACAAACACCTAAAGGGAGAGACCCTATCTGAATACATCACCCTCTCTGCAGACATACACAGATTCTACATACGCAGATGCCAGTGTGTGAGACTGGCAGGGATCAGATTGAAACTGGATATGATGTGAACAAGGCCTTAGTCACATTCTTTCTCATGTGGTATACATCCTGTTTCATGAACTCACCTGCAACATGGAAGTATATCCACTACTTTTGTAGCTTAAACCAGACATTCTGTATAAGGAAGCAGTACCAATGACAAAGTTAAGTTGGTGGACAGGGTTTCATATGAATAGCATTACAAACCAAAAGCAAAGCTGTTGCTCACTGAGGGGGGAAACTTTAAAAAAAAAACCGTAAAGGATATGGGGAGTCTGAATGTCCTTTGCTTACCACTGCATTTAAGGGAAGAAAGTGGAGGCAGAAAAAAAAAAAAAAACCCCTCACACATGCAGATAAATGACAATTTAAAACTGTAGGACTTTGATGGCTCAAATACATATGAGCGTTCCACAAAACACAGTGTGTCTTCAAATGACAAAGGCAAGTTACACTTCTACCACCAGAGCTGTACAATTTTCATGGTGGCAGAATTGCAGAGGGAATTACAAAGACCCTGTTATGAATGCTGCATATTTTATTAACAACTCATCTTCCCGCAGTGAACCCAGCTGCAGGCATAAAGGCTCCAAGTCAGCAAAACACTGAACCCTCAGCATGTGTTTCAGTTTCACTGAAGTTGATGGATCTGAATCTTATTTCCTAAAGGTTTTCTTTTATCAAGACCTACATTTGTCCAGAATATCACACACTTAGAGAAAGGATTCGAAGGGAGGAGGGAGAAAAAGAAAAGAAAAAAAACCCAGCAGGAATCCCATTGTAAGGACTAGCCTTAAACAAATTCTAAAAGATATGTGTGTGTGTGAGTTCAATCACATGCATGTGTGTGTGTGCAGGTATATGTATATGTCTGTGTGTGTATGTGTGTGTGTGTGTGTGTGAGAGAGAATATATATATATGTGTGTGTATACACACACACACACACACATATATATATATTACACACATGCATGAACACACGCACGTATGTACACACACACAGACACACACACACACACACATATAGTGATTCCACTTTAACTACCATTTAGGGACAGATACTTGGGAGTTGACAGATAACTGCCATTTAGGACTCAGTCAGAGAGCTGAATCCTTCATTGAACTGCAAACTTCAAGTTTCCATAGGATTTTACAGTTAAAATGGAATTAGAATGCTATAATTGTGTTTTGCAAAGGGACTACTGCTTGATAACAGAGTCACCAAACTTGCTGGATCAGTACAAAGACTGTAGTAAGAGTTTGGATCTGATCTGTGACGTACATCAGGTACTTTACAAACACACTGGATTTTGTTAAAGAATATCTAGAAACAGAAAATTTTGGCAACTTCTGATAACAGTGATTCTGTTTAAGGGCTCAAATCTATGGAACATATCTAACTGGCAACTTGATGGATATCAGTTAGGAATCCAATTTGTACACTGTCATCTACTTTTGGTCAGATGAAGGATCTGCAAAGTGATGGGATACACCTATGAACTTCTTTACACTAGACTGTATAAAAACTGACAATAACAGTTTCTCAGCTATTTCACCCAACTCAATATAGATTAATTTATTGTGGCTATATTTTGGGAATGAAGCAAACATTGTAGAGCAGACAAGGACAGACAAAATGATCACCATTTTGTTTTTTTTAGAAATCCTGGAGGTGTTATTTTTGAATGTTATGGAAGTCCAAACCACTTCTGCCATTTAAAAATTACCTTTTTCCTTGCCATCCACTGGGATGCACCATCACCACGAGGTTGTGTGTGCAGTCTGTTCAAATCTATGCTTATATGGATACTTTGCATATTGCCTTATTTGTGGCATTTCATTCTGTTGACTCATGCCTATCAGCTTTCCTTTTTTAGCAGGATTTTCTTGAAATACAACTGTGTGAAAATGGCCTCTTGAAATCTCCCCATCCTATTTGTTCATGGAAAATAGGGGAAGATATGCAGCATTTCCCCCCTAATTTCTCCCAGGGAAGAAGAAATTCTCCATCAGTTTCTGGACACTACCATCAAGAGTATCAATAATGTATCTTATTTCTTTTTCCCTATCTGTTTTGGTTTTGTGTGGGTCATGACAGTAAGTGGCAACAGCAGCTGAATTTGTAGTTTGGTCATCATTTTACATAATCCACAATGTTCCAGAGTATTGTATTGAGAAATGGCAGTCTCCACCAAAATATGGTGGATAATACTTAGCAAACATTTTGCAAAGTGGATTTTTCACAGCAGGTTAAGAAGAAGAAAAAAGCCCCAAACTTTGTGCAAAATTGGGGCAGGAATCATACAGCCCTCCAGATAGGATGGACTACAGTTCCCAGAATTCTTCACTATTGCTGATGATGGCTGTGAGGGCTGGGAGCGGTAAAGCAGCAACATCTGGAGAACCACATGACACCTACCTCTGTCCCAATACCAATCCAACAAGGGTAGGGCCATTACATCAGTTGAATTTTCACAAGAGTTCATTTAGCACTGAGAAAATGATTAAATCATTCTACTCTATTGGAGGCTAGAAACTGAATTTAGGCTTCATTCTCAGGAAAAGAAAAATTTTCTAAGAAATCTCAGCTCAGCAATATCTGACAGAGAATTATATCCACCTCATTGTTTGCATAAAACAATTGTTGGATGTGGATATTAATATGCAAGACTTTACTTTAGTATTAAAATCACAAGAGAGGGATATTTTTAAAGTGAAAATTCCAAAAAATTTCAAAAATATCTAAATAAATGTAGACAAAGTAAGATTAAATGCTTGGTCTTAGTTCATAGCTATACAAGAACACAAACTTCTCCTACTCAAAATTACTTCTCATGCTGCTTTTTATGATCTTCTGTATCTCAAAATGTTACTTACTAGGAAAATAAGAAAAGTTGGACTGGCAGAAGACAGCAGCTTTTTTAAAAAAGGTAAGGTACTTATTCATTGTCATGCAAAAATGACAGGAAATGTCTGCAGCAAAGCAATAAACATCTAAGTGGAAAAATGTAGATGTCAATATTTATCTAATTCCTAAGGAAATTTCAAAATTTCAACAATATGTTAATAATACTAAACGCATGTTGGAAAGACTGTTATGACATTTGCAGAACGATTTTCCAATTTACATGGTCTGGTTCTCTTTTAGAGGAAAAATCTAAATTACTATTATGAAAGTTTCACTCTGAGCTTTCAAACATTTAAAGAATATTATCCGATCAGAAAACTACAGCTGTGGACCATATGAGCAGGTGAAAATGTGATGGTGAGTGCTCTAGTGACAGTTCTGCAGTATATTCATCACCGTGCAGTTCTGCATCTGTTATACATCTTATTGTTAGAGGTAGGTGATAGTGCCTGTTTGCTGAACATCAGTGTTCAGTAAAGTGGGTATTCACTGTATTTTTCTGAGGGAAGTGAACAATTAAAAAAAAAAAAGAGATCTAGGTCAAAAAGTAGATGAAAGGAAGAGAGGCCTTTAACAATGTAAATATAATTGCTTACCGGTTTTCTTGTTTCATTAGGGCTAGCACCTGAATATGGACATTTTTTAAAAAAATTGAATAGTTTTACTTCAGCTACTATAATTCCTCGTCCATTTCTGCACTAGACTGTTATACTGCTATTATTCCATTTTCAACATCCTATGGAATCCTGGGGTTTGCAGTTTAGGGAGGGGATCAAAGGCCCCTCCCTAAACTGCAAACCCCAGGATTCCATAGGATGTTGAAAGTGGAATAATAGCACTATAACAGTCTAATGCAGAAACAGCCTCATCATGGATCACAAATGCAGATTAGAGTTTTCATAGGCTAGGACTTCACCAAAATCTTCCAGTTTCTCTGCAACTGGGAAGTTAACACATTTGAACTAGATTTCACCTAATTTATTTCAGCTAAATGTTATAAAAACTTGTAGGACATCTCTAAATGCAGGCAGAAGGGACATGGGTGTGAAGTAGTGAACCATTTTTAACCCTCCAGTAGTTTTTATTTCTCCTTACTACTGTTAGCTATTCAAATTACAGCTCTTAGTAGTTAAATTAGTCTGTGAAGACAATTTTTATTGTTATTTCCTACCAAGTCAGCTTTGACTAATGATGACTCTATAAATGACCAACATCCAAAAGCTCTGGTCACCAACTGCCCTGCTCAGGGTCTTAAAAATTCAATCCACCTCTGATGTGGTCTCCATCTTTTCCTGTTGCTTTCACTTTATCAAGCATAATCATCATTTCCAATAAGACATGTGGTCTCATGATGTATCCACAGTATGATTGCTTCAGTTTAGTCTCTACGCTTTTGCTGAGAGTTCAGGCTTGTTTGCCCAAAGACTGATTCATTTGCCTTTTTATCCGTCCATGATTTCCATAGAACTTTTCTCCAGCATGACATTTAAATAAATTGATTTTCTTCCCATTAGCCTTCTTCACTGTCCAGGTTTCACAACCATACATAGAAATCATAGAATCATAGAGTTGGAAGAGACCCCAGGAGCCATCGAGTCCAACCCCTTGCTATGCAGGAACACACATCAAAGCATTCCCAACAGATGGCCATCCAGCCTCTGCTTAAAAACCTCAAAAGAAGGAGATGACACTACACTCCAAAGCAGCATATTCCACTGCCAAACAGCTCTGACCATCAGGAAGTTCTTCCTGAGATTCAAGTGGAATCTTCTTTCCTGCAGCTTGAATCCATTGCTCCTTGTCCCAGTCTCTGGAGCTGCAGAGAAAAAGCCTGGTCCCTCTTCAACATGACATCCCTTCAAATATTTAAACATGGTTACCATGTCTCCTCTTAACCTTCTCTTCTGCAGACTAAACATACCCAGCTCCCTAAGCCGTTCTTCATAGGGCATGGCTTCCAGACCCTTCACCATTTTGGTTGCCCTCCTCTAGACACGTTTCAGCTTGTCAATATCCTTCTTGAATTGATGTGCCCAGAACTGGACATAGTATTCCAAATGAGGCCTAACCAATGCAGAATAGAGTGGTACCATTACCTTCCTCGATCTAGACACCATACTCCTATTGATGCAACCAAGAATCACGTTGGCTTTCTTGGCTGCCACATCACACTGCTGACTCATGTTCAGCTTGTGGTCTACCAAGACTTCTAGATCCCTTTCACATGTACTGTTATCCAGCCATGTGTTCCCCATCCTATAGTTGTACATTCCATTTTTTCTGCCTAAGTGTAGGACCTTACATTTCTCTCTGTTGAAATTCATTTTGTTAGCTTTGGCCCAGCTCTCCAATCTGTCACGGTTATTTTGAATTTTGATCCTACCCTTTGGTCTATTAGCAACCCTTTCCAATTTTGTGTCATCTGCAAATTTGATCAGCACGCCCTCTACCTCTTCATCTAAGTCATTGATGAAGATGTTGAATAGCACTGGGCCTGGGACAGAACCCTGTGGCATCCCACTAGTCACTTCTCTCCAGGATGAAAAGCAGCCATTCGTGATCACCCTTTGGGTTCAGAAATCTTTCGGCTTAGATCAGAAATCAGAAATCTTTTGTCTTAGATATATCTTTACACTTTAGGGTTTTATCTAGTTCCTCCGTGGCTGCCTTTCCAAGTCTTAGACCATTTCCACACTAGACTGTTATAGTGCTATTATTCTACTTTCAACATTCCATAGGATGTTGAAAGTGGAATAATAGCATTATAACAGTCTAGTGCTAAAACGGCCTTTGTCTTCTTCTTTCTTGACTACAGTCTTCACTTTGATTAACGACTGTGCCAAGATATCAAAAATCTTTACCTCATTACCTACCTTAAAGATACATAAATCATCTGTGATCATTATTTTTTCTTAATCTTCAACTGTAACCCAACTTTTGCAGTATCTTCCTTAATTTGATCAGTATTAGCTCAAAGTATTTATAAAGTATATTCCGCAATGTGAACTTCTTTAGCGTTACTCTACTTTTAGATACTAACAGTTTATGATCTATGCCACAATCTGCTTCTGGCCTTGTTTTTGCAGAGAGAATGGACCTTTACTGTCTTGTGCTCCAAATGAAACAGTCTCTTTAATTTCTATATTGGCTATCTGGTGACATCCATGCTGTCTCTTTGGTTGCCTGAAGAATGTGTTTGCAATGAACAATGAATGGGCACAGAAAATCAAAAGCATTCTTCAGTTTCATTTTTTGACCCTATACCTACAATGTTTGAATGTGCTTTGTTTCCTGCTTTTGCGTTCCAATTACACATGATTATCAACATGGTCTGTTTCAGTGTAAGATCAATTTCTTCCTGGATACTCTTGTATAATTTCCAGTTTCTTCTTCATCTTCCTCAGTGATAAATTTAGTTTGCTTTTCTACTGGTAGTTATTTTTTTTTCTTCCCTGAGTCTTATTGATATTATCTGTTAAGACTTTGCATTGTATCCCCTGGGTTCTTTTACTACATCTTGCCTCACTATCAATGCAGTTCCATTTCTTCTTAGAATGTCATTTCCAGAATAAAACACTGTGAATGATCTGATTGAAAATGTCCCACTCCTGTCCACTTTAGCTTGGCCACACCAAGTATGGCTATGTCTTTCTGTTTCATTTCTTGTTTTGCAGTATCTGGCTTTCCTTGATTCATACTTTTCACATTCCACATTCCTACTATATATATTGCACACCTTTGGACTTTTCATTCATTTCTGAGCATGTCAGAAGCTGAACTTCCTTTAGGTTTGCATTTTTAATCACAGCACTACTCACACTTATCCTTGTTCTTGCTCTCCTCCCAGTACCTGGTTGAGTGCCTTCTATCCTGGGAATCTCATCTTCTGGCACTATCTTTTGTTTCATTTTGGATTGTCTTATCAGAAAATTTTCAAGATAAAAGACTTCAGGAGCAGTTTACCATTTTTCTGTGCAGCATTAGCTTCTTTAGAGTAGGCTATGACACCACTGTTGTTCTCTTTCAGAGATTCTCTGCCAGTGTGGTCTCCTCAATATTGCTGATGCCCAGTAGTTGTTTGGTACATTTAATTTGGTTCCTCAGGGGAAAAAAAAACAAAAAACTGTCTAATGTGGGAGACCCTACCATCAGTGTAACCTTTGGCCTCACAGGTGCACACAGAAAGGTAGTACCAAGGTGGTGAAAAAAACATAGAGAGGAATTTTAATGTCTGGAATTTTCTTTCTCTTGTGATTCTCCATAGTACCTTCAGTCCTCTATGTAATTAACCTTGGAAAGACACTTTTTTTTCCCAAAGTAGTGATCCAGCAACAGCTGAAAAGCAACTAGAACCAAGACTTTGCTGTTTGAGCTTACATGGCATGGATTCTCAGACTTGACATCACTTTTTATTTAATTTCAGTTAAGCATTTAATTGTTGTGCTATTGCCATTCATAGTTTGCATGTACCCACACAAAAACATTTGTAAACCACATTAATGGGCATATGGAATATATGAGTCAATGTCCTCTATACGGTGATTGCACTTCAAATTCACATAAATAAGATTTTATGAACCATTTAAGTAAATGGTGCAGTTCCTGCTAGCTTTACATGAAATATTCTAGTGTTTCCCTTTCCCATGTATGCATTTTGATAATCATTTAATGTATTTCAGTTTATTTGCTATTAAAAGGTGTGATTGGCAGAAAAATTCTGCTCAGGCATTTTTTCATATTATGCTACCACAGTGGTTCTCAACCTGTGGGTCCCCAGATGTTCATGGACTTCAGCTCCCAGAAGCCCTGAGCATTGACCATAGTGGCTGGGGCTTCTGGGAGCTGAAGTCCATGAACATCTGGGGACCCACAGGTTGAGAACCACTGTGCTACCAGATGTTCAGCTATGTGTGGGTTGACCATAAAGTGAAGGACCTTTCAGATGACAATTTGCCAACACAATTTGCCAGCACCATAGATGTTGTGCCTTCCAATTGCAACAGTTCTAATTGGAGCTATAGATCTAATATATCAAAGGCTGATTCTGCCTTATGCCTGCCCTATCCACAGAACACTCAAATGGACAGCTATCTCTCTGCTATTAGTTTGTTCCAGTATAATAAACTAGTGAGTGATAGTGTTACAGTGTGACATGTCAGGAAATAAATTATCAGTTTTTCAGTGATATTTACCCTTCTTCTATATCATGTTCTCATTTAATCCCACCAGGTTCCCATCAGCAGTTTGTCCTGTAGGGATAAGTTGTTGGGTGTGCTTTTTTCCACTGGGCTTATCACTGAGTGATTCATAGTAAGATGGAGACAATTTCATGCAAACTCTTTCCCGAACAAATTTTTGAAATTAAAAACCCACAATAGACATTTAGCTCTATTGTGGTATATCTCAATGTCAGGTCTTCATTTGCCTTATCGTTTGTTAACTGCGATAAAGGCTGGGATGGCTGCTGCTGCTGCTGAATGTCAATCTTTATTAATCCTGAATTACGAAAATATTATAAAAATTTGCAAGAGTATTAGCCATGTTAGCATGTTGCAGAAAAAAAATCATGCGGCAATTCAAAGACTAGCAAGCTTTACTTGGCATAAGCTTTCCAGGGCCACTTGGGGGTTCATGAAAGCTTGTACCATGTGAAACATGTTAATCTGTTATGTGCCATAAGACTCTTTATGGTGACATTAGTGGCAGAACCACATTTTGGTCATAGAAGATACGCTAGTGAGATGGTGGTTAGCAAAGAAAAAGTTATGAGAAGCATCTCAAGAGGGTGAAAAATTCACATATCTTTGCAAAATTGATTCTCATCCACTAGGAGCTTACACTGGATTTGTAAGGTATTTGGATGTGTATGTGCCATATGTTTTTCAGGCAGGAGTCCTCTTTGACATTAAACTAAATCATTAAAACTATTTTGCTGACTGCTGAGAGCAAGATGTCATACTAAGAATGTATGAAAAGAAATTAACTAGGCTACCTTTTACTCTGCAAGTTAAGTAGTATTAAGACTGTGAATGTAAGCACTTCATAGATATACTTAGCTTTTAACATCTTCTTCCATCCATGCCAAACCATTCTTAATCCTTCTCAAGAAAACTTCCTGTTCACCATCAATAATTTAAGATGAAGCTGTTCAGGGTAAGTATAAGGCTCAGAGTCCTGCCATATGCTACCAACTGCTAACTGTGTTGTCTATATTAGGTATATATGTTATTGAGATTTAATATTTTTCACCAAAAATACAAACTCTTCTCAGATCTCTCCAATCACATTCTAAAAGGAGAACTTTAAAAACCATGTCTGGGACCTGATATTCACAAATTTGTTGAAACCAAGGGACAATGTATTAAATGAAGACCTTGTGTTCATGCATTATTACTTCTGTCTGTAATCTCCTGCTGGTTAATGGGTTCCTGTTTGAATGCTACAGGCTTTGCACATTGGCCTATACTTGCAAACTAAAAACAGTTTTACTTGTAACCAATGCAAATGGAATATATGGGATTACCATTACATTGTATAAAATGGAACATTCTGCTCATTCTGCTCCTAATACTGGGAAGCTAACAAATGTCTAAACGAAAGTAAAATGATATCACTATTCAAACAGCTTGCTTCAGTTTTTCATATCCAGAATGATTTAGGTTTGTTCAGTCAAGAAATATTTAAATAGTCCTCAACTGAATGCATTACTTAAAGCCAATTTTAAAGCTGTGAATTCTTATTTCTAAATATTCTATAATAGTAAAAGGGAATGTCAGCATATCTGTAGCAGCCATAACTCATTGGGACACTATGGCACATTCCTGAAAATTGACAGAGTATTTTTGGTTGTCATCCAAGTTGTAGTGATAAGTCTGAAGTTGAAATTCCAAATAGGGGAGTTGGCATAAGCAAAAAAGTGGTCAGCCATAACTTATCAGGAAATCATGATAAATGTATCTTTTTGGTTGTTTTCCAAACTATCTTTGGTTGTTGTCCAAGTGGCAGGGCTTCATTTAACATCAAAACACTGAAATTTCAAATGACAGTCTTCCTAGAAGCAAAAAAAAGAAAAGAAAAAGGGGGGGCTCATATAACTGCTTAAAAAGTCATGACACATATTTCTAAATTTCACAGAATGTTTCTGGTTACCATCCAAGTTCCAGTGGCCAGTTTCAGTTTGAAATTCCAAAGGAGGGGGTCCTCAAAAGAAAAAGAGGAGGCTGGTATAACTCATCAGGACATCATGGTAGATATTTCAAATTTTAGCAGAGTATTTTTCTTTTTAATGTCAGCCAAGTTGCAATGGTCAGATTGAAGGACAAATCCTAAATGTGAACCTTCTTTAAGTTGAAAAAAGGAAAAAAGGAAAAAAAGAGGACTTACTGCTGTTCAAATCTTTTAAAGGGCTAGAAAACAGGAGAGAGCTGTTAAGGACTGCTGTTAAGATTGTTCCAAAAAGAAAGAAAAGCAACAAAATAGATGAGGTTAAAGTACTGGTGCTAAAAGTGTAAGGTTAAAAAAAAAATGGAAAGAGCTTATTGAGTATTATTGTTGATTCCTGAGGGAAGAAGGAGAAGGAGAAGGAGATGGAGGAGGAGGAGGAAAAGTTGGGCCTCATGTACTCTTTTAGGAATATTAGTTATAGACTTACCTGCCTTTCCTTATAGATGGAGGCAGAAAACAGCAACAGATTAAAATACAATACATAAACCAGTTAAAAATACATGACATCAGTTATGAACACATAAAAATCAATACATATTAAAGCAATCAATCTGTGGTTTAAAATATAATTTAAAAATTCTTAAATCAAAAATCATACAGAAGAGACTGGTCTTTAGTGATGTTTTAAATTCAGACAGTGTATCCAGCTGTCAAATTTCTTCCAGTAGGTCATTCCACAGTCTGGGGACAGCAGAAGATAAGGTCTGCCGGGTGACAGTTGCCAGTCTAGTCCTGGCTGATTGAAGTAAATGTCCCTTAGAAGATCAGAGTGTATAGAAGGAATTACATGGTACAAGGCAATCCGATAGGTAACCTGGACCCAAACCATGTAGAGCTTTAAAGGTAACAACCAAGATTTTGTACCTTGCCCAGAAACTAATTGGTAATCAGTGGTTTGATTTTGATATTAGTGTAATATGATCACTTCTAAGTGTACCAGTAACCAATCTGGCTGACATGTTTTGAACTAACTGAAGTTTCTGAACCTGACACAGAGGTAGCCCAACGCATAGTGCACTGCAGATCTCCAGTCTTTAGAGGTCAAGCTTAAATGCTCAGTGACAAAAACTAAGAATGGAAGGAATATTCAAAGATATTCCAAAAGCACAACCGTTTATGATGAGATAAACCTAATGCTGTGGCATGAAGAACTCACATGTGTAAATAAAACCATAATAGAGAGATAGAATTCTGTCTGCAGTTTCACCATATATATGTCATTTAAATGGCATTAATTCAGCTTTCTAGATGTTTAGGTAATTAAAGGATGGATCAGAAGTCAAAGCCAAGCACATTTTAAAGCTGTGCCCATGTTTCTTTTGTTAATGATTCCTATATATTTGTGCTAAAAATGATTTAATCTAAATTACCTATAGATCTTCTGTTCTGATAAATCCAAGTTGTATTTATTAGCTTGGTCTTTCCTAGTAGTAAACAATATGTTAATAACTGATAGAATTATAGAATCATAGAATCATAGAAATGTAGAGTTGGAAGAGACCACAAGGGCCATCCAGTCCAACCCCCTGCCATGCAGGAAAACCCTCAAAGCACTCCCGACAGATGGCCATCCAGCCTCCGCTTAAAAACCTCCAAAGAAGGAGACTCCACCACACTCTGTGGCAGCACATTCCACTGCCAGACAGCCCTGACTGTCAGGAAATTCCTCCTGAGGTTCAGGCAGAATCTCCCCTCCTGCAGCTTGTATCCATTGCTCCTCATCCTGGTCTCAAGAGCAGGAGAAAACAAGCCCACTCCCTCCTCGACATGACATCCCTTCAAATATTTAAACATGGCTATCATGTCCCCTCTCAACCTTCTCTTCTGCAGACTAAACATACCTAGCTCTCTAAGTCTGTCCTCATAGGGCATGGTTTCCAGGCCCCTCACCATTTTGGTTGCCCTCCTTTGCCCTCCTCTGATTTCATATTACGATCTGGACAAGTCTTTTACACATGATACATACAACTTTCACTGGCATCAATATGGAAAGAGAGCTATGTGAAACCTTTGTCTGGAATTGCATTTTTAGAGCAATTAGTTTTTCAAACTGAGAAAATGAATCTCTGATTTGGTGAGTTGCAATGAGAAAAGCTGACCCCTTAATAAGCAACAGTTGCTTTCTATTCATAGAAAGAATAACCTAAAATATGTATTATTAAACTAATATATAACAAAGTTATTACTTTGGCACTGGTCTCTTAATAAACTAAGAAGTTCGTTGATTTTTTATTTTAGAAATCAAATGAAATATATTATGATAAAAGTTATTCTTAATGCTTAAACCACACTAAGCAGTTCAATAGAATTTTTATAGTTCTACTTAATAGTAGAATTTTTATGAGATTTCTGCTGGTCCTGCTTTCCTGTGTAAACAAATATGAGTACTATACAGCCACTTATTTTGCAGGCCATTTAGGTGAGAACCTACTCCATGAAAGCTTACATGAATTTGACCATTGAAAAAGATTAAAATCCTTGGGGAGAATACATAGTACAGATCTATAGAACTGCTCACAGCTGACTGTTTCAAGCAAGCACGTCCATCAGTTGTTGACTTGATTGTGAAGAGATAATATTTGTATCATGTTGGCAATCAATATCTAATACAATCAGCCCTCCATTTTTGCCAGCTCAGCATTCATAAATTTGATTATTCATGAGTTATTTTATTTTATTTATTTAAGTTATTTAAGTTTAAGTTATTTATTAAGAAATTAATACTATATTTGCCCCTGCCATGGAAAAAATTCATTCTCTCTAAGAAGCTATAAGTTCCCTCACAGTGAATTTATGATCCATTTCTGCTGGAAGTGGATTATAGAGTGACACTGGGGTACCTAGAGATTCCTAAAAGAACATATCTCTAAGGCATTGCTAGAACCTCCAGCATGACTCTATGACTCCATTTTCACCAGAAGCTGACCATTGAATCATGCTGAAAGACCTAGAGATTCCTAGAAAAGTGTTCTCACACACCAAAAAAAAAGTGTTCTCAGGCACCACTTTCACAGGGATTTTGCACCCCTAACCTCTAGAAAGTGGAGGTCTGACTGTATAGCAAATTGAGTAATATCATTGGCAGTATATTTTATTCTCTGATATAAATAGGTTGCTTCCAAACTGGATAAATGCTACTCTTTTCCACCTTCTCCTCCCCAGTACAATTGCTAAATCCCCCAGAAAGTTCCCAAGGTTTAGGATTCTCAGAAAGCTGAACACCTTAAACTGATGTAGTCAGCATATCTATTGAAGATGCTCATACTAGTGCCTCTACTAGATGTTAGATGTTGGTTTTCCTGAAAATGTGGTTGATGCTCTCTCCCACTGTAATTCAACGAACCACCTGCCATATCTTTTCAAACATCTCCCAGCACTTAAAAGGGGCTTTTCAGGGGATGCATGGAGCTGACTCAGAGATGAGAGATGTATTAAGGCCTTCTTGTGTGACTTCATTTCAATTTCCTTGAAGACAACATAATTGTTCTGCCCATAATGTCAAAAGCAGTGGCACGTCACATGTGTCATAAGCAAAAGAGCATGTAACTTTAAATAAACATTTGTAATAGAATAGCAGCTAGAACAACTCCACAATACTGCATAACAATATATAAATTATGAGCCAGTGTAGTGTAGTGGTATGAGTGCTGATAGTCTGAATCCCTGCCAGTTATGGAAAACTCTTGATGATGTGAGCAACTCATACTCTTGCAGCTTTAGAGAAAGGCAATAACAAACCTCCTCTGAATAAATCTTGCCAAGAAAACCCTAGGATAAAGTTGTCATAAGTCAGAGGGGACTTGAAGACACATAGCAACAATAAATAGCAGCAATAATAGATGGTTCCAAATGGAATATACCTCCTTTAGTATCTCAGATGGATAAGGCAAGGGTGGACAACCTAGAAGTCCACAGGGAATTTTCTGCCTCACAATCTTCCAAGACGTACATCAACTGTCAGAGATGTACCCAAGATTTTTAAAAACCCATATTGGAACCACTTCTTGTTTTGAAAAAAAAAAATAGACTATATTTTTGTCCCCTGTAGCCTTTTAAAAGTTGGATCACTACATTCAGGCCATTTACACACTAGCCTATTATAGCACTATGATTCCATGTTCAGAATCCTGGGCTTTGCAGTTTTGGGAGGGGTGGGCTGGCTGGCCCCTCCTGAAACTGCAAACCCCAGGATTCCATAGGATGTTGAACGTGGAATCATAGCACTATAACAGGCTAGTGTGGAAATGGCCCTAGACTCCCAGAAGACTCAGTGCATCCTTTTGGGCCATGAAAAGGATAGCTCATGAAAACTGGGGAGTTGAGAGCTGTAGAAAACAGATTTAGAAGGCTGCATGCAGCCCAAGGGCTACACTTGGACCACCCCTAAGATAAGTGGAACATTATGATATAGATAGGGATATGATTCAGATAGACTTGTGCATCCACAGCACCTATTCATTAATAAGGCTATTGCTAGAGTGCATTTACCCTTTTAGAAACAGTGTGGATATTTTCAACAGAGTCAGTTCACCCTTTCAGCTGGCAGTCATCAGAAGCAAAGTAATCAACTGATGAAATGCATATGTGAACCGGACATACCAATATGAGCTTCAGTGGATGTTGAGTATGTGCTGGTCACAGATCATTAGACTAGACCCTTATGTTATATAATTGTAGGTGCCCAAAGCAGATTATTTTCACCATTTCTAGGTGTTTGATAGTGAAAATATGCTACTAGATTTTGAATAACAGGATGTTCCACCACTCTATTAAACAGAAAGGGGGGAAGGAATTGATCGGAGGATAGCTCAATCAATCAATCAATCAATCAATCAATCAATCCTTGGATCCAGTCTCTTCCATCTCAATAGGATGCTCAGAGATGCTTACAAGTATAATTTGAATGCTAAAACAATAGAAAAATAATAAAATGAAATTAATATAGCAGTGCACCCCAAAGGCAAAATAAGAGCAAAATTCAAACACCCTACTGTGAAGTAACTGAACTAAGCTGAAGTCCTGAGCAAAAATCCCAATATCTACAGTATTTTAAGCCTAACACTCCTGTTGCTGTGTGTTATCATAGCAGAAATCTGCACCTAAGGTGGTTTACTACCAAATTTTCATAAAGAAGATTTTGGAATTGACATGAGAGCACTGAAATCTACATATGTAAACTATAGCCTGAAGTTAAGAGGGAGGAAGGAGAATCACTTGCCGTTCTTGGTAGGGGGAGGGGAGGGAATGAACTGGACACAGATAAGATGTATGTGTGAAACAGACATATCATTACAAGCTTCACTGGACTTTGCTTTGCTTTTCACTCCTCTGTGCCCAAATCTAAACAGATAAAACAAATAAATTTATCTGGAAGGAGCTGACAGACTCCGTTCAAAATCCAATATGAACCCCAAAAGAAAGAGAAGGGAATTTTGCAGAATAGAAGAATACAATGTGCCCTCTGCTAGTGCAGCCTCCACAAACACACAAAGCCTCATATCATATTATTGTCAAAGGACACAGTGGCCATCTGTCTGTGCAAGCAAGGATGCACACACTGTGCATCCATTGACAATAATGGGATAGAGCATTTGGATTCTTTGTTTTATGCAAGGCTTCCTGAAACAAGGCCATTTCTGCACTAGACTGTTATAGTGCTATTATTCCATTTTCAACTTCCTGTGGAATCCTGGAGTTGCAGCTTAGGGAGGCCTTTGAGGTATGCACTGCATGAAGAAGTAGGCTTCTCTTTTTTTTAATCAGTTCTGAACGTCCCAACATTTAGGTCATTTTTGTATGACACTGTTATAGTGCTATTATTCTACTTTCAACATCCTGTGGAATTCTGAGGTTTGTAGTTTACTAAGGCCAAAGAGCTCTCTGGCTGAGAATTCTAAGGCCCCTCCCTAAACTGCAAACCCCAGGATTCCATAGGATGTTAAAACAGAATAATAGTACTATAATAGTATAGTGCAGAAATGGCCTCTGTTTCATTAGATGAGCCTGTACTCAAGGATTAAAGGAGGTCTCTTCTCGCTGGGACACTTGACTTCCCCCGTTATGAACCGTAAACCTTTCTTCATAGAGAAAGAAGCAAAATCAATTCATGGGGAAACTTCTCAACACCCTCACCCCACAACCTGGCAAGGAACTTCTTCAAATAAATGAATTAATCCCAACAGAATGTTCATTTTATAAGAAAGTAATGATTAAAAACTGTGAAGGCCACAAGAATGTAAATACAATATTACTTCTCAGGACAAAACACATGTGACATAACTTTAGATTTGTTTGTAATGCTATTTCTCTGGGACAATAAATCACTGATTTATAGTCCCCCTGCCTCTCATTTCAGTCTTATTGTCATACTGAATTTGCTGGTTTTCAATGAAGTAGTGGGGTAAAGAAAATAAAATAACAGTAAAATAAATAAAGTAAACAAAGAATATACACACATTTACAATATGTTTGTTAACACATATGTGAACAAAGATATTGACTCAAACTTTCCCATCATGGTTACAGATATTAATATTAAATACTATTTTATCTTTTATATATTTCATTGAACCTCCAAAGTTAAGTGAGTTACTTGAACATGGTATTGGCAGTGCAAAGAAAAAAATGTGTTGCCTTACATAATATCTAAACTGCTTATATGTCTTATTTACTCCTCTCCCTTCCTTTTATTTTTATGATAATATTGTTGTTTGTGTATTCATAGCTGAACCAGAGGACAAGTTTAACATTTTGGATCTGCTACTGTTATAAGACTGCTAGAATTTCATAAGCAGTATAGTTTGTACAAACTCAGGTGTGAGGAACTGGAACAGGAAGACATTAATTTGTAGGCCACTTTTTGAACCAAAAAAACAAACAAGGTTACATGTTTTGAACTACTTGGTTATCACCTATCCCTCCTGCCTAGTCATCAATTTAGCTATGTACTATCACGGTATTGCAATACCTGTTGTCTTGTATATTAACAAATATGGCATGTTCTAAAGGAACTTAGGATAGCTGATAGATGAAATTCTTTCATCCATAAGTCTGGTATTCTTATTATTCCTTGGAGAAGTTAGATTTTGGACTACTGCACCTCAGAATCCCTCAGCCAATATGTTCATGCTGAATAGGGGGCACTGGGAGTTGTTCCGCAATCCCTAACATAAGCAAGTTCTGAATTTTACACTGTGTAGTTGGGCACCATTATAAGAATGCCATACTTCAAATGTGACCAGTTTTATGTCTCTATGTTGCAGTTGCCTTGAGCTGACAATGGCAATAGGAGTATTTGAAGTCAAATAAGATTATTGCAAAGACACCTCGGGCACAGTGTGTTGTTCACATGTTTAAAAGACAGCATATGATCAAAAAACACAGGACACTTGTTTTCAGACTACTATGGGGAATAAAAATATTCAGTAGGTTATAAATCTTCCAGAAATATGTACAATTTCTGTAACAAGTGTTCTACATTTTTCTTTTACTATATTCATTTTCTCCATGTGTATTGTCTACAATTTTGCAAGTTGATCACTCAGCATTACTATGCATTCAGATGTTTACTGAGCAGGGAAAAGAAAGATCTGGCCTGTTTTAATATAAAAACAGATTTCAAAACCAGCAAATCATATTTACAGCATGCTGGTGACTTGTAACATTTTATATGCATGTGTTTTTGCCATGACAAGACCTTACTTTGTAATTAATTTGCCAATACAGTTCAGTGTAATCCTATCCAGGTACATAAAATGTATAACACATAGTGCAAGAAAGTACTTTAACAGAGCTGTTCTGAAAAATCATTTGGTGTGATGGTGAAACATCAGGAAACTGAAACAGAAATCTGAAGCAGGAAACAGAAATCTAAAACAGTGCTACAAATCCCAGAGGGACAACCTTTTTAGATGTGAAGTATTCCCACCACAAATCTTTGTATTCATGCATTATATAAATCTGAGTGGTCTTTTGGGAACAAATAGAAGAGAAAGAAAAGAATCCCAGATTGTCCAAAAAACATTTTTATGCAATATTACATAGTGTTGGTTTTTGAACTCTCGTCATTAAATATCAATCTGTCCATGTTTGCATTTCAAGCCTACATATTCAGGTGCAGAAGCAGAAAGTGCTGAAATGTAAATTTATTTTAAACAAGTGGAAGGAGAAGAAACTTATATTAATTCCCGGTCAGAAAATTCCCAATGCTTGTACTAAGATCTTGCAAAGATATGCAGGGAATATTTGCTCATATATTAAAATGCATTACTATACCCTTTATCAGAACTTGGAAAAGTTACTTTTTGGGACTAAAGTTTCCATTATTGTACAAAAAGCATGGCTAAGGCTATGCCAGGGGTCACTTTTGAAGTTTTAAATTTTAAAGCAACTTTTCTAAGTCCTGCTCTTTATAGTAATAACATTTGGCAGGATGATATTTTAATGGACAAAACTAAGCAGGAAGTCCCATTACATTCTGATGAGAGAGAGAAAAAAATAATTGAGTGTGGTGGGCAGTATCTCAAGCACATTTTCCTAACTGAAATTGAAAAAAAACCTCCCTTTTCACCATTCCCAGTGATGGATAGAGCTGCCAGTTCAAAACTGTTGAACTGGCAAATAAAGTACAGGAAGGTCTGATGTCCAAAAACTGTACTCATGCTTTTGAAGCTTTACATCAGCTACTTGCAGAATGGGGGAGAAACAAAGATACAAATTTTAGAAACCAAAATGGCGGTGGTTGAAATGAAATAGATGTTCAGATATTTCAGCAGTTTTTTCGGATGTTTTTGGCCTGTAACTCCCCTAATCCCTCACCATTTGCTATGCTGATTAACACTGACTGGAGTTCTAGCACAAAAGCATACGGAGGACTGTAGTTACCCATTCCTGAAATGCTTCATCATAGTTGTCCTCCCAAAAGGGTAATCCCATCAGACCAAGACAGCAGTAGGCATATTCTGGTTCTCTCCTATTTGCACAACATGAGGGATCAACTCTCATCTTTTTTCCACCAGGTCTGGGATATTAGGAATGTGCAAATGCATTTCTATATATTTTGATGGTAGTTGAAAACACCAACAACTGATCTGATCCCTCAAGCAATTGGTTAATATTCTGAATGCACCATTTTAATGGATAGTTTAGTATTTTAAGGAGGAAAAGCCTGTTATTGCAAAACTGACTGGTAAACAAATCATTTCTATGTAGGTGTACTCTTAACACCCATTAAGTTTAGGCACATAAACCTATAATGTAGACACGAATATGAATCCTCTTGCAATCTGCATCTTCTACTCTTCACCTCAGAAACATTAATGGGGAAAAAAAAAAACTAAACTAAACTCTCACTTAAATCTGGTTGTTAATTCCAACTAAACTGTAACCATTTAATCTATCTATCTATCTATCTATCTATCTATCTATCTATCTATCTATCTATCTATCTTACCATTCAACAATTGTTTGGGTGGATCTATTCTAGTTGGAATCACCAATTGGATTTAGGCCATGGTCTTCTATGTTCCCTCTGCCTCTCTTTTATCAAGGGTTTACAAAGGAAGATTTGGGATATTTTACAGGCAAAATATTATTATTTCCAGGCTCTCTGCTGATGCTGGGATTTCTGGAAAGCTCATTGATTTATCTGCACTACTTGCACTGCTTAATTATTGTGCTTTGATACCTATTTAACTACTGTGGCTCTGTGCAATGGAATCCTGTGCTATGGTATCCCTTTCATAAGGTAATTAAAATTCTCTACTGTAGTTCAAGGAAATGCACTCAATTATAAATCTAGAATTTCATAGGAAATAGAGCCATGGTAGTTAAACTGGTATCAAGCTGCTATAATTGGGTACTGTGGATGCAACCATTGTCAGCTGTCTTTCCCATCCCCACAGACCACATTTTGTCACTGCTGCCAGGATTTGCACAACAAGAAGGTTCATGAGCTGTCACCCTGGCACTCTACTCTCCCTTGCTCATATGGCATGATAGGTCCATTGCACATATCTAACATATCGATCCTCATTCCTTTCTCCTTGCTCCTGGATCTTTGATGTACTGATGTTGCACAAGTGTACCACACATGCAAACAAACCTGCACTAAAACAGACAGCCCTGGCACTGGCTGGGAGAGGTGGAGAATGTAAAGCCATCTCCTGTGAAGAAAAACACTTTCTCCTCCTGCAATGTGGTTCATGTCAAGATTTCTCATTCTATCTGGATAAAGACAGCACTTCCCTGAAGCTTTGCCTGTTGCCCTGTGATTCGACAAACCTACATGTTAAGGTTGAAAATAACTCGCTCCTTATGAGCTTCAAAGGTTGCTTTTAAAAATGGATTCATTGCAGTTATGATTTCAAGCCCCCTAAAAGTTAATGATTGATTATAATAACAAGAATAAGCCTAAATATCCTAGCAGCACCAGGTCCTATCTTGGAAGCTAAGCAGGGTCAGCTCTGGTTAGTTCCTGGCTAGGAGGCTTCCAACAACACCAGGTGCTGAGGCTGGCTGGCTTGCTTGCTTGCTTTATTTATTAATTATATTTAAGTGTTTTAATTGTTTTTGAGCATATTTTAATAGCTGGAATGTTTGACTCCTGTAAACTAAATGTTTTAGCAGTATATTTTTAGATTATTGTAAGCCACCTTGGGTTCCAGTTGGGAGAAATACAGGATATGAATTTTATATTTAATACATAAATAAATAAATAAATATTTCAGGGGAAGGAACTGGAAAAAACAACAACAACTACTATGAAATTCATAGAGTTGCCATAAGTCAATAGGAGACTTGAAGGCACATACTCAAAATAATTATTTACCATTGCAGTTATAATTTTTAAAAGCTTTTGTTTTCTTACTCATTTTTCAAAGGCGATAAGATAATTACTTTTGCAGTGGTCCCTCCACATTCATGAGGGTTCAGGGTACAGAAACCTCATGAAAGTGGAAAAATCATAAATAACCCTTGCCTTGCAATCCTCCTCCCATTCCCTTCCAGGGCTCTGGCACAAGAGTGTGCGCAGGTTCCTCTTCCCTCATAGACTTACTTTCTGCCTTGGCACAAGTTCTCAGTGCTGGGGCAGAGGCAAAGCAATGGGAAGGGGATGCTCCGGAGGGGTGAAGGAAAGGGCACACGTTTACACACACACACACACACACACACACACACTCATTGCCTTACCTTTTGCCTCAGCATGCTTGTCTTCTTTCTCCACGCTGGCAAAATGCAAGGGAATGGGATTAGGAGAATGGGTCGAGAAGTACAGGTGCTTTACAAATAAATTCACAAGAGTCAAGTCCATGCATGTGGAGGGAGAACTGTATTTTGTTTTTGTTAAATAAATCAGAATTTTACTAACTACTCACCTATGGGTCAAAATGAGTTCTCTTCTTGGTTCGTCAACTATAACAGAGCATAAGATACAACATGAGTCAAAACTTCAGCAAAGTGATATTCCTTCTCTACCATTCAGTAAGGCCACACACACACACCAGATCCAAACCACACTGGGAAAAGAGTGAAGTGAACCTTTGTTCAGTTACAGGTCATTTTTGCAGTAGACTGTTATATTGCTGTTATTCCACTTTTAACGTCCTATGGAATCCTGGGGTCCCTCCCTAAACTGCAAACCCCAAGATTCCATAGGATGTTGAAAGTGGAATAATAGCACTGTAACAGTCTATTACGGAAACGGCCACAGTTGTAATGTAATATAGCTGTAGCTAAGTTATCTGGAGAAAGCCAGCCTGGTATAATGGTTTGAGCATTGGACTTCAACTCTGGAGACCAAGATATGAATCAGCCATGGAAACCCACTGGATGACCTTGGGCAAGTCTTAGCCTCAGTAGAAAGCAAAGGCAAACTCCATGACAAGTTTGCCTTGAAGGCACATAACAAGAAAAATTTATTTGGGAAAGAAAATGGTTACATTTAACTAGTTATTTAGATATAGTTGCCCACAGGTTCTCTTTCCCCTGCCAAAGTTGTTATTGTTTGTTTGCTTGTTCTTTAAGACAAAGTCTGTGCAGTTTTATACTAATTCCTTATTTTATGATTTTTGGGGGGCTATTTGAATTAAAACATCTGCATAATAACAGAGAAAGTTGCTAAAATTCATTGCGGGCAATTGTGATGATGTAATGGCTTTTTCTGTATGGCTGCAAACTAAAACTTGGGGAAAGGTGTTGTTGCTGCGGCTGCTTCTGCTGTTACTTCTGCTGTGGTGGTTTTTATTCCTCTGTTTGCTTCCTTCTTGCTCCCCCCCTCCCATATTTGCCCTCTGGATTTTTTGGAGTACAACTGCAGAACTCCTCTTGACAACCAAGGCAAAACTTGATAGAACCATTTGTTTTGTAAGTTTTTAAAAAATCTGGAGGTAGCTGAGATTGGTTAAGTTGATAAATTACATCTCATTCATGCTCAAGGGAAGAAACATGCTCCGAAGGTAGTTTTGAATTAAATTACATGTTGATACGTTGAGGAAAATTTGCTGTTTTGTTCATTTACAATACCTCATGGATTTTTGCAAAAGCTGCGATTTATTGCTAATTGAGCCAGAGGACCTTTCTCTGTCACTTCAAATCCAAATATATTTGCAGGCCCATCTCCAAATTACTCAGGGTTTTTAAACAACCTATTTAAGAGCCTTGGGAGATTATCATTAATAGCTGTCAGAGGACTCTACCGTAAAACATGGTGCATCCAGCAAAGCTGATGACAGTGCCTGTTGCCTGGAGGAAAAGACCGAGGGTATTCTTAAAACTGTGCATGGATGAATATCAGTATAAAATATTCTCTTTGGCTATAACTCTGATGGAAAGGAAAAGGAGATTGGAAAATAATGTTGTGGATGATTAAAAAATCACAGCCACAACCTTTACAGCTTACGTTTTGCTCTGTCCAAGAAATATCAGCAGGGCACTACTAGTATGTGCAGACAAGTATTTTTGCATGAGCTCTAATGGGGTTACGAGAAGAACTGATGAGGCAGCAGATGGAAAATTGAATAGCCCAATGGTAGAACATTTCCTCTGCATTGAGGTTCAACCATGGAATCACTAATTACATAGCAGATGATGAGACATTCTAGAATTCCTGAATAGATGCTGCCCCTTTGAGTATATGCTAATGAACTGGACTCAGTATAAGTCAGGTTCACATGGTGGATCAAGTTGTGGTTAATCTAGCAGTGTTCTGGCACATTGATCCTGAGTAGCAGCTCCCAGCAAGCCACCAGTCACACTAGCTGCTATTAGCCACTTCAGTTCAATCATCCCTTGCCTTGTCTGCTTGCTCAGAAAACCTTCTGATGAGACCCTTAGGGGGCCATTTATTATGATTAATTGCTACACAGTTAATCTAATTTAGGCTGTGATCCAGTGGGACAAGGGTGGGGAACATTTGGCCCTCAAGATGCCTCTGATTACAGCTCCCATAATCCTTTTCCACTGTCTGTGCTGAATGAAAGTTGTAGACTAGATGGGAGCTGTTGACCCAAATTTCTAAACGGTCAAAGACATTAAATTACTGTTCTTATCTTTTCAACTATTTTGATGTCTTCATTACCCACTTTAAAATTACATAAATCATTGTTATATTTTCCCCTTCTTGTTTAGCTGTTACCCTGCTTTTGCACTTTCTTCTTTAATAGTTCCTCAATAGTTCTTCTTCATCTTTGCTGCTTTCTGCAAGTAATATGTTTTCATCTGAAGATCTTAAATCTTTCCTCCAGGTTTCACACCTCCTTCTTCTGAGTCTAATGTTGCTTTTGATAAATTAAACATAGGGTAATAAAATGCAGCCTCATCTGATCTCCTTGCCACTGAGAATCCATTCTGTTTTCCCATATTGTGACCCAAGAGTGGTCTCTTGTTCAAAGTAGAGGTTATGCATCAAGACAATCAGATGATATAGCACAACCATTTCTTTTACAGAAAACCATAATTTCTCATGATCTACACAATCAAAGGATTTGCTGTGGTCTACAAAGCACAAGTTGATTTTCTTATTTTGGTGTGTTCTATTATCCAGTCTATGTTTCCAATATGATCACTAGTGTCTCTTCCTTTTCTGAACCCACCTTGGGCATCTGGCATTTTTTGTTCCATTTATGTAATAACCCTTTTTTAAAAAAGCTAGAGCATCACTTTGCCTGCACAGGAGATCAGTGCCACAGTCCCATAGTCTGCTGTATGGCAGAGACTACCGATAATCCATGCAGAGAGAGAGAGAAATCGACCAATTGTTCAAAAGGGTGGTAATCTCTGAATGAAGAAATGAAAATGGAACCACATGATATCTGGTAACGTGGTTTTAGGGAAGGAAAACATAGTTTGAGCTCAAGGAGATTGCCTGAGAGGTAGTCTGACCCTCGAGGAGAATAGCTACCTTGGTTCTGTAAAGAATAGATACCCTTCTCCCTCCTTAGTCAATAGGATATCATCAGTTTAGATGACAGAGTTTAAATTCCTTATACTATGAGTTATAGTCTGGCTCTGCATGTAGTGACAGCTCCTTTGTGTTTGTCCCATAAATAGTAATGGGAGTCTCATACACTCTAACTACTAAGAGTGATTAAATTATCACATTTTGTCCACACATTCCATGACCAAGCTGGTAAGAATAGATGGAGAAATAAGAGTATTTATGTAACTTGGTAGCCTGATGACAAACAAAAATGATAGAAAACAATATTACAAATCTGCTGAGGAATGTGACTGAAAGCCCTTGCATAATACACACATAAGGCCTTTCCTCACTAGGCTGTTATAGTGCTATTGTTCCACTTTCAACATCCTATGGAATCCTGGGGTTTGCAGTTTAAGGAGGGACACTTAGAGGGCCTCAGTAAACTAGAACCCCCAGAATTCCATAGGATGTTGAAAGTGAAATAATAGCACTATAACACTGTAGTGTGGAAATGGCCATATAGTGCTATGATCCCACTTTAATTTACATGGGAAAGTCCTATGAAATCTTGGAATTTGTAGTTTAGGGAGGACTATTTAGAATTTTCAGCCAGAGAGCACTTTTTCCTCCCCAAACTACAAACCCTAGGATTCCAGAGAAGGCATCCATGACAATTAAAATGGAATTATAGAATTCTAATTGTATAGTGTTCATTGTCACTGGTGTGTTGCTACTGTTGTTTGTTTGTTTGTTTGTTCTTGCATTTTGGTGAGATTAGCAGGAAGGCCCAGATCTGTAGCAGATTAAACCAGCCAGACCTTAAAAAAAAAAAAAAAAAAAGGAAAGGAAGGAAAGATCTAGTCTTGAAATAAAATACAATGATCTTAGCAACAGTGGGTTTTTTAAAGATTTTTTCCCCATATTTATTCCCCATCCTCCAACTATACACAGTAGGTATGCAGATGTAATTAAAATGGAAAAACATGGCATGCTGTACTCAAGTGACAACACTTTGTCCTCTAGCACAACAGGACTATGCTGCTTCACTGAATTTGTGTAAACAGAAATTGCTTCCCTTCAAATCACAGAACTGTTGAATATAGTCAAAATTTTACACATAATGGTTCTCAGCCACATGACCTTATCAGTCTGCCCACTTCCCAAGATCTGGTAGAAAGGATCTTTTTGTTTACTTCCTGCCTATTTCCAAAGCACCACTAGTTGAGATAAAAGAAAGAGATCTTCTATAATCTTGGTGGCTCAGATTATAGAGAGTTTTACCTCCATGAACAGTTTGAGGGTTTCTTTACTTTCCATTTCCCTACAACATGTGAGTACTGTTCTGCTCAGACCAACCAATTTATCACATTTCTAGCTCCTCTCCCACATAATTACTTCAATTTTTATGTGGAGCAGAAGTGCCATAAAACGTATTCCATCTCTTAGATGAGTCGTGTATCATGGCTTTATTGCAATAACCAACCACAGCAAATTATTAGCACTGCCCACACAACGCTGTTTTGTCAATTAATCTTGATACCATTATTCAAAACCTTCAATTGACCTATCCAAATATTATTAGCTTTTTTCATCTTTATTTAAAGAGTCAATAGTCTTCTTTAGTTAATACTTAACGTGAGTTGGGAAAGAGGGCACAAAGAGCTTGTGGGGACTTCGTTGATGAACTATTTCCCTTTGTCATGCCTTGCTGTGCATGTTGCTCACAAATTCTGTTATACACTTTTCATGTGGAAAGACTTTTCTACTCATGGAGGCTATCTATGAAAAATGAAAACCCTGACAGGGGGCGCCTTTCATACAACACAATTATAGTATTATAACTTCACTTTCAGTGCTATGGTTCTAACCTCTGGAATCCTGGAGTTTGTAATCTGGCAAGACTCTAATGGTCTCTGGCTGAGAATTCTAAATATTCCTTTCTAAAATGAAAACCCTAGGATTCCAGAGGATGTAACCACAACAAGTAGAATGGAATTATAGCACTATAATTGTGTAGCTTAAAGGGGCACCAGAATTTCCACTGGCCTACTGGATGCTGTCATATAAGCACTTTAAAATATATATTTTATAAACAGTTATTTGTTAATTACTTGAGGAAGTATTTAGATAGAAGAAAAGATAGATGCTGGGGGGATTGTAGCTTTAAGAGAATGGAGGATAGTGCCACTTACAACTACTAAACATCTTTCTGCTCACCATGGGAAGCCCGCTTAGCCCCGTGATAGCAAATTTTTACATGGAACACTTTGAAAAGCAAGCCTTGGAAACCGCACCAAAAAAACCCACTATATGGTTCTGTTATGTAGGTGACACTTTCACCATTTGAAGCCATGGAGAAGAAGAACTGACCGTGTTTCTGAACCATCTGAACAACATCCATCCGAACATCCAATTTACCATGGAAAAAGAAAATGAAGGAAGACTACCATTTCTGGATGTCCTGGTCATCTGCAAACCTAACCAACAATTGGGCCACATAGTTTACAGAAAACCTACACATGCTGACAGATATCTACACAAAAACTCCAACCATCACCCAGGACAAAAAAGGAGCACAATAAAAACTCTGGTAGACCATGCAAAAAGAATCTGTGAACCCCATCTCCTGAAATATGAACTGAACCATTTAAACTTGGCTCTACAGGCCAATGGATACACTGGTTCAGACATCAGAAGAGCCTCAAGACCCAGAAAAAACCACAGCAGTGAAGATAAGAATCCAACCAAAGGGAATGTATTTTTACCATACATCAAAGGGGTCACTGACTATATAGGGAAACTGATGAAGAACATAACTTCCAAACAATCTACAGACAGACCAAGAAAATTCAACAAATGCTACATTCAGCAAAGAACAAGAGGGATCCTCTAACTTCTGCGGGAGTTTACCACATACCTTGAAGTTGTGGCCAGGTCTACATAGGGACTACAAAACGCAGCGTCCAAACAGGAATCAAAGAACATGAAAGACACTGCAGACTGATCCACCCAGAAAAATCGGCAGTAGCAGAACATGTTATAAACCAACTTGGACACAGAACGCCTTTTGAAAGCACAGAAATTCTGGACCGTTCTGACAACTGCTACATCAGTCTACACAGACAGGCCATTGAAATCCATAAAAACATGGACAATTTCAATAGGAAAGAAGAAACTTGGAAAGTAAACAAGATTTGGCTACCAGTACTGAAGAACACTAAAATCAAGACTCAAAAGCATGCCAATGAACACCACCCAGACTCTGGAGGTCCCTCTACAGGGAACAATACAATGGGTGTTAATGTACTTAACACACTGTTGTGCGTATCCCCTGACTAACAATACACCCTGGGGGGTATCCCATTTAACAATAGGCTGTCACACAGGCCAACTGTAACACATGCAAATTGCTTCCTCCCACTCAGGGACTACACAAGCATATATACTCTGTCTCACTTCCATGTCACCAGATCCTCTGAAGATGCCAGCCACAGATACAGGTGAAATGTCAGGAGAAAACAGTAACAGAACACAGCCTCAAAGCCTGGAAAATCTACAACAACCAATAGTATTTTTAATTAGTTTTTCTTTTAAAACAAAACCTCTCAAATAGAGATGAAGGAGAAATCTGTTTGGTGCATATTTAAATCCACTCTTCCAAATTCAGACCTCCAAAACCAATATGAAAACTGAAGTCCAATTATATTTTAATATTTAATATTAATATTAATCAATTATGTGTGGTATAGTTATCAAATCACACAATGATTATGCAAAAACTGCATACATATGATGAAAGTGTGCACAGATCGTTCATATTACTGACTATATAAAATTGTATAATATTACAGTAAATTGCTTGCAAAGTGTGTAAACTAGGAGAAATGCATACAAAGTGATATGCATTCCTTTGTTTAAAAAAGCAAACTGATGTAAAAACAGAATGAAATTACTTTAAGACTGGAAAAATGAGAAAGGCAGACAGATTGATACTAACATGTTCACCCATCCTTTCTTGCACACATTTTTTTTAAAAAAATTAACTTCAAACATGGCTTTCTTATAAACACTTCATGATGCAAAAATGGCCATTATTCAATTTTATATTTACTGAAATGTTAACTATCAAACCCAAAGCAGCCAGTATTTGTGACAAACAAGTGTCATTCTTGAGTAATAAGGAGTCTTTAAAGAGAACATGCATATCATAGCTGAGGCATAACACAAAGCAGGAACCGTAGAGGAAGGGTGAAAGGAACTGGGAAAATATAATGAATAAGATGGAGACTCATGCACAAAAATGGATCAAAAGGTTTGCTCTGTTTCATGGTGCCAGTGTCAAACTCCCCTGCAAGTACCTGCCACTCTTTATCATAGGATTCTCTCCCCACCACCTACCCCTGTCTTCTCTTTATGAAAGAAGGTTGAACCATGACAATGCTTAGAAAAAGATTTATCCTTATCTTGGAGCTTCAAAGCAGACCCAATAAAAACACCTTGAAGCTCTTAAAGACTCTAGGTTGAAGTGCCATTGAAAACTCTTAATAACTGCCTGAGATCTAGGGTGTTTGCTGTCCACATACTGCCAAGTTCAGCTGGAGTTTCTCCAATCTGTCAGTCATTCCAATAGGAAAACACACTTGCCATTGCTCAATAAACAATCTGTTAAAACATGTCAGCTTTATCTGAAGTGTTCATGGCAATTATTATTAAAACTCAACCTGTGTAGTTTTAACATGCACAATGCCTATGTTAATTGGTTGATCTTAGAATAATACATTTATTTCTAAACTACAGCTGAAAACATTGCACAGGCAACTGTGTATGAAGAAAAGTTATAATCAGATGGATTTTTTTATACATGACAAACTCATGTGGCACATTAAAGGCTACTTTTTTTTAATGTGTAAGTCACCCTGCCCTTCAGGTATGCTGGACTGCATTTCCCATCATCTTACATCTAGAATCCACTGATGGAAATCAGCTATAGTCCATAAAGGCTCATGCCATAGTAAATAGAGTAATTGTTGTTTTTGACATAATAGACCGTCATGGTTATTCCTTAAGAATTTTTTTTTTAAAGTGAAATCTAAGACTGACAGCAGAAAATTTTGTTCCATCTGATGCTGTGACTTGTAATCATCTATTTTTTCAAATTTTGGTTTCCAGTCTCACAAGTAATCATTGGGTTAGTTTGGTGGGTGCTCTACAGAGGTGCTTGGAGAGAGAAGAAAGAATAATTTGTCACATTAGCTGATAGGCGCCTACATGGAAAAGTGTATACCACCACTAGCAGATATCTGAACTCTCTGAAAGGACCATACCCTTTTCTGTCCTTACAAAACACTTTAACATCCCACCCCTCTTTCCTTGAAATGACTATGTACCAAACCTTTACTACCTTTGTATCATCCTAATTCAGAGAAATGTGGTTTCACATTAGCGTTTCATGTTCCTCCCCCCACATGAGCAGTGGATAGAGAAATGTGCAAATAGCGTATGGAGGAGAATCATACCATTCTAAAATAAACAGGCATATTACATGCTACAATAACACAAAAGTGGTCCTGCATTTCTAATTCTCCAAATGGAAGAGAACCCCAAGAGGAAAAATGCCAAACATTTACATGTGTGTTTTACTTTGCTTTTAACCAAATTCACACAGGAGACATTGACAGTTAAACCCTTAGAGTCAACCAGTCAGAAATTATTTTCAGCTGTACTTGTGTTTACTTAGAAACAAGTCCTACTGTTTTCAGTGGTATTTACATCTAGTAAGTACATCTAAGATTGCTAAGATTGCAGTTGAAAACTGAAATGTAAGTGCATATTTGTCGCAACAGTTTTTTAAAATAGCTAAAACCTTGATTTGCTTCTCTCTGTAATATGTGTTATGTTTTCCTGAAATTTTGCTTTAATACAAGTGACAGCCACTTTATCCTTTTCCATAGAAAATTGGAGTCTGCATCTACTTTGACTAACGGATGCCTGGGGGCCATGGTATTCAACATGATGGCAGCTGTGAGTTTCTTCAATGCTAATAGATTTGTTACAAGACATTAGCTCCTCGCCACCCCACTAGTAAAATATACCCCTTCAAATGCTTCAGGACTTGGACTGAATGTGGCAACTGTCCTTAACCTGTGCATCAAAACTCATACATTTATAGTTTGTTTGTTTTTCTTAAAAACAGTTTGAGAGACAGAAAAACAACCATAAAAGAAACAATTGATTCTTAGAGGGTAAAACATGGTGCTAGAATCTTTAATAGATTTGTCCTATGTTCTTCTGTGTCACTGGTTGTTGTGCATATAACAAACCTTTTCTTTGGCAAATACTAGTGAAATAATAAACTTGCTAGCAGCATACATTGACTGTTCAATAAGGCAATCTGGCACTTTTCTCATATAGAGGCAGATGCTCTATTATACTCCCCTAGCTGCAGAGAACATTTGTCAGTTGCATGATAAGAAGGGAAATATATTGAGAAAAATTAACTTGGGCTGCACAGCAAGCTACATATTCACAGTAAGAACAAAAATGAAATATAAACATTTAATGCAAAAATGATTGTTGTTTTTCCAGAGGGTTGCTCATATCCCAGGCTGAAAGGCTCTGCAGAACATTTTTCATAGGAAACAGCTATTCTTCTTCTAAAAGGAAGCTGTTCAACCATAAATACATGAACATTTCTAGGACAATATAACTCCTGTAATTGCAATTGCAATGCTCTGAATTGGAGGCATATTTTGGATTCAAATACATCTTGAATCCAGAATCAAAATGGGGTGATCCAGGTAGACTTGAATGATGCCCAAAATCAAAATCAGGACTCTTTCAAAGCAAAGCAAATCTAAATTTGTACGTACTTCAGATTCATTAGCTATTTGAATTAGAAGGAACCCAGGGTGCAGTG
This sequence comes from Iguana delicatissima, assembly GCA_948472985.1. Classification (NCBI taxonomy): domain Eukaryota; kingdom Metazoa; phylum Chordata; class Lepidosauria; order Squamata; family Iguanidae; genus Iguana; species Iguana delicatissima. The sequence continues at coordinate 1,351,728 of CAOKZL010000092.1, read as the reverse complement.
AGTGTGCCTCCAGACAGTTCTTGTCATATAAGGAAATTTTCAGAATGTAAACAGAGAGAGCAGAGGAAGTATGGTTTTGTGAGTGGTAGCTCTTGCTTCTAATCAAAGTAAATGCTTCTCCTGTTACCCCAAAAACATGGATGCCACAAGGGCCAACCTGTGATGCCAGTACATCCTTGCCAAGGTGGGGAATTAATTAGCCCAACAAGAAGACTAGCAAGAGAGGGGCAACTTAGTGAGACCTTCTACCCAATTTTTACGGGGTCAGACCATGCAAAACCAGTCAAGCATCTCAAGAAATGAATTTTATTAGCAAATATGTTCATCCACGCAAACGCAGTCACTCACTCATCCACACAAGGACTATTGAGATGGGAAAGAGGTGAAAACTTATAGGGGATATAATGAAGGGGGTGTAAAGGTGGTAATACTGCACCTGTCCAGAAGTCTGGGAAGTGGCAAAATGGAAGGAACTCAGTGAAGCAAGGCAGCTGGGGGGAGCTCTTGACCAACAGAGTGCTGGTCTGCTAGTGTAGCGAGAGAGTGCTCCAAAAAAGGCCTTGAAAAAAGGGACTATTTATAGGGCAGAACATATCTTGGGGGCAGACCCTTTCCCTGGAAGAACAATGGTCAAAACAGAAGGAGAATACTGCACACTGGCTACTTGATGGCTTGCATGATTGTTTCATGTAAATGGACCTCGCCCTAGTATGTTTCGCTGTTGTAAGCGTTGCTCAACAGGGGAAAACCCAGTAATCCCCTCAAGGTGTTTTTGTGGCTGAGAACCCTTTGTCTGTGTGGATGTGCCTACCCAAGGTCTCCTTGGGAAATGTGAGTGGAGACCTTCCTGGTCTTGACCTCTGCTTGGTTTTTAACCTATTTGTCTATGCATCCACCGAGTCAAACTCTCTGTCATAGCTGATATTTTTGATATTAATTTGATATTCCCCAGGACAGGGTCTGCTAATGAGAATTACACTCCCTCCTCAGCTCTCCAATCTCAGTGCTTGGAGGGAAAAGACACTAGCTTAGTATCTTGCAGGATTGTTTCAGCATTCAGTACAAGCCATTCTTCTTCTGCCACTGTATGCTGCACCCCATCTCTTTATTTCATTTGCTGTGTTTTCATGCCCAATGGAGCAGAAGGGGGGAAGTCTTAAACTGCTTTTATCAAATTGTGAGTCCTTAGCCTCTGAACCTATGCTTCAGAAATTTTGTTATGCTTCTTGCCTAGAGATACCTCTATATTACCATTTTCACATCCGGACATTGAATGCAAATGGATGCTGCCATTTTCAAATCACCGTTGCTTCTACTGATAATACTGAAGACCTCAATCTTTTTTAATTTCTTAATTTTTAAAAAAATATTTCTAATGCAACATAATCCATATAGATATCCGTAAACACATAAATTATAGGATCAATGTGTTACATAAACTTTGCTACATTGATCAGTATTTTTGATTATGAGTAAAAGTGCTGTGTTTCCTTCAATGCTTAAGAATCCAAATATGGTACCTGCTTCCCTTCCTTCCAAATTCAAGCTATGTCCAGCAGTCCTCTCCAAAATCACCACTGTGGGCCTAAGGGCCTAAACTTCCAGATTCGTATCTCATGAATTCAGTAAAAGGCACATACTTTAATAAACATATCCTCTTTTTCATCCTCTTCATGCCTCATTAATTTCAGTCAGCTTTTCATTCAATGCCAAACCCCATATTTTACTCCACCACATAAACATGTCTATTTTCAATCTAGACTTCCAGTGTTTAGCTACAATTTGTTTTGCTAGGGACAGCCAAAGAGAAACAACAAACATTTGTAGCCAGTGGGCATAAATATGTCCCTAGCAAGTTCAGGAAAAAAAATGCCAGTCCCTCACATCAGATAATATGAGAAACACTGATGTAAAAGATGAAGCAGACATACTTTCAGCTGCTTCGGAGGATAGAATCCAAACCAAGGGACTCATATTACAAGAAAGGAGAAGCCACCTACACATCGGAATCATAGAATCATAGAAATGTAGAGTTGGAAGAGACCACACAAGCCATCCAGTCCAATCCCCTGCCATGCAGGAACACCCTCAAAGCACTCCTGGAAGGAATGTCCTGGCAGTAGGAACTGCTTAAGAGTGGAATAGTCTAGTTTGGTTGGAAGCTTTAAACTGTCCTGTTACACAGCTGTCTCTCAGAAATGTTTCAGCAGTGGTTTTATATAGGATGTTGGACTAGATAGCCTTTGGCATCCTTTTGAAGTCCATGATTTTGTGAAACTATAGAAGTTTCCTCTGTCATCTCCCCTCTACTGTGCCCTGAGGACTAAGTAATAGAAGTGGAAACAGCAGATACTTTTTGGACCCCATGTTGACTGGCTGCAGATGCAACTGAGATTTCTGCTGCTGATGTCACTGTATTTGTAAGTCCCCACCCTCAATTTTCTCATAGTGTCTGCATGTGTGTTTTTAAACATACCCTATAGAAACTAAGGCCCTTACCACACAATGCCCCAATAGTGTGTTGTCCTGGTGGGATCCCAGCATTGCTATTGCCAGGATGGGATCAGGGCCTGAATGCTCCCCACTGCACCCAGTCAGCTGCCAGCAGATGGATAGCACCAGGCACACTGTTCTTTCTTCCACAGTACAGTGTCAATGGTGAGTCCCTTTCTCCACCTCTTCCTGTGCTGTACTGCAGAAGGAAGCACTATCAAGCATTTACTGCAAACTTGCGGCTGATAGGATTGTCGTGGGAAAGAAGGCCATTACTGGATTTTTTTTCCAGTAATGAAAAGAGCCATGACAGCAGCAGATGGGGATGTGACAGCAGTGGGACTGCAATGACATCATGCGATGACACATGTCCTTGACTGGGAGCAACATGTTGCTCTGCCAGGATGATGGTGATGTGTGGTAAGGGCCTAAGTCAAGAGCCAGTATTGTATAGTGGTTTGAGCATTGGACTAGGACTCTGGAAACCAGGGTTCAAATCTCTGCTTGGCTGTGGAAACCCACTTGGTGGCCTTGGGCAAAGCATACTCTTTCAACCTCAGAGGAAGGCAAAGGTAGACCACCTCTGCACAAATCCTACCAAGAAAACCCCATCATAGGTTCACCTGAGAGTTATTATAAGTTGGAAACAACTTGAAGGCACTCAACAAGAGTAGAGAGTAATGACTGTATTCTTTTTTCAGAAATAGATGGGTGACATGAGTTAAGAGGTGGAATGACTCTACTCTTTAAGGCCATAATATGTACAAATTGTGAGGGTCAAATGCAAGGGTGCTTCTGTTCCCATCAAGTGTGTTACACTAGTTAATTGAATCCTTAGTTTCTTTGCAGACAAGGAAAATAAAATTGGGAACCATACTCCCAAGTTTCTTCATTTCATTTAATAATTCTGACAAATGCATCATTTGCACCTTAGTTTTTCCATAAAATCTCTCTCTCTCTTTTGGGGGAAAAAACCCTGCTTGTCAGATTTATTTAGTTGTCTTTCCACATATTTTCTTATTTATTTAACCAGACTAAGTTTCTCTCCCCTGAGAGACACATCCACATTTGGCAGCTGTTTATAGAGTGTGATCTCATTTAGAAAGAAAAAGGAATTCTTGCTTTTTCTTCATCTGTTGTTCCCCATTTTCTGGCTTATAGCAGTGTCACCTAGCATATGACGTTTTGCCACGTTTGTTGACACAGACATCCTTGGGATGTCATACCTGACAGGACAGTGAGCCAATAAATACAGAAGGATAAATGGAAGGGTTGGGGAAAATTGGTTTCAGTTTCCATCTCCCCAGCACTTGCCAGGTGTTTTCTCTCCCTGATGGGAATGAACATTCCAGTGTTCTCTTTCATAGCCAGAGAAAGCCAGTGGAAAAGTTATTGCAAGTTGATCACAAAGTTTAAAATCATGAACAACACTTTTCTTAAGGATGAAGCTTAGGTTAAGCAAATATTTATGTTGCTTTCAGTTAATGCAGGGAAAGAGCAAACTGTACAACAGCTGCTTATGACAAGGACAATACTATTGCCTACAGCAATACTTGCAAAATCAAGCAAGATAAAGAACATAACAAGAGCTGTGCTGGATCAGACCAAAAGTCTATCTAGGTTACTGTTATGTTTACACACAAAACCCATGCGAAACCTCAAAGCAGGAGAGGAGTGCACTAGCAGCCATACACTCACTTTCTTCAGTTATTAATATACAAAGCTCTAGCGCTGCAATGAAATATATAGTCATTATGACAATTAGCCATTGACAGTCTTATCTACGATATACATACACTTTTAAAGCTATTCAAGTTGGTGGCCATTTACAATGTCTCATGGTAGAGAATTTTATAATTTAACTATCTCCAAATGATTAGTGATTCTTTTTAGGGGGACTTCCTCTTATATATGCTTGATATATTTTATAAAGCTTAATTCAGTTTATTCAGAACTGACATTAACCATTATGCACCATTATTTTTTATAGATAGATATCGATATAGGCAATGAATCAGTTGTGGAGTGGTTTTGGGCCCATTGGAATACCAATGTGCTGGTAGAGTTCGCATTGTGGTTAGGGTTAGGATTCCTGGTATAGTGCACATTTCTTCAGTGTCTTAAACTTACTGGGAATACCAATATCCCTATCCCACTACCTTTGCCAATGGGGCCAGGAAGCCAGAGTATGTCACTTTTGCTTCAGGATATCATTGTTCTTCCAAAAATACCACAGGAATTTTTTTTCTAATGCATTTCATTTTTTGTCTGTTATAGAGGCAACTGCCAGAATTTTGAAGAGACTTAAGGAGTATGGCCTGTGCACAGTTTCTTCCTCTATGCTGCTTGAGAGCTCTTGTCACTGTTCTGTCTCCTTGGGAAAGTATCTCACAGACGTCTTGGATGTCTGCCAAATTAAGATGTCCAGAGATAACACCACAGCTGGCATTTATTAACAAGGGGCCTGGCCTTGGGCAGAAGTGTGGGACCAATTAGCTCAGAGAGAATGAGTGGCGAGAGAAGCTTAAAGGTGGCTACTTCCCCTGGCCTGTTACAAGTGTGTGGACCATCTTGAAGCTTCTATGGGAGCCAGCCAAATTTTTTGATTTAAAAACACCTGGAGTTCTGCCCTCTGGTGGGAGCTCAGGCATGAACCTAACAGCTGAGGTGTCATGTCACCAATGGCTGCTGCACCAGAGTCTCTCCACTGTTCCTTCTGGGCTTCTGGATGGCAGAATGGCACACTCTTGCTTGGTGAGACATCCATCTGCTATGTTAGTGGGCATTTTGGGCTTGGGTGACTGTTATTTATCTTTTGTTTATGCTGCCTGAATGCATATATCTGCTCTGGCTCTGATTGCTTAAACTGCTTGTTGCTTAATAAATTTTAAGGTTTTTCCAACCACAGTTGGTGTTTGTTATTGCTTCTGGATCCAGCAAACAAACTCCCCTGCCTTTGGTAATTCATCTGTTAAAAAAGGAGAAGTGTATAGGGCAACCCTCTGAAACTTGAGGATATTGTTTACAACTCTCCAGGTGATAATAAGAGTAGGATGCCTACTGCAACATTTCCACAACAAAATGTTACTTTGAGGAACCAAAGTGCCCTGTTCTGCTGCATGAGCATTGATCTAACTGGACTGTCTTTCACCAGATTCTTTTGGATCCTGTGCTAAAACTGACATTACATTTTCTACTCCTTTGGTACATGGACCAATCTTAGAGAAATGTGACATAATTTTTAATGAAGATTGCATGTGTGCAGGACTATAGATTCTGATTAAGTCATAAAGACATCAATGGTTAAAGAAACAAACTGAGGCTTTACTGTAAGAACTCCACTAAATATAGGAAAGTTTACTAAGGGCACTAAGCTAAAGTGGAACTAAGCTAGTTACATTTTTGGCAGAAGTTAACAAGTGAGGGGGTAGGAAGACAAGAAGGGAAAAGATTCCCAAGAGTATAAGTCTACATCTATAAGAGATTAGGATGGGTGGATAAGAGATGAGGAGAATCTGGGTCACTGGAAACTACATAACCCTATCATTGCTGCTCTCCCTAAGGCCTCTTTAACTCTTTAAGCACTGAGTGATGTTGCATTTCCTGCATTTTTGTTAGAAGCTCTATAGTCTCACATTTGCCTTCTTTAAAATCACTCCAAAACTGGTAAGCTTCCTTCAGTTACACCTGATTTTTTTTTTCCTTCTAGTAAGGGACTTGATCAACAGGACCCACAAAAATGACAAAGCCACTTACTTGCCCTTTGATCTACATTTATGAGCCCATGCTGGTCAGCAGAATATTCTTTAAATGACCTATTCAAAATCTAACCTTTTTGCTTCTCCTGTCCAGTATATGAACTGTCAGGATTAACTGTGAACCACTAAGGCCTATAAAAGCTGTCTCAGTAACTGTAGCAACTTTACTGCCTAAGAAGGTTGCCAGCAGTAAACTTTACATGAAAAGTAAGTCAGACTTCAAGATAATATTTTCACTTCTCAATATTAAGTAAAAAATATAATCTTCTGCAATATATTCTGCTTTTTAAATTTATGTATTATAGAAACAAAATTTCAGTTTGATTCCCATCTGAATTCAATTTTACCCTGCAGGTCCTCATTTTCCTACAACTGGGACTCATAACAGCATTAAGTTGCATAAAACAGGGTGTTTCCTCTGAAGTATAAATGTGAATGTCAGCTTTACATCTGTTGCACATTGATGGACAACAAATCAGTTTGTACAGTCACTCCATTTGGACTTTCACAAGGCAATGTAATGACCTGGTAAGGGATAATCTAGGTTTAAATCCACAAGAATGGCACACCTGCATTTAAGTGGGCAGGTTTTCCTGCAATAAACACAAAAACAGTGATGAAGAAAACATCAAGTCCTGCTTCTGTTTTATTGTGGGAAACTCTAGCTATGTGTGCATTTACAGCTGATACTATTAAACATGGATTTTGCAGTTTAGTCTCAGGGTGTGAATTTGGCACTCTCTGCCAGTCTGACTTCATTCACAAGTAGCTATTGCTTCATCACAGTTACTTTGGTCACTCAAGACAGGAGAGAATAAAAACACGACAACGTAATGCAATTAATGACTAATTATGAGTAAAGCACCACTTAAGGTGTAAAATAAATCTGATTTTATTCCTTCATTAGAAATTGTACCTAGCTTAAGTAGATGTTGATTAGATTACATTATGTATGGAATAAAAGAAAAGTTTGACTAGTAGCACCTATAATCCTTAAAAGCTGTTGCAAACAATACATATTTGATTTCTAGTCTCAATATTTTGAAGAAAGCCAGATGTTACAATTAAGCCTTAAATTTGTACAAAAAGTGTTTCGAATGCCAGCCTAAGGCCATTTCTATACAACAAAGATATAATGCTATTATTTCACTTTCAACCTCCTGTGGAATCTTGGCATTTACGGTTTAGGGAGGGACATTTAGAATTCTTAGCCAGAGAGATCTTTGGTTGCAGTAAACTACAAATGCCACAATTCCAAAGCATGTTGAAAGTGGAATAATAATACCACAACAGTGTAGTGCAGAAATGACCTAAGTCTAAAAATCAAGTTAGGTCAAAATCAGTTTCATAACTTTGCATTCTAGACCAGAAACAACCAAAAGTACTGACATCTGAAGTACGTATCTGAAGTAGTCGAAAACTTTACTACAGTATTCATACATACCAGGTTTGCTAACTACAATCAAAGTATGTGTGACAGACAAAGAGACAAACATTTTAAACTGTTCTTATTACTACAAAGCTTACTCCTTATTGCATAAACTGATGATGATGATTTCACTTATGACCTGAATGCAAGGAAAGTTCTCAATGGTAGCACTTACAAGACTTACAATTATTTCACACCAAGTAATATGCAAAATGGATTTAAAACAACAGTATTTTTTTTTTTAAAAAAAAAACAAAAAACAAAAACAAAACCCTGAAGTTTGTGGATTGGTCCCAGACTTGTCCCCTCGCCCCCCAAAAATCAGCACATTGATTCAATGTAAATGTTGCTTTCTTTCCATCACATTTATCACAAAACTTATGAATTTTGTTAATTTTTTACGAAACAACCAAACAAATGTACTTTTTGAACATATGCACTAGACAAATTCTGTTGGTTCAGCTGTTCACAACATGGAGAGGACCACATTTCTTCTGTTGAGCTTGTTGGATCTATGGACCATAATAAAGAACTGTACTATACTGTACATTTCTTCTGCTTTCCAAACATATGTTTAAAATGAGACATGGAGGAGGGAGATGGCAACCCTAATTTAGCCAGACTCTTATGATCTAAGCACTCAAATGCAAAATCCAGTATTAATCTCAAACAGAATAGTAAGAATTGTAGTAAGGCAGCCTCATTAAGACAAAGCCAGGTGTCAGGGTAAATGAATTGCTTTGATTCATTGATTTCAACCAATATTTTACTGGGAACTTTAAAGGAACTATTTACAGATCCTATGCCAAAATTTAGTTCAGCACCTTGGACATCTTTAAAGTTCACATTAAAACCTGAAATGAATTCACCATTCCACTGACACCAGAGCTACGAACTTCCCTTCTTGTTCCAGCAGTTTCATATCCATGCAATGAGATAATATTGCTTCTGTTATGAGCTATTTATCTCTTTTGTAGTCATACAACATATGCAGTGAAATTAATTCTCACAGCAGGAAGAATTTCTTAAAGGGGAAAACACTTGAAACAATTTGGTCATGCTGATAAATAGATCACATTACTACTGAAAAATAAGAAAATAAGCTTGTAAACAAAGTTCCAATGTTTCAGGAAGAGTAGGTATTTGTACTTTTATTTTGCTAATGGTAAGAGCATCATCTTCCCATAGAATTTTCTTTAAAAAAGGGGCGGTTCAGAAAACTGAACAAGGAATTGAATGGTTGGTCAATGTTTTATGACAGGGAAATAAACTTTGGGGGCTAATACATTTTGTGGACTAATTTACACAAGATTTTAACATAGATTAAGAATCCAGAGTAGGAGAAATCAAGAAGTGCACTTGATGGATCGTGGGCTATTGCATCCCATGGAAGTTGACAGAAATGGTTCCCATCCCTAAGGGAAATCACAACATCCAAGAGCAGTCAAGTTATTTTATCACTTCAGACAAAAAATCCTGGACAGTAAGTTTGTTTCCCTTTCATGACAAGTAAAACCAGTTAAATTAAACAGTATGGACATTCCTGGATTGGGCCTTTACATCTCTTCCCATGGCTGAAGCAAGCAAAGGCATGACAGTTTATGCTGCTTAAACTATGAGTAGGTGCTAAACAGAATTTGCTAAACGGAGGCCAACACAAAAATGTGAAAGCAGCAGTGTTATGTTAATGGAATGGTAGAATTGTATTCATTCAGATAATCACATGCCAACATTCTCAGCACATCTGGCACCAAAACATTTTTTAATTGTTTTAGGCAGAAAAAACTGTTATGTATATGTTTTATGCAAAAGGATAACATCTTGTTATTTTCAATAATGTGTGCAATCACTGGCTTAATTCAGCTCTAGGTTTAACCTGACTCACGTGACAAATAACAAAGCACAATGACAGTACATTGACATACAAATGTATCCAGTACTTTTAATGATAATTGAATTAGTAGTAGATAAAATGCCTCTCTAAATGAAATCACATCGTTATGGAAAGTATTCTTCTCATGTCCTTGCATCTGAAAAATTCAATACACAGATGTGAGTGCACCTGGTTTACACTGTAGAATCAAAAGCATGGCTTTCCCATATATAGGCTCAATGCATTAACATGTAATAAAAAGGCAAGCCCTATTCCCTTGCAGCTGTTTCTGATGCAGAACCCATTGTCTGTATCTTAATTAGGAACTCATCTTTTGTAATTCCATCTCCCTCTTTTTGTGAAAGATTTGATCAAGCATCCTATTGTTCAGGGGAAAAAACCTGCATTTCCCCCCTTAAATCAGCTACCCCATTGTGGTTTTTTTCCTCATCCATCATTACATTATTATTCATCAATATGCATGATACCAATATCTTCAAATGGAACTAGGGAGCTGAGATGAAAGCGTCTTTTAAAACCACTCATTGAAAAAGGGGTGGCGTGCAGATAATGAAAATAAAACAAGGAGGCTAAAAATAACAACAAAGAAAATGGTGCAGAATTGCATGGTTTAATGACAACAAGGAACAGATGCAAATTAGCATTATTATCTAGGCATGCTTTATTGCCGGGCCAATAAGAAAACCATTGTTCCCATCAATTCATGGGTTTCACCTCATAGTCCAGTCAATTAACATTTAAAATCTGTTTGCTTTATGAGCACATTTACCATGTGCCAAAGTGCCAAAACGTTCAATATACATTAGTGTAATTTTGCATGATTTGGTCATGAAATATGAACAGTGTTTATATGGTGTACAATAAAGTACCACAGAAAATGGCAAGCGGACAAAGAAGACTGAAAATCATTAGCTAGACAAGGGCATAAAAACAGGCAGTAGCCAAGTTTTTCATAAATGACAAGATGTCATTATGTGGTAGGATGAAGACTTCCATGGTTGCAGTCGCAAGTACAAGTCAAAGTAATTCCCCTGTCACACTGGTTCTAAAGCACTGTGTGAACTTCTTATATACCATTTCCCAGAGTAAATGACTTCATCCACTTCCACCAGCAATGTTTATGCAGATTGTAGAAAACGCAGTTTAATAATATGTAATGAGTATGTTGCACCCTAGGTCCCCATCATATTTTCACTACCACAATCAATGAAGTAAATCAAGCCAAGGACTTACAAAAAGGTTATTACTCCCCTTTGAATTTGTTTCAATCTACATTTATCCCTATCACTTCCTTTCAATAGTGAATTCAAATGGTGAGTGTAGACAGAAATAGAGCCCAAATGAGAATGCAAAGTCCTAATAAAAACTGAATACACTCAGCTGCCATGGGGTACTGAATGTCTTGCTGGGAAATGAAAATTAAAAAGAGGGTGGATGGGTGCTTACTTGTTTCCTTAGTTCTCCTGAATCTGATATGCTCAGGTTCCTTTGGGCTAGAAATTCCCTCATAGATACATACCTGCTGAGGGTGTTGGAGCCTCAAAACCCTTGGAGGACAACACATTAGGGTAGACTGCTTTATAGCTTACAATCCCCCTTTTCTATGTACATACAGTTCTACAAGGCTAACAAAGCACACATGCTGTTCACTTGAGTGATGAAAAAAGAGATTGGAGACATCAAACAATCACAATGCAAAAGAGAGGAAGGTGGATCTCAGTCCTAAGCATGAGCTGGAACTGCTTGTTCAGAGTAAATATGGGTATGTTTTGCCCCTCACTGTACAATTGCAGCCAAATATTTCCTTCAATTTAGTCTTTTAGTTCAAAATTCTAGACAGAATTCCCACTACTGTAGACCTTTTTGAACAATGCAAAACTCACTGGAGGATAGCTCACCTTAAAAGTGATTCTGTGCTCTGAAAATAATTTTGCAAAAAGCAATTGAGATGCAAAGAAAATAAAGAATGACCAATAATATACACCATAGAGAAGGGAGAGATCAACAACAGTTAATAAATATTTGAGGTATTTTAAAAAGAAAGTAAAGGACAAAGAGTGACGGGGAAAAAGTGGAAAAACCAAAATACTTATGAGAGGGGAAAAAAAAGAAAATAATGTAAATGAAATGTGGGTGCAATAATACACCATTCAGTCTTTTGATAAGAAAAGTAAAGAAAGAAGAACACAATGGAACTTGGGCAGTCTAGTCTAGTATAAAAAGTATGGCAAGGGTTAACTCTATTTTTCATGTCTGGGCTGTAAGTAAGACAAGTAGAAAAACAAATTGAAAGTAAAAGGAGAGACAGAGATGGCTGCTGTGTTTCTTTTTTTCATTAAAATGCTTCCAGCTTCTAGCTATTTTTCAAAAAGAATGGCATTTGGGGATGAGGGAGTGAAAGGGGGAAGAAAGCCTGGAAATCAGCCATGTTCCATGTCCACTGGGGAGTCTCTTGTCTCCAACAAACCTTCTTTCTTCCTGTCTCTTCTCACACTTTGTTTCAGCCTGCTCCCAGGTTAAAGTCTGGTTTTTGTAGTGCCAGAACCGTGGTGCAGGAGCTCTCAGGAGGACTGAGAACATGTTAGGCTCAGGGCAGCTAACAAGAAGAGCAATTATTACTCTGTCTGTCTTAAGAGGGAAACTGTTCCAGTAAACAGAAGAAAACAAGGACAGTTCTGGATTTACACATAAGCTAAATTAGCTTCAGCCTGGGGTCTCATTTTCTAAGGGAGCCCTAATTTTATACAAACATGTGTGCATGCACACACACACACATTTTTAAATGGAGTAATGTTGTGGTGAGGAGCCAGTGACACATAGTGGTTTGAACACTGGACTACAGCTCTGGAGACTAGGGTTTGAATTCTCACTTAGCCATGAAAAACAATTGGTTGTCCTGGGATAAGTTACACACTCTCTCAGCCTCAGGAAAATCTGTGATAGATTTCTCTTTAGGGTTTTCAGAAGTTGGAAGCAATTTGAAGACACACAACAACAAGAACAAAACAACAACAATGCTATTGTGACTCTTACACTTGTTATAGATTAGAGTGGGGACCCTGGAACTGGTGGTTGGAGGTCCAACACTGGTAGGCAGATTGTTATTAATTTTGCCTTCTTGTAGGTACTTATGCTGGGAGGTAAAATTACTTTTCTTGTTATCACTGAGATATTTCTAAATATGAAGACTCTTACAAGCACAATATATAACGTACAGAAATTGTGGGAAGTTCCCTGCTATGTGTTCAGTGTAACATACTTCCAAATAAGTGTGCATAGGATTGATTACGTGGACTCTTGGTATTTCATCATTTAGTATATTTCTGACTCATAATTCCAGAGCAGGATTAATAATTCTATAGCAGATACATGCAAGTCTTGGTGGCCCAATTTTGCCAGATAATTTAGGGAACGGGTATTCAGCCTCCTAGCCTAGGCTTGAGAGGGCCTCTCCTGATTCTGAGGTCCATGGTTTAAGGCATCAGCTTGTCTTAATCTAGCCCTAGCACTGAGTGGAAGTGTGATGTATGCTTTGGTCTGCATTCTGTTGATTCCTCCTGCTCTAAGCTACTGATCAGGCTAAGCTTTAACCTATACTTTGTGAATGGCTGATTTGTTCCTGAAGTTATGGGAGCATCAGGTTATTGCATTCTATGTTATATTCATCAAAGCTGGAGTTGGTACAAAATAAAAATTTCATCCTTAAAATGTGTTATGGGGAATTCTGGAACTGCCTGGAAGGCTTGGAGAGGTTCCTCAAAGCAAACAAAATGGAAATTTCCTGTGATAACACTACCATTCTTCTACAATATCCAACCACAAGATTTCTATAACAGCAGTAAGTATGTGAAGGTCTCCTTTGGGAAAAAAAAAATCAAATAAAGTGTAAGTATTCATGTTAAAATTATAGCTGTTTCTATCTGGTTTGTGTGACCAGTCCAAGAGCGGGGTGTATGTTTCATTTAAAGACAGTGGGATGTATATTTTATGAAACATAAAACAAATAAATTTGCAAGACTTACCCTAAGATTCCATCCTGTGCAAGTGTGATGCTAGCACAGAGAGAGAGAGAGAGAGAGAGAGAGAGAGAGAGAGAAAACCTCTGTTATAATCAGATTTAAGGGCTACTCAAGTGGTAGGTCCAGAGACAGTGGAAAGCTGTGTTGGATCTCTTTCTTGGGCCAGTGCTAGAATTCATTTCCTCTAGGACAATGGACCTTTGTGCAGGTTCAGTGACACCGATGAATTCATGCCCTGGCCTTAACTTTATTACATAGTCAAGGGTATACACTTTCTGAATGCAGTCAGGAGTGTTTCACTGTCTGGCTTTGTTTTGGCTGATTTCCTGCAATCTTGGTTGTGTAGGCATACTGTTTGGCATTTCTTTCCCTCTGAACCCTCATTGTTAATCTATATTTTTAATCCACAAAATCATGTCCTGGTCTTAAAATGTAAAACTTACTCAAATAAATCATCTTTCATATTATTTTTATATATAAATGTAATGGGTTAATTTGTAATTTTAAAATTGTAAATGATTTTACAATAGTAAATTGTAATTGTGACTAGTTTTTAGAAGTGGACACTAATTTAAAAAATCAGTCATCAAAAAGCTAGGGAGGAAAGCTGCTAAAATAATTACTGTGCTATCAAATATTACTTAATGATCTTTTCTTAGAAGAAGGAATGCAATCATAGTTAGTCCCAAGACTGCTTGACACTTGTTTGATGGAAAGCAACATCTGTTTTCCAGGTTTCCAGCTGGGTTTCTATTATTCAGAGGTAGCCAATTGTAGACAGATGTGACATTTCCTCAACATATTGTGTTGACATCATTGACATTCACCTTATTAGAACAATGGGCACCACAGCCTCTCAACACCTTGAAATCTGAAATGGTTCCAACCCAGCAAAGTTGAAAACCACTGTGCTGCTCTCCCTTGGAAATTCCATGCCCCCCCCCCACAATTCCTGCATTACATTGCTTTTTAACTAAATTTCAAAAACTTTTAAACTGATGAAGAGAAGGATAAACTGCACTGCTGAAGGGATTAGCAAGAATGAATCCCTGTCCTATTCACTCTAGCAAAAACAAAGAAACAAACAGAAACACCTGTATGTATTTACTTAGCCGGAGGGTAGAATTAGAATTAATCTGAATGTCTTTTTCAATGCATATATTTGGGAAATGTTCACATAGCAAATGAATATATTGGTGGAAATAACATTCAACATTGCATTTGATTATGAAAATTGCTTGTAAAATGTGTATATTAGGGAAAATTGCACACAAACATTCTTATATGTTTGAAGGATGAAGAAACCTAGGAAGATTTTTATGGGCCTGGAAAGCACACCATAATTTGTGTATAAGATATATAAGAACATCCTGCCATCCATCTATTTCTTACTATATTCTGTTGTTTTTGAACACGTAAGCTGAGAGCCACCTTTAGCAACACATATCTTTAGAGAAGTTAGTATTACCTGTTTGATTTCTTTTAGTTTTTTTGAGGAGTGGGAGTAAGTTCTTCTCCTCCAAAATTCTTTTGACCTTTTAGATTCCTGTTTCACCAGGAATACATCTGGAATTATTTCTGGCATTGGACCAATCAATCTTTGTTGCAACTTTACTTTTTTTTTTTTTTTTTTGGTATTTATTTCAACCTCTCCCTCTCTTCCAGTTCAAATCTTATTATGTGAAGTTGTGGGGGCCGATAATGAATTAGCTCATACAAAATAATATTAATACTGTTCTACATACGATGGCATCCAATTTATTTTTTTCTGATGCTTCAAATAATGTTCCTGCACATGGACTTCTATGAATTGGTCAACCAACACATGAAAAAAATTGTGGCACAATCAAACAAACAAATCATAACAGGATTGTTTTCTGTAGTTCATTATAAAATGTACTTTTTCTGGTGTATTACGCAGCTGTTCTGCTTAAACAGTGTACAAATTAAATTCCGAAGCAATCACATTTGATCACATCAACATTCTTTTGTTGACATTATTCATTAAAATACTTAGACAAGTGTTTATAACAAGACTCAAAAGGTAGGTATAGGTTGTAGGTATAAAATATAAGAAGTTGAACATTATGGTTGAGATTCTGCATCAGAGGTATAGCTATGATAGTGTAACTAAGGCCCTTTCCACATGGGGTAATTAAAACAGTGTAGTGCAACCTCTAATGGAGGTCGTCTACACTGTGGAGTGCGCTGGGTCGTTTATAATTTTGAGGTACTACACCTCAAACCGCTCTGAAGCGACTGGAAGTGGTGGCATCACATGTTTTTTAAAAACTTCTTTCAAGAGGCACGGTTTTTAAGAGGCACGGAGCGTGCAGTCCCGTACAACTCCGTCGCAGCGCCCCAGTGTAGATTTGCAGGCGCGCGCAAGTGCGTGCCTGAGGTAAGCTTCTCCGGTTGGTGGAGAGCCTCCGCCAGCCATAAGCCGCCATTTTGGACACCGCAGGATGCCACAGGAGTGTGGAGCAGCAAACTCGCTCTGCTCCGCGTGGCGACGGACTTACCTGGCTGCCGGTAAGCTCTGTTTCAGCGCGTTCCCCCGTATCTCCCTCCACATGTGGAAAGGGCCTATATTCTGTCTACTGTCATGACCTCTGTAATCAGCTTTAAAAGTCAGTTAGGTATCCTGAAAGATGGAGTTTTGTGGTGAGGCTGAGGGGGGTGCTGCAGGATGATGTGAACAGCTGTTTCCTTCCAACAAGTGATGGTGCAGTGAAGAGTTATGACCAGACCCCACATGTATCCCTGCTGCTACTTCCTGCACCATCACTTGCTGGCAGGAGGAAGCTGGTCACATCATCTTATACTGCCTGCTTACCAGCACCATAGAGCTCCATAGCTCAGGAGACTGCTTTTAAGGTGGGTTTTGTCATCACTTACAATAGGAAATGGTTACACAGTCGTATGTCTGATTTACAACTCCATAACTGGTGAACAATTCTAGGCTCCAAATATATAATAAAATATAACGTAAATAAAAAAAGGAACAAATAAAAAATAAAAACAATTCGTAAGATAAAGCAATACCTTCCATCAAGAACAAATCCATTGACCTAAGGATGATTTTAAAGTTGAAGACAAATTCTAGGATACAAATAAATGTCTTAACTTGGTGCCAAATAGTTGTGGAGACTGGGAGGGCTACACTAAGGAGAACATTCCATAGAAAGGTATCACAACAAAAAGGCCTACTCATTTGTTAGATCTCTCTGAGCCTCTGTTGGAGAAGGATTTCAGAAAAAAACTGATCTCAGGGTGAGAACACACATATGACAGGAGAGGCATTATATCAGTTACTAGTCTCCCAAGCTATCAAAGACTTTTACCAAAGGGATGGACAACTACAACAGGGCCAGACATCACTCTTCCTTTTGAAGGATGCCTGTATTGGCATAAAAGCCAGCTCAACAAGAACAGCAACAAAAGTGACCAGAAGTCCACAACTATTTTTTTTTTTGGCGGGGGGAGTAATTAAGCCAAGGTACATTACAACTTTTCAAGAGGAAAACAGACAATTCACTTTTTTTTCTTTATCAGTTAAAGTCTGATGAGAGGTTGAAGGCTGAAAAAACAGCCTGGGGGTGGTGGTGACTCCAGGAACACACCTGCTTCATAGACTTTAAAATACTTTTCCTTGGTCATGTTTTACCCATGTGCACATATGTATTGACAATACAGAGACAGGAAAGATGCAAATGAACAAGGAAGTGACTGTTGTTGCCAGCTGCACATGCCAGCATGTTATACAAAATTTGGAAGTGAAATAAATGGGACAGTGGAGGATTTGTAATGATTCAGTTCCAGTTTGGAAGCAAGCCCAGATAATTCAGAACTCCCAAGCCTGGCAACAAATTTGGATGAAGAGAATATCAGAAGGATCCTACACCTGCCACTGTTCCTCAGATTCTTGTTCTGATCACTTTCACAGTAGGTGAACATAGTTAAGTATCATCCATTGTGCCTAGCTTGGTGGACATAATTCAGTACTTGAAAAGATAACGGCTGCACTAACTTGTTGCTGTGTGACCTGCAGATGTAAAAAGAATAAGTAGGTTCTTTATAAAAATAAGTTGCTTCACTTCAAGTAAAAATTGCCCATCCACACAATTGACTTGTGTATTTAGATCACATCCATTCCACTTTGTTTGATCATGTTAAGTGGTTGATGTGGATAGTAGTTTTAATCGCATAGTACTGGTGCCAGATCACAAGATGATAAATGACCTAGAACTTGCTAGATGAAAGTAATTGTCAAAACCATTATTTTTTTCATATTGCTGGAGACAGACGCAGACATGCAGCTATTCTTAACAGTTCATTGGAGACTCACCAATAGTTGAAAGCTAAATTACTCTCAATCCTTGAACACAAAATCAGCTGGGTACTTTTGAGACTAACTGATATGCAAGTCTTTTGCTGGCAACAACCTTCTTTATCAAATAGCAGAAGATGATATTAGCCAGTTGACATTTGCAGCAGGGCTCTATGAACATAATATGCAAATAATGTGCAGGTTTGCCTGCAGACTTCTAACTAGGACCACCACACAGGAGTTATGTTGCCAATGTAAGCTGAATCACAGAGATTTTGGATTACCCAAGGGTAATTACCCTTCACTTGCATGCACACCTGTCATAAACTAAATTACCTCCCCACTGCACTCAAACAACTATTGTGTGTCTTTAAAGAAACACAACAAAAACATTGTGTTGGCCTTAAAAAAGTGACATGCAGATATACAGGGAGGTTATATATACTAGCTGATAACTAAAATATCCTTTCATATTATACAAGGACACATTAAGATTCCACTTTTAAGTGACTTGACTGCATTCCATGGAATCCTGGGATCTGCAGTTTGTTGAGGCACTAAAACTCTCTGGCAGAGAAGTCTGTGTTGTTGTTGCTGCTGCTGTGGCTGCTATTGTTGTGTGCCTTCAGGTTGCTTCTGACTTATGATGACCCTACGATGAGCCTATCTCAGGGTCTTATTGGCAAGATTTATTTAGAGGAAATTTTCCATTTCATCATTCCTAAGAATGAGATAGTGTGAATTAAATTGCAATTGCTGATTCCCCTAACTACTTCCGCACCAACAAACTCTTGTTGTTAGTCTGTTTCTCTGGCATCTTTTGCAACAACTACTTGTGCTCAGTGGTGGACATAAAAGAGTCATATCTTTCCAGACAGCATTCTGTCCCCTTCTCTGACACACAGACATATACTGCATCTTATATTCTTGGCTTCCTTCTCATTTCCTCCTTGGTATTCTGCTATGCTATGCTAGCATTCCGGGAAGCAAGGACACTAATAATTCCTTAATATGGAATACTAATGCCAAGAATTCTGGGAAGCTAAACTTCCCAGGGCCTCTTTTGGTTTGTCAACAATGTTTTTTTTCAAATGCCAGAAAGAGAAAGCAAGAAAGGAAGACAAAGGAGAATGGACAGGGAAAGGTGGAAAAGAAAAGATTTACCTCTTTCCTTGAGAAACTTTCTTCAGGCAAATGAGTAGATGCATAAGGCAGAGTAGGGTTAAAAATGAAGAACACATCTGATGATTGTTTTGAGCTGGGAAATTGTGAACATTTGGCTACCATATCAATTTTTCAAAGGTGACCCAAAGTTACAACTGCCAGAGGAGATGGCACGCTTTGTAAGTATAAACAAATTAACTCTTGAGAAGCCACTCTTACAATGGTATGAAAATATTTGCGACGTCAATATAATTTGCATGAAGAATTCCAATAAAACAGTAATATGGGTGATACTTGAGAATTCTTGAAAAATTAGGACTGAGAAGATCTCAAGTCGTTTAAGGCATATAATATCAGGGAAGCACATAAGTGTAGCATCTTTTGCTCAAATGATACTTCTGTTTCCCTATATGATTTTTTTCTTTCATTTCTCAGATTCCTAACATTTCATGAATTAAAAATCTCAGCTTTTAGGAAAAAAACAGCTTAGATACCCAAAGACAGTGATCAGCCTGAAGTTGAATCATTGAAAAATATATAATCATAACAGGTAAACCACAAATTAAGAGTGATCATTTATTTTACTCAGCTCTCCTTTCTTGTCTCTTGGAAATTAATTTGGTTGTTTCTTTCCCTATTATACATGTCTCAGATTCATCAATTAAATAGTATAAATAAAATACATTTGCTAAATTCTAACAGAGTCTTTGTTTAATGTTTCATATACTTCTTTTATGACACTTTTCTTCTTGACATGTAGGCTGTAGCCACTACAGCACATTCTTTGGAACCCCGTTTAGAAGTGGAATCCCTTTTAAGAATGGAAACTTGCTGAGCTGATGCTGAAAATTCCTAGCTCATTCTCACAGAACTACAGTTATCAGAATATGTCCAACACTTCTGAATGGATTTGAGAAGTCTGATGTGGCTGCAGCTTCAGACAGAACAACACAGACCTCCTCTTCTATGCAGAAATGATGACTTTAAATAATTCTGTTGCAATGTATATTGCAAAAGAAATAATAGAACATTCTCTTTGAAACAAACTGGCCTTTTTTGCAATGTTGTTTGCAGACTTGAGGGGACAAGTCTCGATTGGGGCTATAGTGGAGGCAAAGAGTTCAAGCACCCTAGCCCTCCTCAAACACACTGAGGTCCCAGTCTTGATTGAGGCCCCATGCTGTTAATTGGCATATGTTTGGAAGACCACCGAAGGACAGAACAGTTCAGACATGATCATGCACAGATTGCTCCAATCTGGGTGATTCCCAGATGTTAAGGAGCTTAAATTACAGTCTTGCTGTAATTTCACTTCTTTTCATTAACAGCAAAATACAATTGTTTCATTATAAAAACAGGATTAAAATGCTAGCAAATGCTTAACTCATATCAATTAATGGAGTTTAAAAACGACTTACTTAAGTTCTGCTGATCAAAGTGGGTGCATTCTAAGCAGAACAGAGTGGACCCACCACAATAGCAATAATTTCTATAAACAGGAATGTAGGGGTCCCTGACATTGGGGTGACTGTAAAAGTAGTTATGAGGCAGCTTGCCTCCCCAGGAAATATTCAAATTGAATAGTCTGCACGGGAAGTATTCAATTAAATGCACAAGAGCCCTGAAACAATTTCTGGTACCCATGCATACTAGACACGTTGCTTCTGTAATTACACTTTTAAAAAATGCCACAAAGCAAGATTTCAATAAATGAACAAACAAACAAAAAATAGATAAGACAACATAGGGTATTCACTGCAAATTTGACGACAGTGTTGTTTGAATGTTTCGTAAATATGAGTGGATAATAAATGGTAATTTCAGAGGAAAAAGCTAATGTGAAAGTGAGAAGTGAAAGTAAATTTTAGACATCTCATATTTAAACTCTGAAATGAGTCATGTGTTTGGTTTTTCATGCATGTAGAGAAATTTCAAATGAGATATTTCACTTTTTTTCTTTAATTATATGGTAGCATCCAATTATTAACTAACCTGCTTTTTTTAGGCCAGTTCTGTCTCTTTAGTCTCCAGACCGTATCTTATTGCTCATAAAGCATTAAGGAGCTGATGAACAAAAGATTCTGCTCAATTTATCTTTATTATTGAGCACATCAGCAAGAGATTCAGTGGACATCACTCAATGGACTCTGCAAAATCCTTTTACATTATGTCCTCTACATCATTCAGGGGCTCTTAAACTGTTCACAAGACATGTCTGGAACTGGGTAATGTTATAATCCCATTTCTAAGCAATTTTATTTCTATATTGAAGAGAAAGGCTACTTGAAGTATTGGTTAGACAGACATATTCCATTACTGGCTCCATCACAAATTTAGTATCTGAATATTGTAAGTTGTGCCAAAAAACCCAGTTATCCTTTCCCTCCCTGTTGATTGCACACACATGTACATACACACACAAATACATATATACACCAACTGATTGATTACACTTTGCAACCCATGAATCACATGCTGACTATCACTGGAATAATGACACCTTAAAGACTTGGCATAAGCTTGGCAGCTGACATTTCCATTTTATGCCAACTCTTTAAGATGGCATTAGTCCAGGGACAATCAATGGCCATTTCTGCACTCCACTGTTATAGTGCTATTAATCCACTTTCAACATCCTATGGAATCCTGGGGTTTGTAGTTTAGGGAGGGACCTTTAGAATTCTCAGCCAGAGAGCTCTTTAGTCTCAGTAAACTGGAAATCCCAGAATTCCACAGGATGATGAAGGTGGAACAATATCACTATAACAGTGTAGTGTAGAAATGGCCAATGGGTCATCCATGGGTTGCAAGAAGCCCCTCAGGTGTCCCCATACTGCCCCTCCATGTTCTTACTTGTAAAGGCCAAAGAGCACCCCAGGAAATTTTTAGGAGCATGGGACCCATGCTGTAGTATTTTTGCCACTCTAATCAACTTTAGGTTCAAGAAGATTGATGCTCAGTCATTTCCAGATTGGAAAAAGGGCCCTTCCTAGGCCTAAAACAACCAAAAGGAAATTGCATATGTTTGAGAGTGTGAGAGGCCTTTGGAGAGAATTAAAAAAAAAAAAAATACTGGAGCCATGGAGGTATGTGGTCCTTGAAGGTCTAGTGGGGCAGTTCTTCCTAGACCTCTGAAAGTTGCTCCTTCACTACACTCTTTCTTCTTCTTGTTGCTATCAGCAATGCACACGTACAGTGCATATACTGAAAGCATCTAAAACCATTTTATATGTGAATATAGTTCATTTTCAGGTCATAATATAGTCTAAGTATCACTAGGGAAACTGTTACAGAAATGCTATGAAGAAAGGCTATTATGCATCTTGCTCCACTCCTTAGATGATCTTTGCATGCAGGTTGGTGAGTGTCAGGGGTTTGGAGGGACTGGCTTATCTACAGAAATATACTACAAATGTATGGCATTTTATGCAGATCTAACAAAATACCACTTACACTTGTGAACATTTCCCAAATCAAAAGAATTTTCATTGACTTTATGCCTGACCTTGTATCCAACCTGCTCCAACCTGCCCCTGAGCTATTGGGACAACAATATGGGCATCAAAGATTCATTGCAGGTTTCTCCCACACCTCTCCTGCAAGCAAACACAACTGTTCTTGTCAAGTCTTCTTTGTCACATGTGTGTGTGTGTTTCTCAGTTAAGGGAATATTCCATATAAAAAAGTCCCACACAACAAAAAAAGCCATAAAGCTGTTCTAAATCTATTGCACATGGTCTGTGCATCACTTTCAATTATGTTACTTCCTGAACAAATCACTCAGTTCTTACTAATGCAATTGATCAAAATAAGTGTCAAAAGGCAAACACAAATCAATACAAATGATTTCATTCCCAAACTGCCACCTGAACACATCAGTGGGTCCTATTAACTAACAATCAGAGTTAATGACCCCAAAAGACTATTGTGTTAACCAACTTCGGGGCCATTCTCTCTCTTTCTTTCTCCCTCTCCCCCTCTTAAAATCTGCCAAGAGAAAGAGAAAGTTTGAAGAAGAAAAATAATTCTTTCATTTCCAGCATTTTGATTAACCATTCCTCTGTATTGGGTATGTATTTATTTTTCCATTATTTAACATATGTAATTCTTGCGGCCATTGTCATGCAAAGCATTACTCTTCAACATTTCCTTGTGAATTTTTCTTCTGCTTCTTGTAATAGGATGCAAATGTTTTTTAAAATATTATTTTTTAGTTCACCACAATCAGATTATATGGTTTTATCTATTTTCAGACTTTAGCTTATAGTGCCATTTGTAGGACTTTTACTATCAAATAAATCTTGTCTGTCAAACATATAAGAGGTAATTAAATAGCATTTTTCTTTAGCTACCAATTCCATAAGGCAGCCATATTGTACCTCTTCCAGTGTTTGCCTGCTCACCAGTGGGGTAACTTGCGTGTTACAGAGGGTATTCTGTGGTGGAACGCCAATTAGGGAATGCCCTTCCCTTTGAGACCTGCTTGCTGATGAAATTGGTTTCAGTCCAGCACTATGTTAAAGCTTGACTTTTTATTAGAACCTTTGGAGCCTAAGGATTTTATTCAAATTTGTGTATACACAGGCTTTTAAATTGTTTAGCACTTTAAATTATTCAGATTTTTAAACAAAACAATTATTTAATAAATGTTTAGACTGTATAAATTATTATTATCATTTCAAATTTTAAATGGTCTAAACTGATTTTATTGTAAGCTACTGAAAGATTTTGTGATGTTGAGTGGGATATAAATATTTTAACAAATAAAATAAAATTAATATATATAACACAAACATACATCCATAGGACACATGTCTCATTCTCATCAGTAAAAGCTCTGATACTATTTAAATTTATTTCTTCCCATACAGAGAGATGTCTGTCATTAGTTTACGCTCTCTCTCTCTCTCTCCTTCTCTCTCTCTCTCTCTCTATAAAAAGACGGGGTAAATAAGAAGCCAGGAGCAATTTCACCTCAATGTTTCAGCCAGACTTCAAATAGTGTCCAAATACAGGGTTTCAACATCAGCATGTCCATTGCAGATTATTTCTGAAATCATATGTATTGCAGGAGTGGATAAGTCCCATTTTGTTAATACTTCTTAACTTGTTGGGTTTCCTCCCCAATGGACCAATCAAAGTGCATGCTTCATAACATGTGGAAAATAATGGTGGGAGAAAAAAAAACCTCCTCCTTTCCTCCATAGATATTTTATCATTTTCAGTGCTATTTCAGTGCAACATCAGTGCTATTTCAGGGTATTTATTTTGCTATATGAATTTATTACAACGCTCTTGCCATTTTTCAAATTTTCAAAGCCATGCCTCAAAGCTATGTTAATTAACAAAAATCATTTCTGGAGAAGTACTCTTTTTAGACACCACACTCAAGTTAGACATACTCAACAATAAAAACTCACCTTTCTCTGTCAATTTGTATATGCTGTAATAATTTTCTTTGATTAAATCCAGGTCTTTGTTCAATATCATATGCTAACCAAATAGCAAGACATTTAATTTCAGAAGATTTGTCCTTAAAGGATGGGGAAGAGGGAGGATAAGGGTACTTTTTAGAAATATTACCAATAATTTTATTTTATTTTGCCATGCCCCATTGAATCTCATCCACATAGACTTCTGAATAGTAGTTTTTAAATTCTGAGACTTCTGTAAATGTGTTCATTAAATAAAAAGTAGCCTATTCAGGATGTGAGTATGATATAACCACACCATAAAAATAAAAGTATAAGTAATAATAGTTCAGGGATGCTTTGAAAATTTAAGCATACAAATAAATTCTTGGTCTCTAAGAATGAATGCTGAAAGCAAATAAGACCATAGACAGATATTAGTAAGGTGGAATGTTTCTTGAGCAGGGTAAATGATCTTGAAACCACGTCCCATGAAGAATGACTGAGGAAGCTGGCTTGGTAAAGTGGGGCTTTTGTCTTCTTTTTGTCCGATAAATGGAGTGAGAGCATCAGATCCAGACATTTCTGCAGTTAAATATCAATTAGCCCCTGAAGAATGCCTTTGACATATACTGGCTGAAATGTGTTGGGCTTTTTACCAATAAATTGTTTATCCACTCCAGGTGTTTGCTTGTTTGTTTGTATGTCTCTGTAAGTGAACAGAGCCAGATCATTTTCTGCTGCTCTAGAGGCCAGCACTGAAACCAATGGATTGAATTTACACAGGAGATTCCAGTTAAATGTGAGGAAGGACACTGTGATGAAAGAATTGTTCAAGAATGCAATAGACTAGCTTAGAAAGTGTTGGAATGTTGTTGTTGGGAGAGGCTGTTAGACAGAGGTTGGATGACCACTTCTCAGGGATGCTTTTGCTGTGTCTTCCTACACAGCAGGGGGTTAAACTTGATGGGTTTTGTGGTCCCTTCTATGAATTTCTCTCAAAACCCTTCTCTACATTTATAAATAATAGGGCCTTTGGATCTTGACTAATTTTCATTCTGTATAGGGTATTTTGTTTACACTGTGAACTGTCACTGGTAATAAATCTTGACTGATCCATTTGTCAATAAATGTGTGTAGACTGTTCTATTATTTAATCATTTAATCATTATGGATATTTAGGTTCCTAACTCTATAATGACAGTGACTGAACTGATACTCTTAATGAAATATTTCTAAATATTTATACAATGGCTTTTATTACTGAGACTCTCCTTTTATTATTATCAACATTATTATCCATACTATCATTAGCTTTAATTAGCATGTAAGGATTTAATTAAAATGATAAAATATAACTCTGGTTGGTATTCTGTTGTTTATCATGATCAGAGGAGATCTATTAAATTCATAGGGTTTATGTATATGTTGACTATTCAATGATTGTTTCAATATGTCTACTCTGATTGGTACTTTTCAACAGGATTCAGGCTATCAAATCGTAAGAATAACTGTTAAGAAATATGCAAACCAACAAATTAATTAATAGAACCAGAAATCTAAGACCCATTTAAGGGAGATGGAGGAGATAGAATTCCATGGGGGTGGAATCACTGTTTTGAAAAGATGTTAAAGGCATGTGGTGGCTGGTGGATCCAGCAGTGAACCCACTCTGTGTTTTAGCTGGAACTTTAAAGCAGTTATGCAAGATGTGATCCATAACACCAAAATAGGTACATTATCCTGGGCAACTCCTTTCACGTTTGGACTAAAACCCAGAGTGGAAACATATAAGAGTGGATTAACTGTCCCACTCAACTGGTAACAGCTGTCATTTCTTTTGCATCTTCACTAAGCAGTCAAAATCATTCCCACTTTAATCTTTTTCCAACATTGAGAGATACATGGGTGATTCTTAAAACTTTCACAAGTCTGGAATGGCATTTTGAATTATCAGTCCAGAAGATACTTTCTTCTCCTCCCCCCTTCCCCCCCAACACAGCAACGTGGCAGTGGTATACATAGTGATCTCTAGAGCATGTTGCTGCATCGTGATGGGACATTTTTCCAGATGTACTTTTGAGGGGGAAAACATGGCTGAGAGTCTATTCAATACTAGGGGACTATAAAGGTTCATCAGCATATTTTCACCCACAGTAAAACACAACAAACATGTAGGTTAGGGTACCAGGGCATACCCCATAGTGCCCTGCTACCCTAGGGTGGGGCTTTGGGGCACTGCCCTTCTTGTAATGGTGAACTGCAGCTGGGAATAAGAGAGAACTGTTTGTCCCACTGTACCTCTAGCATACTTCTTGGAGTTCAAGAAGGGCAATGGCTGTTCCTTTTTCCCCAGCAGTAAAACTGTAGCTGGACATTGCCCTCATCCACTCAAGCACTAATTGGCCTTGAGGATACACCCTGACACTAGAAAGCAAGAATTGTTCATAGAGGCGTAATTGCTATGCAAGGAGATACTGGACACGTCCTTCTGTAACAACTAAAAAAGTATGTAAACTGGTATAACAGGAAATTACACAAATGTGTGCTACCTCCAGGATTGTGGTCAATGACTGTCCTTAATGGTACCAAAGGATCAACCATGTTCCCTTTGCCTAACAATGCAACTGGAAAGGTGATATCTCAAATTTCATTATGGTACCTGATGGCCCCAAAGGTCACCAGGAGCACTCTTGGTAGTTTGCCACAGTAGAAAAGAAAAGACCAGATTGAATGGATTCCAAAAAAATAAAGGCCCTTCCCCCAAATTATTTCACTCATTCATCCCCAAACAAATGTATATTCATCCATATTTACTCCTTGAACAAATGCACAAAAAAGTTTCCATATGGACCACCGTCAGCAGCAGCAATATCACCAATAACAATATATTCATTTATACTGCCTTTTTTAAATATTTATACTCAGAAAAGGTTAGAGAATATTAAAACTAGAAAAGATTAATTTGAATGTGTGTGTGTACTTTTAAAAAGCAGTTGAACAACCCATAGAATTAAAACCTTTTAAGAATTCGTTTAAAAACAACAAACCATTAAAAACCTATTCCATTCAATTCCCCAAAGCCTCTTAGAAAAGAAACATTTTCACTTTCCAGTAGAAAGAGTAAGAAAGAAGCAATCCCCAAGGATGGAGTTTCTAAAACTCCTCAAAACCAAATTTCAGCCTAACCCACTTTTCAGCCATGTCACTCTCCCTGTCCCCGTACATATACACAATCTATAAAATGTCCTACACAGGAAAATATTTCTGGAATCAGTGCAGCTTTACTTTCAGTGACAGTTGATATGCTTTTTGCTTTCTCTGAGCATTTAGTTTTTTTCTACTGGTTTTAAAGTTCAGCTACACACAGACACACATCAAGAGACACACATTTGCACTGCATAATGGTATAAACAGATCAATTCAAGTAAAGTCACTTTAAATAAATGATTTTTTTTTCTTCCCCAGAAGTGGTCCACAGGATGAGCTATCAAATTCCAAGATCCTTTTAAATAGGAAATGTGCACTGTTCCTTCCCAGTTACGCTTAACAGAAACTTTTGGATCCAGTCGCCCCAAGTATCTTCCAAGGTGGAAGGGCAGGGAATACATTCCAAGATTTACTTTGAGCTTTAGAGGAGATGTTAAAGGTACTGAACCAGTTTGGCATGAGAGTCCACAACCTCAGATAACTCTTTTAAGGTTCAGATTAAATCAAGAGAAGATTCACCAGTCTACTGATGTGGAAAGCACCAAACACCACTACTGCTTGGACCACTCCAGGGAAGTACCACAGGCTCGGATGAAGGGCAGGGTTTTCAGAAACACCCCCCCCCCAAAAAAAGGTAGGAGGAAAGAGACACTAGGAATGGAAGAAGCCAATTTCAGCCAAAGATTAACAGAGTTTGTACAAGGACAGGGAATGCTTACTGAATGGGCCAAGGGAAGAGAAGCAGGAAGGAAATATTTTGAAAGAGTGAGTTACTATTTAAAACTGAAGGTTAGTCCTACAACTTGGAGCAAAATAGATGTCTCTAGAGGTAGAGATTGATGACAAAGAGAAGTGCCAAGTAAAAGAATGTGGAGTTAAGTTGCTCTGTCATCTTGCCCATACCTGCTGAGTTAGCCTGTTGCCTTTAGGTGTGGAAGGATGCTGCCCAGCTATCAGTGTAGAAGAGAAATTTAACTGCCAGTCTGGTTGGGTTTTCTACACAAAATGATGAAGTGTCATCTCATTCTTTGGCTAAGGCAGCAACATGCCTGGTCATCTTGGGAACCCAGAAAAGGAAGATTCATACTACAACACTGTCTGGCAAGTCCCATTTATTCCACATTTAATGAGAGGCTCTTACAGAGCACTAATGTG
Source organism: Iguana delicatissima (assembly GCA_948472985.1). Lineage (NCBI taxonomy): Eukaryota > Metazoa > Chordata > Lepidosauria > Squamata > Iguanidae > Iguana > Iguana delicatissima. Next base: position 1,322,865 of record CAOKZL010000092.1, on the reverse strand, counting down.
AAATTTCATCCTAAACCCCTTGCTTGGTCCTGCTATTTGTTATCACCAAGAAGAGAAAGTGCCAGAAGATACAGTGAATTTCTTCTTGGCATTTTGTGTGCCAGAAAAGGAGGGAAAAAAAGGAAAAAGAAAAATGATGGGCGATACTTGATTACTCAGCCCTCTACATCAACAATAAGGGACATAAATTTATTATGACAATTTAACAACTCCTACGTATTGTGAATCACAATATTTATAAAGAGACAGAGATCTTTCCCCATTTAAGATCAAAGAAATCTGTATGTTCTTATCAACTTAGATGCTTGCCAGATGTAAATATGCACATACATAATACTGACCTTCTTCACTTCTACAGTCAGATGAACAAATAACATTGTGACTGGCAACTTTCCCATTTACGAAGATTCACTGAAGACCTCAGAGTTTATTTAAATTCATTTCCCCACTCCCCCATATTGTTTTCTTACCCCCTTATCCTTTTATGGAACTCTCTCAGGAGAAGTTCTGACAATATTATGCACTGGTGATCTCCAGCTGCAAAGAGGCTGGGAAAAAGGCCAAGGTATGTGAATACTTGGAGGGACATAAGGTCACTAAAGCCTTGGCCAGTTTTCTTTCATTCTTCTCAAAGGAACTGGCCCGCACTTCATCACTAAGGAAAACACCTTTCACAGCCACGATCAAATTTTCTGTTAAAAGAAAAAAAATCACCATAAAAGAATAGAAAATAGTGGAATGATGAGGTTGAATTCCCCCAAAAGCAGACACTGATGATTAGTAAAATATCTAGGAAAGCAGAACATTGGCTCTGAAGCTTCTTTTATACTGAAGCTTCAGTCAAAGAAATAAACAGCATATTTGAAACAGAGACAGTGTTCTCACAAGCAAGCTACATCAGAGTGTTTGTCCGCCACTTATGATGACTTAATCTTTAAATACAGAAATGTATTCAATTCAATACTATTAAACTTCTTTACGGAAGAATTTTATTTGCCAAAAAAAAAAAAAAAAGGTATCTGCTTGCTACTACAGTATTTTATATTATTTAATATATTTACTTTATATATGATGACATATTGCAAAATTATATTTCTCAGACTTGGGAAGGATATTTAAGTAGTCTCTGACCCAACAATTTCCTACAAATATGATTACTTTGAAGGGTAGTGAAGTTCCTCTGTCTACAATGACTATGTTTTCCTTCAGTGAAGTGAGTGGAGACATCCATATATGCTATACAGATAGCAAAGCCGTTATTGCTGTTGCCATCCCGCTTTTGGAAATAACGTTAGATACCATTTTGATATAAATAATTTGGCTTTCTTCCACCACCCCTCTCCACATGTCTGCGAGGCCACTGGACAAGCTCACAAGAGAGGCACGGCCGATAATTGCTGTAATATTCCACACAATACAGGCTGGCCAGAAATGGCCGCCCCGATGCTTCAGAAGACCTCAAGGGCAAGTGCACAATTAAGTATGTGTGCCATGCACAAAAGAACTCCCTGCCCTGAGCAGGCAGCTTGATTAGAAGTGTTCTCACCTGTCAAGTACTCTACGTTTGCATACTGTCCATTCCATTGTCAATTCGGACTTAATTCAATCATGCTAAATTCAGGCCTTTTTGAGGCTTTGTCTCTAGCCCGAAACTCCTTGTTTTCCCCAAATGCGGAATGGCCTGTTGTCACATTTTTCCCTATAAAACCCCCTGATTTGGTGAGCTTCTTCAGATTGCTCCCGATTTCCATCCCGTCCTGCTGCCGCTTGGTTTGGTGAGCCGTCCCCTCAGTCCCATGTACTGAGACTACGCACCTTCGAACTTTCATAGTGATCTACCCAGGCTTCAGGACAGGTGTAGTATCACCCAAATCAACAATCCCTCTAAAAATTCCCTCTGTCTCACTCAAACCTTTATTTTCCATAGTTCTCCGTGTGATTGCATTGCATACACGGTTTGTTTGTATTTTAATAAAGATCACAATTATTCTTATAACCTGGTGTGCTTCTTGGCTTGGCCTGACCCCGTAGACACTGGGTAAAAGATTCCACTGCATTGCCCTGCCTCTCGTATTGCTAGCTTGTATTCTCAGCTAATTTCCCCAACTTGTTTAATTAAGAGCGCATTTAGGTGTCCCACCTGGGACCCCCAGAAACAGGGTAACAGAGCACTAGTTTCAAGTCCTTGGGTAGGGTCCTGCATATCTGTCTCCGACAGGTAGGGAGAAAATGGTGGTTATTTACTCTGTCAGCCAGATCTTATAAAAGTTACTTTTTCCACTATGACTTGCAGAATCCTTAGCCCACATTAATAATAGACATGGCTACGGGGAGATTCTGGGAGCTTTAGACCAAAAAGTAACTTCCACGTTCTTATATCAGCTATTACTTCCATAAACTTTAGAGAAATCAGAACAATATAAGCACTCCTTCACGTGTCTTGAAGAATGAAATTGATGATGAGACGGGAGAGATTCGGTCCACTCCATACCAAACCACATAATTGGACAATTGCGGGCTCAGGGCCGAGTCCTAGGGAAAGAAAGAAAAAACACACACCCAAGAAATGGAGGGAAAAGGACACAACTTTATTGGTAACAGATGTTTCAGAGTTGGCATACACATGGGCAGATTCAGGCATCGGCCAACCTGCCTGTTGACCAATGAGACTGGACCTCTGACATGCCCTGGAACATTCTGAGAGAGGTGCAGATACACCTGCTCACCAAGAGATGGAGGGAATTCATGTACCTACTACATCATGCACACCCAATTCCTGTCACACACCCCTTGAGCCACCCGAAGTTTCCATGGCCCAAAGGCCTAGGTAACATGTGCCCCAGATCCAGGAATCATGCCAACTGCCCAAGTTGTCACAGAGAAGACATATTACAAAGAGACACCTGGATCTCAGTGAAGGGTGGTGGGTGGGACAATGTTCCAAAGAAGCGAGCTCTGACTGAAGGGAGTTCCAAATACAAACCCCCTGCCCAGACCATAGGGAAAACTCTCTATAGGCAGGGCAGGGCAGGGCCAGCCAATGAGTTTGAACTGCAGGTTCAAACTGATTGGCCCCAGCCAGAAATTTACCGCCTGGTAAGTTGGGCAGCTGGAACTACTCTCTTAGAAAAGATAACACAAAAAAACAGATGCCTACATAGGTTAGAAGAAACTGAATGTTTTTATTCTACCTGACATCTGTTTACTTCCTTTTAACAAAGGGTCCAACACACTGAAACTTCCCATTACAAATGTCTAAGTTTTGGAGAAACACATTTAATTAAGACTGACCAAAACAACACTGATATGTTCTTGTCAGATTGGTGGCTCAGTTGTGTTTCTTGTTGTATATAGCAGGATCTTTGTATATGTGGGGGTTGTCCTATCTCAGTCCTGGTACAGCTGATAAATCAAACAAAACAAACTGTATATCTCCCATCTTGTTACTTACTTCCAGGCAGTAAGCAAGGAGTCATAACTAAAGTCCAACATAAACAAAGTCCATCAGGGTTTCATGGCAGGGGAGTGTCTAAGGTCAATTTGAACATTTGTCAAGGCATCTAGTAAGATAGCAGGTCAGATAAGCTCTGACAACTCCTGGAGGGGAAGGATGCCAGCTAAATAGACCCAAAGCCTAGGACAGCTGTGCCTTGATTGATTGTGGCCAGTTATAAATTCTGAGAGAGTGATGCTGGGTCTCTCTTTGTTGCCTGTTTTGTGAGAAGCTCTGAAGAGGCAGGACTCTCTGTTGGAGCTGGTACCATCCCCTGTTCTGCTTCCAGCACTGCAACCTCTCTCTGTACAGTAGGCCCTGGTATGCCTTCTGTTTCAGCCTCTGGTATGCCCTCTGCTTCAGACTCTGAATCAGAGTCCATGCTCTGGAAGCAAGGCATGACAGAGGTTCCATTCCAGAAACATAATGGGATTCACAAAAACATGTATATTAAATGGCAGCCATGTGCACATGGCTACTCCAGTGCATCTTTAAGCACATCACCACTACTTTAGGCATAGAGTGTGATATGGTTACAGATCCTCAAACTCACATGTCCAGAGGCCCTGGGTAAGGACAGCCCACTATCTTGTTAATATTTCAATATTTGTTAAGAAACTATTTTAAAAAAGAAAGAAAGAGCACACAAAGTCTGCACCACACACAGTCAGTACACATGGTATTAATATATATATTAAATTATCTTATACTGTTTCAAATTGTTAGTCCATCTAATCCTTTATTATTAAATTTGACTAGCTTCATGTCTCCAGAGTTTCAAGCAGGACTCTTTCCATGCCCTGCTTGGACATTGCTTTAGGGTCGCCATAAGTTAGAAATGACGTGAAGACATAACAACAACAATAAAAGTAAAAGTAAATGTGAACTTCATAATTTCCTTCAGTTTTGGTCTTGCTGCATTATGATGAACATTCTACATGTAGAATGAGGATGATCAGATTTTTTTTTTTAAAAAAAGAAAAAACTGCTTAGATTTATTCAAAGACCAATGGCCTTCAAGATATATATCTCCTAGCTTTTAGAAATTATTGTTTTCTTCTCACTATCTAGATGAAATCTTACATGATCGGAAGGAACTGAATTGCTATATGGGAAAAATATTTACATCATCTCAACTTTATCTGTTTGATGCATATCTAAAATTCCTTTGAAATGCTTTGAGTGCATCATACAAATTTCATTTTCAAAAGAAATTACTCAGTAAAATATTAAGGTCAAGACACACACATACACATGCAAATACTATTAAGGGCATCTGAACAGGCTAAGTAATAATTAACATGTTGCAATATACTTACAGTGAAAGGCTTGATGGGAAAATAAAAGGTTACCATGTATAATTTGCAATGGATGACATGCATGACGTCTATATACTGTTGTTCTAAATAGAAATAATTTGGGCTCTGAGTCATGGGGACAAGAGGGCTACCTGGATGAATATATAGGAAGCAAACAATATCCTCCTGTTGCAAGTAATAACAAAACACTGTTCAGAAAGGCAATGTCACTGAGAACGCTGCTAATCCTAAACTTCAGTGCCTCTGAGATCAATATACTACAAGAAAATGATGCACATCTTGGCCTGATATCCTCTTTGTCTACAAACAAATGAGGTATATAGTTCAAGACTTAAATCTCCCTTTCATGTAGATTGAAAAGTATAGGACATTGCAAGATGAAACCCCCGGCTTCAGTGCAGGGAGTGGAAAGAGACAGGTGATGAGAAAAGAAAAAGGGGATGAAGTCTAGAATGAGTGAAATGCATTCATACAGTTAGAAAGAAATGTATTTCTTTCTCTGTAAAAGGCAATTGGAGAAAGTAATTAAAAGCATTGTTTTCAGGCAGAATCTGGATCTCAGAGGACTACTGTAAAATCGTAGTCGATATTATGAAATATAACAAAATGATTGAAAACAACAGTTCATAAAAGGCATTAAACAGTTGGCATCTGCCTTCCTCAGGGATGTCCATATTTAAAGTATTAAAAAAAAATCCTGACAATTGTTGTTGTTGTTGATTTCTGTTGGCTTGGATTTATGACAACCCTATAAATGAAAGATCTTCAAATCACCCTGTTATCAACAGCCTTGCTTAGGTCAGAATCAGGGCCATGGTTTCCTCGATTGAGTCTATGCTTCTGCAGTACTGTCTTTTCTTTTTCCTCTTTCCTTCCACTTTGCCAAGGATTATTATCTTTTCTACTGAGTCATACCTTCTCTTGAGTATGACAGTCTCAGTTTAGCCATCTTGGCTTCCAGAGAGAGCTCAGGTCTGTTTGGTTCTTATTTATTTGTCCTTTTGTCAGTCCAGAGTATCTGCAGAACTCTTTTCCAGCACATCTCAAATAAGTTGATTCTTTTCCTATCAGCCTTCTTCACTACTCAGCTCTCACAACCATACATAGAAATTGGAAATATAATTGCATGGACAGTCCTGACTTTGGTATTCAATCATGAATCTTTACACTTGAGGATCTTGTCTAGTTTCTTCATAGCTGATCTTCCACATCCTAGTCTCCTTCTGATTTCTTGACTGGAGTCTACATGTTGATTAATGATTGAGCCACTTTCTTCTTTGATTTTCTTCAGTAGTTCTAAGTCTTTGCCATTGTGCTAGTATTATGTTATCATTTGCACGTCTTAAACCGTTGATGTACCTTCCTCCAGTTTTCACACTACCTTCCTCAAAATCTAATCCAGCTTTGCATGTAATACTTTCACTGTACAAGTTAGACAATTGTGATAAAATATAGCCTTACTTGACTTCCTTACCAACTGAAAACCATTCTCCTTCTCTATATTCTGCCCTAACAGTGATCTGTTGTCCTGAGTACAAGTTACCGTTTAGGACAATAAAATGTTGTAGTAAACCCATTTCTTTAAGAATGATATGTAATTTTTTTAAATAACCTTTACAATGAATAACTTATCTGGGAAGGATAGGCTGATTTTCTTCTGAAATTCTTTGGTGTGCTCCACTATCGAGCATGTTTGCAGTATGATCCCTAATGCCTCTTCCTTTCATGACCCCAGCTTGAACTTCTGGCATTTCTCACTCCATATATAGTAAAAGTCTTTGGCCATTTCCGCATGAGGGAATTAAAATGGCCCAGTGCGTCCTCTCATGGAGGTTGTCTGCACCTTGGAGCGGACTCGGTTTGGACTACTTACCTGAGATCCACATCTGAGTTTGCTCTGAAACTCCCCCAACTGGTCTGTCCTCCAGCGTGCTTTTTAAAGAACCGGTCTTTAATTTTTCAGAGCATGCCATTGTGTTCCTGCTCACTTGTGCAGATTCGCAGGCTCGCACCAATCCGAGCCTGCGATCTGCAGAGGGTGGGCTTTAGGTGTGGCAAGCTTCAGTGGTTGGTCGGGACCCACGAACAACCGGAAGCCACCATTTTGGAAGCTGGAGCAGTGCGGATCTAAGACCTTGCACTGCTCTGATTCACCCTGGATGAGATGGAGGAGCTCTGTGGAAGGGCTTAAGGGACAGTCAGCGTTGGTCCGTGCCCAGAAGATCCAGTGAGTAACGGCATGGAGCGATTCCCTCGCCTCACGCAGAAATGGCCTATGTTGTAGAATTTTGAGCATGACTTTGCTTGCCTAAGAGATTAAAGTAATGGCCCAGTGCTTGCTACAATTCCTAGCATCCTTTTTCTTGGGAACTAGAATATATTTCCAATCTGTGGGCCATTCTTTTGTTTTCCATATTTGCTGATAGATTTTAGTGAGAATTTGAGTGGATTCTGTCTCTGTTGCTCAGGGCAACTCTATTGGTATGCCATGTGTTCCTGGTGATTTATTTCTTATAGTGCTATTAACCTCAGGATTCCATAGAATCTTCACAGCCAGCCGAGAGAAGACTCTGTCCTTGCTGCTAGGCCTCATCTTCAGTACCTGTAACTTTTCCCCATAGTCCCCAAACTCTAGTGACATTGATGGCTTTTGATTTTTTTGCTTTCTATTGAATTTGTGAAATGGCTTTACATTTTTTCTGGAAGCATTTTTTGTTTTGAATTTCAACTTTCGGATTCTTCACATATGGAACCCATATAACCTACTGTGAGAGGCAAGAAAATCTTGTAATTATGTTGTGTATGTCACTTTAATTTTTCTCACATATGCCTCTGAAAAGTTTTCTGGCATCTTTACTGATGGAAGGCCTCCTCTCCATAGCAACCAGCCATAGGCCCAAGTGCTCTCTGGCTGAGAATTCTAAAGGCCCCTCCCTAAACTTCCAACCCCAGGATTCCATGGAATCTTCACAGCCAGCCAATCATATGAGCTCTTCTCACCTCACACAGCCAATCATATGCTGACACAGACAAACATTCACTTTTATATAGTAGATTGCTTCACGATAAGATTTTTGTGGCAAAGGATATTCAAAAGGGGTTTGCCACGCCTCCTTCAGAGCAGCACTAACAAGTATTAGCTACGGTGCCACAGCCATTGTCTCTGACAGATGTTGTTAGTATACCTCGCCCCCCGCGGCCCCACACACACACACTATTGCTGCTGTCCAACAGCTGTTTGACACATTTAGTCTGGCTCCTTAGCAAAAGCCTGTCTGGCATAGGAGACACTACCAGCAGTACTGCTGCCATCAGCATAGCCTCTTGCCCCACAGAAGTAAATAATACCATCCCCATGGAAAGGTAGTGTTATGACGGGGTCTTAACATTACAGTTAGTTTAATTTCATTTTCACCATGATAACCTTATTTTAGACATTTAGTTTTGTCTGAATCATGAAAGCTGTCATTAGTGTCAATATCCAGAAAAAGGGGAGAGATTAAATAAAGAAATAATTCTCATCTAAAAGTTGAGTAACGTGTGGTTTCCTAACTCATGTTAATCTTAATTTTAATTCGATTTAATTTAATTTTTTTAAAAAATATGGAAGCCCTTGAATAGTTCCTTCTGGGATCATTTCTCTTTCTGATAAAGACAATGAAATGGCACTGTACTCTAAGAAATGGTTCAATTTTTCCTTTCTTCTACCAGCAAAACAACTGATGAAACTCAGTGATGTACCAAAGAGAAGGCTGTGATTAGCAGTCCAGAAGATGAGATCCTCATGACAATTGCCCTGCTCCATCTTGAGGTATTTGATAATCTGGGTTGTTATTGGAAATTTCCCTCTCATGGTTCTATACTCCCTTCACTGTGTCTTTGAAAGTTGTCTGCCTAAGCCTCTTTGAGGGCAGGAGAGACGGGGGATCTGCTACTGTTATCATCCTTTGGTTACATCCCTTGCATTTGTCTCTTCTGCTCACCTACTGTTTTTTTCCCCCCCTGCCTGTTTCTTGAAGTCGTCTGCTTTACTCTGCCTCTTGAGGTATTGAACAGGCTGTTAGTTCTGCAAGGTGATCTAAGCCATTTCATTTTCTGCTTACAGTGAAAGCAGATAGCAGTCCTGGGATCTGAAAATGGTCTCAGGCAATGATCCAGCTTTTTACATGACGACACAGACTTCTGCCTTTCATCTGAAACCTAAGTAAGCAGGAGCAATTTGGGCAGTGGGAAGAATACAGTTCTCTACCTAAAACACAGAGAGACTCATTAAAGAGACAAATTAATAAGAAAAAAACAAACAGAATATGAAACTGGCAACAACAAAAAAAGGAAATTTAAAGACTAATTGAGACTTACTAAGATGGCAATCTACAACTGTCTACCACCACAGCTCTTGCACAATCTTCAACAGATTCTTACCCCAGACTGCACAACAGAGCTGTCAATAAGCAAAGACAAGCTCCCGTCTTCCCCTTCTGTGTCACAGCACCTTTGTTTCTTCCTTATATGGGCATGTCAGAGACACACTATCTGGATGTTTGGGTCTCCAGATAAGCTTCAAGTGCTTCAGACCGGGGCCATTCTGTTCCAAACTGGAGCTCATACAACTTGGTCTGAATCAAACCAATCTGCTTTGATTTTTTGGGATCCAGCTTTGGTTACACAGCACTACATTACACAGCTCTTTAGAAACTGTACTAATGAAGTATGATGTGAGTATTAAAAATTAATTATTTGCTTCAATTTACAGATATTCCTGTTTTTGAAGGACCCAAGAAACACCCACATTCATCAGCATACCTAGGGAAAGAACCATTCAAAGAAGTCCTTAGTTCTCCAACCCTGCATTTGCAACAAAGAATTTTGCAGTTCCACTGCTTCATAACCTCTCCCTTTCAAAGATTCAAATACTTCTAAATTCTTTGGAGACTTTTTACAGAAGATATATTGTTCTGCTGCCGTTTGCATCACCATTTGATGTAATTATTCTCCATAATTATGAAATAATAAGATAAAATGATGACATAAACCCCAGTGGAAAATATACATCTTTGAAGAGCTTAATGTTTTTGTCACTTAAGAGGAGCACTGTGTAAGTTACTATAGATGAGAAAAAAAAAAGCTAATTGGAAAACCAGCCACATCCTATCCAACTCCCCATATTTCAGGCATGTTGGCAATGGCTCAAAAACTGTTGTAGCTTGGCCTATTTTTCAAGGACCTTAGAGAGTATAATAATTTAAATTATCATCTTAGGAAAGTGCCCTGAGCACTTGTCTTTGCTTTTTTTTTTTTTAATGTCCTCTACTAAGAAATGGTTTTGCTCATAAAACTGGCACTAGTACTATAAACAATGGAATACAGGAAAAGCATTGTCCACCCTACACTGACATGGATTCTGGCATGTCTGAACTTCAGCCAGGATAAGCACATTTTATCTAAGAAACATAAATATTGAAAATGATATTGTTCAGGAATAAAATTAAAACAATACTATTACCAACTCTACTACGTCTTCAAAAAGAAAAAAAAGGTTTTAACAATGAGTATAGACCAAGAAACACATTCAAGTTCATATTTCTTGAGTCTTCTTGAGAAGTTTAGATATATATGTGGTGGGAAAGGAGGGGTAGACATTCTAGCCCTGTTTTCATTCCGCCATTTTCATTGTTCTCTAAATGCAAAAGGTGACTTTTTGTAGTGACGAGCCTCCTCTTATCCGTTGAGGTTCTTTTTATCACTTAGAATGATTTACGCACAACCATGGAGAGCTTTGGCATTTCTAGTGATTAACCAGAAATGTAATTCTTCACTAATTTTACTCTCAAAGGAAGGAAGGAATAGTTCTTCCAACTGCAAGAAAGTATTTGAAAACTGCACTTTTTATACTGTATTACACTGAACATGTGGGTCCTTTGCACAGAAAACAACATTTTTAATTATTTTTTTAATTATTATTTTTTTAGCAAAGGATGTGTTGTAGTTGTGAATTTCTTCTATGCTGAATTGAATTATTCTGAACAGTTAAATCCAGTTACATCCACTTCATGGAGGGTGATCTTCCTCTTGGTCTGATTTCTCCATCTTATTATAGCCTGTTCAGAAAATTATTTATTAATTTATTTATTAAAATACTTATATCCCATACTATATCATAAGCTGAAGATGGTATATAAATAAACTGGAATCAAACAGACTGAAGCAATCTAAAACAGTAAAAATAATTTAAAGAGACCAGTAGTGGAGCTTGGAGTGTGTGGGGGGGCGGGGGGGCTACAGCACAAGGGGCATGGCCACTGTGGATGGGGGTGTGGCCAGGGCACGCAGGGGCATGGCTATAGGCTGGGATGCCCTAAGAACATGCCACCCAGGGTGAATTGCTCCCTGCCCCCACGTCCCTACGCGACTGAAAGAGACAAAAACCATTTTAATCAAATTTTAGGTTAAAAAACGGTTAAAGAAGTTTAAAACCATAAACATTTTGGGTTACATCGATAAACCTTAAAGGGTTTGTTTAAAACAAATAAACTGCCATATTTTCACTTGATACCTAAATGAAGTCATTTCTGGTGCCATTCAAGCTAGCATTCCACAATTGGGGTGCCACAGTTGAAAAGACCCTATCCAATGTCCTCATATAGTATATGGATTTCACTGATGAAACACAGGGGTTGCTCCTTGCAGCAGAGCATTTCTATAAGCATGTCAAAATATTCCAAACCTACCAACTAACTCCCAAGCTCTCTGCACTGCTGGGGAAGTATCTGAAAAATTCTAGCTATGTCCATCTGAATTCACTTACAGTTCTCCCTATGAACAGAAGCTTGTCTTAAGTTCTGCATATATCCCTTACTTCTCTATATATATTAACAGAAATGAGTACTTGAACAAGGTGAATCTTATGTTCTCAACACAATCACTTTTACTGTCAGTAAAGATAATTGGCTTACAGTAAAGGACCAACAATACACTTAGCAACTCTGCATCTTCCATTAGGTAATCTGGGTAAAGGCGATGTTACTACAAGAACTGATGCAACTCAGGGCTGTTATGCCTCCGTGTTAGAATCATAGCTCATGGCAAACCTTTGCTTGCCAGCTACTCGTTAATATTTCATAGCATGCAGAATAAATAATCTCAATCCATAATCAGGGATTTAGAGAACTGGAACCATGTTGTTATTACCGTGTACTGGCCTTACTTTGGAAGATATTAGATATCGTTTTGATATCACAATTCGGCCCCATTCTGCCACCCTCGGCCAAGTGTTTGTGAGGCCCCCGAACAGGCACAGAACTAGGCATGGCCATTAATTGCTGAACATTCCTTTCTCCACCTAGGCAAGCCAAACTCAGCCAGATCTTGCTTTAGGAGACCTCCCTAGGCAAACACCTCATTAAAGGTGCACGCTAATACAAAGAGCCCCCTGCCCCGAGCAGGTAACTTGATGAGCTAGACACTTAACTGTCAAGCACGCTGCATCTGCATACTGGCCATTCCATTGTCGATTCAGACTTAATTCAATCATGCTAAATTCTGACCTTTCGAAGACATTGTCTCGCGCCCAAACCTCATTGTTCTCTCCCAAAGTACAGACCAGCCTACAGTCATATTTTCCCTATAAAAAACCCCAATTCCGAGACCTTTCTCGGATCGCTCTAAACTTCCATCCCGCTTTGCTGCTGCTTCGTCCGCCGAGCTTTCCCCTCAGTCTCAGTCTGAGACTGCGCAATTACGGACCTCTGCTGTGATCCACCCTGGGCTTCTGATAGGTGTAGTATCACCCAATTCAACAAATCCCTCTCAAAAATCCCTCTATACCGCTACTACCTTTATTTTCTTTAGTTACTTGTGTGACTGTGTTGCATACACTGTTTGCCTGGATTTAATAAAATCACTGTTATTCTTTCATATTTGGTGTGCTTCTGGACTTGGCCTGACCCCGTACACATTGGGTTTAAAGATTCCACTGCGTTGTCCTGCCTCTCGTTTTGCTAACTTGTGGTCTGAGCTAATTTTCCCCATTTAATATTTGAGCACGTTTGGAGTCCCTCACGGGACCCCCAGTAAACAGGGTAACAATGTGATGTGATATACCAAATCCATGATAAATTAGAGCAAAAGCTGTGGCCTTTTTAATGAATTTACCCTCTCACTGTGACACTTTCTTTCCTACCCTGTGTACTCCTAAAATGACAGCCCATCAGGGTCTTCATTCATGATACCCTCATCACAAGGAAATAGACAACAAAATTCTTTGCAAATTCCTTCATTTGGAAACATCCATGTCTGAACCTGAGTATTTGTCAACAAGCGCCCTGAGATAATTACTGCTTCTTTGTTTAGGACTGGCTTTTTGTGACTGAGATGAAACAGCAAGCAATAATTTCATGCAGTGTAATACTTTTATTCTTGTAATTGTTTATTCTTTGGAACGTTTTGGGATGACAGAATCTCTTTGAAGTGGCCCAGTTTAGTTTAGGATTTGCTACACATCCATAGTAAAAATGAACATACTTATATTAATGAACTTGTATCTCTAAATGTGAGTTGTAAATTGCAAAATCACAGTACATTTGGTCACATAATAACACAGCATTGCTTCAGTCTGCCTTGTATGTAAGCACTTAACAATAACTTCATAAAAAGTTTATTGAGATGATATAGAATCAGAAATAAAACACCAAGCTATTTTGCCTGGGTGTATTCTTTACATTCTAATGGAGGATTCGTAATAGTAAAAAATAAGTATATGCCACAGTTTGTTTCAGCTTTTGCTTTGTTGAAATGTGGTCAAATGTTTATTGCCATAAATTATGATAGCTATTGCCTTATCAATGTTGTCTTTCATGGATAAGTTGATGTTTGTTTTGTGAAGCATTGCTTTGTCTATTAAAAGCACTTCAGGCTGAATAACATATGGAGTATACGATAATAAACCAATTGCCGAGTTTGGAGGAGTATGAAAGTTTAAGAAACCCCTGGGAAAAGATATCCGTTTCAATAAACTAAATTTTGTGCTGCTGAATCAGCAGAATTTACTACAAGTCTTCCTCATCCAGTTGTGAGACTATAGCCTAAGTCACACACTTAATTTAGATGCTTACATTCCATCAGCAATAGTAGTTTTGCTAGCCCAAATGCTAGTGCTGAGTCAAACTGCTCAGCTCTTGTTATCTTGGTTTTTTTTGTTTTTGTTTTTCTTTTTTTAAATGGGTTTGGGTGCATAGCAAAATGGTTTACAAAGCCTGGATCTTCAGGAGTTGGACACATTTTAAGGGTGTGTTCTTTGTTTTAAACATAAGATGATTTGGGCTCTCCAACCTTTCTTTTTTTCCTAAAAGAAAAGGTTTAAAGTAGCAGCTTTATGAACATATTAAACCATTTCATTTAACACCCCCAAAAAGAAAATTTAAAAGCAGTTGAAACAGTTTAAAATAAGTTAAAATTATTACACATTTGCAAGTTTTGAAAAAATCAATTAAGCCCTGAAGGTTTATTAAACAGACATGTTTTGACTTGGCATCAGAATGACACCACGATTGGTGCCAATTGACCCTATAAAAAGATGATATTCCATAACCAATATGCCACAGCAGAGAAAGCTCTCTCCTATGTCATCCTACAGTGTTCTGCCCCATCAGTGAAACACAAAAAAAAAGGTTCCTTCTACAGACCTCAATTCTCAGGCAAGCATATATAAGGAAAGACACCCCTTTGGCAAGCATATATACAAGGAGGTACCCCTTCAAGTATTGAGTGGTTCCATGTTGCTTAAATCTTTAAATGTTACCATCAGCACAAATACATATGCCAAATATGCCATCCTGAGCTTCATGAGGACAAGAAGAATGCAAATGGATGGCAGAGTCTTGAAAGAAATCCAATGAATTGGCCAGTCCAGTAATCTACTCTTACATTCAGGGGTAGGAATTGTACATCTTTGGGCCCTATGTGGCCCTTCGAGTGATGCAGGGTAGCCCTTGGGCCTGCCCATTTCTCCACTGAACCCTTAACTGTCCATCACCTTCCACAAATACTCAGTTAAAAAACAATCCAAATCCACTACTACCTGGGGCCAATTTCTGCTTTATAACATCCACAAACCCCTTAAAGTACCCAGGAATGATGAAAGTTCACTTCCAGTCACCCTACATGGTAGCTGAAATGGTATGGTTCCAGAAATGAGTACTGCTTATACTCTCCCTTCTGCATCACGTTCAAAGGCAGAGGGGAAAAAAATCAGCCTTCAAGCCCTGGAGTGTGTCCAGACCTGCTTTAGTTAGGCTTGTCATGTGCTGCTTACTATTCAGAACCAGAAAATGTAGCTCAATTGTCAATGAAAATGGTAGTTGGCTTCCTTGAGTCACCACATGATGAAAAATTCATTCATCACAACCACAGGTTGCACAAATTATTCACTGCTGCTTGTTTATTGCTAGCGTGAGGTGTCTATCAGCTAATAACAGTTTTATTAAACAACAGTGAGGTAGGATTTATTAGTTCCTGGCTGGCTCATTTGAGTGGCAGACTATTTGGCCAATCTGGATAATTAAGTCAAGAGGCAACTTCAGAGGCTCCTAGGTTATGCATTTATGAACAGCCAGAGCATTGCATTTTATAGTACATCCAGCTTCTTTGAAATAGCATATACCAGACAAAGCAGCTCTTCCGTTCTGACTCTGTTACAGCACCTTGCCTCAAGGTATGGAGCTGGAGTTAGGAGTAGAATAATTACAAGTGAGGAAGAAAGAACAGAAATGAGTACTGTTTAAACGCTCCTTTCTACATCAGTTCCAAAGGCGGACAAATGTTCTAAAGATTTTCTTCCCTAGTTGTACTGCTGTTTACAGTTATTCCCCAGGAGAAAATAAACTCTCAAAAAGTGACTTCTGAGTGAACATGAAGGGCTGAATGAGAATGAAGACTGGAGTGGGCTCAAGGATCCGTTTAATGCAATGTGCTATGGTGTATAATACAGTCTTCTTTCTCTTCTTGCTAGCTTCCACACAATTAGATGGCTATCCCCTTGGGGAACTCAAGTTTGACATTACAGATGCTCAGATATAAACATGGGCCTAGTTGCAGCAGCAATGGGTAACACAGCTGGCTTGGTACTGAAAATAAATACTTGTACTTACGGTAACTAGGGGAGGGAAACCAAGTTCTCATTAATTTTGGTGGATATGTTGAATTTAGATAATGAAATATCAGCCTGATTTATTAAGCTACACTGTCTGAGTACTGGTTCATTTTAAATGAAAAATGAAGGAGAAATGCAGATTTTCTTGCTGTGGATATTCCCCAACCACACACATACACACTCCATGAAAACAAATCAATAACTTCTGAGTTTATGTATGTCGCCTGAACAGATTTTTATATTTTTCTTCCTACCACAGATTTTTTTTGTTTCTTCTTCATCTTGCTAAACAGTAAATTGAATGTGAGAAAACACAATATACCATATTTCAGACAAGCAGAAAAAAGAAACATCAGCCACAAATTCATACTCCCAGTGCTGTTTTTTGACCCAGAGGTGTAGCTGTAGGGGAGGGGCAAAATGTGGATATTGTTCCTCCAATAAGAATTCTGGCCCCTTAATGAAATTTTCCTTTTGTCATTATGTTTCAACATTGCAGAGTGAGATTTTGAAAACATTCACGTTCACAATCTTATATTTGCTGTGTTCTCATTCCCATGGTAACTTTGCCTGCCCCCTTTCATAGAATCATAGTTTGAAGGGGCTTCCTGGACCACTGAGTTCAATACTTACTTAGTGCAAGATCTCCAACTAAAGCATCCCCAGCAGGTAGCTGTCTAGCATCTCATTGAAGATGTCCAGAAAAGGAGACTCCACCACCTCTCTAGGCAATTGGTTCCATTGTTGAACTGATCTTACTGTCAAGAAGTTCCTTCTAAATTCAATAGAAACCTGCCCTCCAATAACTTCAGACCATTACACCTGGTCCTATCCTCTGGGATAGCAAAGAACAGGCTTGCCTCCTGTGTTCTGCGGTGGCCCTTGAGGCAATCAAGTCACCCCTTGGGTTTCTCTTCACAAAGTTGAACATGCTCAGCTTCTTCAAATTTCCTCATTTCTTTTGATACACAAGCTCTATTTCTAAACACTCAACTAAAGTTTTAAGTGCTGCAATGCTAGAAATCTGAGGACTGAAGGAAAATCTCAGTAGGGAACTGAATTCTTTTGGGAGGGATTTTGCCCTCTGCTCTGACTTCAGACCTTTAGTTTGTCTGCATTTCAGACAAGAAAAGTTAATGTTTGGTAATATTAAAGGATCTTCAGCACAAAGACAGTTTTGAGTAAATAATATCACCACATGGTCTTTTCTTAGGTGGTGCGGTTTATGAAGGCCCTTCGTAGTTGGACATCTTGTGAGATATGGTGGGTGACCATGACACATACAGCTGTGACAGCAGTGGCTCCCAAAAGAGCCAAGCCTGATTCTCACTCTAATGCCTTCTTGGTACTCTATTAGCCATTTCAAATTATATTATAGTTTTGTACTCTTAACTTAGCTCTTAACATTTTATCCCTCTGCCGCCAGTTTCAAAATGTTTTTTTGCTGTGAAGTTTCTATTCCTCTGTTCTCCGATTCAAAATGTATGCAATTTTTTTTATAATGGCAATTCCTATAATGCATTTTGTTGTTTTATTTTGTTTAAATACCTATAAAATACCTGTTTACACAGCTGCCTACATCTTCTCTGTATGCACACATGCTTTAAAGAAGTCTCCCTTGGTGCCAACAGAGGTTTTTAAAGGTCTTTTGATGGTTAGGGAAGATTTTAAGGAGAGAAAGCTCTTCTGGGGAGAGGGCTACAATCCCATTTGAACAATAATACAATCTCCTAAGTGTAATTTAGCTCTTAAAAGGCCTCTACTGATGCTAATGGAGGTTTTTGCAAAGGCTGAGTGTTTGTACCTGCGTGAGTGTGACGGATTATGCCAGCATACTGCTGAAATGCAACCCCCAATGCGCTTACCTGGAGCCAATGCAGACATTGGTCCAAGAATGGTTCTCTACTAACATAAATGACTTGTCCTTGCCACAACATCTGTGTCCCATTAATCCTGACAAAGTTCTCCAATGGTACAATCCTAGGCCTAGCTACTCCAGAGTAAGCTCTACTCCCACATAAATATATATGGGATTACAGCCCAAAGCTTCTACCTTAAAATAGTATAATTAATCCCTTACTGATAACTGACAAGGCTTAGCAAAGGCTTAAAAACAGTGAAATTGAAAAATCTGATATATCCCTGCAAAAGTCATGTCACCTGACCTTAGATGATGTCAACAACCTCATCCTTCACTACTCCTTCAAAGCCACCTGAAAGATATCTCTCATTAAGTTCTCTGCAAGAAATCAAGGTAAAACTATCAGAGGCTATTTTCCACAGTGACTATAGGAAACTTCAGTGTTCATAAGTAAGTCTCATGTTCTACTGCTGGGAAGGAAGAATGAGAAAAACTTTATTGACTTCACGTCTTACCTGTGAATGTTTTGTGTTTTTTTTTTTTTTTTTTTAATGTGGGTGGCGGAGAGGTATTTGATTATCTGGTCTGCAGAATCCTGAACTAGATTGACATATGGTGCAAAGTAACAAAAGTCTTTTTATGTTCTTACGATCCCATTGCCAGCCCATAAATTCCAATATTATATATTCTTTGTATGTGTACATTAAAAATGGAATGGATATTCTACAATTTCACAATTGGTGTTGAAATTTGGAATTCCCAATCTCTTGGGAACATTTTTGAGAAATAAAATAGCACCTGGAAAGTTTCTGCAACCTTGGAGAAACTTTGTTTTCTTTTAGAACAACAAAAACAGTACAAATTTTGAATTGTGGTTTGAGAAAGTACACAGCTTTCCAAGGCAGAGGGAGCTCACTTTGCTTTCTATCATAAAGGCACTTGGGAAAACTGCACAAAATGCATACAAGCATAGAATTCGATATCACAGTGTTGTCTGTGTGTGCTGTTTATCAGCTTGTTCTGGGGAAAATGTACTGTTTCTTGTGCCTTGGGGTCATAGATCCCATTCCTGTTTTAAAGCTATGCAATATTTCAAGTTGTGCACAAATTGTGCACATTTCAAGTTCCACAACATAAAGTTGTGTGATATTTAAAGCTGCACAACAGTACATTTTGTACTTTTTTTCTTTGTATTTTTTAGAATGCTCCACAGTTTTTGAAGCTGCACATAATTCTGTTTTGTGTTCCCCACACCATTTAGGAGGGGAAAAAGATCTTTTAAAGCTAAGCAACATTTAAAGTTGTGAAACAAAGCTTCACAACATTCCATTTTGTGCTTTTTTTCCCTCCATTTTTGTAAGGCTTCATAATTTTCTTAGGAATGCTGCACAGCTTTCTGGAAAATTATGCTGCTTTTGGTAAGCTCTGTAGCTTTCTTTAGAAAGCTGCACAGTTTCCTGTCATTGTGGGGTAAAAAGTTTTTAAGTGTCTTAGCACTATGGGAAGGAAAAATGATTGCTTTTTTTATGACGTCTCTTGGGAATGGGAAAATCTACAATCACCATGCAGTGTAAATCTGTGTTTGCCCAAGAAATGGAAACACAAACATGTTCTTCTTGTCCTTTGAGACAGGGAGATATTTCCCAATGGTCCTGGCAAGAGTTATACTGATGAGAACCATTTTTCCCAGAAATTAATTGACTGAAAAAAAAAAAACTGTGATAGCTGCTACTTAGTATGAATTCACTTTTAGAGATTAAAAACATTGCTTGGGTGGATGGGTTTCATCTTTTTGGAAAAAAAATATCTCGTTCTATGTGTGTTTGCAATTCACTTTACAAAAGCAAATTATACTAGCTTCACATAAAGACGTTACTGTGCAAGCGGTGGAACACTTATGGATGAAGAAGAAGAAGAGGAAGAAGAAGAGGAAGAGGAGGAAGAAGAGGAAGAAGAACTTCTTGTCCTGCTCTTGCACCAGTGATGAGAGATTTGGTAAAGCTTGAACATTCCCTGTCTTGTTTTTTAGATCAATAAGAATGAGGAGTTTATAAAAAAGTCTTCACATTCCTTGGTAAGTGCGCTCGAAAATGTGCTTTTTTTTTTTGTGAGAACACACTGTTGCTGTTTTTCCACTTTTTCCACTTTGTGTTTAATGCTAAATATTAGAAAGGAACAAATAATCTTAAGTAAACTTGCGCTTTTACTGAGATGTTCACACTGCATAGGGGAATGTGCATTGCTGAATCCTACTCAAATAAGTTCTAGTCATACCTTATGCATGACATGCTAGTTTTCCATGTAACTTTTGCAGTGTGTAGTTCCTGTGGGCATGCAGGGTTTTGGGGAACCTTCAAGGTTGCAGAAAAGACTGAAGGATTTGGTATGAGAAAATGAGAGAAGACAAAACTTGAGAAATTAGACAGAGAGAGGGAATAAAATAAACAAATAAAAATAATCAGCCATCCATAGAAGCCCAAAAAGAACAGAACAAACAACTGTCTTTTGCCCTTACATTGTCAACATTTCTTCACCAACTGCTATTCCACTGCTAGGATGTGCAACAGAGATTAAAAAGTTGAACTTTCTGAATATTCATATCTATCTAACTCAATCACTAGATTTCATTCCTTCCAATTTGTTGGTTAGAGACTTACTTTAGGTGATCATAGTCCTCTGTTTAGGATGATCGCTTCCATGCCTGGTTTAAAGATAAAAACCTTCAGAAGGATGAGCAAAGCTCTTGACCATGCCCATCAACATTTCACCCCTAGGTAGCAGACTCACCTGGTACATAAGTCACAATGACCTCCACCATGTTGAGATGTATAATATTTATGTTTGGATTAGATTTTTTAAAAACTGTATTTGGTTATTTTTCGTAAACTACCTTAAGTCTCAGTGTTGGGAAACAGGTGTGATATAAATAAAATAAAATAATAAAATGTGAAACAATGACAACTCAAAAAAATTATATATGCATCGTCAATGTCAATCTGCATTCTTTTCTTTTTTGATGATACGTTTCCTGTTCTTTTCTCTTCTTTCACCATTTCTAAGTGACCACCATAATCATCCTTAAAATGTATACAGAGTTTATCAACAATATAGTAGAAGGGAATTAACTCCCTCTGTCTTCCTTCACTATCAACACCAATTAAAATACCATAGCTAAAACAACAAGTAGAGCAAGTGTGGAGTTAAGATGAGACTATGGAATGGCTCAAGAATAAAAATAAAAAGCAGGCTGGTGAGAAGAAATGAGAAGTATAAAAAGAGGCAAAACCATGGGTAAAACAAACAGAATATCAATTGGAGTCTACTTCCCTGGCACCATCTTGGCTCCACTGATATAGGAGTCACCAGCCACTACTGGATAGGGCTTGGGGGATGAGAGAAAATGTGTACATATATATGTTATTCTTGCTTTATCACCTCTATTCTCTACCCTACTGAGTATATTGTCTACCTCTCCACAACCAGTATTGTATTAATTTGTTTACTAGTTGTTTCTCTTAATGCTTTTCAGAAAATGTGGGGCCTGTTAGATGAGAAGTACTACATACTATTTTTGAAAGTATTTTACTTCTTCATCTACCCCATCTACATTTCAGGTACCGCTGTTCCCTTCACATAAACTGCTGCTGATATACTACATGTAATTATACTTTTGGATTTTGCCTCCCTCCATTTAGTTGTAAGACCTATTTAGTTATGACACAAGATTACGATCTCAGTAAGGTCTAAGACTCAGGTAATAATCATCACCGAGAATTTGTCACATTAACTGCTAATCTTTGAATGTTCAGTTAACAGAACAAGCCAATGACAAAGGAAGTTAAGACTATAACAAATGACAGCAATATAACCAATTTCAGGGAGATTATTGCTTTCATAAACCGTATTAAATGATTTTTGAAAAAAGCAATTGCTTGCTTTGTTTTGTTTTAAAGTTATCTGAAGTTGAGTAAATGAGAGACTGCTTTGTTAAATTGGTTGTTTCCAACCAATTTTCTAAGAATTTAGGACACAAGGAATGCTCCGATAGCCATATAATGAACATTCTAAATGCACCAGAGGTTGTTTTTTATCTCCATTGGTGGAAGGAAGGACATTAACTTGGTAATGTGATCAGTCCTTAGCAAGGCTACTTCCTAAATCAGCATACAGAATTACAATCAGTTCATAGTGTGTTTAGCAATTAGAATGTTAAAGCTCATCAGCAATTAAAAATATAGGCCAGAAAACTAAATAGAAAAGGACAGTCCATAGCAGATGCTCTACTACAAGGTTGTAATGGGTTACTTTAGCTGTAATCATATACACACTTGTCTTGCACAAGTGCATTTAGTATCTATGAAAATTAACAGGTTTTTTGTACTATGTATCACAGCAAGAAACATTTATAGTTTGAACTGAAATGCAAATCTGTTTTATAACATGGGAATGCCTTCTAGAGCTGAAGAAGGAAGGGTCCTGATGTGATTGTGAAAAGTATCAAAGAGCACACTTTGCCATCTTGGGCACCTTTGCAATCTTAAAGAGTATATAATAAATAGAGGCAGATGTAAGAAGGCCCTAATTTGAAGAGGCACCTGTGTGGGGTTTCACACTTTTAGATCCTATATCTTGTACGTTGACTCCATCTGTAGCAGAGCATATGTTGTCTTGTATGTAGGATTGCTATGCTGTTGTCAGTTTCAAATGAAAGAGCTAAGGACACTCACTGAAACAGAACTTCTAAGCCTGAGGTTCTCATGGCTGAACTAAAAATTCAGGATCAATCAATAAACCTCTTAGCTCTTCAATATCACTGGAAATGTCATACCCCTGTTCCAAGACCCTTCCCAACAGCTACACCTCAAAGATAGCCACAAGTCTACAACATTTATATAATAAGGACTCATTAATCAGGTCAACAGCTGGGTAAGACTCTGAGCCTATATAAAGAGAGACCAGAATGGGAGGAGGCTGTTGTAGCCAACTGATCCTAGTGGAAGTAGCCCAGCTTACTCCTGAATGCCTTGCTCCTAGAACCCTTGATCTTCACCTTGTCTAAGGATTTTGCCATTGGACCCTCTCTCTAAATCTACTGTGAACTTGTACTACAAAACAACTAAGACAAACTTTGCTTGCTAGCTCCTGATAACAGGCTAATTAGACAGCTGGAAACCTTGGCTGGCTGCCAGCACAGGTCAGAAAACCAGTGAAGTAACTAATTGGACTGGAGGGCAGGCATTAGGGTAGACCACAACAGGGCAAATGCACATTCTACTCCACTCTGGTTGGCTCACTGAATCAGTGGGATTTACATAAATATCAATCTGTGTGTGTGTGTACATGCCTTCAAGTTGCCCACCAACTTATGGTGACCCCATGAATTCAGAGTTTTTGCAGGCAATGAATATTCAGAGGTGATTTTGCCTGTTTCTTCCTCTGAAATATAATCTGCAACACTGGGTATTCATTGGTAGTCTCCCATCCAAGTACTAACCAAGGCTGACTTAAGCTTAGCTTCCAAGATCAGATGGAATATGGTGTCTTTAGAGTATTTAGGCTGCTTAATATTCAGCAACTGAATTTAACCCAATGAATGGGTTATAAGAGCACCTCAGTTTCTTTATCTCCTCCAAATAATGTAGTGTTTAATAGCACTATAGCTGAACAGCTATAGTACACCACCATTTGAAGGCGGGATTTAAGAGTTTTCCATGTTTTTAATGTAGAATTAAAATGTGAGTGATATTAAGGGCCATTTCACACAACAAAATTGCAGTACTATGGTTCCACTTTACTTGCCATGACTGCATTCTGTGGAATCCTGGGATTTGTAGTTTGGTGAGGCACTGGAGTGCTCTGGCTGAGAATTCTGTCCCTCCTTAAACCACCACTTCCAGGGTTCCATAGCATGGAAGCACAGCAGTTAAAGTGGAATAATAGTGCTATAATTGTGTAGTGTGAAAACACTAATAGTTATCTAATGGAATGGGACATCATTTACAAATCCACCTGGGTAGATTTCTATCTGGATTCATTATTTAAGAGGTAGGTCTTAGAGCAGTTTCATGCATGTTATATAATGGTTAGGCAATATTTGATTTCACAGGTTTTTCAGAGAAATAACTCCCATCATCCTTTCTCATTAGCTGTTCTGGCTGGGGATACTACATGTTACAATCCAAAAATATTCAGAGCTATAAGATGTGCTCACCTGTCTTATACCCATGTTTAGAGTCATTATTGAGAATATGAATTCCAGTAACTGGTTGGTAATGTTTACCCGCTGAAAGATAGTGGGCTTTAGAGCCAGGAAGCCACATAGTTCTTATATGAAGTAAGAAACATACTGCATAGTGCCCATGCCAGTGCACATTTCATTCCTCTAAACAGGAATTTATAGTGCTTTTACTTAGCCAAGACCACAATCAGCAATTATTTTAATTTTGAAATCTTAATGACCTTTACTGTTTAAAAGATGTCAGTTGGTTTGACAACCTGCACACTCACAGACTAAGAACAGTGCCTTCCAACAGGGCTGCTGTTGCCAGGATCCACCATCTGTACTTTCTCTGTTGAGAACAGTAATATGAACCAAAAATGTTAAGTATTTCTTGTTACAGATATTAAAAGATATCTATTCCCCCTAGGTGGAACTTTTTCTCTTTGTTTTCTACATATATGGTAATCCTTTTTTTAAAAGAAAAAGAAAAACCATACTGACAGCAAAAATGTATCCAAATGTGTGCCATAAAAAAAAACACAAATGCTTCAACAAATAATAAAACAGCAATAACACAAGGCTCTGGGTGGTTAAACCAGCCAGTGAAAATAAGGTTTACTGATCTTATCAGGGATCAGGTTAAAGATACTTTCTAAAAACATCCAGCACATCTGAAATCTAAAAAGAAAGAGTAACATGAACATTTTCTAGCATTGCAGTATGCCATGCATTGCACAATGATGTGTGACACATTTCTGGAGAATGGGAAAAGGGAAAAAATGCACCATCTATTACCTATGTGTATTAACTATATTGTGAGTTTTTAAAACACAAGTATAACATCTCCTCAAACCCAATTTATTCCTTCTAGTCTACAGTTTGTTTTTACTGTGTGTCTTCAAGTTGTTTCCAACTTATGGTGACTCTAAAGTGAACCTATCACAGAATTTTCTGAGAGCTGAGTATTTTGTATACCAAGGTACCCAGTGGGTTTCAAAGATTGAAACCACACTGGTCCTCTTACTTACTGTGACTTGTCAAAAACCTGAATAAGTTGTTATCCTCTTATTCCCTATCCCCTTGTCCACTGTAGGCTCCACACAATACATCCAGAATCTCATTTTTTAGACAGTTATTCCATCCATCCTGCTGGAATAACAGAATATGTTCTTCCAGGCAAAATTGTACCTATACATATATATATGAATGTGCATTTCTATGAGTTGTTGTCTAGAGAATTTGTCCATTTGTGATGGTATTTTTTGCTTGCAATGTCTCAATGGGCAGAAAGGGGAAGGTAAGTCAGTGAAAATTACCACTTCCCCTAATATAGTAGAATGTTTCTGATAAAGTATAAGCATTCTGTGTAGAGGGGATCAGTGAAGAAAGTTTACAGGAAGATCAACTCATTTCAAATGCTGGGCTACAGGGCAGATCTGTGAGTACCATGGGCCACCCAGAAACACAAATAAATAGGTCCTAGAGCAAATCAAGCCTGAACTCTCACTGGAAGCCAAAATGATTAAACTGAGGCTATTTTGCTCTGGATGTCGTGATATAACTTATTGGAAAAGATAATAATGCTCAGTGAAATGGAAGGCAATAGGAGAAGAGCAGGATTGCAAAACAGGTGGATTGACTCCATCAAGGAAGACATTTGATGACCAATAACAACAATGAATATAAATAGGTTTCCTTTCCTTCAAGACTAAGGTTTTGCAAAACCAGAAAGTTAGTGTTCTTTGAGTCTCTGTATCTATGCCACATTTCTTTTTGGCTGTAGCTTTGTAGAGAATCAGCTGTATAGATAATAGATATGAACCAAAAAAACTAGTTTTCTGTGCAATGCATGGAAACCCCAAGAACAAGTGACATTTATATCAAAGCCTTTGCAACTGCAAGATGAAAAGGCAATTTTGTTTCTCAGTTTAAGTTGTACTTCCATCTTTCTTTACAGATCAGCGCATGCTAAAAATCACTTAGGGACACTATTTCCCAGTTATGTCATTCCTTAACTACAAAAACCTTAGGGGCTGTATCTGGTCTTGCCCTTTCTTCAATTGCCCAGCTGTGCTAAGGGGAACACACAAGTGGGTCAGCCTGTTATTTTCTGAAGAACACACTGAAAAGTTCTACTTATAATATATTAATAACCATTGAATGGGCTTAACCCTTGGGACACTTACAGTACTGTTCTCAGTAATTAAAAAAGTATTTTCTTACCCCTTTGCAACTTGTCTTAGTTCCAGAAACACTGCAACAAAGTAAAGCTGACCTATGATCTTCAGTTCAGGCAACAGGGAGAAGAGAGGAAGAAGATATTCCCTCCCCCTCCCCCCAAAAAAACCCCCTACGGAGCTTACTGCATTGAGCAATGGTTATAGCTTCTTTAACTGATTATTCCACCTTAGTGCTAATAATGCTTCCTAATGGCATATGATGTGGGTGTGTTCAGTGGTTGCCTCTTTCTGGTTAGATGTGTTGCGGTATATTAATTTGGTATTAGAAAATCTTTGGCATTTCTAGGTATACAGGTTCTTTTAAATTATAACTTTGTGAGGTGGAGTTTAACTGATAGTCACTGTGATTGGACCCTGTTTCCTTTTACTGTTGCTAAAACATTTCAAACTTGGAAAGAAAGTTTAGTTATACATAAACTTCAAGAAAGCACACTGCTGGAAATTTGGATAAACTGTACTGATATATATGTCTAACCAATATATTCCCTCCCCTTTGTTCTTATTCTTTTTTTTCTTTTCATTTGTAAATATACATTAAAAATTCAATTTTTTTGGTTAAAAAAATAATTTCTCAATTTCTATTTGCTATGAAGGAGCTACACGAGACAGGCCAGTGCCCATCACACTTCCTATTTAACCATGCTTTTTCAGGAAGTTCCAGTAGGTGACATCATATTTTCTTTCCTTCTCTTTGGACCTTACGAGAGATTGGTCTTGGATAGGCTGGGAGGGATCAGAAGCTAAATATGGCTGTGAACATCCTAAAGTATCTTAAGCGTAAGGTATATTAAGGATTGTTTAGCCTTAATCTTGCGCATGTCACTAGCTTGAGAAGCTATTTTAAATTACCCTAGGTTCTTAGCAGTAACATCCTTTCTGAAGCAGTAGCATCTTATCTGAAATGGACCAAATAAAATAGAGAGAGATTATTAGGTGTTTCTTTAGTGCACCTTAAGACTAGCTTGGCTTGAGAAATATTGATCACTTCACAATCTGATCAGGTGCATGAGCTAGATTGGACTATCAGTATGAAGCTTCAGTTTGTCCACTCTCTCTGAGGTTGCCTTGGGAATGTTCTATAAGATGGTGTTCATTGTAGATCTCCTATAGCTATTAATTCTGTAAAAGTTTTATATCTGAGATTTAGTCATTAAGAGACATTGGCCAGAATCTTCTTAGAATCATAGAGCTGGAAGATACCACAAAGACCATCAATTACAACCCCTGCCATGCAAGAATACACCATCAAAGCATTCTCAACAGATGATCATTCAGCTTCTGTTTAAAAACCTCCAAAGGACACTCCACCACACTTTGAGGCAGCATATTCCACTGATAAAACTGCTCTTACTGTCAGGAAGTTCTTTGTAATGTTTAGATGGAATCTCTTTTCCTGAAGTTTGAAGCCATTGCTTTGTAGCCTAGTCTCTGGAGCAGCAGAAAACAGGCTTGTTCCATACTCCATGTGATATTCTTTCCAATATTTAAACACAGCTATCATGTCACCTCACCACCTCCTAATCTTTTCTTCTCCAGGCTAAATATTCCCAGCTCCCTAAATCACTCCTCAGAGGGCATGGCTTCCAGTCCTTCTACCATTTTGGTTATCCTCCTCTGGACACATTCCAGCTTGTCAATATCCTTCCTAACTGCGATGCCCAGAACTGAACACGGTATTCCAGATGAGGTCTAACCAAGGCAGAATAGAGTGGTACTATTACTTCCCTTGACCTACACACTATACTCCTAATTGATGCAGCCTAAAATTGCATTGGCTTTTTTAGCTGCCACATCACACTGCTGACTCATGTTCAGTTTACGGTCTACTAATACTCCTAGATCCCTTTCATATGTGCTGTGGTCCAGCCAGGTGTCACCCATCTTATATCTATGCATTTCATTTTTTTTCTTTCCAAGTGTAGTACTTTACACTTCTCCCTGTTGAAATTCATTTGTTAATTTTGGCCCAGCTCTCTAATCTGTTAAGATCATTTTGAATTCTGATCCTGTCTTCTCGGTGTTATCTACAAATTTGGTGTCATCTGCAAATTTGTTGTCATAAATATAGGTAAGCTACTTTACATGTGTGGTTGTATTTGTTACCTATTTTTCAAGATACATATTCTTTTCATGATTGGGGGACCAGAATTCCTCTAAATGTAACAACTTCACCTGGACTGAAGTCCTATTGCTAGTCCTGACTACAATAAAGCCATAGAATCTTACTGAAGCTCACTGTTCAACAATTGATCCAATTGTTGGGTCTATCTTGTTGAGGTCAACCAACAATATTCTAACCATGTAGTTGTGCATACTTGGGAGGTGCATAACTATTTGTCACTTCGTTCAGTACATCACTGTATTTGCTAGGGTTGCAGAAAGAGACACTTTGTGTTCACTGTTCTACACTGGGAAAATAAGAAGTCACAAAGGTATGTGTACAATTGGTATTACAATTGTTATCATGCTGTCAGTATTCAGCAGAAGAGTGTTATAGCAGAAGCACTGTGTAGCACAGTAATCATACAAGTATAGGAATGTAGATTTACACTTTGCTGTTGTTGTGTATCTTCAAGTAATTTCTGACTTATGGCTAACCTAAAGCAAAGTTATCACAATGTTTTCTTGGCAAGATTTGTTCAGATGGGGGTCTGCTATTGCCTTCGTCTGAGGCTGAGAGAATGTGACTTGCCCAAGGTCATCCAGTAGGCTTCCATGACTGAGCAGGGATTTGAACCCTGGTCTCCTAGAGTGTGTGAAAAGGTATATAGACACATGAGAAAGAACAGAAATACAAAAAAGTACAAACAATGATTATTAAGTTAACAGTGGTCATTAACAAATGTTAACTGAGCTGTAATACACAAATCTTTGCTTACATGTACTGTTTAATGCATATAGATTGAAGGGCTAGCTTTTGTTCCTGTTAGAACCACATAAACTAAGATAACATCCATCCATCTAAAACCAAATGTTTGGAGTCACACAAATGCAGTCTTCATGGGTTTCACAAATGCTCGTGGTCAACACAATTGGTCACACTGCAAAAGGAAGTCCTATCCCACTCTTTTATTCAAAAGGGTTTTGTTTTTTTTGCATATGCAAAGTTTATAACTATAAGTGTTTAAGCCAAGATATCTTAGTCAATTTTAATGACCTGTACATAATTGTCTCAGAAAGCCAGCATGGTATAATGGTTTGAGCATTGGACTATGACTCTGGAGACCAAGCTCCAAATCCTGCTTGGTCACAGAAACCCACTGGGTGACCTTGGGTTGGTCACACTCTCTCAGCCACAGAGCAAGGCAAAGGCAAGCCCCCTGTGAACAAATCTGGCCAAGAAAACTCTGTGATGGGTTTGCCTTAGGATCACGTTTAGCTGGAAATGACTTGAAGGCATACAACAACACATAATTATCTAGAATTGTACAAATTAAAGTGGTGGCCTGTGGACTGCTGCCTGTCAATCCCTGGCAAGTTTCTGGGAAGTAAATTAACAATTGCAGCCAATGGGACAAATATGGTACTAGTCCCTGGCACACTGGACATTAAAACTGTTGGCCCTCCACATCAAATAACATGAGAAGCACTGATCAAAAAGACCATTGTTCGCTATGGATCTTATAGCTTGAAAGATACATGTGCCAGATATGTATGAAAATTTCACAGAATGGGGCTGGAAGTATCTAGGACTCTCAATAAGGATTTCACAGAATTTGAAAATATTTTATTAAATGTTTCATTTAAAGAAAAAAAAATCATGAAATTGGAATGAATGTTTATCAATAGGACTGCCTATTTATATATCATTTAGAACTGGTTAAGAAAACAGGCAGAAATTTGGCATCTTCCAGAAGTCTTACTGCAGTTTCAGTAAAGAATAGTACTTTCTGTAACACAAAGCAATCATTTGTGAGCATATATAACCATGGCATGTGAACAAAAGTTTGGACTGTTGACCACAAAAAGCTGTTCCTTACAGAAATAATTCATGAACTCTGAATTATTAGGTTTTTCTTCATATATATTCTGTGGGAAAGGCCAGCACTGCTGCATTTATTTGCTGCTGTGATCTTTGTATTTGTAATTTATACAATTCAAAAAAAGAAAAGGCTGGAGTAAAGACATCAGGGAAGTCATATTATTCATCTATTTTTTTTAACATCTTGCCTGCAGGCAAGTGCTATTCCCTAAAAGGCCCAATATTAATCTCAAGCACTGAGACAAATTTTTACCCCCTATCCCTATAGCATCTGCATAATTCCATTTCAGCTATTTTGGGCAGTAAGTTTTACCAACATTTATAGTGGTCCCTGCTGATGCATTCAGTGCTGTAACATACAAAAGAAAACCATTCATTTCCTCATTAAACATTCAGCATGAATGTTGGAGAATCCCACGGTGCTCTAAGTTTATGCAGATTTTGCGAGGATAGTCTTGTAACTCTGAGCAAATGATACAGGTAGTCAGTTGGGTGGGAGAAGAAGCTGCAAAGTCAATGTACTTCATGTTAAAAATAATTTTATCTGAACCTCTGAAGCACGGTAGGAAGACAGATTCTTTATGAGAATGGCAGTAACCAGCTTCATCACTCTGCAAGTGCCCCTTTATTTCAAATTAACAGGTTCAGCCATATGTTAACATTAGATTCTGCCATAAATTGGTCACTTGGAATTTGCAAATTGAATTTTAAACTTAATGTGCTTACTGCTTCAGATTTGTAGCTCTTATGATGTTTGACAAATTTGGCACATTTCCACTTTGTTATTGCTGTTCAGCACATTATCACACACACGCAGAGAGAGAGAAAGATCCACAACTTGATGATGCAGACAAGATTGTCTGAATAAGTCTATACTATCACAACTAAGACTTACCCTTACTCATTTTGGCTCAAATGATCTAATAGATTAATTGGAAAGGTTGCAGAGATGGTAAATATCTCACTTTGTCAGGGGCAAGTGCCTTCTGTCTAGAAGAATATTTGGTCCACTTGTCTCATAAGTTTCCTGGACCTACATGTATGTGAGAAACTATTGTCCCGTCATTAATATCTCCTCTTCAGAAAAGGTATATGAGCACCTTCTGACATCCTCTGAAAGAACAAATTATCTGAAGACATTGGGACTCTGCTTTTTCGTCCGATGTGATGCTGAAACAGGTTGAGTTGTTCAAACTGATGACCTATTCTGAGTGAAAGACAGAGGATTGTTATCCTTGTTGATATTTCTGGATCTCTCAGTGGTTTTCAATCCCATTAATTATAGCATCTTAATGGAAGCTCTGAACAATGGGAGTAGGAAACACTGTAGCAAGGTGATTCTACTTGTGTCTACCGGGCTGGTTCAGATGGGAGAACCCCATTGCTGTGGTTGCCACAGGGTTTTGTCCTGTTCTCATGCTGTTTAAAAGCTAAATGAAGCTGCTGATTGAGGTCATTAGGAATTTTAGAAATGGATACCATTATAATACTGATAACATTATTATACTTCTCTTTGTTAGGGATGCAGAAATTGAACCAATGCTTATGTAAATGCATATGTAAAAGGCTGAATGAAAGAAAATAAACTTCAGTTGAAACATTATAAGATGCAAGCTCAGTAGCCTGCTGGTTCTTGGATCCAAGAATTAGGTGACTGGCCTGCACTGGATTGGGTTGAATTCTCCTGGAGGAGCAGCTGTGTTCCTTGAGAAAAATCCTGGATCCATCTATCACTTGAATCCCAAGTTGATTCTGTGATTCAAAGTGCAGTGGCTTTTCTTAGATAAGGAAAACCTCAGAAGCTGCAGCTAGT
Organism: Iguana delicatissima; assembly: GCA_948472985.1. NCBI lineage: Eukaryota > Metazoa > Chordata > Lepidosauria > Squamata > Iguanidae > Iguana > Iguana delicatissima. The sequence continues at coordinate 1,290,791 of CAOKZL010000092.1, read as the reverse complement.
ACAAAATGCAGCAGCTAGATTTCCTAATAGAAAGTCTTACAGAATTTTAAAGGAATTGCATTGGCCACCAATACACTTCTGATGTGAATTCAAGGTGCTTGTGATGACATGTGTGTGTATGTGCCTTCAAGTCACTATTGATTTATGGTGACTCCATGAATTTCACAAGGCTTTCTTAGGCATACTCAGAGGTGGTTTTGCCAGTTCCTCCCTCTGAAAAATAGTGTCCAGCACCTGGTATTCACTGACCATTTCCTATTCAAGTACTAACCAGGGCTGTTTAGCTTCCAAGATCAGACAGGATCTGGTTCCTTTAGGGTATTTAGGCCTTTGTGATGAAATACAAAGCCCTAAATGGCTTCAGAAGGACTTGAAGGACCTCTCTCCCCAGATTTTGGCCAAAGACTGGTGCCAAATAGTGACAGTGGGAGGGGCCTCCCCTCTCTATTTCCTTCCAGTGAAAGCAACACACTTTGTGAGAACATGGGATAGGACTTTCTTTGCTGTAGCACCCTGGTTGTGGAATGTCCTCCTGTTGGTGCCAACACTGGTTTCCTTCTTGCACCAGATTAAGACATAGTTCCCATCAACACCTTGTGGATCTGATAATGTTGTCTAACTCTGCACAGATTTTAAACTGCTTCAACCCCTTAACAATTGATTGATTTAATATTAAATAAAGTAATTGTTACAATGTTTAATATTTTAGTAGACTGTTTAAATTGTTCCTCATTCTTTAAAATTTAAATTGTTCTAAATTGTTTTCAATTGATTTTATTTATATGCTTCTCTGAGATCCTATGATCCATATTTTCCTCCATATATGAATATGATTTTTTTTCAATAGCTACTCCTTTAATTATACCACAAATAAGAGACTTAACAAAGGAAAAGAACATTCATTTTAAACAGGAATATTTAAAAAATATGTTGATCCCCTTCATAGCCTCCAGAGTGTCTTGAATCAAGACTAGAAGGATTAAGTTCATTCCCTATTACTTTAGTGAACTTTAAAGATCCTATCCATTCAGCTTCTGAACTTGGCTGTGTGCAGCTTTTGGTACTCCATATATCTCACAGTCCTTTATAAAATAATGATTAGTTATGAGTAGGACAGCAACTGGGAAGGCAAGTACAGTAGCTGTTACTCATTACCCCATAGGTCATGTGCATTGCAGTAGAAGCTGCAACACATCTGCCTGACAGGAGAATCTTGGTCCAGACACCTAGCCTTACTCCTTTCTCCAAATGGAAATGGCAGTATAACAGCAGAAAGAGAGCAGAACTTTCTCACTTGCTCTCAAGTTCACCAAGGTTGGCATTGTATTAATTTATTTTAACAATTTTCTGTTACCCATAGAGGTGGGGAAAACAATCATGTTCATGTGTGTTTAGGAGAAAATTGTAAATTGAAGTACTCACACAATGTATGCATATTTCATAATTAAAAGCCTAATTGGACTTGTGATCCTTCAGAGTGCTAGCATTGAAAAATAAAGGAACATAAAAATAAAAGAAGGTGTTTTGTAGAATTTCCTTGCATATAGACACACTGCAACCAGCTAGAAATTCTCTGTTGAGATCCAGAAATATTTCAGTTAGTCCAATTACAGTCGGGTAAGAATATTGTTTGGTTAGCTTTTTTTCAGAATTTGCACATTTCTTCATTTATACAATGTAAAGTCCTGATTTCTTGTTTATTAATTGAGAACATTTCTTAATCATTTTTCTGCCCACCAAGAGACTCTTGTAAGTGGTTAGGAGCAAGCACTCAAGCTTTGGCACCCTATTTGCAATCTTCCTGTATTGATAAGAAAAGGTATACAAGCATATTTGGCAAACCAAATGTTTCCCCATGTTACAGATATGTGCTCTGTTTATCTCACTTCCTATATGCTGTTTCCTGTCATGAATTGTACTATCACAATTTTTATAAAAAAAATCATATATTTTAAGATTAGGATGGGACACTGAATAGACTGATGCTCCTACTCCCTAAAGTATAAAAGGACTTTTGCTATTTACTACAATGTATTCAGTAACATACATTGCTGTAAAGTAATGAAATTTGTAAGCTTATATATACAAACCAAGTTTACATTCTTGTACACTAATTACAATAAGTATGGAACAATTCCATCTGAAATCAATCTGACTAAATCACATCATGGGCACACTCAATTATGATGTCACTAACATGAACTCCTGAATTTAATTCTCACTTAAGATTGGAATGTCTGTACTTCTCTGGAGTTCTGTTTCTCAGAGAATGTTTCCTAGAATTATTTCCCTCACACATAGAGCTAATGGGAGAAAAAAGATTCCTGTGCTCTGTTACAAATACATAAAAACATGATAATACAATGAACCAATCTTTTGTATCTTTGGTGTTTTCCTCTTTAGAGTCCCAATAGAACAAGACTAAAACAATGAGTGCATGATAGGAGTACACATAGTCTCAAATGAACTTTACATGCTATATAATTGTTAAAAATAATAGCAGCATTAGAATACCAAGGATAGTAAATCTTAAGGGAAGAAATATGAGATGTTTGCATATTGCATCCCAAATACTTTCCTCCTGAATTGATCCTTGTACGAGAAAAACATTTGAAAGAGTTAAGGTCTCTGGCTGGTTTTTAGCCACAGAGACTTATGCAAATGAACAAGAGAGGCTGCTGATCTTTGGAAATGTCCCAATTCCCATCTGCCTGCTTGCTTCAGAAAATCCTTTGAACAAACAATTGAGATAAAATCTGTCATTGTAACAAGATTAACCATTGGCTGGATTCACAAGCCTGTTGGGATACCTCTATTGCCTTACAATCTGTTATCTCTGTGAACCTTCCTCAGCTTTCAAATCTGTTTCTTGTACTTACTAAATTTGCTAGGTAATTACTACTTTTATCCCCATTTAAGCAAGCTGATTGTATAAATGTTAGACACTGGTAGGTCCTGGCATAATCTTAATCCGGTGACTTTGCTTTATGCTTGCCTGCTAATGTGGAAGAGCTGAAATGTGCAGTGTGGGATATTTTCCATAATACTGACTCAAGGGACATACAAAGGAAGCCACACACAGACACACAAGTTAGGATATTTGAGAACTGACACATGCAAGCCATTCTGAACTACTGATATAGGCAGGTGCAAAAAAAGGAAGGACAAAAGGGATAGCTGGGGTGAGGGTGAAGAGCTTTGACTTAAACATGTCAAGGATTTACAGAAGTTTCATGCTTCCAGATCTTTGAGTTTCATACAGGCAATATCAATTTCCTTGTGACAAGACAGTAGTAGGGGTAGGGAGGGCAGGGCATTTTTTAAATAAATGTTTATATGGGTTAAGATTTAGGAACCGCGCAAGCATGTTGACAGACAATACTAGATTTAACACCAAATACTATGTTCTTGTTCCCACTCTGTCCAATATCAATTCCAGTCTAGAGAAGATGGGCAACTTCCTCTTGACTGATGTTTAATTGACTCATTGTATGTTTAGGGATGTGAAAATTTCTCTTTGACTTCCTTGGATTTCTCTGCATTCCACTTCCATTTTCTCCCACTCTATTCCCCCCCCCCATATGGGGGCATCTTGAGATAACGTGTTTTCTTTTTATACTGAAATAGGTGAACCAGTTTTTACACACTTTTCCTAACAAGCACATTTGTTTGTGCAGTTTACTTAACTTCCACGGGTTTCCTCCATTTGCTAAAGGGTATTTGTGCACATTCCCTCCCAAATTATGTGCATTTCAGCTGCTCACACTTTAAATATCCACCTTGTTCTCTGCAGTTTATTTTACTTTATTGGAAATGCCCTGTAAGCCTTGAAAATATGTGGCTACTTGAAGCAATGTGCATATTTTCTCACAAGTATGTGAAGATGTGAAACTGCTACTTAGTTGAGATTGTTGAGTCTAATGAATTTCTTTCAATCAGTATTTATTTTCTGAATCAAATTTTCCCACTCCTACCCATGGCTGATACATAGCATTAGGAAGAGCAAGGCAGCTACCTGGAGCAGCTGATTTTTGGTATTATGAAAGGTCAGACAAATATTTGTTATTAATTTATTATTGCTATATTTTAACTGTCACAGCAGAAGGAGGATGCTCCTGGCATATTTAATTTCATTTTCCTAAATAACACAGTTGGAGTTAGTAGCATGCACCTTGACTTGGGAGTGAAACACCATTTGCTGTTCTTCTTCAGACAACACAGTGACATCCCTGCTCCACTCCATCCAGCCCCCAGTCATCAGATATCCCTACACTATTCCATTCCAAGCTGGAACATAGTGGTATTACTGCAGCCATGAGAAAAGGGAAGGAAGAAACACAAGGTTCTTACTTCTATGCTTGGGCCCTCTCACACTGCAAAATTATGGCACAGTATTCCACTTTAATTGCCATAGCAGCATCCTATGGAATCCTGGGATATGCAGTTTAGGGAGAGGCATTTAGAATTCTCAACCAGAGAGCTCCAGGTCCTCACCAAACTGTCAGAGTCCAGGATTCATGATAATTACAGTGAAATCATAGTGGTATAACTGCATAGTGTGAAAGAGCTCCTCATAAGGCATTAGGAGAAATGCTAGCAAATTGCAAGATATGTGATGAACCCCAAGTCTCCTATTTTTGTCCTGTCCATTTTATTAATTTGTTATGACTTTCAACCAGCAAAGCTCTTTTGCCATATAAATGCACAAATGTCTCCCAAATGTTATAACATGTAAGCCTGAGAAAAAGTTCTGGAGCTTGCCACATATTTGACATTTTAGTGATCCAATAAGCCCTAAATTTTGTTTCTGCTCATGAATCACATGGTTACTTTCTTTTCCAGTGTGATTGGGTGTCAATAGCACTAATTCAGCAGTAAAGAGAATAGAGAGAAAATTAGAGAATGTCTTTCTTTTGCGTATAATAAAACAAATTTATCAGTCCTTTTTCTTCCTTTGCATTGCTATCTACATTTATATATAAAAAGCCACAAGAGCGGATCTTTAGGGAGAAAGACTGAAAGGCATTGGAATTGTGCTTTATTCTGCTTGAAGCCTTATTTAGCAAATTAGCTGTCCATTTTGTGAGCACATATAAACCCTGTATTCAGATGGCAGTCTGGCTGGAGGCAGAAAGATAAAGTTCTTTATTGTTTCATCTAACTCTCCTGGGAAGATATTACTTGCATATTAGATCTGCTTAGATATTTAGATGTATAACTTCCTTATTCACACAGGCTCAGAGAGGATAATGACTTTGTAAAAATAGGATAGCAACACAATATTTTAATATTATTTAAAAGTAAACACACAGTTCTTTTTTAAAAAAATAAAGATATTTCTCTCCCACTTCATGCAATCCCCTGCTTCTCACAAAAGCGATTCCCTTTCTACACTCACATTGGAAAGAATGTTTTCTGTGTACCAAGGTTATATTTGTCCTTTTATTAGGAGTGGCAATTGCTCTGGAGCAAACTTTTTTTAAAGAAAAAAAATAGGGGAGGTCAACATTGGCAGGCAGGTAGTTATTAATTTTGCTTATTTGAATTAGTTGCAGCAAGAGGGCAAAATACTTTCCCCATCCATTAAAATTCAAACATCCCTAAATATGAAGACTCTTACAAGTACAACGTGTACTTATAAGTGGCCTCCGTGTATTCAGTATGGCTTACTCCCAAGTAAATGTGAACAAGATAGACTGCAGGCAGCCTTTGCTATTCCTGGGAAGAGTCAACAGCAATTAATAATCCTTAGTGCTTGACAGTTAGTCTACTTCTGATTAATTCCAAAAGTTCAGTTAAATAGGAGTCTCAGTGGTCCAAATGTGCCTAATCATTTTGTGTGTGGTGGTGGGGAGGGGTTGGTTCTCCAAAAGTGGCCTTTAGGAAGCTTGACTTCCTCCCATTCTGGAGTCCCTGCCTCTTGCATATTTGTTTAAAATTTTAGAGGGAATACACCTCTCAAACTTCACAAACTGAAAAGGCCAAAATGAAATATTCATCCTTTCACAAATTTTGTGATACAGTCTACTAATCAAGAAATGGGTACAAAAATGCACATACATGGAGTTAGTGTGCATAAAAACCTACCTATTTTAGTGAAATTAATGTCCCAAAATGAATTGTATTAGGACAGAATTATTTTTAAAAATGCAGATATCAAATAAAATTGCATAACAAATGCATATATTAGGGAAAATGTGGGGGAAAATGCGTGCAACATTTGTTTAGCCTTTCTTAATGTGACAAACTGTTGTGGCAGCAAGGCAAAATGAATTTAAAATTTCAAAATTAGAAATTCAGGAGAGAACTCCATGTTAGGGCCCTTTCATGCTATGCAGTTATAGTGTTATAATACCACTCTAATCACCATGGTGACATTGGCCATTTCCGCACGAGGCCAGGGAATCGCCCCGAGTGGCTACTTACCAGATCTTCTGGCTCCCCGGTCTGGTCCAGGCTGCTCTGAAGCAGTGTGTGGTCATAGATCCGCACTGCTTCGGTGTCCAAAATGGCGGCTTCCAGTTGGTCGTGGGTCCCGACCAACTGCTGAAGCTCGCCAGCCTAAAGCTCAGCCTCCGCAGATTGCAGGCTCGCATTGGTACGAGCCTGCAAATCTGCACCTGAGAGCAGGCACGCAGTGGCACTCTCCAAGCTTTTGAAAGACTGGAAAAATCAGGTATTTCAAAAGCACGCTAGAGGACCACTTGGGGTCGTTCCGGAGTGGACTGAGGCACAGATCTACAGTAAGTAGTCTGGACCCAGTCCAATCCAAGGTGCAGACGACCTTCATGGAGGACGCACTGCACCATTTTTATTACCCCATGTGGAAATGACCTAAAACTAATAGATTCATCTAGCCTTAAAACAGAACTTTCCCATAAACATTTTTTTACTTCCACTCTTTCAACATCCTGTATGACTAAGTTTTCTTAACTGAAACCATCAGAGTCTCTCCTCCATGTAACCCTTGCAGTCATCCCTGTCATACAATATTTCAAATATAATAACAATAATGTGCTAAATGAACTTCCATTATTCAAAGGATTTTGTGATTACTCTCTTCTCTCTCTCCCCCACCCTCTGCACTCCACATGTCTACAGCATACTTCCTCAAATGCATTTCCCAGTATTCACCTGAGTGGGCTCTAACTCATAAAATATTACACAAAAAACAATATATATTTTTTAAAAATGTTATTCTCTGTGGTGCACTCCTTCTTGTTTTGCTGCAACAGGAAATGGAAAAAAATGTGTAAAAACCCATCTGGAAATTGTCATGTAATATGAGTAATATTTATAACCCTATTTCATTATCGCCCCCATAGTGCAGTTAAGAAGCTGGCAGACTGAGAGATAGTTGCTTGCTTCAGACCATCTGGGCATGTTTCTGGGCAGAGGCGAGATTTGAACCAAGAGCTTTCTGGCTCACAGATCAGTTTATTAGCTAACACATCATGTTAAGATAACAACTTACATGGCAAGAGCTCAGCTTTTGCTAATTACAGATGGATCTCTTACTTTCACATCTAAAGTTTTTAAATTATCTTATGTTCTTTCCATTCCACTCATGGAGAGCTTTACAAATGTTGTCAAGTTCTCATATATATATATGAATGAAACTCCTACTCATTTACACCAGACAAATTCAAGCAATGTAGCTATTCCCCCAAATGGAAATTGCCATATCGTATTGTACTATGTAGCTGATATAAATGAGGAGCTTGCAAGAAAAGAAAAATAAAGAAAGAAAATGAAAGGGAAAGGTACAAGTCCTAATTCAGCATCATACGTATGCCTACAAAACTGTTCCTGGGGGTTTCCCCAAACAGAAAATTACTTTTATGTATATGAAAAGAATAATATCCTTTTTCTCATGAAAAAGCTTTGGCAGGATCAAAAAGATCTTGTGTCACCTGAGTAACTTTTGCCCATCCCAATTTTAAGACAGATGCACCTGTTCTTGAATAAATTGATCGTTTATTTTAGTTTTTTCCACATTCATAAAAAGAAACCCCAAATTTTGTGTGCCCTGTTGATGAAGAATAAATTAGAAAACTTGAGAAAGTTTTCCAAAATGATGACTGAATAAAAATGTCCCCATCCCTCCTGATTATTATCTTTGACACATCTCCAAGTGGAAACAGCTTATCCAGAACTCCAATTTAGCACATTGTTTCCAAATTGGATACTATTCCAGATATGCTATAAGAGGTATGATGTTGGACCACATTTCCTGGAATTTCTCACCATTTGCTGTGCTGTCTAGGTCTGATGGAGACTGTGGTCCCATGCCATATGGAGGTCTACCTGATTCCCATCCTTGTGCTACAGCATGTGGCCCTCAAGCCCTTCAGGCCCCCTAGATATTTTGGTCCCCCAAGATAATGAATTGACTCATGTAGAAGCCTTGAGATAATTTTGTAGATATTTGGGGGAACTGATTGATCATGTGTTAATAAAGGAGAAAGAAAATAAACAAACTGAAGAATCATTACAATTCTGAATGGGAAATGGAGCAATTTAAAATTAATGGAAGTGGTCATATCTCTAAGGGTCCCGGGGGTGGGGAGCACTTATTATCTAATTGTAGAATAAATTAAAATTAAAAACATTTAGTATAAGTGGTTTGTAAGTTTATGGGTTTTCTTTTCTTTTTTTATTAGGTATTGTGTTGTGTGTTCTGTAGTGTTACGCATTTTTATTTTGTTAATTAATTAAAAAAAATAGAAGCCTCCAAGAATAGGAATTCACATTTTAAATAGTTAATAGCGCTGTCCTGTACTATTTAACTTACACTTCTTTATTATTTGGGCATTTTTGGCAGTCCGTGAGGCCCTCAAGGGAGCAGAATACTGGCTCTAGGAGCTACCACATTTGCTCTCCCTTTTGCTACAGGAACTTTGTGTGTGGATGTGATGTATCCTGCCACTAAATTTTGGGTATCCCCAGAAAGACACATAACTTTCAGAAAAAGTTGCTGGTGTATGGAAAAAATTGCATCAACCTTTTCTGAATATTAAACCTTGTGGTAAGAGTGGAATTAAAGTTAAATTAAACATTTTATATGGAAGATTTTTCAGATGTAATCACTATTAAAAGGCTGTTCATTTATATTAATAGGAACCACATCCCTTTCTGATTTCCCATAATGTTTCACAGAAGGAAAAAAAGCAACCCTTTTCTTCCTAGCAAGAAAAAAAATAGCTAGACATAAAATAATGCCAGCACCTACCAAACCTGATGGAAAAGGGGGGGGGGAAGCTACATACTGAAAACATATCAAATAAGCGTTTGCAAAACATAGCAGAGATACATTTCATGAATCCGATTAAAACATTTTCAGTGACGGGTGCCATTATTACTACTTCACAGAGGAATATTAGCTTTAGTGTATTCTACTGGCAAAGAAAAGAAAAGAGTACAACATTCTAACGAAAAAAGAAAAGAAACATGGCTAACTTTTAGAGGTGTTTTGTGGCTTCAAGTCCTTTCTGGCTTATAGTGACCCTAAGGCAAATTATCATGGAATTTTCTGGGGCTGAGAGTGTGTGATGCACCCAAGATCACCCAGTAGGTTTCCATGGCTGAACATGGAACTCAACCCTGGTCTCTAAGAACATAGTCCCACACTCAAACCACTACATCATGCTGGCTCTCTAACCTTTGGAGTACCACTTATCTATTTAGGTAGTATTTCTGAATACCAAACTTGCGAATACAAGAGTATGCCTATAATCCTGAAGACATTTACTTTTCTTTTCTTTTAGAAATCTGCACATAGACTGTATTTAAATTATGAAAAAATGAATCAACAGTAATGCAGAATTTCTCAAACATTTTACACAGCCAAGAAGTGTTTGCAGTGATATGAACAAAAACTACCTTCCCCCTGCCAGTTTTCCTGCTAGCACTCCATAACATAAATAGTGTGCAAGAACATCTTTTACCATACTGAAGGAAGCAGCCAGTGTGGTACCATGTTGTAAACGAAACACATCATATCAACTTTGGACTGTGTTTACAAAATGAAGAGAGTTATTTTTCCCCTTTTATGTCAGGCCTGTGTAATTCAGGAGGGTGGCCTATCTGAGAGTTAATACTGTAAGTTGTACTGATGAGGATGCCCAGCTAGATCAGAAAGTCCCAGGTTCAAAACACAACTCAGTTGTGCAGCTCATGGGGAAAACTTTGGTCAGTCACCATCTCTCAACCCATCCTACTTCATAGGTCCTATAAAATATATAGGAAGAGGAGGGCTATGTACCATTGTGATGTGGATCTCACCTCTTCCCCCTGTTCAAGACTCAAAGTAGCTTACAAAGTTAAAAGCAAATATAGGTAAAAGTTCATATCACATCATCCAAAAGTTAAGAGGTTAATTAAACTCAGCAGGAAAATTAAAACCAGCTTAAAACATTACCGTTAAAATGAAAAAACAAATCCATAATATAGTGTATTATGTAAGGCCCTTTCCCCCAAGCAGTCTGTCTTCAGTGGCCTTCCAGAACCGAACAAAATAAACAAACAACAAAAAGAAAGAGGTGTTCACCTGCCTACCTGCCTATGGAAGGATAGCAAGGTGGGTACCATTCTAGCCTGACCAGAAATGGATATCTAGGATCTGGAATCAGCCATCGAGAAAGCCCTCTCCTGTGTTTCTATCAGATATACCTGTGGGAATGGTGGGGAAATCAGAGGGACCTCCCCAGAAGATCTCAAAATACAAGTGGGCTCATGTGGGAAAATACAATTCTTCAGATAATCTGAACCTTAACCAAGCTGAACAAGTCAGAAGAGGGCAAAACCAACACCTGAGAAATAATAGTGACAATGCATACAGAATAGTACTAATTTTATCCATCCACATAAATGAAGTAACTAGATGTGTGGACATGGTTCACAATTTTACTAGCCATCTATGGTTTTGCTGCTCAACTGAAAATACAAACACCAGGCTGGGACCAATATTAAAGGCAATATATGGCTGGCTTTTTCGCTGTGTATAGTTTTGTAGGTCCTAATTTCTGAAGTGAGATAGAACATAAGGTAAAGCTCAGCTGCTTATAGACTTCAGATTTTCTGTGATCAGCTGACAATTAAACAACAAGGACCTTGAATCACTCATACTTTCATTTAGCTTGTAACTTTTAAATGGATTGTGAAGGTCATGACTTAAACAGAGGGAGCTGTATTTTCTATTTTGGTCTGGTTTTAATTTGGGTAATCTTCCCATTAAATATAGCTATTTATGACATTTGTTAAAAGCCTATATTGCTAATTTAACTATAAAAAAATCTAATGGAGTTGTATTGGAAGTTTTCCATAAAATTAATGTCCCAGACTTAATGGATGTCTAAGGTATCATTATTAACGGGAATATTCCATAAACTAAAATCAGACCTTTTTGAATGGGTGATGTGATACAGTTAGATCGGAACTTATTTAAAACTGGAATAGAGCCAAAGTACCTAGGAATTCAATTTAAACACCTTATGGAGGTTAATGCTTTTACAGTATTTACTTTAATTAGTGCTTTATTAAATGCCCAATTTTACTAGCACGTTGGAGAGAAATACCTGACAACCTGTAGGTAGAGAGATTTCTTAAGTGGCGAGACCACTTTATTGTCTTTCCTATCCTGCCAATGTTACAAATTTCCTATATATTTTAAGTGGTTCATTGCCTTAGGTAACCTAAATTTAGACACTGCAAAATTGCTGGGCATCATATACTATGCTATATCCATTGCTGAATGGAGTAGGAGGTGGAATCCCACAACCTTATAAAAAGTGACTGGACGAAGAAAAGACAGTAACACAGCTTCAAGCGGGCCCTTTTTTTTTTTTTTTTTTACATCCTGCAATGATCTGACAATTTAAATGATTGTGTGCAGTTTGCCGTACAAATTATTAAATGATTGCAGGAGTTCACAACTTCATTAATTCTGAAGGTCTCTTTTTCTCCTGAATATTGATTATTTTTTTTTCTTCATCATCTAGAATTTTGTGTTTGTGCATCTGCACACATCTTTTGTGGAAATACAAAAGGTATCTATGGAATATGGAATATATGTTTCATGGATGTGAGTTTGTATGTGTGTGAGGGATTTATATCTCAACATTTAACAGCTTTCCAGGCCAGTCTAGAAGAGGTTTAAAATCATAGCAAAACAAATTTAAACAAATGTATTGCCATAAGAATCCTATGATATAACAGAATCTGTAAGAAAGATTGAATTACCCTTTGTAGTTGTGGAGAGATCTTGGATCCCTTTATTTTTCCTATCTTGAAAGATGCACAGCCTCTGGCTTCCTGAAATGGTGGCTTTGTTGTCAAAGGTGTGGAGTTACAGGTCAGTCAGCGGTTCTCTTGATTTGGAGAGAGAGAGACCTTTCACTCCCAAAGTATCCAAAATATTTCCAATTTCCCAAAAAAGTCTAGAAAATAATTTTTCAGGTTCTTTTCCTAATGCCAAAATTATATCAAGCTACAGATCTGGCAAACTTGCCTTGTACAATTACCACAGAGAAGGCTATTCCCTTTAACCACCTTTGCACCTCAGATTGTTTAGATACCTGAAGAAAGACATTTATTTCCCATCTCAGTGTACAGATAAGCATGTTGGGAGACTAGTAGTTCTTATGTACTCAGGTCTTGAACAACTACTAGTAAAGGTCTCCAAAAGTCAAAAACAACATTGAGCAAAATATGAGAGGAATAGAAACAGTGTCTCTTGCCATTTGTGGAACTCATAGATCACAGTTAGTGGTCTGGAAACTCTTTGAATCATTTGGCCATAAATTGGAAATATTCTCCAGATCACCACTTTATCTTTAAAGCCAATGAGGCCAAGTCTTTGTCCCAAATGAGTTTTACTAGCTTTAGTAACCTTTTACAGACTGGCGCTGGTTAAAGGGAATGTATAACCACTAGCATATTTCTAAGCAAAGTTCAAAGTGCTGGCTATGACCTTTAAAGCTCTACATGGCTTGAGTTCAAATTAGCTGAAATACCTTATCTCCTTGGCCTCTATGAGCCTGTTTTACTTATAACAACTTTGTAAGAGAGCTTTCTTTCCACCTTGCCACCATCACAGGTGGATTTGGTGCGAACACAAGAAAGAGAGCCTTCTCAGTTGCTGCTCCCAGGCTGTGGAGCCCTCCCATTGGGAAGCTTGGATGGTGCAGGCAAAGACTTTTGTCTTTAGCCAGGCTCTTGACTCTTATCTTATTGCAGCAGAAGGGTATGTTAAGGTTGATTTGCTTTTATACTGCTTCCTACATTTTAATGTGTTTTTAAACTGTTGTAATTTACTGTTTTAGAAAGCCGCCATGGTATAGTCGTTTGATCATTAGACTACGACCCTGGAAACCAGGGTTTTTCCCAGCTTGGTGATAGAAACTCACTGGGTGACCTTGGGTGCATCGCGCACACACAGTGCCAGAAAACCCCATTATAGGATTGCTATAGGTCAGAAACAACCTGAAGGCACACAACAACAACATCAATTTACTGTTTTAATAGAAATGTTTATATAATAGTTTTTAAAACATTTGTATCGGATAGGTTTTAGCTGTATTTTGTTTTAATTTAAGCTGTCTTGACTCCCATATTATGAGAAAAGTGGTACAAAATAAATAAATAGTCTATATGAGTATTTTCCATCGAGTGGTCACTGCCCTACTTGGCTGCTGCATAAACTTGAAACAACACAATTAGATGGGGCTAATCCAAATTAGTGTTTGATGCAGATGATAAAGAGTTTGATCATACTCACCAGATAGATATCCAACCTTTGCATAAAGACGTCCAGAGAGGAAGAGTTCACCATCTCAAGGTAGTCTGTTCTGTTGTCACATCAGTTTTCCCGTCTCCAAATTCCAAGTGAAATTTACCATCATTTTACTTAAGACAATAAAATACAGCCATGTCCTCTGAGCGGCAGTAAACAAACTATTGCTCTTTTATCTGTCACAGCTTTTTAGGTATTTGAACAGTTTTGTCCCTCCTCAGTTTTTTTTCTTTTTCTCAAGCTAAATATACTCATTTCCTTTGATCATTCCTTGCAGGATTCAATTATCATATAACTCATCATCTTTGCTCTGTTCCTCTGAATATATTCCAGTTTGTCAGTATCCATAGGGTAGCACCCAGAACTGGACACAGTACTCCAGATAAGGCATGTTCAGTGTAGAAGAAAATAAGAATTAGTACTTCTCATAATTTGGAAACTACAGTTCTATTAATCCAGTCTAAAAATTGCGTAAACAACACACAGTCACGTACAATCTTATGATCCTTCTTGCACATATTACTGGGCATTATCTATTTGTTCTGTACCTGTGCATTTGGTTCTCTCTTCCACAATGCAGAACTTTGGCATGCTGGAACTCTGGAATCCACGCTGGTTCCTATTAGTCCTCCATTGCATTTGTTATTGAAATATGCACAAATATTCTCCTTTATCATATGCCTCACTGCTGAAGTCAGTCTGACTGCCTTACATAGGCCATCATTTTCATGATAGAACATGTGAATTTCTTCTTCCTGCAAACAAGCACATAGCCAAGGTTATGCTTACAGACTCAGCATGTCACTTTTTACCTCCTTTGCTTTTTCCCAGATCTATGTCCACCAGGCATGCTACTTACTCTTCCCACACCTCCCCTCACTTCAGATTGCTTGTGAAGTATCTCAGTTTGGCTCTTATCCTTGGAGGCACCAACCATCCAGCAGTGCCTGATTCCTCAAAACCAATTTTTTTTTTCCTCTGAGAGATAGGCTTCTGCCGAAGGTGGCATCTGTTTTCATCACTTATTTGCATCTATCCTTAAGATGAAAAGCAAATGAAAGGAAGTGAGAGATTAAAATAATACCTATGAATCCATTCATTACCAGTTTGTTACTGAGCAAATCAATATATGTTATGTTGCAAGATAACAGAGGAGTGTGCATGTATCCTCTCCTGTACAAGATTAAAATGTTCTTTTCTGTGGTCTTTATGCAAAATGGATCCACACCTGCATAGATCTATCCCCTGCTGAATTGAGTGTTTTTGGTGTTTTGCCCACACTTCCCACTCTAATAGATGGTCTGTCTATTGCCCTCCAGTTTTACCTGTCTGACATTATGGTATTATATAAACTAATTTCATGTGCCAGAAAGAGGAGGATGAGTTGGTAATGTGAATGTATAGATGACCTCAAAGACGAAGGACAGGTTGTTACAGGGCAAATGCATATCAAGTGTAGGATAATAGAGAGGTGTGTATGTGCATGTGTATCCTCTCCTTTCCAGGGACAGAGTAGATTAAAAATGAAATGTCTTCCAGGAAAATCTGAGGGCTCTTTCATATGCCCTGGTATTCCATGACTTTGTCACTATGACAACCATTTGGAATTTGAAACAATATGGGCTGTGCCAATCATTCTGTTCTTTACCATCTCGTGGTTGCCAGGAATTTGAAAAGAATTTAATTCAGGGTTAGTGCTGCAGCATGCAAAATTAATCATGGATACATTCAACAAGCCATATACTTTTCAATTACCATTTTCTAATTTCAGATCTGAAAAATGATACAAGAATATGGGTGTCAATTAAGCTGGAGAGGCAGCCTTTCCATCCATTGATCTTTTCATAAAAATCAAATTATTAAAATGAATATTCTACTCTGAGTGGCATATTTTCCACTAACCACCTCCAACTGCTACCCCTTCCCACCTTTTTGAATAACTAAACTGCTATCCAATTAATGTGAAATAGAAAGTAATTTTATATCTTGTGACAAACAAAGTATTTTGATCTAGCAGTCCTTGTCAGAATATCTGTTATTCAGTATCCTGTCAGGAAAATATGCCTAATTTTGCCATCGTTCCACAGTACTTCTTGGGAATGTACATAATTGTGCACCATTGTTTATCCAGTTGAAGCATGCTTACTCTTTAATAGCTCCAGCATCCAATTATTCATATGGTGGACCCAGTAAGTAAGTAATTTATTGATTTGCTGGGCAGACCACTGACTTCAGAAACAGAGTATTGCATTGCTTGTTAAAACAACAGTCAGTCTCTTCCTGGAGGCTGGCGTTTTCATATCCCTATTGATACGTGACTTTGCTCTCAGTTTGAATCTTCCTAACAATATCTAATCAAGAGACTAAAGATGTTCTCTCTCAAATTGTCTTTTTTTGGAAGAAACTCTGCACATGCTAAGAAACAAAAACTCCAGAAAATCAGGTAAAATGTGACTAGCTGAATTAGACTGCCTTCTTGGTTATGTTTGGAATTTACTTGGATGGTTATTACTTTCCCTCAGCCCCCTGTCCAGTTAAATAAATTATTTTATATTTTATATTTATATTCTGGCATTTGTCAGCATGGTTTTAATAAGTAGTTTCTTATGAAATCATCTCCACATACAGCATGGGATGGGGTGCGTGTGACTCAGGTATTCCTTGTGTTCTTGAGTTATTCAGCAAAATTTAGCTAAGCTGTATGTTTTTTGAGCTATGGGTAAGAAAAGGAAAAGCAACTTTATCTTTTTGGTTTTTATACTTCATTTCTTTAACCAGGCCTAAAAAGAGCAGTTCTTTGCAGTATGGTTCCAAAACTGTTCTAGCAGGTAGACAGACTAGGGTGCTAAGGTAAGGATTAGCCTTCTATGGCAGCCTATTAGTAATTCTTTGTGGTGAGAACCATAATGAAGAAGAAGTCCATCCATGTAGAAAGTAAATCCCTCCTCTCAGAATTGCAACATCTCATATAAAGGCCACAAGAGAGCTATAGCTGTAGGGCTAAAATGTTATTTTTGTTTTACTTGATGATTTAATTGCCCCATTCTAAGATAAGTTTTCCTCATGAGTCCTTCTATGGGCCAACTTGGTTGGAAAGTAAATAGAGACAATGCCTGTGGGTCATATTTCCATCTCCATTTCATAACAGACTTCCTACTCCATTAATGAAAGGTTATATCTTGGAGTCACAGCATCAGAACACATGAGATCACTTTCTTTCCAAAAGGGAAAACCAAAGACATTTTTTTTAACATTTTGAAAGGCAAAGGAATTAACTCAGTCGTGGGTATGCTACTAGACAGTGATTGCTTTGTATGTTTCCTTTATGTTTTTGTATCCAAGATTTTAGATCAAAGTCTTAGTATGAATTCAGGCTATGCAAAATCACCAAGATGTTTGTCCCTCTCTTTATCTCAAATTTCAAACAAGAGAAATAACTCATCAATGATCGTCATTGTCAATAACAGAGCTTGCAGTATATAAACTATTGCAGATCATCAGGTTTTGTGAGTTTTGATTAAGATCATATCCCCACTAATCTCTTCTTATCAAATTTACAAAGACAACAGTTTTCATGCTACATGTATCAGTATTGTAGTGTTGTCAAAAAAAAAAAAAAAAAGGAATAATTCAAACAAGGTTTCAGAAATCCCAAAATCTTAATCTTAGTTTAATTATCAAGGGTAAAATCCAAAGAGTTTTTAGATTTGGTTAGCTGGTAAGAACAGCCTTATCTGAGAGACTAGCCACCTTATTCATAGCAAGCACCAACTGCCCTTGCAGAGGTGTGGACAGCTGGCTTTATTACCAGTAGAAGTCCAAGGCAGTGGCCTTGGACAATGGTGAAGGGTGGTACCAAATGGTATGGCTGGTTTGGTGCCTATTTGGTGTCTGGATAGTGTCTTAGTGTAGCCACACATTGCATGCTGACTGAGGGCAAGCTGGAAGCAACATGAGAGGAAAGACTGAGGTGTTTAGACCAGAACTGCAAATCCAATGGGCAGGAGTGGCTGAACTGAAGCAAGAGGAGATTTTTAATTGTCTCTTGTGATGTGTTATATTGTGTGTTGTACTGTTGTATGTTTGAATCCCATTGGTACATTATAGGAGGATTTTATATGACTGAGTATCTATGTGTAGATATTATTTACTATAATACTGATAAACCAAGGCAGCCGTAAGACCGGGAAGTGGTGGTACCCACAACTTGGTATCCTCTAGTTGGCTATAAGGCTTCATCTGAGTGTGAGTAAGGTTATGCTGCACTAGCCTTTATGTACAAATTGTTTAGTGATTATAGACTTGAATCAATGTGTTGTTAATTGTTGTAGTTAATTATGTAATCTGTATTTATTATTATTTGGTTATTGTTGATATGCGCATAATGTGTAAAGAAAATGGGGCAGGAATACAACTTGTCTGGGGCAGATGGAGATATGGCAACGGCAGGGTAATGTGTCCTTACAAAGGAAGGAGAGAGAGATGCTTAATACCTGTCTTAACTTTCATCCTTGGTGTTACCAGGCCATACACCCCCACATTTTGATATGGTCTAATTTGCAAAATATATTAATTGGCAGATGTGTTGGCATAAAATGTAAATTATACTTATGGCTGGGAAGGCCATGTAGAAGAAAGGGACACTGGATGGAAGTAGGTCAGAGGTGACGTCAGCATGGCCAGGTCAAAAATTCTCTGAAATTAGCCAAGAAAGCCTGAGTTAATGGCTCTGAGCTATCAACTGCCAACGTCAGAAAACAATAAGGTGCCCAGCACCCCTACCGTGTGCATATTCTACTGCAGATAGCCCAGAAACCCCCTCTCAACCAAGACATTGAAACCAATCAGTTCATTCCAGACCCATTGTCCACAACAGGTTCCCTTTGTCTTGCATCTGGAAACTTCACTGCCACAGGCTATTTTCAGGGTACAAATACCCTTGGTTTCACAATATCCAGTGCAGTCTCTTGAAGGTCTACCCATCACTCAGTCTCTCTGGCTCTTGAATGAGAACTTTCCTTAGGTCATATCTAAGCCAAAACACATTTCTGCTCTTTGCTACTCTTCTGGACTGGTAATTATAAATCCTCCCAAACCCCTCAGCCTCTCTATAATTTTTCCTCCCTTACTTTTTCAGTTAGCTCTTGTGTGAATGCTTGATTGTGTGCATCGTGTGTATATGCATGAGTGAATTCCACCCAATAAAAACACAATTTTAGCTTACCTTTTAATCATTGTCTGGTTTTTGCTTGACCTGACCCCATAAAGTTGGGTGAAAGATCCTGCTGGGTTACCCTGCCCCTCGTTTTGCTAATGCCAGTGCTCCACTAATTTCCCCAACCTTTATAACTTGGAGCAAATCAAGGTGTCCTCCACGGGACCTCCAGAAGTCAGGGTAACATTGGAAACCTGGAGAATGAACCAAACCACTCACAAAACCTCACTTTGCTCCTGTGTCATGCCAGGTCATAAAGTTCTTACAGTCTATGGGCTTTTTATAGATGAAGAGGCTGACCTGGGAGATGATAGCAGCCCAACATAGGCTCAGGCTTTCCCAACAGGGTACTATGTTAGTAAGCAAGTGAGGGAAAGTAGGCATGGGGGCAGAGCAGCTGTAGTCTACAAAGACTATCTTAACCTGAGCAGATTACCTATTAAGAGGCTGAATCATATTCAGTGGGTATACCAGAGTTTGAATACCAGGGATAAACTGAGGATTCTGTTAGTGTACTGTGTACTCCACTGCCTATCAAACTGCCTATCAAACTCTCTGGCTGAGCTCATGGAACTGGTCTCAGATTTGGTGTTGGAATCCCCTAGATTTTGATCTTGGGTGATTTCAGCATCCCATTTGAGACCAGTCTGCCATGTGAAGTTTGGGAATTCAGGACATCCATGACAAACATGGGCCTACCCTAACTGGTTTCAGAGCCTATACATTCAGCAGACCACACTCCTGATGTAGTTTTCAGCTCAGAGCATACAGATCTGTGAGCATAGGTGGCTAACATTTCCCAGTTGTCATGGACAGATCATTTTGTGGTCAGAATTAGTATCACAGCTACTCTCTGTCCCTGCAGAGTTGATGGATCTATTAAGATGGTCTGTCCTCAAAGGCAAATGGATCCTTTGGGATTCTGGAAAGGCTGGCTGATGTCTGGTACAACTGATGATCCTATTGAAGACCTGATCGGTAAATGGAATTAAGTCTTGATTAGGGCTGTTGACATGATCACTCCCATACATCCTCTCCAACCCATTACTAATTGTTCTTCTTGGTATACAGAGCACCTCAGGGAGCTGAAAGATGAAGACTGAAGTGCAGATGGTGGAAAACTTGAATTTTGTCTGACAAGACACAATATAAATAAAATATTTGTTCTTATTAGATGGCATTATGTACAACAAAGAAAACTTTCTTCTCTGCACATATCATATCTGTGAATTCACATCTAGCTGAATTATTCAGGCTGGAGAGGCGCCTGATTCAGGTACCCACTCCCCTGAATCCAATTCTAAAGCCTTCAGCAGTTTGTGATGCTGTAATACTTTTAATGATCATTTCACAAATAAAATGTCCCAAATAAGAGCCAACTTAGATGCCATCATTATAGCAGAAATTGCCAATGGAGTGTCCAATGACTCCGTGAGTATGATCACACTGGATCAGTTTCAACTAGTGAGCACCGCTAAAGTGGACAAGCTGCCAGGGCAAGTAAGAGAGACAAATTGTCTTCTTGATCTCTGTCCTTCTTGGCTGGTTGTTGAGGGAGAAGAGGCAATTAGATCTCAATTACAACATATTATTAACACATCTGTTAACATGTTAAGTTTTCCATCTTGTTTGAAAAACAGTGATGTGATGACTTCTTTAAAAAACATTCCCTGGACCCCATGGACCTTAATGACTATAGACCAGTATCAAATCTCCCTTTTTTTGGGCAAGGTGATTGAGAGGGCAGTTGCCTTCCAACTCCAGGCAGTCTTGGATGAAGAAGTGAAAACTCTCAATACATTGAGATACCTGTTTTCAGTGAGGATGAGATGTCTTATATTTTATATCTGTGCAGATTTTGAAGACTATGAACAGTTTGGGACTTATTCTGTGTGAAATCCATGCACAGGTGTTTAAAGACTTTCTTACAGAAGGAAGAAAATTGCTCAAATTACTTTTTTCCCCTTCCTTTGAGAATGAAATTAGAAGAAGAAGAAAAAACCTTCCTGTAGGTAACAAACCATTTTTGTGGGGATCCCAAGATAGCAGTCTTCATGGAAATGATCCTTAGATGGGGAAAAAAAATAGTGGGAACTAATTCAGAGAAAGAGATAGGCAGTATTTTATTAAATTTGGGAAATGCTGTCCTAAATATAGTAGGCAACCAGCAGCTGCATGTCACAGTTTTTAATTAAAATAAAGCTATCCAAGTCTTAAAATACCTGAACATATGGGCAGCAAAGTGATTCAGTACATTGGCAAGGATATTAATGATTCCTTTCTAGGCATAATGGAATGGAGCCAATATATTTTTTTTACATTAGATACTTTTTGAAAGCATTTCCCATTGGCTGTTCTAGGCAAGTCTTGAACATTTTAATCTGCCAGTTGGGTAAGTTCTGCTGAGCTGAAAGAATCCAGTTGGGGAAGGAAATGCTGCATTCTGAACTACAA
The DNA here is from genome assembly GCA_948472985.1 of Iguana delicatissima. Classification (NCBI taxonomy): domain Eukaryota; kingdom Metazoa; phylum Chordata; class Lepidosauria; order Squamata; family Iguanidae; genus Iguana; species Iguana delicatissima. Next base: position 1,269,330 of record CAOKZL010000092.1, on the reverse strand, counting down.
GGAAAGGGTTCTGAGCTCCAAACCCGCCTTCTGCCATTCACAGTCAGTACAGATCATTTAGTACAAGCATAATATGTGTGGTAAGACATCATGAACCTGGTCACTGCATTCTGCATTAGCTTTCCCTGAAAAGAGCTTCATGCAGCTCAAATTAAAGTAGTTTTATATCAACCATGAAATGACACAAATTGCAACATTGCAACTAGGGCAGTGTGTGTTGTACATGGAGGCCATTGGGTTGGAGAAGGCTGATAACAGAAACAAAAAAGCTAGTGTGGCATGTTAAACTAACAGATTAGAGAGAACAATCTTTCCCTGGTAATGTATCTTTTTGCTTTGGCAAACAGAATTTCAGACGTAAATCAACATTCTTCCCAACCCTGTTTATGGAAGCACACTGGATCCCAATTAAAAAGGAAGGTGAATTAATAGCTGCACAGCAGCATGAGTTCAACATCAAGAAGCAGTTGTTTCTCAGGCAGCATGCCTCCTGAAATTTTAGATCTGTAAAGGCTTCTTCTCTTCCCCCCTCCATGCTCTTTCTTTCCCTGTCCCTCAAGGCATCTGAGCAAACTCAGCAACATGAATACCATCATTTGCTGCCTCCTTTGGCTACCTGCCCTGTGGTTTGCCGTAAAACTGGGTGATTCAGCTCTAGGCTAGGAAATGTAAAACAGCCTTAAAACTTGGATGCTGGGGTATAATGGTGGCAGAAAAGATATTTTCTCATATTATAGACACAATATATCTAATCACATAATAGCTGGTGTGTGGTGTTTGGCAGGCGTCCCAGAATAAGAGACAGATCTGATCAATATGAAAAATTCAAGAGGAAATGGAGCCAACAAAATGAGATGAGATGGGAATTGTGATGGGTTCTATCTTAAGTAACAGTGTGTATTTTAAATATTGTGAGAGAGGGACTCATTATGCTTCAGCATATGTACAAAAGGATATTTCTGCTCTTCTCTAATATAAATTACATCCAGGGAAGTTGAAAATGTTCACAGATTTTTTTTCTTTTTATCTTTGACAGTGCTGCTAAATGCCACCTTGCTTCTACCATTTTCGTTCAACACTTATTGTAAGAAGTTGCCTTTTCTGTTTACATTGCCAACACTTGTCCTCTACTATCAATCCTCCCCCCGCCCCATATTCAGTGATATCATCTTGTAATTAAATCTGACTAGTTAAATTCCTTTCTCAGAGATATTACACTAGCATTCTCTGTACTCTCATTCAGGAGACTTTCTGTTTCAACAGACCTTTGAGGACAAAATGTTCACGGCTCATTCCACCTTAACAATGTGCTGAACTTCCTATCCACTACTTTACTGTGATTTTTTAAAAAATGTTTGTTTTTAACTGATATTAAGTTTTTGATAGTTTAATCATCTTTTGTGAATTTTAACTATGATTTTAAAAAATATATGTTGCAATTTGTCTTGAATCCCAAAGTGGAAAAAAGTGGGATATACATAAATATAAATACAACTACTCCTACTCCTACTAAAATACTAATAATATTAAAAATGAGTAATTTTAGAACCTTTTTCCTGAAAACTGCAATTTTCAAAACCTATTCACACTTTGGACCTTATTCCATGTAAAATTTGCACTATGGTTGTTTTGCACAAAGAATGCTTATCTGGACCTGTGTGACAAACATCACTGCTGGGATGTGTAACCATTTCAGGAACTCTGTGAGAGAAACCAGAAGGCTGGTGATTGCAACCTTGTTCCAGATCACAGTATGTAATGGGGTGGGGCTGGATGCTATTTACACCTGACCTCCCCTTCATGTGTCCTCTTTGATCTTCTCAGGATGACCCATCTTCCCACCCTCAGTGCCATGTAAGACTTGTCTAGTTACTTCTGGGACAAATAGGACCTCCCCTCCCAACAATTTTACCTGTTCTTCTTCCCCCATCCCATATAGCTTCTTTGGTACCTGGACAATTGACTTCTGTAGTGTCTTTGAATAAGCTTCCTTTTGGCAAGTAGCAGAAGGAGAATTTAAGATTTTGGTTATCACCTTTTCGGCACCCTTTTGGTTTAGGGTAGGGCTGTGGGGTGCCCTTTCAGGGACCTGCATCTGAGAGGGTGGGGAAGGACACTACCCTAGAGGCTACCTTGGGATTGAGGCCTTTACTTACAGAGTTCTGCAACTTGGGTGGCAGTTGTTGGGTTACCTTCCAATTAAGATGGATTGCGAAACAACCCCTAGTACCTGGATTGTCCCTTGCGACGTAGGTGTTTCACCCAAGGTAAGGTGGAGGAGGTTGTCAGCCTCAGCTGTATCTATATTGGGTTGCTCCCCCTTCTTGTTTCATTTCCAGACCAATACAACTTAAATAGGTTAAACCAACTAAAGTGGCCCTTATTTAACTCAGTTTTCTGTCTCTGGTCTTGTTATTTCATGATTGATTATCAATAGCATTTTTTGTGCAGAAAATAGTTTTTATGGATTTTGCAGGAAAAAAAATACTGTTTTCTGTGTAAAACAACCACTGTGCAAATTTTGCACAGAATAAATCCCAAACTGCAAAAATTCTTGTTGATCTTTTTATCAGGGTTTCATTTTGGATATTTTTTTGGAATTTTTTGGAACATTTTTTCCACTTTGAATGGTAACTAATCCAAGGAGGACAAAATAGTAGAACAGTAGCATCAGCTAATACTTAGAAAATGAATATTTACACAGTCTCCAGGGATAATATACATTATGTGGAAGATCCATAATTAGGATTTTCTTCTCCCTCACCTTTTTCTCTCCTTATCTTTCTCTTCTCCTTTCTTTTTACATAAGATGCAGTGGAGCACACTAGAGACCAAGAAATAAAACTGTTGGCAACCTGAAATGTGTCCTGATTATTGCATGAGAAAAAGAAAGAGGAGTTTTCTATGTCAGCCTAACTGGACTGAGATCCTGAGATCCTTTACCTTTCCCCTTAGTCTGCTGATAGTGGGACAAGCCCCTTCCGTGAGATGCTGTTTATGTTGAGTATGCATTGGGCTCCCCACAGATTGGACAATCATGCTTATACTGGCATGAGTACCTACTATAATCCTGATTATACTATTAGGTCTTCTGGGGCAAAAAAGAGATGGGCTATAGAGGTGAAGCAAGGATTGGGGAAAAGATAGAGATAACTGTGCAATTAACAGGATGATCTCCAGCCATACCTTAACTGGGATGAAGGCTCACCATTCATCAAGCTTCATAGTGAGTGATAAAACCCTTTCCATGGAGAGCATGATGTGCAAAAATGTAGCAGCCTATTGACATAAAACTGGGCAAGTGCAAACCAGTTAAATGTTAATGATTTACTGATTTAAACTTATTACAGGACACAAGCATCATATGAACTTTGATATAGTTTTCAGAAATAAGTGAAAATCAGCTTTTTTCTCCCTCTCAATTTCTGCTCCAGAATAACTTGTCTTAAACTAAGTCTTCCTTGACCACCTCTTAGTGGTAGCAGCCTGGAACTGCACTGGCCCTCCTGACCCAGCTCCCTTCCTCTGCTAGCTGGAGCCAATAAGGAACTTCTAATATGTGATATTCAAAGTGAAACTTTTTGGCTGTGCTTTAATTGCAAGACTGTATCGCCACAAAAACATTCCAGAAATTACTGCAACATATGGATTAATTTGTTTGGGAGAATCTCAGTAAATAAATGACAATTCCAGGAAAAGGCTCCAGTGAGATTAATCAGTGAATCAAATGGATGCTTATAACCACAAGATCAAATTAGTTTTAATGTAATTATCTCAAGATGAAAATAATAATTTAAGCATCAGTTTATGTGGGTGATGTATGAAAAGTAAAATAAACCAGGAATATTTAGTTTCAAGATTTTTTAAATTGTTATTGTTATCTATTAACAATTGTTCCTGAGATCATGGACAGCTACAAAGATCATATACATATACATATATATATATATATATATGTATAGGGCTACATACTTTGAATGCCTTTTGCTGTTGTTTTCAAACTAAGGCATCATCCACAATGTGTTACAATATCCTATATAGTCCAATTCAAAGCATGTTTGCTGTGAAGGAAATCAAACTGAGTTCAGTACAGGTTATTCCTAAGTGAGCTAGCATCATAAGAAATTCCCCTCTGTTTCAAAAATAGTTCACTATGCATGCAGAGAGCTTCTGTCTGATGTGGCGTGAGGTCAAAAATTCTGCTTGCTTGTACTGAATTTACATTCCTCTTGCCTGGATTTTTCATATAATGCTTTGGAATTGCAGATCTGGCATATTTAGCAACCAATTGAGGCTGGGAGCGGGGAAGCTTTTTCTCAACCAACCACTGATTGTTTTAAATCGATCATATATGTCCTTTTTCTTCCAACAAGGAATATATACCTGTAGTTTGCTTTTGCATTTACCCAGAAGAAAATATGTTCTTTAACCCGCATCCTGTATACTATGCGCATATGGACTTCCACATATGTTTTGCCAGTTTTCAGTCTAAACATGGGATTCCACAGAGAACACAGTACATGCACAAAGCATCATATTTCAGTTTACCCTTGAGAGTACATAACTGAATTCAGTGTAATTACAACAATAGTAACAAGTGATAAAATTACTATCCAAACACCACATGCAACTTTTTAGGATTTAATCCAAAACTATAAATGTTGTCTAGAGACATATTAAACAACATGAACACAATTCCACTACTCTGGGAACCCCATGCTTGCTGCTTTTACTAGTGTCACACAGCCTCATTAGTTCTTTCAGTTAGATCCCCTGGTTTCTACTTTTGCTCAGTTACCATGATAAATAGATACATTAAAAAATAATGCTACTGTACAATGTTTTGTCTAGAATATTCAGCAAGGCAAGGCAGAATGGGCAGAGCCAGGAATTCAACAGAGATGCTTGGAAGAGAGGCTTTTTTGTGTTTATCTTGCAACCACCCATTCAAATATTCATCATGAAACAAAATCACTCCAGATATGTGTCTGGAACCATGACAAATAACAGATGCCATGTTTGGATATATTTTCCCCATTGCTGAGTCTTTTAGATGGGTGCTGGAAGACTTCCTTTATCCTATCTGACCCAGGCAGGACAAGTAAAATATTTTCATCATTATCAGGCATTTTTATACTATTTTTCATTTCAAGAAATCCTAAAGCAATTCAGAACATGAAAACCAAATATTTCTACCTAAGAATGTATACAAATATCTGCTACCTCAGATAACAGTTCATGAAGTGATCTGCAATGTATGGAAGCTTGTGAAATATAAAACATATGCATCTGTAAAGTGCCAGTAGAGTCTTTGTTGTTACTGCTGCTGTTAACTTGATTTATGCTCCACTTTTTCTCCCAAGATTGGGACTCAAGGCAACCTACAAATTAAAATGATTACAATGTGGTTAAAAACATCAATATTGCAATAGAACTACACTATGAATAATGCTACACTACACTACTAATAATATTAAAACAATATTAAAACAATTTGAAATTCATACTTGAAAAATGTTTAAAAAAAAGTTAAAAACAATAAATTTAAGGCAAGCCTATTGATAATATGAGGAGGAGGAGGAAGAGGAGGAGGAGGAGGAGATGCAGCAGTAGTCATCATCGCATTGCCTTTGCTGCCAATGCAAGAGCAGAAAGCAGGAGCCATTCTAGACTCCCTAAGGAAGATGAAAGCCATCTTCTCTATTCAACAATTGTGCCTATGAAGTTGGAGAGACTGAATAAAAGGCCTCTTCTAAGGAAATCAAGGTCTGGGCAGGCTCATACAGGGAGATGCAGTCCGTTGAATAGCTGAATTGTTCCTGCAAACAAATTGGCAACCAGTGAAGTTGTTGGGGAAAGGGAGTTGCATGATCCCTGCAACCATCTCCAATTAACACTCTGTCTGCAGCTCTTTGTACCTAAAGAAGTTTCTGAATAATCTTCAAAAGCAGCCCCATGTAGAATGTGTTAGGGTAATCCCAGTGGCATGTGTCTTTGGCATGTATCACTGCAGCCAGATCAGACATCACTAGGAATGGCCACAGTTTGAACACTGGCTTTAAGTGTGCAAAAGTACTTCTGACCATTGGAGAAATCTGGGTTCCAGGTCTGAGAGTCGAGAAATACACCTAAACTGCAAATCTGCATCTTCAGTATAACACCATTTAGCACATGCTCAGTCCTTGTTATCTGCTCTGGCTTTCGATTGACCAGGGACACTTTTGTCTTGTCTCAATTGTGCTTGAATTTGTTTGCTTCCATCCAAACCATTATTAATACCAGATACTGGCTTAGAACTGAAGCAGCTTCCTTTGAGTTATGTGGAAAGGCAAAATAGAATTGTGTTTTATCAGCATACTAGTGGCACTGAACCCAAAACCTTCAGGCAACCTCTTCCACTTGTTTCATGCAGATGTTGAATAGTATTGGAACAGAACAGAATTCTGAGATGTTTCCACAGCCCAATGGCCAATGGGCTTCCAAGTCCCATCCATGCAAAGTGGCCCAGAAGGATATCATGATCAATGGTATCTAAAGCTACTGAGGGATCAATAGGAACCAATATGGACACACTCTCACTGAACAGGTCTAGATAATTTGTTTCATCAAGAAATCCCTGAGGTCAGGAGGGGTTCTTTTCAAGGTTTTATTACCTTGACCGAAAATGGAATGTTGGGTCCTGGCTAATAATTATCCATAATGGAGGGATTCAGGAAAGGCTTTTTCAATAGAGGCCTTACAAATGTCTCCTTTAGGATTGTTGGAACCCTGCCTTGTTACAAACAGGCATTGAAGACTTCCTTCAACCATTCAGTCCACTCTCCTCTGGCCTTTTTAATAAGCCAAGAACAGCAAAAGCCTAGTGGACTTGTAGTGGTTCTCACTTATCCAAGGATCCTGTCTGCATCCATAGCCTATATGAATTAATAAAAGAGGAATGAATGTGTCTGCCTATGAGAATCATATCTCCTAGACTATGAAACTTGACATACAACATACATGGCATGGAAAACCTAGAAGTATACACCTCAGATTTATTTTTGTGTTATTAAAATATTAATTGATTAATTTTAATGTGCCCCTGTGCTTGAAGTCTTCAGTCATTAGATGTCATATGTAATCAGCACATAGGTTTCCAATCAATACAGTAGTCCAAGGAATAGAGTTATAGAGCTGCCCCCTTTACCCTGTTTTTGTACAGCCTGCTCAAGAAAAGGGAGTGGTATTGAAGGGAATGGCATGACAAGAGTTCTAACAGCCATGACTTTACTCAAAATATGCAGTTATAGTGTCTTCAGTTGTGTGACACAGCTTGAAATCTTTGTTGTATCAAACTGAGAGCTTTTTCAACCCTTGAAAAACTAGGAACTTTACTAGTTTTGTATGAATCCCCATTGAATTCAGTCATGGTGGGACACCTTAAGTGACATAAATCTGGACAGAATTATGTTGAATTTCTGTTATAGATAAAGAATGAAATCCAATTTTACAATGGAATTGCTATTATTTCTCCCACATATCACATGAATTATTGACAGATAATATAAACTATGACAATGAGAAATGGGAGAGGATGGGGACATTTATTGCAGACTGATGACTGTCTTAAATTGTAGAGTGTTCATCATACCTGAATTTTGCTCTCTAATTCATTTTCCTGCATATTGTCCTGCCTTATGGCAGCAAGTGGATGAAGGTGAGAAGAAGGAGAGACCAGAGGTATAACATTAGGGGGTACAATAATCACACTTAAAGTTCTCATACCCACTATAGTTCAGGGTTCATTTCCCACTATCTTCAATTGATTGAAGATAACCTCACCACCTCACTACCATCAAAAAGCTATAAGTCTTGTTCTGATTCATCTAATTTACACAAATAAATCTATCTAGTATTAAAAACATTTAACACATTGACACTTAGACTGTAAAATTTTTCTCCAAGGCCTTTGATTCTTTCTTCTAGTCAATTGCTTTTATTTTAGCAGCATGACAAAATCTTTACAATTAATTTGTGGAGCTTAAAAAATACCACTGAATACATTGCAGGCTGAATGCACACTGAAAACAATATTATTTTAAGTAATGAATATCTTGTGTTTTCTTTATGAAACCAGGATTCATAGTGAACTTCTGTACACATATTCTGGTTTCTTTCCCTTTCTTTATGCTGTGCTTTTGGTCTCTCTGGTGAGCAGCAGTACAATATGCCATGTTCTGTTACAGTAGTTGGTAATGGCTCTAAGTATGTCCTTTTGAACTGGCATGCACTGGCTGGAATGTGAATAGATGACGTGTGCACCTGATCTGTAATCTAGCTATGAACTGTTATTTAGCAAATACAAAGCCCTGTTTTACCATCTTATATTTCTATACCCTTTAGTTGGACTTGGGCTGGAAAGCCCTTCGAACAAAGAAAAAGACAAAGAATTATCCCATAACAACCCTTCAAATGGACAAATTTCTTCTGTAAAGTGAGATACAAGGCTACTGTAGCCAGCGTCCTAACTGTGCTTCTCTGGGGATTTTTTTTTTAAATGCTATACCTCACTAGTTTCTCCTAAAAGCAGACACTGTTATCACTCTAGACTACCATAGAGTGCCTTCTCTCTCATAATCATGCAGTTGGCATGGAAAGAAAGAAAGAAAGAAGGAAAGAAAGAAAGAAAGAAAGAAAGAAAGAAAGAAAGAAAGATTGTTTTTGCAGTCCTGGAAAAATGGATCATGTGTGCCAATAAACAGGTGGAGGAAAGAAAGACCTCTAGAGAAGAGACTTACAAATCTGACTGTGAATGGAATTTCTTTACTCAAACCTGGGATCTGGATAGAAAGTATCATAATAAATCTTGAAAAGTGTCTCTGGTGCTTTCTGAGCATCTCGGTGTCTCCATCTGACCATAAGGAGAAGTTCAGGGTTTTCTCAACATGTAAGCACTTGGAAACCCAAAAGAAGCCTTATTGTTTCTGTAGGTGCTTGTGGACTCCTTTCAACTCTGGAAGGTTTTGGAGAATTTCCTCAGCTTGTTCAGAGCTTTCACAAGTTATAAGGTACACCACCAGTGGCATGGACAGGCTAATATTCATATGAAACCTTTGCTCTCTTTCATTCAGAAATCTACTTTGCTTTATAAGTAGACACTGCTATTTGTAACAGGCATGTCTGAAAGAGTTGAATTTTGTGAGTTTCTTGGTAAAAGAAAAGAACAGAATGCATGCCTTAGAGACAGACTGGTGGCTAGGATTCGAGGCAAATTGCTATCTGAGAGAATGTAGCTGATAGGGGCCATAACCCCTCACAAAGTCATTGAGATGGCAGGGCAGTCTGGGTTGAATAAAACTTAGCTCAGGGAACAGGGAGCAACTTGAGAATTACTTGAGAGAGGTAACCTCTGCCCAAAATATTAGGAGAAGATTCAGCAGATATTTTGAAAAGGGCAAATCCACTTCTAATGTCACTGCAAAAACAGCAAAAATAAATCTAGAAAAGGACGTCAAGCTATTATGAAAAGAAATTTTCCATCTGTATTCATAAGCTGAGAAGAGATCACAATATCAGAGGTGTTTGCCAATTCTGAAAACAATGAAAAATGTCTTCTTGTCATGAGGTACTGTTATGTCATATGCTTCAGCTGTCCCAGCTGGTTAATCTTCTGCTATCCCATTTTCTCAGCTACCTTTAAAATGTAATGGTTTTTCTTCTCTTCTCACTTTCCCCCTTTGTCCTTGGCTTATTTCCATTGCTGCAGGCTAAGCTCAAACTACAGAAGAACCTGCAGTCAACTAATTCAGTAGAAGGGAGAGAAGTGGAAAGGTGTCGGCAGGATCTTACCCTTCCCATTAGGCTTTTTTGTGGGTTTTGTTTTTGTTCTTAGGCTTTCTTAAACCCAGTACACAAATTTCAGTACTTTGCTGTTTAAAATTGCAGTTTTGCGTATTCTTCCACTTATTGACTGCCCACACCAATTTGATCACACCTATCCTGGTTTTTGTCTGTGAAATGTTGGGGAGTATCTCACATTGGTTTTATTTTGAGATTTTTAAATTCTTTTATTGTATAGTTTTATATAGTGTACCACCATTAATAAAATAAATGTATTATTTGGCATTACTTCTTTTAACCGATATTTTGGTACCAATGGCAGAAATAACATGGAAAGAAAAGGCATAGGTTCCTACACTACCCAAAATAAAATAAAAGTAAACTTTTTATGTAAAACTAACAATATGTATACGGTGTGTTCACTTCTGGAGTAACTTTCACATACACAAATACAAGGTCACACAAAGTGTCACTCTTATTACAGCCAATGGACATGATGGGCTTACGCCTATGCAGGCATGGACATTGTATCAATTGATTACAATACGACATAACATTCACATTTTTTGGTTTACACCGGGGGGCAGGGTCCCTGGAACAGAACTACCAAATATTTGGAAGGTGCACTGTATCTGAAATGAAAATAGTAAGTCAGATATGCCTTGCACAAGGAAACAAAGGCATTTGCACCCTCTTTTAATAACTTGAAGTCTTCTTCCAAAATGTTCTTAGGGAGGACTTTTTTCCCACTTGCTTCCACTTTTCTTAATGAGTTCAGTTTGTTGGCCAAACTTAGAAATCTATGCTTTTTTAACATGCCACAGGTGGCTGCTGAGGCAGGCTTATCTGCCCTCTCCTTTTTTTTTTGCTGTTCAGACATACCCTGTAGAAGACTCTAGAGGCAGCTACTATTTTTCTTCCTTGCTGTAGGTAGGCATACACGGCTACAAGAGTATTGGCTAGAATCCCACTCTTTCACAGCTCAAACTTTATGCAGATACATGGCTGTCTATGTCTATGTCTCTACAAGCCCTATTCCTTAATCTCCCTTTTCCCTGAAAAACCCAGCTTGATGGAGAATAAGGAAGAAAAGAGGAGATAGGGGCATAATAAAACTTTGTAAAAAGGAGCTGTCAGAGGACTTGTTAACCAAGGTATTCCAGCAGATAATTGGTTTATAGGTGTCTTATACATGAAAATAAATAGTGAATGAATAAATAAATGAGAACCAGTGTGGTGTAGTGGTTTGAGCATTGAACTACAACTCTAGGAACCAATTGCCTGACCATGGAAACCCACTGGGTGATCTTGAGTGAATGACATACTCTCGTCCCTCGATAACCCATGGTAGATTTGCCTAAGGGCTACCCTAAATTGGAAATGACTTGAAGGCACAAAACAACAACAACAACAACAACAACAACAACAAGAAAGAAAGAAAGAAAGAAAGAAAGAAAGAAAGAAAGAAAGAAAGAAAGAAATCAATCTCCAGTATTTGGTTTTAATAAAAAAAAAATTGGCTGTCTTGGGTCCCATATTGTGAAAGGTGGGATATCTGTTGAACAAACAAACAAACAAACACAGTCTCATTCTGTCATTTCAGAAGCATAATGAATTAACTCTGATGAATTACTCTGGTTTCTCTTCAGATCGTATAAATCTTTCGTCTTTTTCTAAAAAAGAAGCACTTTGAGTTTACTGCATATATAAACAGAAGTAGAACTAGTGATGAATAGCAAACCAATTGTAACCCATCTTTTTTATTTCCAGCAAGAAAGACATACCTAATCTGTACTACATATGTAAAATAATAAGATACAACTTCACTCCTTTTGCGGTATTGACTACATAGTATTAATTAATTTTGTAGTGACAAAGGTTGAGGCATCACCAATCAAGAAACATTTTGTATCACTGCCCAACAGCTTTTGGAATTCTGTTTTTAAAAGCAAGTAAAAGTTTCAGTTTTAGTTAAAAGGTAAAAGAAAAGGAACAATACATAAACAAAATTTATAATAGGAGACAAGTAACAATTTGCAGTATCAGTTCTGTGTAGATATATCTTGCATCAAGATGCTTGCAAAATATCTCAATTTTGAAAACACCTATTAACCGAAACAAACTTATGCAAGTAGAAAATATTAGTTACAGAGGAACTTTAAAACTGCCTGCAGGGATTCCAAAAAGAGTGTTTCCAAAGCTTATGCCTGGCAACTTCTTTCATTTATCTGTTAACAGCCCCTGAAGAAGGTTATTAAATATTACTAGGCCAAAATGTGTTGGGCTAATTGCAGGAATAAAATAATATGTTTCAAACACTCTGAGACCTTGTCTCTTAACTGCAGCCTTTCTATTGAGTGTTATCATTCCTCTTTGCTTTTGTTTTGCTTTACTGGGAAGATGGCTTGGGATAATACTTTCAGAAATATGTTGGGATAATTGCAAGAATACCCTGAGACTTTGTCTTTTCTCTATAGCCCCCCTTTTTTTAATTGACATGGATGTTATCATTGTTTAAAGTTAGCAGGGGCTATGCCTAGATAACTGTAACATACAGTTTCTCTAAACAGATATAACACTTTTAACTCTCTAAGTTCACCATCCACTATTCAGTATGCAATCACTGTGCGTGTATGTGTGATTGATATAGATATAGATATATATGAAAAAACGTTTAACACTTTATAGTTAGCAGAGGCTATGCCCTAACAGCTGTGGTACCCAGATTCTCTAAACAGATATAACACATTCAACCCTGTAAGTCCACCATCTACAATCCATTGTGCAATCACTTTTACCTTTAGCATATAACCTGCAGGATCTGAAATTGGCAATGTATATTTGGGAGCCAGTGTAGTATAGTGCACTGAACGTTAAGACTGTGACTCTTGAGGTCTTGGTTTGAATCTCCATTCAGCCATGCAGACTCACTGGGTTACCTTGGGCAGGTTGCACTCTCTCAGTCTCAGAGGAAGGCAAAGGCAAGCCCCCTCTGAAAAAATCTTACCAAGAAAACCCCAGCAAAGATTCACCTTAGGGTTGCTGTAAGTCAGAAATGGCTTGAAGGCAAACAACAAAAACAACAGCAACAACGTGATAACATTCTCTGAATTAGATGCATTTGAAGAAAAGATGAGTGCAGAGCATGAGATGAATCTTGAAAATCAACAAATTTGTCAACCTGAAACCTCTATACACACTGAGTGAAAGTGAAAACAAGTGAAAGTAATACCCAATTAGCTTGATTGGTGCTCAGTTGCCCACTACCCTGTCCTTTTGGAACAGGATGCATTGCCCTGAAGGATGTGTTGCCCATCAGGGAAGTCTGAGAGGTCACATAACACCTTCCAGCCCCACACCCATTTTGTATCAAAACACTGTGGGCCTCAAATGCCCCCCAAATCCTCTAGAGGTTTAGTAGACTATTTTACCACATTTTCATTTTAAACACAGGAGAGGCCTTTTTTTCCCCTTACAAACTGGAAGCTTAAATTTTGAGAATTTCATTACATTTTCATTATCAGCCCAGGAGAGGCCCTTTTAAGAAGTGATCCAAAAGTCAGATTACAAAAATAGTCCAAGAGTTCCTGAAAAAGCAGCCGAACTGCCACCTCCTGTCACCTAAGGTGTCCTTGGCAGGAAAAAAAAGTTATTTGCCTAAACAATTTTTAAAAGAAAACTGGGGGACCAAGGGCTTGGAAAACTGCAATGAGAGCCTCATGCACCCCACAGACTGCACTTATCTTACTCTTGTTCTTGAGAAACAGGAGGGAAGGGCAAAGTTTGACAAAGAGAAATGAGATGTAAGAAGAAACTTGAAGAAGAAATTTGAGAGGTCCAGTGAGTCTAACCTAAAAGGAACATACAGTTATAACAGCTGTTTCCACCGAGTGTAGGTAATCAACATGCCCAATGGGTTTGAGTAGGAAATTATGTATACCCTTCAGCATTTTACAGATAAAAACTGGGACATATGGGACAAGCAACATCAGACTGTGTTCATGGTAGAAAAAATTAGAACTGAGGAAAAACAAATAAGCCAGCAGCAGCACTTTGCTTTTGCCTGAACCTACTGGGAAGGGCAAGATTCTGCCTCTTTCTCTCATCTACACCCCTATTGAGTTAACTGAGTGCAAACTACTTTTGCACTCTGAATGCAGTTTGCAGCAAGTGAAGTTAGCTGAGGATGAAGGGCAAAGTGAGAGAAAAACAGAGGAACAGAGGCCCTTTCTGCAGCACCCTCTCATCCTGCTATGGCGATGGGAGAAGGGTGGGACTGCGATGATGCTTCTGCAGAATGTCATTGTGGTCCCATTCTTCTCCCATCCTTCCATCAATGACATGTGATCGTGCCACCATCCCAAATTTATCTGTCCTGCGGAAGACCCAGAAGCATGATGGTTTCACTAGCTACCCCAGCTCAGCCTGGGAAAGTACCCAGCTGCACATCAAAAGGAAGTGGTGTGGCCATTGTGCTCTCTTCTGCAGGGAGCCAGCCAGTGCAGAGGGAAGCCCTCTCCTCCTGGCAGAGCCAATGCCAGGATCCTCACTGGATTAATTCACAAAAAGGTAGGGTGCAGAAAGAGCCAGACATTTTTAAAGCAGCTGGAAAACTAGAAGTATAATTAGAACTGTCCCTACCAAACAGAGATGGTAGAAGTATATGATTATGCAGTAAGTCTCTTTCTCATAGAAGAGGTCCACCAGGCTTTTCCAGAGCTTTCTGTAGTCCTTTATGGTCTGTTGTCTTATCTCTCTTTTCCAAGGTGAGGTTTGCTTCCTTATGGAGAAGGGAAAAGTTTGCAGTTGAGGTTCAGGGAAATCCGAGAGTTTTATTCTGCTCACATGAATTCAAGTGATATTCTTGCATAGCTGGGCACATCTGTTTTGACTTATTTCACTGTTCCTTGGTAATGAATAATCACCATATTGGGTAGCACTTGACAAATCATGATCATCTAAGTGAACTATGCTGCCTCTTGGCAAAACTGGCAGTTATGAGAGTGATCTTATTGTCACCTGCTCTGGTCAGGTCATCTACAAATCATTTGAATTTAGGGATGAGCTATTTCTCAGATAAACTAGTAAAGAAGATCTTTGCAATGCTGTGGTGTTTTTAAAGAACTGCTAGACTTAAAGTAAAAGGGAAGGAAGAAAGTGTTGAAAAATGATCGTTGTTTAATTTATTCAGTAGGTGTCACTATAATTAGTTGTTATGGTTTGGACAGAGCTATGCATTTTCTTTGGTTCTAGGATTCCTCCTTCTTTCAAACATAAAAACGTTGTCAGAAGTCTGATGTTATTTATGGTTTCGTGATAGATGATCTGAAACTACAATTGGTTTGAAACCTGAGTGATTACCTGAGAAAAGAAGGCAAGGCTTACATACTTCTGGAAGTTATGCAGAAGAGGAAATTTCCGCAGGTGTCCTGAACACTTTATTAGGGTGGATAAGCAAACCAGACCTCACCGTTTCCCTAGGTGGACAAATACTGATTATAAACAAGAACAGAGAATAAACAATTCTAAAGCAAGGTTGTTTCATGAGCCTTGAATGTCTAAAATGCCATTTAATATCACAGTTAATTGTTAACACACATTAATTCTCTAGCATATTACAGAGCACCAAATTTCAAGCCTAACAACTTCACCTGCTGCAATCCCTTTCCCCAAACATCTCTTAAAGATACATGAGCCCTGACTTGCTCCTCTTTTCCCTTTCCTTCCTTTCTTCTTTCTCCCTTGTAACATGGCCACACTCCTTTGACTTCTTACTAAATTTTTCACCAAAGAGGGATTTAAAGATAAGACCATTTTGAAGCTAAAGCATCTTTGTTTTAATGTGTCAATAGTCAGTTTATGTATTTTGTAGTACAGGCTAAGACTGACCAAAAAGCACCTTCTCACTTTCTTAAGTCTGTTCCCAAAGTTGCAAACATGAAAGGCTATTTTGAGAAGTTTGCTGAAGTCTGGAAAAATTCCAAAGAAAGTAATGTTATTATCTCACATACCTGATGGTAGAGCTGACTAAGATTGGGAAGGGAATGCACTTAATATATGATCAGAAGCTACTGCTTCTTTTTCCACCTAGAGAAAAAAAGAAAACTTTATTCCAATCTTTGAAGAAAGTTTTCTCGCATATGTACACACATGTGCATGTGCATGCAGTCATACACAACACTTTGAAGAAGGCGTCCCATGATCAAACCCTACATTGTGCATGCTTCCATTGCATCATGGACAGAAATACCGTATTCCCCCAGTCCCAAACCTCCTTCTTAATTATTTAAGTTATTTTTCTATGTCAGAAATGAATTCTAGATGTTAATGGTATTATACACACAACTTTTATGTTTGAAATTAAGCTCCATGTAATTTTAACAGTTGAATAAATTTAGCAGGTACAGTAT
The DNA here is from genome assembly GCA_948472985.1 of Iguana delicatissima. Classification (NCBI taxonomy): domain Eukaryota; kingdom Metazoa; phylum Chordata; class Lepidosauria; order Squamata; family Iguanidae; genus Iguana; species Iguana delicatissima. The sequence continues at coordinate 1,253,101 of CAOKZL010000092.1, read as the reverse complement.
TTCAGGTGCAGTGATGGCAGAAATTCTGCCTGTTGAATTTCAACCTGTCACTTAGCTGATTCAGTAATAGATCCCTTTGCAGCTTGTGGGGGGGGAGGTGATAATCCTGTTGGTGTACATTGCAAATGATGAACTGTTGAGGATTTTAAAGTAAGGGACAACACATTTCACGTGGTATTGTCTGTCCTTACCAGAACATGTATTCCTGTGTTTTCAGTGTTCCGTATAAATCTTTTTAATTTTTCCTAGCAATTACTTTAAACCCAAGCTGGGTGAATATTTCAGCTGCCCTCAACCTATTCCAAAAGGTGACAATGGCCAGATGGAACTAAATACTTAAGTTAAGTTCTTCTCCAGACATCTAAGAGATCTCTGGCTTAAGAATGTCAACTGAATGAAGAAAGTTGCTGGCCACTTTCTTAAGAGGATGAAAACCTTTCAAATATAAAAACAAAATGTCAGTTTAAAATACTAAAGAGAATTTTTGGATCAACCCCAGGATAAAAATCTTCAAAACTGAGGTTATAATAGATTTTCTTTTACAAAGTAAGACGTATTTGTTACAATACTTATGGCTTATGGCTTCTATAAGAACATTCCATGGCAATTAGTTTCCAGCTTTTACCACAAATGCAACATTTTGGGGGTTTTAATATGTTATTCTTTGCTGATTTTGCTAGAAGGCTTATTCTACTTTCTTCTTTATTCTACAAACAGAAAGTCACAAAAGTTATCAGATGCTTCTGAAGTAAAGAAAGAAGCCAAGGCTGTAATCCTTTTGGTGCACTATGTTGTTGTTCTGTGCCTTTAAGTTGTTTCCGACTTATAGTGACCCTAAGACAAATCTATCATGATGTTTTCTAGGGCTGAGAATGTGTGAGTGCCCAAGGACTTCCAGTGGGTTTTCATGGTTGAGCAAGGAATCAAACTCTGGTCTACAGGGTCATAGTCCAACAATCAAACCACTACGCCATGCTAGCTTTTCGGTGAACTCTGCTAGTATGTATGTATATATGTGTTTATTTATTTATTTAGTATCCTGCCTTTCTCCTGAATGGGACCCAAGGTTATACTTTTCCCAAGGCTACAAAGTGGTGGCAAGAGAAAGTGAGAAATAATTAGCCACTTCAGAGTAACCTCTCTTTCCTTACAGCCACTATACTCATAGCTTTTTACCTCACACTGCCACCTCCAAACACTGGTATAGTTACACCACCATAGTTTAAAGAGAGAAACAGAATGATTTTCCATAGGGCTGCATTTCATTAATCTTTCCATTTAATTTATATGTAGAATACATCATACAGAAAGCAGGCTTGGGCCATTTCTGCACTACACTGTTATAGTGCTATTATTCTACTTTCAACATTGTGTGGAATTCTGGGATTTGTAGTTTACTGAGGCCAAGGGCTCTTTGGCTGAGATAAAGGCCCCTCCCTAAACAGCAAACCCCAGGATTCCATAGAATGTTGAAAGTGGAGTAATAGCATTATAATAGTTTAGTGTGAAAATGGTCTTGGACTTAGAGGAAACAGGCATGAGAAATGAGGAAAAGAACATCAACAATTTAAAGTATGCAGATGACACCATATTACTTGCAGAAAATAGCAAAGACTTGGAATGGCTACTGATGAATGGTAGGGAAGAGAAGGGAAACGATGAATTGTAGCTGAATCTTTAGAAGACAAAAACAATAATCACAGATGATTTGTATAACTTTAAAGCATGCAAGGAAGACAGAATCATCCAGGCCATAATATTTCTGATCTCTATGTATGCCTGCAAAAGCTTCACGATGAGGAAAATTGACAAGGGGAAAATCAACACATTTGAAATGTGGTGCTGAAGAGGAGTTCTACAGATACTGTAGCTTGCTAAAAAGATATACAAATGGGTCTTAGAATAAATTAAATCTAAACTCTCACTAGAAGTGATGATGATTAAACTGTAGGTGTCATATTGAGCTATATCATGAAACAATGCAACTCATTGGAAAAAATTATATGGCTTGATAAAGTGGAAAGCACAGGAAAGAGGGAGAACACACTAAGGGTGGATTGACTCAATCAAGGAAGTCATGGTCTTGTGTTTGTAAGACTTGAGCAGGCTCATTGATGACTGAAGTCTCTTGAAGTTCTGAAGGCCACCATAACACAAAGTTGACTTGATGACAATAACAACAACAAAAAGATACTGGCCAAATAATGTAAATGAATGCACACTTAATTGGGAATAAGTTCTATTAAATTTAATGGGATTACATTCTGAGCAGGCATGCTCTAAGAGTGGAAGAGTAGAATCATTTTTGTAAACCAAGTACAATAAGTTCCTCATATAAGCTAACTATGTGACTGCTTGTCTTTTACTAAACTCTTGAAAGCCTGGCAAATATTGTATTTCAAAATCCCGAGACTTGAGTGGCTTCGCTTTCAGAACAAATTGATGGTGAAGTGCAGCAATTGTGAGTGGCTCAATGTACAACTGGCTAGCCTGTTTTATTTTAATACAGTCTTTTGAAATGCTAGAAAACTGGGCAAAATATTTCTTCTTTGGTTTTGAAGAATGGAACTGTAAGCTTCAATGGAAATTCAACTGAGAAAGAAAACATTTTTTCCTGTTATTACATATTGGGTATTTGCCCAGCCCAGCAGAAATTTAGTCAGCAGAATTTTTATAAGCATGATCTAGGTCTGATAGTGGGTCCTTAGAAACAAAACTGATCCACCATAGTTTTCCAATCATGTTTATAATGCTAATTTATTAATAATTAAAACAGGACAGTCCTTGGTGCTAAATGTTGAAAAGAAAGGGTGAATAAATGGAGAAGTAGTAGATTTGATTTCCACAACTTTCTCATTTCCTAGGCAATTGCCATTCAGCTTGGCTGGCGTATACTTCTGTGATTATGATTCTTATACTTTGGGGATGGAAAGAATATTCAGATATTTTTTTAAATGGTCAAAAACATTTTTTTTTTCAAATATTGAGAAACCGAGGAATCTTCACTGTTTGGGACTTATTCTACACAAAACTCACAGATGGTTGATTTGCACAGAAAATATTTTCTGTGCAGGAAACAGTATTTTCTGTACAAAAATAATATTGCTGTTTATAAATATTTTTCCAATGCAGAAAATTCTGTTTTCAGTGCAAAACAACCATGTGTGAATTTGCACAGAGTAAGTCCTGAATTGCACATCGTCCTCAAAAACTGTGTGGTTTATGAACACTTTCTTTCAGTGGGAAGAACATAGTTAAAGTTGTTGCCTTCTTTGAGAAGAAACTTAAAGAATAATTACTTTACTTAGAATATATCTACTTCAAATAAGTTCTGCTGGGTGCAGTGGGAATTAATTCCTGGTAAGTGTGAATAGGCTGCAATATTATATCCATTCACTTTGGATGAAGGCTGCAATCCTCCATTCTCTCCTAGCTATCTGACCAACAGACCAACTACTATACCATATTGAAACTCACTGCAGCTGTTTCACATACTTGGATTACATTCAGCATTTCTGCCTCTATTTCTGTATTTTATCTCTATCCTGACTGAAAATCATCATCATTATGAATGGTTTTGAACTCAAATTTATCTTTTTATATTCAGATTAAAAGCAGTTCTCATCTCTTGCATGTCGAGTATTCTGATTGTTTTCAACACTTGGATGTATGAATGTGTTCTCACTCCGCTTATAGCAATAGTGTCTGTACTCACAGCTCACCATGAAGCAGTTAGCATATTAAAAGATCCATGACATATATTTTGTCCTTTCTGTTTAAAATGTTCATACATCTTCTAAAGCCCTAGCATTCTTTGCTTATATATACAAATGCCTTCTCTTACTTTAGGTTTTGTTTTTTATCTAACAGTTGGAAGTGGTATATATTTGATGATACTTCCAAAGTGCCTCAAATATAATTAGATTCCAGACCTAGAGGTGACAAGAATGATCATAGGAATGTATCTGAAGTCTCTTACATTATTCAGATCAGGTTCAAGTTCAGCAATTGCTCACCCTATATGTAGAAATAGAAGTTTTTTTTGTTTTTTTTTTGCAAACATTGTCACTTCCCTCATGTATAAAATTATGTCAAGAATGAATCCATTCAACAAGGTCCAAAATAAACAGTTTTAAGGAGCATTGAATTCACTTGAAAGATTTGTCACAAAGCAACATTAAGTCAGAATTGTGATTAATCCAGAGCAATCCCAAATCATAATGAAAACGTAATTCTCTACCACCCCTAAGCAAATAAGGAGACAATATCTTTGGTCATCCATAGATTGCGGTTGATTCACAGAATACATATCTACTAGCTGTAGCCTTCCATGGTTATAACAGTAATATGGGTAAACATTACATAAGAATTGAGCAATCATCATAAGCACATGATTCCACTTCAACTGTCATGGTAACATCTTGTGGAATCTTGGAATTTGTGGTTTGTTGAAACTCTAGAGCTCTCTGACAAAGAATTATAAATGGCCTTCCCTAAACAAGAAACTCTGGCTTTCTACAGGATGTTTTCATAGCTGTTAAAGTAGAATATAGTGCTATAATTATGTAGTATGTTATAATTGTGTAGTATCAGTATAGTCTGATTAGCAACTATATTTATTCTAAGAATTTTATTTCTAAGGTGCCATGAGCTTGCTGCATAGAAACCATATTTGTGGATTCTTGGATCACTTTATATATAATCCTTGCATTTTATTATCCATGGAGCGCACAGAGTCCTCCAATGATTGAAACAAACAAACAAACAAACAAACAGGAGGCCAAACTAAAGGTGTGAATGGCTTCTAATTCTGTATATAATCAACATGTTGATTGAGAAGGAATTGTAATACACAGCCCTACCTGTTTCCAATGTCTATTGGCATTCCTCCCAGGCACTGTGCATTGCTACTCCATACCGCTTCAGTTTCTGAAGGTGTCTGTTAAGTTGAACTGTGGTATGTCAGACTTGAACATATAGTTTCTCTTCCAAGATCCATAATGCTTAGTAATGGGAACTGATGGAGATGGCAAACTGATACCTAAGGAGAACTTGACCTCTGGCAGAATATGTAGTCCTTAAATTTGCACACATGATGACATAGGTAGCCTTTCTCATTCATCTTTCATAACTGCTCTGACATAAAGAAAATGTTGATACTGATAAGTCAGTGAGATGAACAGTTAAATTTGTGCTCCTTGCTCCAGAGAGCATACAACAGAACCAGTGCTTTGGTATGTTTCAGTAGTAAGTAGCCAGGCCTGTTGTCTCTGCTTGTTACTGTCTGCATGTATAACCAATAAGAGCACCACACCCCCATAAATATCTGATATACAATATATTTGTCAATCTGTACTAATAAACACCAGGAGATACAAACATATCAAATGTGTAGTAAACTGAGAACCTTTTATGAAGTTCTAGCTATGTCAAATGTATGGCCCTTGGGGGGGGGCCCTTATTTTTCCCTTTTTGCATGTACGCATAGGATGGGTACTTTGATAAGGCATTTTGCAGCACATATGCATGCAATACATAGCTTTGTTGACTAGTAACTGAGATAGTTTGCCATAGAGCTTGGAAATAACTGGTTAAATATAAGTAATTATATGCTAATTAGTTACCGGTGGTGATAGATGGCTTCCATGTCAGTGGAATGCTGAATCCATTCTGGACTTTAGTCTGTACTTTAAAATTGGAATCCAAGGTACTGAATCCTTTCACCAAAACAAGTTATATACCTTAGATAGTGCACTAATATTAGACAAAAATTCAGTGTGGAGTCACTACCACATTGACATGGCAGGTCCCAGCTATTACTCTTAATTACCCTTTACTTCATCAAGATTTCATAAATGAATTTGCTGGCAAACAGGCACTCACTATGAGTTTGGAAATGGCTGTTTAAAAATCACATGTTATTGACTGCCTAATTAAATTCCTTAAAATTAAGTTGTTGTTGGTTTTCCAGGCTTTGAGGGCATGTTCTATTAGTATTTTCTCCTGACATTTCACCTACATCTGTAGCTGGTATCTTCAAAGGAGAAGATCTGAAGATCAGATCCTCTGAAGACACCAGCAGGCAAAACGTCCAGAAAAAATACTAATAGAACATGGCCTCAAAGCTGGGAAAACCCACAACAACCTATGGATTCTGGCCATGAAAGCCTTCAGCTTCCTTAAAATTGTGTGCAGAAGCAATGCACAGAGGTGAGACTCATAATGTCTTTCTCAGCCAATTGGCTGTATAAGTGGGTCATTATTATCATTATTGTTTCTCACTTCCCCCCAAAAGCTTAACAAGTAAATTTGCTGGTTTACAATGCTCATTATTCTTCTTGTACAATGAGTTAAAAGTTTTGCCTTGTTATTCATCATTGGCGGTGGTCAGAAGAGGAGGAAGAAGAAGCTGAAGGATGGTTGGAGAGTAATGAGGTTGACAGGAATGGAATGGGGGAAGAATTGAGCTCCAACCCAAAGTGCATAAGTGTGGTCTGGGACAAAAAAAAATTCCCTGTGCCTAGAGGTACGCAGGAATGAGAAACTATTCTGTGGTAGGAAAGACAGATTCCTCCCCTATCCCATCATGCTCCTTCAGCCAGATAACTTAAGGAGATGTGGGGGAAAAGGAAAGGAGTGAAGTGCTCTCAAACAGCTCCCACAGCAGTTACACACACAGTGTGTCTGATTTTACTCCCCTTCTCCATGAGGAGAAGAGGCACTAGCTGCTCTTAGTCAGCATTTGCAAGCGCTTGCTGAGTAAATATAGAAAGTCTACTCATTTGCTATTTCTTTCTTGTTTAAGTGAAGGGTTTTCCAGCACTCAGAAAACCCCATCAAGAAGAATACAGGAAGCTGTGATGCTACTGCAAGATTATTTGCACTTTAGGAGAAATTTTCTCAGAAAATATACATGATTTTTCTGTGTATAAATGTTTTATGCACACACAAAAATTATTTCTACATAGAAAGTTTATTTCTGCATAGAAATACCATGCCTATTTCATCACAAAAAGTGTTTCCTGTCCAGAAAAACAATATTTGCCTCTGTACCGAATGCATGTTTCCTGCAGACAAAATGTGTTTCTCCATAGAGGGAAAAAGTGTATTTCTCTACAAATTCTCTCCAAACCAGAAACAGCAATTACAAACTGCACAGAAATTATTCTGGTCTCATTCACAGTGAAGAAATTATTTATTTTTGCCTGCCAAAAAATTTGCATCTCTATGACTTGGCTCTTTGTTAAGCCCTTTCACGTAGTACTTCCAGAAGATGGCAGAGTCCTGATTGCAACTGAGCCACCTGAGGGTAAGATAAAGAATTGTGATTGAATCAGTGGTTGAAAAAAGCATGATGGAAGGACAGGGCTTGGAGAAAGGGTACAGGGCTTAAGAAGGTGAGTGATTCCCTAAATGTACAGCCTGAATTAAGCTGGTGGACTGGAGATCCCCTCTCCTGGAGTGATATCTGATGTTGGGTGAAAGTTTTATTATTTGTTTGGAAATGTGTATGGGTATGTAATAAAGCATGCAGAGAAAGCATTAGTTCTAGAGCAGATGTAGACTGAAGCCTAATTCAAGTTGCACTTTTTTTGAACCAACACACTTTGTTTTGCACTTGTTTTGTTTTGCACTTGTTTTGAATCAACACATGAAGTCCCTCTCCGATCATTACTTTACTTATCTAGACAGTGACAACTTGCAGGATTATCTTTCCATATATATATAGAATATATATTTATATATTCATTCATACATACATACATACATACATACATACATACATGCAAGTATATATACCTGGTGTTGCCCGGGATTTTATTTTCTCATAGGTAATACTTGTTAGAAAGATTTGAGATCCTGTGTCTCTAATTCCCCAAACTGTCTTGTCCAGTACCTGTAACTTTTCCCCATATCCCCCAATCCAATTTGAATTCAGAGTTATTAACATAGAGAGGTTGGGTTCCTGAGGGAATATACTGTCCTCCTCCTTGCTACTAGGCTTTGTCCCCATAGCAACTGGGCTGTTCAAGACATACACATTTGACTGAAGGCCAAGAGTTCTCTGGCTGAGAAGTCTAAAGGCCCCTCCCTAAACTGCAAACCCCAGAATTCCATAGAATCTTCTTAGGCAGCCAATCATATGAGGTCTTCGCCTGACACAGGCAAGTAAACTTTGACTTTTATATATTAGGTATAGGTATATACAGAGAGAGAGAGAGAGAAGAAAGAAAGAAAGAAAGAAAGAAAGAAAGAAAGAAAGAAAGAAAGAAAGAAAGAGTGAGTGTTCAGGACTGAGATCTGCTGGATGAGCTCTCATCTGAGTCCTAGTAGTGCAAGCAATCCATTGTGGAGGACATGCAAGAGGATCTTCTCTCTTGGGGCACCTGATTTGTGGAATACCCTCCCCTTGGAGGTCCGGTTGGTGACGACATTGGTTCCCATCTGCACCAAGTCAAAACATCACTTTTCATTAATGACTCTGAGGCCCAATTTACTTTTCAGATGCACACATTCATGGTTTTAATCTGTCCTTGTTGATTCAAACCAAGGGCTCTTTCACATTAATTATAGCTCGTATGTTTCCCCCTTAGTTGTCATGGCAACATCCTATGGAACCCAGGATTGGCAGTTTAGAGAGGGGCATTTAGAATTTTCAGTCAGAGCCCTCTAGTGCGTCAGCAAACTACACACCTAGGATTCTGTAGGATACAGCCATGGCCATTAAAGAGCAATCACAGCACTATATTTGTCTATTATGAAGGAGCATCAGTTAAGTACCTCTCATATAGAGCAGACGTATCCCACTGAGTCAGAAGAACTAAATACAGCCTGGTGCTTATTTTGTTCTTGTTTTATGTTTCCTCCTTTCAGTCTTCCCCTTTGGCCTAACTTGCATGCTTTTAACTTGATTGGAAAGTAGTGCAGTAAGTCATTTGTGTAAAAGCCATGGGGTACTGGAAAGTAAAACACTAAGGTGTTCACACTATACGCGTATTTAAGATGGAGAGTATGCTGAACACAGTGTGAAGTACCTCTTAATGGGTTTAGGATGATTAATTTTTTCTTGCCAATCCTCTTGATTTGAGTTTTTAATTGTTATGCAAGCTGTTTCTCAGAGAGTTTGTAGCTCTGGAGAGGAACCTGAATACAGCAGCATTCTAATGCAGTTGTAGCATCTCCCCTCTAACCAAATCTGCAATCATGTTCTGCAAACTACAAAGACGTTAAAACAGAGTTTAAACCATGAAAGGTAAAAAAATAAAACGGTGCAGAATAAATACAGTTGGTCTCCTTTGTACATGAGGGAATGTGCTCCCAAACTTACTGAGGAAAACAAAAACTGTGCATAATAGCAAATGCTATTTTTTTCAATGAGGTGAAAAATATAGTTATTGAAACAAGTATGCACCTTGGAGAAAGGCCAAAACTAGTGAGAAGTTTAAAATCAAAGAGAAAGAGGGCTTTGTTACCATTACTTGTAGTTCAAAGCCAGTACACAACTGATAAAAATATGAAAAATAATGATGTGTGGACCCCAAAAAAGATGGGAACAAAATGTTTTCAGACTGTATGTCACTGTGGATAAGTAAAATCATGTGTACCAGTCACGTGGATATGGGGACCTACTGTACTCTACTAAATCATCATACAAACTCCTTTGTGGAAGGATTAAGCAACTTGATGCCCCAACTTTCTACAGTTGAGTTTTGGATGGCACAGTGGATTGCAGGTGCAAAAAGAAGAGGTAAAAATAAAATAATAAAATAAAGTAATAAAATAAAAGAAGAGAAAATAATAAGACATTCTTTATCTTTGAGACATGTTCCAAACACACACTGGCAGAATAGAGGAAATAATTATACTGCTATGAACTGTCAAAACTCCATAGCATTTCAAAAGGCAAGAATTTGGAGACAGGCACACAGTTACAAGAATGTTTGAGAAAGATTAAAATATGCTCTGCATTGATACAAATGTGTTTCTGCAAGATGGAAGCTAGCTAAAATGTTATATACATTTCTTTAAAAAAACAAACAAACACTATCTGTTAAAAGCAGATAGATAAAAATGATCTGAAATACATTTAAAACATAAGGATAAAACACAGCACAATACTATTAACACTTTCCCATCATATAATTAAAAAAAGGTATTCCTGAATAAGAACTTAACCTGTTGTCAGAAAAAGAGCAGGAGCTGAGGAGGCTAACCGGATCTCCCATGGAAGGCAGACCCACAGCCTGGACATAACCCAGGAAGATTGTCTACCAAGTCCTCACAGTTTGTGTCTGTGATCCATGCCTGGGACAAAGAGAAAGCCTATCCTTGAGGATCTTAGAATTCAGGCCAGCTCATATATGGAGATGCAATCTATTTCACAATTAGATTCCAAATCTAAAGTTTATTTACCTGTTCCTAAAGTCTAGGAAGAGTATACTTGAAATGAATATATTACTTCAAATGAAATACCACCATTGAGCAGCACTCCTTACTATTATTTGCCTTTTATGAGTTTAGTTAGCAGTTACATTTCTATACCACTTCTCGATGCTAAGCATTCCCTAAGCAGTTTACAATGTGTTTAGCTAATTGCCCCCAACAAACTGGGTACTCATTTTACTAACTGTGGAAGGCTGAGTCAACTTGGAGCCCTGCAGGATTGAACTCACAACACTGTGGCTGCAGTACTGGTATTTAACCACTGCACCACCAGGGCTCTTAGCCACACACTAGTCCCATTGTTAAATTATATTTATAACAGTAACTTTTTGTTTCTCCACCACAGTCTTTTCTTTTCCTTTTCTTTTCCCCCCCATTTGTTTGGCAAAACTGTAGCTTGAAGAAGAGTTCTGGTGAGCTCCACAGCTTGCCTTTAACTTCATCGTATTTGTGTCATTTAAATAATTTTAAAAAATCATTCCATTTTATGATAATTTCTGTATGAAGACATGTCTACAGACACAGCAGAAATAAAATGTGTTTGGTTTTCTCCAGTGCTGGTCACAACTATTCCTTGCCTAAGAAAACCCTATGCAATTCATAGTATTATCATAAATCTATAGGCAACTTGAAGGCACATACATAACAGCCTGATGGCGTTTTCAGCTCAAGCAGCAGTTTCAGTAGACATTCAGGTTCGTGTAATGCTATGTTGGTCAAAAAATGAATTGAATAAATGGAATTATTGTTAAGCCTATCAGACAAGGACAATTATCCAGTATTATGTTTTATTCATGCAATTTGCTGATGTCTTTGACCAGTCTGACATTACAAAGATTGAGGAAGATCTGGATTTACAGACAGCAAAGCAAAGTCAGTGTCAACTTGCCTCATTAAGAAGAAATGTTGGATCTCCAAAGCAGCATATTTAGCCATTTGTCTATCACTATGTCCTAAAATTCAGCAGCAGGAATTAATTTCTAGCTGCCTGTTCCAGCCCTATTTCTGCCCTCCTGCAGCAATAAAAAAAGCTCAGTATAATCAGGAAATACAGAATAGAGATTTGAAGAATATTTGCAAATTGCCCTGTCCTTAAGATAAAGAGTATCTCAACACATTAAGGCACCTCATTGAGAAATAGGTTTACTGCCACAAGATTTGTTACATTTCAGGATTTCCCTCATTCAAAAAAGAAAGTTTGCTAGGGGGAAAAAAACAACACCTTTGTTTATTTTGCACAGATGAGACTAGTCAGTGTGCACAGAGAGAGGGGAGAAAGAAAGAAAGCTTGTTTGCATTTTTTTCAAAAATTGTCCTAAAATGTGAAAAAATCATTGGAAATATGCACAAAAAACTTGTAAATTTGGCCAGATATGAAATTATTTCTTCTTACATGTGAGAATTAAACAAGCAAACAGGATTTATACCTGTTAAAGAAAACATTAATTATGTTGGACTAGCTTTCTTCTCACTCCCCACAACCACGTCCATTCCATGTTCTTTCATTATTGATTTTTTCTTTCCTTTTTAAAAACAACAAAAAGCATTTATTTGTGTATGCATTTATCAAACACACAAAACACACATATTTAACAGATCCATTATATCCTTGTTCAAAGCATACTTCTGTCCATTTTAGAAAATTTCAAATGTACACAAATATTTGAGAAATAAATATTTTGCAAACAGTTTTTTAATTTGGTTTTAGATACAAAAACTATAGAATACATTTCTTTTTCTATTATGGAATGTATCAGGCCTGAATATATACACAAAATGAGCCTACTTCCATTTTATTTAGGGAGGTATATAGAATAGAAATACATTAAAACACCACCCTTGTTGGAGAATTTTCACAAATTCCTATTTGTAACAACTAGCAAGGAGGACTCATTCACATGATTGCCACTGCAACATATGCAGTATGAATCCAGCAATACCAATTTTTCCCTTCACCACTCTGATGTTTCATTGAGTTTTCATGACAACTCCCAATGATTTCTTAATTGCATTTCCTCACACAGATTAACATATAAGATGAGGCATATGTTTAGACTGCAGGTAGATGAGCAAAGATTCCTTGAATAGTTTGCATATGCATTATGCACACACACAAACACACACATATTAACCATCTTCACCTCACAAAGAAAATGATGAGCCATGAGTGACTGGTGTCCCAAAGGAATTCAATCCACCTTTGAGGATTGGAATTGGCCTTTCCCCCAGGAAATATGGGATGGAGGGGACTTCAAAGTGTTGCTTTCCCAAAACAGTCAGAGCAACATCCAAAACTCCATACTTACTCCTCCATTAGGTCTTTTCCTTGGAAAAGGTAAAATGAAGGGAAATGATTGGTGCTGCTTGCTGAAGGTGCTTTCTGTGCCTATGCGCCGGCTGGGCAGTTGGAATTCCAAACATCTGGAAGATGCAGAAATAGGCCAATATATATAATTCCTCTATAAGTCCCAATCAGCTCCAGCCTGGAGGGGGTATTGCAGTACAGGTTTTGGGTGGTGAGGGAAAAGGCCAAAGAAAGAATAAGAGTATACATAAAGGGATAGTTTCACCCTTTTGTTTTGTTTGGGGTCAACTCACAATTGGCTTTGCCTCAAAACTGACCTTTCCATGGGTGAAGAGCTCTCCATAGCACAATGTCCCCCAATCTGGTTTAAACTATTGTAACCCAAAATTACAATCCTATACCCATAGAGACATCCCATTGAACTCGTTGGAGTTATTCTAAGTAGACATATGTAGAATTTCACTGTACATGCTACAGTACTAACAGTTATATAGATGTCAATGAGTCAGGAAGTAAATGTATTAGCAGCATATCTGTGTAGATACAAAGTACAATGTCTTTTTAATGGTATGATACAATTTTTTTTAGATAGATAGATAGTGAAAGAGAATGATAAAGAGGGAGAGAGAGAATCCATACTTAACCTTGTACTTTCAGAGAAATAAGCTCCACTGAACACAGTGGGACTAACTTCTGGGTAAACATAGAAAGGATTGTGCTACATGTTTCCTAAGAACCAGATATTTCTGTTTATTTTAGCAGAAATAACATGTGCCTGATTGGAGGAAATGTAGCATGAATTAACAGATACAACTGTAATTTCTTCACGTTTGGGACATAGCGAGCATTCGGAAACACAAAGAGTAGGGGGAGTGCTAGAATAAAACATAATTAGCCTTAATGACCATGAGAAGTGACATTTCAGAATAGATATGGTACATAACAAATTTGCACCCATTCACAAGCACAAGCACTCGTTCTTAAAATAAATGTGCTAATATGTCCTCCTGGTCTGTAATAATCAATTAGACATTAGTGTGGTTTCTAAGTATTTCAGTGGCTGGGAACCTCTACACATTACTTTAAAACAAGTCTTAACCATCTGTTTTACCCTCTAATTACAAATGCAACAAGAACATAATTCACAATTGCATCATTAAAAAGACATAAGGGATTTAATGTATGTCTGTGTTCCCTTTTAATGTTGACAGCATCTGTTATGTTTTTGAGAGAGAAACACAGATAATTTTTCTCTCTTTCTCCCAGAGGGTTTGGAAACTGGAGTTTTATAAGGCATTGCTATTAAAATCATGAGTGTGTATTATTGAAAATACACACAGGGCCAGTTGACATGTTGTACTGTATTTACTTTTAAACTAACGATTGTGTATGAAAAGAATGATACCTTTGGAATCCATGTATTGTGTTACTGAATAAATAAGGGCACATTTTCCATATCCAAGCACTATTTACATATGAGAGATCAACTGTTCCTGGACACTAGGTAAAATCTTTCTGTTCACACAATAGCAATATATAGCATTTATTTTTCTATACCGCCTATCAAATAGTGTTATCTAAGCGGTTTACAATGTATTTTAGCTAATTGCCCCCAACAAGCTGGGTACTCATTTTACCAACCTGCGAAAGGATGGAAGGCTGAGTCAACCTTGGAGCCTGGCAGGATCGAACTCACAACCTTGTGGTTGCAGTACTGGCATTTAACCATTGCGCCACCAGGGCTCCCTGGTGATCAAACACAAGTTTGATCATGAATGACACTGAATTTCAAGACTGGTTTATTGGATGAGAAATGAAATCTTGGCAACAGCTCCACTCCTGCTTCTGGTTTTCTTCTTCTTCCTGTTTCAAAAATTATCCTGCAGACAAAAGATGAAACAACAAGATAGTGACCAGACAAGGTCTGCTAATGATGGATGAGTTTCTTAGTTTCATTTTCACCCACTTTCTATTTGTTTCAAAAATCCTCCCTAAAGCATCAAATTCTTTTCATCCTCTTAACGGAGAAATGTAGAAGTTCTGATAAGTTTTTGTATTAAAAATAACAAGGAACAAACAGAATTCTCAGACATGTGTATTCAACAAATTCAATATGCCTGGTTGAATTCTGTTCTCAGTATAAAGAGCTCCGGTACCTGTCTAGTTGTTGATGGTGGTGAACCTGTTATAAAAAAAGAAATGAGGACATTATTTCACCATCATGAACACAGCTCAATAATACACAGGAATTCAGACCCAGGCTTTTAAAAGAACACTTGTTGAAGCCATCTGGCTGTCATTTGAGAGTATCAATCTTTCATTCTCATACTTTTGATTTGTTTTTGCCCCCACCCAACTTCTGATAGTAGATAGGACAAAAAAAAATGGATTTAAGTATAGTCTTAATTTTATTTAAGTTAAACCATTTTGTAATGAGGAAAGCGGTTAGCTACACCAACATCAAACTGTGCAGTCCTAGAGGTAATCCCACAAGGGCAATCTGAGGGTGAAACATTTCAGCTCAAAGACACATTTGAGGCAATGCCTTATCATATCCAGTCACACCCAGATTCCCCAAATGGATATACAGAGGAGAGGTTACAGTTGAATCACAGTAGGGTTGGTTAGCCCTTGTTGTATTCCACATGTCAGTTACTCCAAGGGCAAATCTAAAAAAGAAGTACACCCAATGGACACACGTGAATACATTATCAGGTGGACAAATTCTTCAGAGGTTCATCAGAAAGTATAAATTTGCATACCCATTTTGAATTGCACTGTGCCACCTAACTGCAAACAAATATTCAATAACCCAAATTCAGAGTAAGAAAAGATCTCAATGAATAGAAGTCCAATTAGCTAAATTCAAAATGACACAATACTTGGTATAAATAGCCAAGTTAACCATGAAATAGAATGAAAAATCTCCCCATGGCAAAACAGACCAATTATGATAGCCCATTCAAACATTCCTGCTTAAGCCCAAATATGGCAACTTGGTGAAGCCATGCTGATGTCTCAATAGGATGGAAGGTGTGTGTCACAGAACAGTCCTTCATGAAAATGAAAATGAATTTTGGATAGTTCTGCTAAGAAAATGAATCAAATGATATTATCATCCATATGCACACAAGAAATATCAGAAAGTTTTTTTCCTTATGTTTCCAACAGCCCTAGAGATGTTCAGTCACCAGCAGTCTACCCAACCATTGATTTCATAATGTTCCTAAACTACAAGGAAATATTAGAAAGAAATATACTTTCATGAGTCCATTGAGTTGCAAGATGTGATTGGTTACCAATGAATGCCCATAAAATTTAAAGACTACTTCACTTGAGGTGCTTATCTCCAAATAAATGCCAGATAGCTTTTGAATGTGGGAAGGAGGGAAAACAATAGCAGATAAGGCTGGATGTTTCAGAAAGTTGATAGACTGAACCCTCCTGAGTTTTCAAAGAACTTTCTTTAAAAATCTAGAAAGGACAGGGCATTGTGAATCATAACTATGGGACTGTCCTTCACTATGACAGTTGAATACAGGGAAAGAAATATTCAACTTCTGGATAGCACCAAGACGTGACTTTTTATTCATTCTTCTGCTTTCATATGTTTTACTGAGTAACAGCAGATAAAATAACATGGGATAAGAAATAACATATTTAACCACAATGCAAACATTGTGGTATAAAGAAAACATTGATTTAAATCAAGAATAAACAACTAGCTGGAAGTCTAGATGGGTGCATTAGCCTCCCCAGGAGACCCTGGGGGCTGCACCTACACTGTATCCATTTCTGGAAAAAAAATTGCTCCTAAGTTCCTTCAAGTTAACCTTGTGGCATACCTACCATATTATGAGCCTTTTCAGTGCCCCCAGAGGTAATTTTGGATCAAATTGAGGCCATTTTTTAAAAACTGCAAAATAATTGTTGTGAGCCGGGGGGGCCTGGGGGTTCTAAACATGATGGAAATGCCTGTCATAACTCACCTCTGGAATCTAAAGAACTGGGCACAGAGGAACCAAATTGCCAGGAGTTTATGGCTTCAGATAACGACACCCTCTCCAAGTCTGAGGAGCTGGGGGCTGAAGCAGTTGAAGGACCAACTTCTCAGCAGGACATTATAGACACTGAGGATGCACTTCCACACTCTGAAAATTTCAGGAGAGACAAGAGGAGGCTTTGTAGGTCCCAGTATTTTTTCAATACAAAACTCTGACTCATTAAGTAACTGGTGTTCAGAGTGAGCTGCCTATAAATCTCCCTTGTGTCTTTGTTGCTTGTAACCACGCTATCTCAGTGACAGAATGTACTCTTGCATGTGTTTGGCCTTGTAGTGGCTCCAATTGATAACTGTGTGTCTGGTTGACTTCATTTATCTGGATCACTGATTTTATAAGTGTCTTGCTCTTGTTCCTTCCTCCTGTGATTGACTTGGATTGGATTGACTATGCCATAGCTCTTTGCCTTACAACCAACTGACTCTTGGGTAACTTGCTGACTGTAGCATAGGACAATGGCCTCTGTTTTAGAGAACATTTTGCACTTTTGAATCCTATGGGGCCCTTGGGACCACCAAAATCTCTAGCTGGTGACATTTGGCCACGTGACCACTTTGTTCGCTCCTGATTTAAACCGAGAGCACAGATCCCATCAGTGCCCTTCTTGGCTTACAACATTGTTACTGCAATTTTCCAGCTCGGACATGTGGGATACCAGATATCATTTTGATATCAATAATTTGGCCTCCTTTACCTATTCCTCTCCACGTGCTTGCGAGGCCCCCGGACAAGCATGCAAACAGGCTCGGCCGATAATCGCTGTAATATTCCAAATCAATACAGGCAGGCCCAAAATAGCCAGACTGCTGCTTCAGGAGACCTCAAGGCAAGTACCCTCATTATGTATGCACATTACTTACAAAAGAACTCCCTGCCCTGAGCAGGCAGCTTGATGAGCCGAATACTCAACTGTCAAGCACTCTGCGTTTGCATACTGGCTGTTCTATTGACAGTTCAGACTTAACTCAATCATGCTAAATTCTGACCTTTCGGAGGCTTTGTCTCCAGCCCAAAACTCATTGTTTTCCCCAAGAACAGACTAGCCCGTGGCTGCAATTTCCCCTATAAGAACCCCTGACTTTGAGCACTTGTTTGGATTGCTCAGATTGCTGGGATTGCTCAGATTGCTGGGATCGCTCCTGACTTCCATCCAGCCTTGCTGCTGCTTTGCTTGGCGAGCCTTCCCCTCAGTCCCATGTACTGAGAGCCTCCATATCTACGAACTCTATCTTCAGACTACCGGGGCTTCAGGACAGGTACAATATTTCCCATACCAAAAACCTCCTCTAAAAATCCTTCTATCTAACTCCAACCTTTATTTCTATAGTTATCTATGTGAGTGTGTTGCATACACGTGTTTGACTGTATTTTAATAAAAACAACAATTATTTTACTTCTGTCTGCCGCTTTATTCGGCCTGACCCCGTAGACATTGGGTTCAAGATCTCACTATGTTACCCTGCCTCTCGCAGTGCTAACTTGTGCTCTTTGACTAATTTCCCCAACTTATATAATTTGGGAAGCATTTAGGTGTCCCTTGCGGGACTGCCAGAAATCAGGGTAACAATACTCATTCTGATTTTAACTGTGTTGAAAGCAGGAAAAAAAAGTGTGTGTGTAGGGGGAATCAACCACATATCTCCACCCTGAACTAAAGTGGACCAAGACTGTGGAGAGAATGTGAAGGCAAGGCAAGAAGAGGTACTACTGTCCTTTTCGGCCTCTGAGCTGTAGTCTGCAAGGTACCTCAGAGGACTGCTATCAGTATAGAGGAATCACATGAAGGATGGGGACAGAGAGAAAAATCAAGATCAGAGGAGACAGATTCCCATGACAAGATTTGGAAGGAGGAAGACTTTGATGAGGCTTCACTATGTGTGACTTGTTTTACATTTGCAGGCATGTAGCACAACTCAAAGATTAGTATTACTCAATAATAGCTAGTCGTCTGATTGAAGACTGGGAAGATTATTATACTGCCGAAATAAAATAGCTTCTAGATACCCTGGAGTGGCTTTTCGGTTGGTTGGTTGTTTGCTTGCTTGTTTTGACTTTCTTGGTAGTTCATTTTTGTCACAAGATCTAGCCAATTCATCCTACCGTCAGAGGCAAAAACAAGGGACCTTTTCACATTCCTCACTTACAGTACTGTGACCCTGCTTTAACTGCTATGGCTACATGCTATGGAACCCTGGTGTGTGTACTTTGGTGAGACACAAGAGCTGTCTGATCAAGAATTCTAAGTACTCCCCCAAACTGCAAATCCCAGGATTCCATAGGCTGTTGCCATCACAGTTAAAGTGGAACATAGCACTATAATTGTGTAGAATGTAAGGGCCTCAGAAGAAATCATTACAATTTCGCTTACAGAAACTGACCAGACTGCCAGCTAAATCTTACTTCACTGCTAGGGAGGCGCTGTCCTGTCACCAGTGTTGAAGTAAGATTCAAATGCAAGTCAAGTTAATAGGTGCAACTGAAATGGCAGAGACAGCCATTTCCTCTTTTGCTTCAGAGAGCAAAAGAGTTTTTAAAAAGGTTTCAAATTTTGTTCAGAACTGTAGGGGACAATAAGAAGATAAAACCAATGGCAGTTGATGAACAGAGTTCAAGTGGGTTCAAGTGAATCTTTGTTCTTGCCTTGAAGTTTTGGGAAGCAGCGGTTGAAGAAGAAGTTCTTAAAAGCCAGCAACATTATCAGTTGGTTAAGACATGTTAGAATTTGAAATTATATAACTCTGTTTAGAAAGTTAATTATGTATGTATGCATGTATAAATCTGTAGTACTTATAGGAGGGGAAAGAATGAGTCAAGCAGAGTAAACAAAAGTTAAATACAAGGATAATAAATGAAAAGGAAGTTTATGAAACAGATATATGAACGGACTCCAAGGAAGGATAAGAATAAAGTAGAAATACAATTTACGTTATGTTTTAATCTTATTTCACTTAGAAAATTTAATGAATGTAAGTAGGGCCATTTCCATGCTAGACTGTTATAGCACTATTATTCCACTTTCAACATCCTATGGAATCCTGGGGTTTTCAGTTTGGGGAGGGGCTGGTTGGCCGTTCCCTAAACTGCAAACCCCAGGATTCCATAGAATGTTGAAAGTGGAATAATAGCACTATAACAGTTTAGTGCAGAAATGGCCTATATTACAAGAAGATTGTCATAAGGAAACTTGGAACTTCTTTACTTAAAGAATGTACATTATGGAGACAATGTATTTATACAATGTTCATTTTTTCTTGTTTTCTTGTTTCTTAATAAAAATTAAATTGAAAAAGAGCCAGTGACATGGGTGGGGTGTAATTTTCCCTCTCATATTTATTATTTTCCTTGAACCCTCTTTTTATTTATTCAGAAGGAACACAGCCCACTTTTGATAGTGGCATCCTGCTAGTTATGGTGTTGTAAGTTAGACTTAGGATATCATAACTGCTTTGTATTCTCATTGGTGATTGTGGCACTATTGCCAAGACTGCAAATGACCCTGAAACCTACCTTAAAAGCCAGTCAGCAATCCCAAGAGACAAAGGTCTGTTTTGCTGGCAAGCAGAGTACTGCAGGATGACATGATGATTGTTCCCATAAAAAGTTGTGATGGGACCCTGCAGACAGTGCTGCTGGGATGATTCTGCTGCTCACAGATTCACTTGCTGGTAGGAGGGGGCTTGCCACATTACCCTACAGCATCCCACTGCCAGCAGCACAAACCTCTGTTGCTTAGGATAGATGACTGGCTTTCAAAGTAGATTTCAGGGGTCAGATGAGGAAATAAAGCATAA
This sequence comes from Iguana delicatissima, assembly GCA_948472985.1. Taxonomy (NCBI): domain Eukaryota; kingdom Metazoa; phylum Chordata; class Lepidosauria; order Squamata; family Iguanidae; genus Iguana; species Iguana delicatissima. The sequence continues at coordinate 1,232,501 of CAOKZL010000092.1, read as the reverse complement.
CGAAAGCACTGTGTCTACATGTTTGATGCAGGATCTTGCCCTTGGTTTATTATTTGGTCTTTATAATTAGGAATAACTCCAATCAAATTTTCTACTGTATACACTGGATTATTCCTAACAATCTTTGGTAGCTCCATATTGAGAGCAAACATTTTACTTGAATTCAGCTAATGAACATACAGTGAGTTTATAAACGACAGTGTTATATAATACAAGATACATTGCAGTTTCAAAGATCAGCCATCAGAGTCAATAACTGATTTCCCAGGGGTTGCTTACAAGCTAACTCATTAGGAAAACAGGAGCTTTTATGTCAATGAAGTTGTGATTTGGGAGCAGAGTCATCAAAATAAATGTTTACTAGTTAGGAAAACATTTTTTCTACCACCAGTAAGATTTAATTAAGAACTTATGCATTAGAATTTATTTTTTAACATGTGGGAATGTTAATGAAATACAGGACCTCAACTGGATATGTTTATTAATTTACCCCACGAAGCATTTGCCCCATATGAGAGACAAAGAAAGCTGGCAAATAAAAAAGAACATGCAATGCAATGTTTGTTTGTGTCCCCCCCCCATAAATGACAACACATAAGCGCTTATTCTTCAGAGACACAGAAAATAATTGTTTAAGGAAGCATGGTAGAAAGATTCTAAGACCAGAATCCTGTTGGTGAAATCTATTTGTGTTGCTTTATGGTTGTTGTAGACAGAAGTATTCAGCACCTCTGTCTGCAACAACCCTGTGCCTACACAACCTACCTCCAGGCCACTTGGGTACTCCTCAGGTCATTTAATGGTTGGGAGAGGGCAGGAGGTAGTCAGGTAGCCATAGCAACATCCAGCTATGTTTCTGCAGGTAAATCTATGAAGAAGAAGGGCATTCTTTGGAGGTCTGAGAGGATGAAGTACTGAAGTTCTTTATCCATTTGCAGAAATATTCTCAGATTCCTCTTGGCCACCCTTGTCCTCCCCCAGGCATGAAATAAGCATTCAGAGGTGCCTTGGCTGCAATGAGGCAGGTGGTATGCACTGAAAGAGAAGGACAGAACAGAGACACACTTGCTGGGTGCCCAATACAGAATTTTGGCCCTTATTCCTTAGTTACCTAAAGAGAGAGGGAAGTCCATAGGACTGCTATGTTTATTTTATGATTCTGTACTTTGTGAACCCAAATGAAGTGTGTAGTACAGCCTACAACACCAGTTTAATGAAAAGTAAGCCTGAGTTGAAGAGGAATTATTCCCAAGTCCATGCTTGTCAGCATGACCACAACCTTGGTCTCTCACTTAAATATATTGGCCAGAACCCACTTGGAAAATTACAGATGTCTAACACAGTTACTCAGTGACTTCTTGCCCAACTCTCCCCAGTTCTCACTTACTGGGCAGCAGCTGCTATGATGATGGAGGTCCATTCTCTTGTTGCTTAGGAAACATCTGACCGACATTCCAATCCCTTCCAGTGAGTGATCTCCATCGCAACAGGCAGAAGTAGAGTACCTGTTGCAATTTCCTCTTGCATCAGAGACCACTTGTGTGAGAGGTGGTGGAAATATCAGTCAGCTGCTTCCTAAGTGACAGGGAAACTGACTCCCATTGATTGCTTCTTCTCAGTAAATGGGGATTGTTGAAATTTCATAGTCTCAATAGATCCCTAAACTAGGCATACATAGGTGTTGTGTCCCAGGCAGACCAGGCAGCCAAGTAGCAAACTGGCAGGGCAGAGCTTACTCACCAGCAAGAGCAAGAATGCTCCAAACAAAAGTCAAATCAAAAATGGAAAAATGCAAAAATCCCTTTTATACTAAGGGTGGAATATAGATTAAGCAGAGAATATTAAGGTAGATTACAATAACAAAAAGAGATTTCATACTAAAGAGATTTAGAATAAGAAACTTAAAAAGGAGATTGGATTGGGGAAAACACATTAACAAAGAAAGTAAGGCTAGAGGGGGAGGGGGAAGGGATAGAGAGAAAGAAGGGAGGGAAAAAGATGAATTGATGGCATATAAAATATATTGTTAATATGGGGGAGTAGGGTAGAGAGGGAGGGAGAGAAGGGGATGATTGAACAGCATATTTATGGAAGAAAATAATTATTTAATATTGCACTGAAAATATTAGTAAAGTTATTTAAGAAATGACTGGGAATGATATGGATAAAGGTTGTGCAACATGTATACAATACTCAATATTTGTGATTTTTAGTCTATCTGAAATTTTAATAATAATAATAATAAGAACAAGAACAAGAACAAGAAGTGCAAAGTCCCAAAGCACACAAATCCACAAGGGCAAATCTAGATCAGTGTCAGGCAAGCAGAGGTCCAAGAGAGTCAGGAAGACACAGCACAGGAAAGATCAATTGCTGACCCTGAAGAGATAAGTCAACTTTTGTCTTTTATAGGTTAATGATCTTGCCACAGGTATTCCCTCATTAAAACCTGTTTGTGTCAGGGTCTCCAAAGCAAGACATGGCAATAGGGGTCATGAATATGAAAAAAGTCACAAATGTGTAACTCTAGATTATACATTCATAACTGCCCAAGAGGATTCCAGCCACTGCCTATGGATGTGTTTCAAATTTAAATGTTCAGATTTAAAATGCCATTTTCTGGAAGATAAGTAGTCCCCTCTCAAAAAAATAAAGCCTTAATTGTAGGTTTTAATTCTGTAACCTGTTGTAGCACCATATTCTACATCTAGTAAGTTGACATTGATAACATCAAATTATTACAATTTGGTCCTGTTGGATCTTGTCGGAGATGCTTGTTGCATCACACCACACTATTGGTAGATGGTTGGGTGTGTCATTGCCCACTACCCACCTCTCCAGCACTTCAGAAATTCCTCTGTTGAGAGAGCTGCATGGCTTCAAAATTAGTTTTGGTGGTTGCAGTGGGACAATTACTATTAAGGTGAATTCCAAAATTTATAGGCTAAGGATGTTGTAATTACTGATCAGAGCTCAAGGTCTCATTTCCCCTATCATTAATGAAGTTCTGTAAATTTTTGTTGTAAAAAGAGTGAAGTTAGTACTTATCAGGAGGAATATGTGTGGCAGTTAGGCACTTACTGGAAAAAAATAATTACAAATCTCACTTCCATATTGAGTGTGCCAATCACAATTACACCACACTATTCAGCTTTACCATTCAGCTTCTGGAAGTCAGGATCCTGGGATGAACCTTGGGAGTGATGCTCATGAGGCTCAAGCGGGCCGAACACGCATTTTTTTTATTTTCGGCTCTGAACCGAAAATAATGCGTGCTCGTGCAATGCTCACGGTGGCCTCATACACTTACCTGTGTGCGGTGCGTTGTCCCAGGCGAGCGGGTCGAGCTTCCACCCCCAGTGCAGCCTACAGCTCCCAGACTGCACTGCGGAAGGAAGGGGCAGGGCGCGAGAGCGACAGTCTTGCTACCAGGAAGTGACCTGCGATACGAAGGAGCGGGGAAGCATCAGCGTTTCGAATGAGGTTTCTTGCGCGAGCTGCCCTCCCCCGTCGCGCAAACGGGTAAGATGCAAAAAGGGCCGTAGTCTTTGAATAGGAGAGCTAACACAGGAATAGGGGGATATTTCTATTCCTGATTTGCTGACTCACTCTCCCAGACTAGTCCTGACACATCTTACATAGTTGTGAATAAAGATTAGCAATGTTTTTGCCACAAGGGTACACATTCTCCAGTTTTCTTGCTCTCAACTCTGGAAAAAAAGAAAAGGGCTGTGTCCAAATCTCCAGCTCAACTAGGATAGAAACAGGTTGCTACAATTCGCAAGCATAAATTGATTTGTTGCTTCAGCTTGCAAAGACTCTCCAGGATGTCCTTGTATTTATTTATTTAGCTTCTTCCTTCCCTCTCAGTAGTTGCCATGTTTGGATTCACCTTCTGTTCTCTTCTGCATCCACCTTCTGTCTGAGAGAAAGTAGAACAGGTCAAATGTTCCTTATCCCATCTTACTGAATAGGTGAGGAGAATGCATTTTGCCTTGATCTGGGAACAGTCTCTTCAGTCAGGTCTTCTATCTTAATCTCCAGACAGGAAAATATGTATGTTTGAATTACAAGTGGTGAGCAAGTGGTATTGATATTAGTGGTGATTAAGTGGTATTGATATTAACAGGGACCATCCCTATGTCTCAGGTTTTGACCTGGAAACCTTAGGGTCTGGGATGATCCTGAACTTGAAACCCTAGTTTCCAGCTAGGCTGATAAAGATGAAAAAGAATTTTATCCAAATGTATAATTGGCTTCATCACTTAGAACCTATGTATAGGGGAGGAGTCTACAAACAGCAAAGGATACAGTGCACACAGTACTGTGTTAAATATATTCAGATGCTTTGCTAAAGTAGCAATACCTTATTACCAGGAGGCAACCTGACACTCAACAACTGTGTATTGTTATTCCATGGACAAAGTTTTACCTCCTAGTCTGAGCTGGAACCTGAGTACAGTTGGATTTCATGGTTCTTGAACAAATGTATATAGAACTATATAGGACTACAGCTGAATTGACACTTTTTGATGTGTTGGATTACAAATCCCACCCATATCCAGTTGCATTATGTGGGAATAACATTAGGGTGGAAAGAAAGTGTTATAGAAGTGTGATAATGGGGCTTCCCATTATCTAAGCTTAGCTAAAAGGGGGATACTTCCCTCTTCAGGCAAATCAAGGGTTAATGAGGTGTTGGGATTAGATTACATTTTAGTGTGGGTCAACATCACAGGGTGAGAATTGACCAATCAAAAAGGAAAGAGGTGAGCATCTTCGGGATGCTTCAAGATGCTTCCAGGGAGAAGTTATAAAACTTCTGAGGAAGGCCATGTGGCCAACAGAAGAACAGAGAGAGAACAAAGGAATCTCCAAGAGATGAGATCTGGCCAGTTGTAGGCTGCAGGCAGGCATGCCGCGCCTCCTGGCTCTCTCTTCTCTCTTAGACCATCTAAGCCTGTGAACCTAATTGTGAGTAACTAGGAATAAGATAGTTAGTCGCGTTAGGGCTGTTTATTATTTTGGAGTGGCTGATCTTAAGAATGTATCTGTGCTTTTATATCTGTTTTTGTAACTACTTGTAACTTAAGCGTGCCTGGGAGGGGGAAGCCTCTCATGTGTATTATTGTCTTGTTTATTTGCATGCCTTGAATAAATGCTTTTCTGTAAAACCTCTTGTTTCCTCTCCATTCCCACGCCATCCTTCGGCACACGCTAGATAGGAACTCTCTCACTCAGAAGGGGGGAGGTGAGAGGGAAGGAAAGGTCCTTAGCATAGAGATTGGCAATCCACTGAACAGGCTCCCACTGTACTGCTCAGATATTCAGAATTCAATGGGTGATGGCAGCAAGAATTAATAATGCTGGAGGAATTACCAGCCTTTTTCAAGGATGAGAGTCAACCTTGGGAGGCTGGCATGAACTCCAGTATGACAAGAAGGACTATTCTGTAATGTGCAATATTTGAATTGAGCAAGTAGAAAAACCAGAGAAGATTTGCCTTTATTTTTCAGTGATATAATGGTAACAGTAATGGTGAAATGCTAGCATCAAGTACCCCAATAAGTCACATTCTGGATGGCAACAACAATACAAATAGCAATCTTCTGTGCATTCAGGATAATAAATAAGGTAAATCCAGCTGTCCTGATTTCACAGGTACAATCCTGATTAATCCTTTTTCATTCTATGTTTTCAGCTGCTTTTAAAATGTCCTAATTTCTCTCCCTCTTCCTGCTTTCTTCCTTTTTTCTCAGCTTACTTTAGTTGCTTCAAAGTAGTAGTAGTAGTAGTTTGCATTCAACTCAGCATTCAGCTCAGCAGGGAGCAAGCCAAGAAAGGGGCAGAATCTTGCCTTTCCCAGTAGGCTCAGGTGAAAGCAAAGTGTTGCTACCTCTCCTATCTTGTGTGTTCTTCCTCATTAATAGCTGTTGCCATCTTGTCCACACTTGTACATTTCTCGGCCACATGTGTCCCAGTTTTCATCTGCAAAATGTTGAAGCGTATGCCATTCCTTTTTTTAAGAAAAATAACATTCCATGCTTTGTACTGAAGGATCAATAGTAGGGGAGGCACATGTGGCCTTTGAGATACAGGTTGTACACCTCTGCTTCAAGCATCCTTGAGAATATCACTCCAAAGCTTTAGTACAGCTTGGAAAGTTATACTCCTGATACACATTCAGGTTGCAGAAATATGCCATGTTCATACTATAGTGGGACCATGATTGTGACATGTCCTCCCCATACCTTTTTAACTTTATCTCTGGAATGCAGGATGGGTTGGAATGAGACAATAATGTGATCTTTGTTTCAGTCCATGAAACTGCAACCAATAAAAGCTGTGGACATTTCTCATCTACTTCTGTCAATACATACGCACTGCTCCCATCCCAATTTCCTGCTGCATGTGCAATCACAAATCCACATCAAACATCATCAAAGTCCCCCCCCCGCCTTTTTTCTTGCATGTGGGAATTGCAGTTGTATAATACTTTTAAAATCATGACTGGTTTTTGGCTTACGCGAAGCTTGCAAGTTTTATCATGAATCTAGTATATATACTATTAAAACCACGAACATACAAATCTATAAACTGTGTACATGTTTGTGTCAAGTTTTACTCTGTTACACACCTCAAATCCATACTGATGTAACAATGAGATTCTATTTTTCCCCCTCTAGAAATAAATAAATGAAGAATTCTTACAGCCACAGTTTGGCAGAGTCACTATATGCATACACACACACACATCACTTTTTCATGTTACAGTATAAAATGTTTAAGACTCAGTATTTTATAGCTCTTCTGTTATATAAAGCATATTTTATTATCCTATTATTGTGTTTTGAGGAACCATTGGAGAAAGAGGCCTGTGCATTATATTATCTAGACAAGTGATACGCTCTCTTAGAAATAGTGGAGGGGGCATCACAATGATAATGGCCCTATGGGGTATACAGAAGGGGGCATAGTTCTTTACTTTCTTTCCTCTTTTTTTTTTTTTTTAAATTATCTAATAAATGTCTGCTGAGAATGTTGCTTCGCCTGATAGAGATGCTGACATTTTGTTTGGCCCTCTTACCAAAATAAAAATGCAACTGTAGAATACCACTTCAGAACTGTAAATGCTATGGAATATAATAGAATTGTGCATTGCTTTCAAAGCAAGTACATGGCCACCAGCGCCAAACCTCTCTGGTTTTATATGTTGAGCAGAAACTCAAGAGAATAACCCTCACAGTGTCTGGAAGAATTATGTTGCTAAGGGATTCTGGGAAGCTGTTGACCAAAAAAAGTAATTTTTCCAAGCTTTACCCTGATAGGGTAGAGCAATCAATCAATATTCATTCCTATTAACATTCATCAGATGGAAAATTCTAATGGACAACAATTATCACAATAAATTTCAAAGCTCCAGAATAATTGAAAACTATCACTCTAGCTTAGGCTGCCTTATGTTCAAAGGAGGCACATGGGCATAATGTACAAAACATTTATACATCAGAAAATTTCTATATAATGCCTTGACTACATCATCCAGGGACTGATAGAAACATTCTACAATGGTAAAACTGTCCATGTGCTGAGCATTAATTTTCCAGAGCTGGAAAATGTGACTCTGCATTCCAAAATTCACTGGAAATCAATAAACGTATTAACATCTTTGGAGAGAATACTTACATGATGCAATATGTTAGTTACCCACTATGATTTTAACTATTCCCTTGGTAAAATGTTATTTTTTAATGTGATCTTCAGATATTTCCACATGTATTTTGAGGATCTTTTCAATAACTTAAGCTGGCAATTCTTTTTTTGATGCACTGTACAAGGAAATGGTACAGAGAAAATGGAAAGGAAAATGAAATGTCCTTAAAATGAATGATATACCACAGCAGCAAAATATTATGTGATATGGAACAGGGTTGCAGATTTTTTATCCAAATGGTCCCTTCCTCGGATCGAAGGAGTCCTTCAGAGGTGGATGCTAGGATCCAACTATCAAGCATTCTAAAATGGCAGATGAGGTGTTCCCTTTCACTCATACCAAAACTGATGGTGTAATCCATGTTGGTTTGCTGAGATCAGTGTGAAGGATTTACTGCAAGGGAACATTCAAATATTTCTTCTTATTTCAGCAACCACAGCAGGTAAAGTGATAGTGGACAAAGCCCAGACTGACATTTCTGCATTATTTGTAGTGGATTGGCAAGGGTTTCTGGTCCCCAGATATCTAACAATAGCAATGATTAGGGAAAAGAACAGTTAGAACAAAGCAGAACAACCTAACTGACAAAGAATGCCTTTATTGCTGTTGTTCTTGAAAATGTCTACTACTACAAAATATTTTGTTCTTGGATTATTGCTCAACAGCCTCTTGATCCTCAAGAAAAAAAAAAAAAGGGAGAAGAGAAGAGAAGAGAAGAGAAGAGAAGAGAAGAGAAGAGAAGAGAAGAGAAAGTGGCCATTCATTTGAGCCACTGTTTTCACCTAGCTCTGGTTGGTGGGTTTGAAGCATGCTTTTTTTTAAAAAAAAAAACAGTTGCCACAAGCCTGAAGTCTGCTCATTCTTGAAACAGATGGCAGAAAATGGTTTACCATTGGCCCTACGTAAGGGACTCTAAGAACTAAACTAGATATATTTGCTATGGTGTGTTTAATTGGAATTCTGGAGTGCTTTAACCATTTATCTTTGCATTGGTTCCAGACAGAATTCCACACAGACACAGACACACATCTGCATTCGTTGCATTATGAATGGCAGGGATGGCCCACATTCTGGAGAGGTTCCTCTCCATACTTGATTAACCTTCAGGCAAGAAGACTAATACTAGGGCCATGTCTGATATCTTACCAGTTTGCCAGAGCCCTTGGAAGCCCAGGTATATCTCTATAGCATTATGAGCTGGTAGACTTAGTGGGGCGGTTATTTATTTGTTTGTGTGTGTTTAAAAAAATAAAATCAATAATGCAAGAGATAAAATGCATTTCAGAAGTTCCATCTGGTTTAGCTCTGGGAGACAATCTTGAGAATCGAATGGGAAATCTTTTTTTTTTTTTTTTTTTGAAAACATGCTTCTTCAGGGATCCAGTGGTCAACCTACAGATCCAAATGTTTTGCTCTACCACACCAAAAATTAAAACAAAACAAAACCTTACAAGCTGTCTACTGAAGAAAATTAGCCTACCAAGTAGAAAAGTTTAGCCTACTATTTTCTGTCATATTATTTTATTGTTATACATTGTTTTCATGAAAACCATTCAAATTTAAGCCAACATGAGCAATTTAAAATGTTTTAGCCAGAAAACAATATTACAAATAGTTCTGTTCTTTATTTGATTTGACCCCATGATTGCAGGGCTCTATCTCAGTGGTCCCCTACAGCAACTAATATATGAACTTGCTAACTCTCGACCCTTTGTTGGGGGATGTACAGAACTATCTCTTCTGGTATACAACCATTCTTGTGTTCCAGACTGGGTTCAATGGCAAAGGGCAGATAAGGTAGTTGAAGGCCAGAACAACGGAGACTTTCCTATAGAACAAACTGAGAGATTAATCCATATACAAGACTTACTGAGGCACACTGAACTGGGAAAGTTAATATAATAGTGTTTTGGAAATGAATACAAGAAACTGTGCGTGAAATCCCATCTGCCTAAAGAAAACCTGCTTGAAGGAAAAAAACGGTTGAATTTTACTGTGCAAAAATATACACTGGTGGTATTCAAATGCCTCCTGCTAAGCTTGTTGGGTTGGAAGGAGATGATATTCTTGGGATGCTAATAATTCAGGAGAGAAATTTGACAAGTGTAAGTAGTACAACAGACCTATAACCTTTTGGTTTGAGACCAGAGGCCTTAACCATGACCACCACTTAGGAGATAACCTCCTAAGGACCTTTAATAAGCAAGCTGTTTCCATCCCAAGCATTCTTTGTGTGTGGGGGTAGGTTTTATGACACTCTTTACATATCCTCCAACATTTCCCAGATGAAAAATGAAGCACATGTAACTGAGGCACATCAGAACGGGGTCAAAAGCCTTGAGTTTAGGAACTGAAAAAAGAAAACAAAATCCTAATGAGCCTATTAGGAAGGTCAGCACTCTCTCCACTTCTTCCTACTAAATTAACTGAGTGCAAACTACATTCTGAGCTTGCAGCAATGAAGTATGCTAAGAATGAAGGAAAAAAGTGGAAGAAGGAGAGAAAAAATGGGACATTTTAAAGGAATTGAAAAAAATGGCATGGCAGAGGTTTACTCTGGACCATCCTTGCCAGATGGGGACAATTGGAGGTTACCACCCTTTCTGCAGAATGATGGCATCCCAGTATGGGGATGCAAGAGGAGCAGGACCGCAATGATGCTTCCACATGATGTTGTTGCAGTCCCACCCTTTCTGCTTTTCTAGATGGTGCAATCACAGGCTATATCATTGATAGAGAAACTCCATCAATGACCCCCACTTGTGTGAGCCTTCCATTGCAGATGGCCATGCAGAAGGGCTGGAAGTGCAATCTATGTGTTTCCTCTCCTACTACAGCATGGGAAGAAGGCCAGCTGCAGTGTGGAAGGATGGAGCATATCCCCCGCGCTCCCTTCTGCAGGCAGCCAGTAGCATGCAGAGAGGACCATGGAGAACACACTCCCATCCTGGCAGAGGTGCTACCGGGATTGTGATGGGACAACACGGGACGTATAATCATGGGGGGAAAGCCCATGTTTCTATTTCTCTGTTTTCTTTTTCCTTATGACAAGTGACTCTTTAGTCTCAAATTTCCACAGATGTAGTAGTTCAGATGCCACAATTGCATGAAAGCCTTGAGAGTTGGAGGAACTAAGGGGGAAAAACAGCTGGCGAGATTGATGATAAATATGCAACAGTTGTATACTCTGTCCTGTTTAATGAGATTGCTCTGTACCAATGAGACCTTCTATTTCACACTAGCAGCAGTTAAACATTTATTATATTTCCAGAGATAAACATTTCTGTGATATATGACATTGTTCTGCATATGATATGCTATCAAATTAAGACACTTCCTCTGATATAACATCAAGCAGACAACAGTGATTGATTAATCAATAGATGGCCATGGCCTTATTACAGTGAACAAATTAGCCATTTCAGAATATATTGCAATGCTGGCAAGTTTTCTTCTTTACAAATACGTCTCTTAATTGATAGTTTTGACCTTTGGACAACACTGAAAAAGCATCTTCCAATTAAAAAGCTGATCTTTCTTTTTGTGCTTCACAAGTATAGATCAGAGCAAAGAGATCTATGTGTTTTCAGAACAGGGATTTATTAGAAAAAGCAGCATGCTGACTGATAGCTTCAAAAACCTTAGGTTTCTGTTCTTTTAATTTTGTTTAACATAAATAAATGAACTAACAATAAATTAGTGAAGAGTAAAAGAGCAACTAGCTGTTTTAGTGGAGATTTGTATCACAGCATATAGTAAATTTGTTACTATATACTAGAAATAGAATGATGTCTCTTGTATGTATAAATTCAATGTTAAGTTCATTACTGTAACTTTCATCCTATACAGATGTGTGGAGTGTAAATATAACTGTGGAGACTGGGATCCAATCATCATTTTCACATGCTATTCATTCACCAGATTTCAATTAGCATTTGGACCTATTCTTCTAAAGGACCCATTCTTCCTCAATTTATTCTGTACCTGTAACTTGGATCAAGGCCATTTCTGCACTACACTGTTATAGGGCTACTATTCCTCTTTCAACATCCTGTGGAGTCCTGGGACTTGTAGTTTAGGGAGGGGCATTTAGAATTTTCTGCCAGAGAGTTCTTTGGCCTCAGTAAACTACAAACTCCACAGTTCCACAGGATGTTAAAACTGGAATAATAGCAGTATAACAGTGTAGTGCGAAAAGGCTCCAAATCTATAGCTGGCATCCTGTTAGTGGCATACAAAGGTATCGAGTCCACCTTACATCTGTGTATTTTCTGGTCATTGGGTAGAGTGGTATTATCTTCTTACTGGCTAAATAATTCCTTATTCTTAGTTAAAATTAGATTTAGTACCACACATCAGCCCACATAGCTAAAAACATCAAATGAGAAAGAATAGTAATAGTAAGAAACTTGTAGGGAAATCTGGAAAACAGAGATAGGAAAAAGATATACTTCTCCATTTGGTTGCTGAAGCTACATGGATGGGCATTTGGATGCAATGGAAGAAGCCTGGCTTGGGACTCATAGTAGTTTTTATTTTAGTCGCAGAAGAGGTAATCTAAGAAGTTGAAAACTATAAAGTGACAGCAGCCTCACTATGTATGTAGTCCCACTTTCTCTTCATCCCTCTAAGAGGGCCAAGATGTAAGCATATTCTCAATTTTGGGATTGTTTACAGAATGTAAGATTCTTTGCTTTTCCAACCAATAGTCAAGCTTCCAGTGTAGCTAGATAGCATCATAGAAGTTGTCAAAATGTAGCAGTGTGGGCTTCACAGAAGTTACAAAAATGGAAGTTACTTCAATGCAGCAATGAGTGCTTCACAGGAATGAAGAGCATGGAGGAGATATCTATTTTGGGCATGAATGGATCAGTTGAAATTAAAAGTGGAATAGGTATTGTCTCGGACTGAACACAAGCCTTCTAAGTCCAGGCTTTATGACTGGATTTGCACAGATGAATGTATGGGTTACAAAGCTAGGCTTCCAATAGAGGTGGTAGTGTGTGATTGCCAATTGATTGGCATGTTTTCATTAAGTAAAATGGTTTTTCTTCCACATCAACAGAAACAATACTAGGTAATTGTGTTGAGAATCAGTAAAAGCCATAAAAAAAAAAAGAGATGAAAAGAATATTGAAAAAAATACTCATTTTTTTTTTCAAGTGTTGGAAAACCTTGCCAAGGAAAATCCTGGACTGATGAGAGAATTCACAGTTCAGGAATTATCTATAAGATGAATATATTTTTCTAAAAAAAGAACTCATTTTTTTCTTGTTTCCTATGCACAAAATGCTGTATATACAGAAATTGCTGCTTTCTGTGAAAAAAAATGTGTATATTATATAGAATGAGTTCTTAACTATAGCATTTTCTGCACAAAATATAGTATTTCTGTACTAAAATATTATTTTATACTATCTATCTATCTGTAGATATAGATATAGTGCTACATTGTTTTTTACACAGAATACAGTGTTTTCTGCACAAAAAATTCTGTTTTCTGTGCCCCATAATGAAAAACTTGTGTAGAATAAGAGTCAAACTGCAAAGATTTTCATCAGTCCTTGTCTCACACACACACACAAAAAAGTTGTTCAATGTTTTGAACTATATTGAAATATTTTTTCATCTCTTATGGTTATATAGCTGGTTTGTTTCGTATTATTCAGACACTGCTGCCTTCTATATCAAAGACGGCTGATTCCTGCTGAGTCATCGGAGGAGTATCTGGCCATTATTCTCAGAGGTACAGTGTATAAGGTTTCAACACTTCCTGCCCTCTGAAGGAGACTTTTTCTTCTCTGTACTTCCTACTTCATAGCAACAACATGTGACATGTCATCCATCTAAAATCTTGAGTCAGTCTCCAAGGTGGTTCACCTAATCACTTCCCTAGAGAGAAGCAGCCACAGCTTTGTGATAATGCTGAGGAAAAAAATATTAGTATGGTTTTGCATAAATACAGTCTACAGCAATTTTTAGACCATGAAACCCACTGTATGTGGCTATGACAACCACTGCTAGATTATGGTATTATTATTCTTCACCCACTGTGATTGTAGCTACTTACCACTCAGATTTTCCTATCATCTCTACATGTATTCAAAAACATAAAAGTCTGAAGTAGGGCTACATTCATTGAGGCACAGTCAGTTATATATTATTTGCTGTTATTGGAGGTTAGGTGTTATCCATTTCCCTTAGATTACTGTCCTCTGTAAGGCATCCTAGAGTTCAACACAGTCCTCTATCCAAATTCAAGGGAAAGAATCAGATTTCATTTTTAACCCCTTACAGAAGCCTAGCCTTGTCTCATGCACAACGGTGTAACAGGATGCTGAATGCATTAAGGACATGTTCATTTGGAGTCTTGGTAGCCACAAATGATGTATTTACAGATCTTTGACATATTACTAGTTAAAACCTGCTATATCACTTAAGAAATGCATTTTTGCCCTGTCCCTACCCCCTGCAAATTTCAATGCAGAATGCAAAGCAGAATGAAAATAAATCATGAAGTACATCCAATTTGAGTTTGCAAATGTTTTGAAGGGTTGGAGGATTAGAAATTAAATGAGGAAAAGTGAATTCATAATTTTTAACTTTTATGTAACAATTTAGTGGGCAATGTCTAACAAATAAATTAACAACATCTCTGTGTTTTTCAAAGCTATCTCACAACTCATGTTTCTGGTAAATGCAGCAGCTTGGGTTCATGGAAACTGAAGAAAAGGCATTCTTCATTCTAGGGACATTTATACATTTAGCACATATCATATGACATCTAATGGAAAAATCATACCCACATGAAGGGTGCCCTATGACAGCTATAGCATGCATAGCACCTCATTACATGATTTCATTATCTATTTTTCAGGGCAAGAGAGACAGGAGTGGATGACTATTGTTGATAGGTTTATTTCCTTTGGTACATGTCAAAAAAGACTGGTACATATTGAACTGGGTTTTCCATATCTTGATTCACTATGTCCTTTTCCATTTTCAAAGATATACCCAATACATGAATTGTTAATAAGATGCTCTAATAAGAGCTCTGAAAAATTTTAATGGTACAAAATGTATTTTCTTGTACCAGCAGGAGTGGGATGAACTTAGGCTTAGGGATGAGTGAGAATTTCATTTGTTTGCTTTTGATAAGAATTTATAAAAGGTTGTATTTTTTCATACTTAGAATGGAAAGAACTTAAAACTTTAACAAATGGAATGTAGAAGAAACTAAACCTGACAGATTCATGTATCCAGGCCTGGAGTTTGAGCATTCAGCTCCTGAAAGTCTAAGGCCATTTCTGCACTAGAGTGAAGGAACATTTCACCGTGTGTCATGAAAGATGTTTTTTACTTCAACTTACTCTCCTACCTGCATGCTCTTCAGTTTCTATTGAAGTAAGCAGAGAAATACGTTTGTAGCTTCCGCATTGTCAGTTCTCGTGGAACTCCTATTCCCCCCCCTTGCTCCACCCTGCTGCTGCTGATTGGTCAATTTAAAAAAAAAAGTTGTAGAAACTGTCACTACATTTTAGCACAAGTATGTGAATCAATGTAATGCTTCTGCACACAGGAAAAAATGCAACAGAAATGGTTTGGGTTGTTAACATTGGAGCTTTTCTGGTTTTACAATACATCAGTTTAATGTCAATGTTAACTGTGCAAACACCTCAACTCACACGGAACCACAGAGGACAGAACAACGTCAAACCAGTTTAACGTGCAGATGTAAAAGTGACAATACGACGCTACTGCGTTGTATCAACCTTGTGCGGAAAGGGCCTGAGTTTGAATCTTTGTGTATCTTTGTGTTGAATCAGCGTAGCCATCTCTTTTTCTTTTCACTTCTTTTTTTTTCATCATACTTAACACCTCACTACATGATTGTCTGATTAGGAAAGGTAGGTAACATATGGTCTTCTTCATGCTGGGAGGAGTGTACAGCTTAGATTTGATTAGTGCAGTAGGGGAGAATTTCATTTTAAAAAAATCACCCACAGCCTTAGTCTTTGCACTGAGGACAGAATGAACTTGAGATTTTAAAAATTCAAAAAAGAAACTCACACATTTTCTCAACCCTCTGCCCACTGAACATAGCACACAAAATATATCAATCAGCTCTCTCTTTTTAACTTAAAAAATAGCAAACAATCCCACAAAATATTTATCTATATTTGCTTAAACAAAAGTTCGTATTTGCCATCATAAGATGCATATGCAAAATACTGGTTATAAGGAAGGCTAAAATTATAGATTTCATGAATGCTGGTGCATGGTATATATATTTTAACACATAGTTTAATACAGGCAGATATCAGTTTTAGATGGTACCAATGATGGTGTAAAAAGAGTTTGAGAAATAGGAATAAAAAGTAAGAAAAAGGAACATAATAACATACTGAAACTAC
The DNA here is from genome assembly GCA_948472985.1 of Iguana delicatissima. Taxonomy (NCBI): domain Eukaryota; kingdom Metazoa; phylum Chordata; class Lepidosauria; order Squamata; family Iguanidae; genus Iguana; species Iguana delicatissima. The sequence goes on along the minus strand of CAOKZL010000092.1, from coordinate 1,216,373 downwards.
CCAGAACTGAGCAATGAAGTAAGATGCTCTAAGTCCCATATAGCCATTCTACCACCTTTGGTTACAGAAGGTTTCAACAAGTCGTTACCCTCATTCTTCTTAAAGTGACTTTGTAAGTTTTGCCCATATATTGAACCACTAAAATTGGAAGGAAGCTTGTTACATGGAAAAGGATAATAATGTGGCTATTTTCCACATGTAAATAACATCTTGATTAAGAGCTTACAAAACAGGAACAGGAAGTGGTCAGAGCGTCATTTCTATGCATATGATCAGTTACTTTCTTTCATTGTTACTAGATCAGCACAGACCCGGATTATTTTTCAGGGGGTATGGAAAAACAATCACCTCAAGCAGCTGCTACACCCCCACTAAAAATGTATATTCCCTGACTAAGCATTTGAGTTCTAATTATGCCACTAGAATGTCTACACATACACATATTAAGGGATCTTTAAAGGTTTAAATGTACCATAATATTTTTTTCCATCCTCATGATGAGTTTTAGGATTATAAAAACTTTCCAGAATCCTGCTTATTGAGCAGCAAGTTGTTTCTATGTTATTCTGATAACAATGCACATCCAGCCTATTTTAACTGAAACTACATGAATTGTCAACTTTTTCTTTGCAACAAAAATATACCTGCAACTACTGTCAAACTTCTGTGTTCAGACTGTTGATTTTAAAGATCTTAACTGTGGCCAAGGTTTCCCAGAATTTTTGATGCATCTTTCATCTCTCCTGGCCATTTATTATGCCTTCTCAGGCTGGTTGATAACATTCCCTCTAATCTAAAGGGATAAAACTTTCTGAATGACTAGAGATCTCAGTTATCTGGTTTTGTTCTTTACCAAGTGATGAACTGTCAGTCACTTAGTGGATAGAAAATAACTTCACCTTAATCAGAGATCCCTCAGAGTGTTAAGACATAATTGCATCAACAACTTGCTTGCAAAGGCCTCTGTACTTGCTATAACACAGGTACAATACAGATCTTCTCCTTTCTTCTTTTTTTTACTGCTTCTTTGCATGTTTGTTGATGCAACTGGCAGAATTGTCACTCTGTATCAGAAGTGACATATTCACCCCATATTCACCCAAGTCTATACTTAAATATAGCCATTCAAAGGATCCTGAAAACTAGCTGAATGATATTTTTATCTGTTGTAAACATACAGAGAGAGAGAGACCCTTCAGTCTGTGCATCCACTATGGATTATATTCAAAACTGAAAATTGGGCTACGTCAGAGCTACCGACTTGAGTTTCCTTCCTTAGATTCCTTGCTTGAAGATAATAGGACAATTTTACTTTGTGAGGTTTTGGCTGAATCTAATAATTCACAAAGAATGATGATCAGATCTATAAAAATCCTTAAGAGCCAGATATTTCTCTGTCCAATGATATACTATTTTTCTCCTCTCAGCAGCTCTTTGTAAGGTGACATTGAGCTTGGCTGGAATGACGTTTCCTGTAATAACCTAACACAACGCTTGCTGCTTCCCTAAGCATCTGTGTGGAATGAAACAACTTTCTGCTTAATGGTTATGATCCTTAGGAGTCATTCATAATAACACAAAATAAATCAGTATCAGTAGGAGTGCTTAGCAGTATCAAATACATTTTTTTAAGAAAAAGCAAATGCAAGTAAATGCAAGAGGGATTAGATTCCTAATTATACTGCAAATAATGAAGGTGTATGAGGACATGGCAGATTATAGACTGCAAAGGGATACCCCATTCAATTAATGTACCTGCTGTTCTCATTCTCAGGAGGGAATGTGTATCATCTCCCCCAATCTGAAACAGGATTTTAAAAAACAGCCCTTAACTTTCTTTTATATATACAAAGTTATCTTAGGTATTTGGCATTAAACACCAGGCATTTATGTCTTGTTTTTCTTTCTTACTGTTTTTCATCTTTATTTTTTATTAAAGGATGTTACCTAACTAAAAGGTGTGCAGGTTGTGGGGGATAGTTCAGCAGGATTCTTCATTTAAAAAAGAACTGAAGGAGTGCATTCTAACGCTTGGATGCAGGAACTCTTTGGAGATACCATAAAACCAAGAAAGCCCTTCTGGTTCAGAAGAGGTGGGAAGCAAATCAACATTCAGATAATACCTTTATTGTAATTACACCTAGTATTATATTATATTAGCCCCTCCACTTTTGCAAGGGTTCAACTACATAACCCTTGCAAAAGTGGAAAAACTATGAATAACTTTCTCAATACGATGCCTCTCCCATTCCTTTCTGGGGTTCCCCCCTCCCATTCCCTTGCCTTTTACACACTTGGGGCCAGAGGCAAGAGAACGAGAGGGGGAGCTCTGGAGGAGAGAAAAAAGGCTTATGCAAGCTTCCCCCTATTGCCTTTGTTGTTACCTTGGTGTGAGTTCTCAGTGCTGGGGCCAGAAACAAGGGAATGGGTGAGGGGAGCTCTGGAGGGGAGAAGGAAGGCTTGTGTGAGCTTCCCTCCACCTTTTGCCTCAGCACAAGTGCTCAGCACTGGGACCAGAGGCAAGGGAATGGGTGGTGGAGCTCTGGAGGGGAAAAGGAAGGTGTGCTTGGCCTTTCCCCCCTTTTCCTTGCCTTTTGTCTGGTTGCTTGCATTCCTTCTCCGCACCTAGCAAAATGCAAGGGAATGAGAGGAGAAGAATGGGGGAAGGTGCACATGCACCTCACAAATAATTAAATTCATGAAGGTCAAACCCACAAATATGGAGAGAAGACAATGTAATAAAAAAAACAGCCAATGTGCGCAACTAATATATTAATATGCAGAATTTCACATACATTATTCTAGTCAGACTACTTCATCAGAAAAAATGCACATGTGCAGCATTTCTCTTCTCTTGAGTAATTGCATGTGAGCATGCAGTGAAGTTCAGTGTGCAATGGTCAGTCTAAAGGTGGAGGCACACATAATCTTCACTAGGGCCATTGAGCCCTATGGAGCAAATGGTGCTCATGCAACTCTGTGACTATAGTTTCAGGATTTCTTTTCAATCTTGCCTTCACCCCAACCCACCCCCATGCAAGGCTTATACCAGTGGGAGAAGTTGGTATAAACTATTGGGACCTGGCAATTCGGAAGGTAGCTCAGGACCCAACTATGTTGTATATGTTGTGCCCTCCTCTGTAGTATAATTATTTGTTTATTTGTGAAATTAAAAGAAAGTAATAATGGTATACAAAATTTGAAGCCCTATGTAAAGATTTTTAACCAGTCCATCAAATGGCTGCTGGGCAGGCGCAGAAAGGAAGCCAGACTGCTTATACATTGCTCCCACAGTCTCTGAATGAAGGAGCCTGAACTGGTAGAAGTCTCTAGGGTGTTTCAGGCATGAAAGACCCTACACCATCCCTCCCACCCGCTGCACTAAACAGCTGCCTCATTTTTCCCCTACCTCCTCCATCTGCCTGCCCGCCCAAATGTCATCCTTGCCACAAGAAGTACTGAAGGCATGCTCACTGGTAGATCCCTGTGTAGCAGGTCTCCGGAGTCTCCTCTCAGATTGCAGGAAGACAGAGAGGGAGGGAAAGAGAAAAAAAAATTCAGGCCCCTCTCCTTCATACACAGCCAGGAGTCCGTTTCCCACTTGATCCAAAGGCACCACCTCTACCCAGATCCAGTTACTCAGGCAGCCAACTGGCCTAGAGACACCCACCCTTGCCCTCCATCATGCGGATGTGTTGCTGGAGAACAGCTGGGGGAAAACCCTTTCTTTCACTGTTGTCAAATGCTTTCTTAACATCCTGCCCAAATGTTAGGTTGCGTCTCAGTAACTACATACGTGCACACAAACGTACCATTTAGTAGGCTAGAGACAACCCAGACAGACAGCAGGGGTCTGCAATTCTGCTGCCAGAAGAAAAGATCAGTTATAGCCCTTTTGGATCACCATTGACCACACAGCTGGAAACACACCTGCATCTGGACACTGCCCCAATGCCCCCCTTCCACACACTCTTATGTACAAAGGGTATTATCAGAAGTAGAATGGTAAAATTTAGAAAAATAAAAAAGAAGGAGGAGACTACCCAAATGAGGAAACCTGTAAACCAGCACAATAAGATCTGAGCAAGCACAGTGAACACAGAATGCTAGCAGATTGCAGCAGACGAGTGGAGTGGGCAGAATGTGGTATCTTGAAATGGAATACCTTGGAAAATGTCATGATAGCTTGGTGTCCTGAACAGAAATAATTCATACTGAAGCAATTTTTTTCTGCAAAGGGGATAGTAGCAGACTTCTCCTATGGACTTCAGCTACACATTCGTGCTTGCCTCTTAAGCTTCACATGCTGGTAAGCTACTGAGATACAATAACAGGTACAACCAGAACAATCATGTTTTTGCTTGAGGGTCTTTGTTTCATGGAAGAAAATATATAATAAGCAAAGAGTAAGAACCATACTGGGAACCAAATGGGAATCTTCTTGAAGGCAGACTGAGTTCCTAGTTTCTTGTCTATCCTTCATGCAGCCTCATCTATTTTATGACAGTGATTCTTCATATACTACATTTTTCTTCCACATAAAAGCAGCATAATCTTGAGCATTGTTTTCTGCATAAAAATTGCATGCACAAGTTATCTGAGCCTTTTTTTTGTTTGTTTGTTTGTTTGTTTTTGATCTTCACAAGTGTTCCTGGTTTCACAGAATCTGTGGAAATAAAACTTACGAGCTCAGTCCATCTACTTCAGCCATTCACTACTCTCTTTCGTAGAGCAGAAGGCCATCTGTATAAATCAAACTTTTCAGGTAGGAAAAGAATTATGCTTTGGAAGATAATATCTTCTCTTTAGCATCTTTATCTAGTGACAAAGGCTGCATAGAATAAAAGAAGAAAGGCTGTGCAGCAGTAAAAACCGACATTATTCTTTTTATGACAAGCCTTTCTGTGGAAAACTGTGCCTCTTCTATGGTGTGAACATAGTTCAGTTTCAAAAGCACATGGACTACACCCTTATTTGTTCCACAGTATCTTCGCAACAGTAACATCATCCATGGCCTCAAGGCAGTGGTATGGTAATTGTGTTAGGAATAAAATAAAACATCAATAGAGCAGCTGCAGTCCTGTGAATGTAGCTGCCCTGTACATGTATTGTAAGCTGCTTGGCTATAAAGACTGCCAGACTGATTTCAAAACTGGCTGTGTGGGGTTTTATAACACACTTACAATGAGAGCAATGGATCTGGCTATTTGTGTGATGCCACCTGCAAATGTCATCTGGGCATGCAATCCTGGCAGAAGCTCTCTTCCAAGAATTTCTTTTGCCATCATATTACAGTCTATGAAGGTTGCAGAGGAATTATTTCCCCCATGATCTCCGGGTAATATTCGAGTGAGAGAGGATTCAGTTCATCCTGAACACCGTAATTTCTCACTCCTTCTTCCCCACTTAGAGATACTTAAGACTTTTTCAGCTTGCCACAATGACAAATCATATATAGTCCCTGCTCTGCTTTGATCCTTTCAGAAGTGACAGAAAGTATATTCAAAGATATTTGCAAAATGGTTGGAGGGGATGTCTGGAAATCCTGATGAGAATAATCCTAGACAAGTGAGAATCTGTATGATTTAGGACATATTCTATGCAAAAAACATATATATATATATTTTTGGGGGAAAAAATCCCCCCCCCAGAAAGGTTTCCTGCACAGAAAATATCATTTTGTTATTTTCTTTGTAGAGAATGCTGGTTGGCAACCTGTTAGTATGTCATGATGTTGTAAGTCTGCCTGATGACATTGCAACTCACTTTTTTGGTAATTGTATAGCTTATATTTCTCTTTTGACCATGCAACAATCAAAATCTCACTCCCAAATCCACCTTGTAAGCAGAGCAGGCCCAATATGGTCATTTCTAGGTTGTGAGCAGTGATGCATCTAGTTATTTTCCTTTAGCTGAACGTAGTGTGAGGATGTCATCTGCAGGGATGCCCCAGGGACTCCCAGAGATGCCCAACAACGCCTGTTGCAGTGCATCTAGCTAAAAGAAAATAGCTGGATGTGCCACCACTGATCCCCTTGCTTAGAGATAAGTTGGAAATAGTTTTGTTTGGAGAGCTGTGTGACTTACAGGTTTTGCTGGTAGCGCAGGGAAAGTATAGCTACAAAGATGTAGCTATATAAGACATGTAGGTCTCCTGACATCTCAGCCACTGTTTCCTGTGCAGGAAATGCTATTTTCTCCACACATGGAAGAATCCAAATGTATTGGATGGGGGCACAGGATAAGTCCCTAACTGTGAATACTCTTCAGTAACTGCATAGTTTCCATCAACTTTGTTGCAGTGAGGAGAAAAAGGATAACATTCTTTTGTCTTGCTTGAGATAATGAAATCAACAAAGATTTACATCCATGCTATCGATGTAAATAACCAGATGGTACCAAGTTTGCACAAAGGTCCTAGCAATAGTAGTAGATTCTTTAAACAAAAATAAATCTGAGATGTTCCTCATTGGCCCTTTCCTCACGGGGGGGGGGGCGAAATGGGGCGGCGCACGCAGGGGCAGAGCTTACCTGCGAGTGGGTTGCTTCGTCCCTGCGGGGAGCGCGGATTCGCCATTCTAAACACCACCGAATTTCAGTGGCGCTCGGTGGCGCTCGGCAGCGCCCAAAATGGTGGCCGGCGGCTTCCGGCGGTGCTCCGCCAATTAGGGCAGCGCGCCAGCCGGAAGTCTGGCCCCGGGCAGATCTGCAGGGACGCACCACCGCGTCTCTGCAATTCTTCACCAGGGGCTGCCACAGAGCAGCACAGGTGAGTTTTATAAAAACCACTTTTGAAGGTGGTTTTTATAAAACTCGCAGTGCCACCCCCACGGCTGCGCTAGAGCAGTTTGAGGTCTAGACCCTCACTTTTTCTAACTGCGCTAGCGCACCCCGCGGTGAAGAAGACCTCCAAGAGAGGTCGCCCTAGCATGGGCAATATGCCCGTGTGGAAATGACCATAATCTTAGTATCTGTCTACTTCACAACCCAAGGCTCCCCGTTTCAAACTGCCTGGGAGTCATCAGGGCATATATATGTTAACATGAGTGCAATAATTGTATAAATTCAGTTAATGGCTAGGATCATGGAATATAACACATATGCTAGAAGATGGAGGAAAGAGGAAACTCTTATAGATAGCTAGTCTCCCTGGATCTATTTTGTGAAAATAAAATTAAAAAACAGTATGGATCCAAGTTTATACAAATCATTCACTTGGATACATATCTGTTGGTGAATATGACAAGTAGTTTTGATAAGTTTATTTGTGCTGTTCTTTTTATTCTGCCACCATTCTGTTGTACTATTCTTGGACTTTTTCAAACGTTTGGTCTAGATTATTGCAAAAAATGTGAAATGGTATACTATCTGTGGAGACAACGGACAAGACCTGGTCTTGCTTTTTCTTTGCTCAGACTGGAATGGCAGCTTCCCCCAGGTCCGTCAAGGTGCCTTGCCACTCCACACACAGCTCTGGCTTTCCCCAAAACACTACCCTTGTGGAACCAGGGCAAAGCCTTTCAATTATTAATTAAATGGTATTGTGGTTCTGGATGGTTATAACCAGTGAGAATCATTCAGTTGAGACCAGCTTTATAAGAAAATATAATATAATCTTTATTGAAACAAGAAACAGAATAAAATATTGATTTTAATAAATATGTCCAAGTTCAAACGTATTTTAAGAATACTTTTAAACACTTTATTGTCTTTTTATAACATCATAAAAACACAGGTCTCTCTCTCTTACACACACAGACACACACACACACACAGAGTCCTCTGGATTCCCTCTCTTAGTTAAAGGCTGTGTTCTCAAATCTAGGCCACTTCCTTTGACCAGATTTAACAGTGGGGTTTCTCTGCTGTTCCTTCTCTAGGCTTTCTCTAAGAAAACACCTCTCCCATTCAACTATCCTCAGTTGAATGAGAACTCCTCTGGCTGAAGGATTCACTCTTTGTCTTGAAGCTGACAGCTTGGCTCGTCTGGAAAACACACTCACACTAACTCTCACTCTCACTCTCACTCTCTCTTTCTCCTAACCATACCAGTGTGCCTGCTATAAATACATTCTCATTGAGTCCCCCACCCCCCTTCCCAGTAAAAGGGGCTGGGCTTCCTCTGGAGTAGCCATTGTTAGTTGCCTAGCAACCAGTCACTGAGTGGCTTTCTACCACTCATGATACCACTTCCTCTATACTCTATCACATATTCTACTCTCAAGTATATGAAAAAGCCAATTACACTGATACAGAAGGCACATTTTAAAGGGGAAAATAGAAATCTGAGGCTCTTTGTCCCAGAGAGGTGATATTTTATATTCCACATTCCATACTGGTTTCTAAAAGTATTCTTTATACTGATAGGGCATTCCAAAAAAGGTGAGTATAATTTGCTTTTTAAAAAATGTTTCATGCTTTAATTAGAGTTAACAAGCCATGTCGAGTGAACACATCTGATGAAAAAAGTGTACCTTCTGAATATTTTGAATGAAGAGATTATATCACTGTTCCAAGAACTTTTTTGCTTTCCAAATTGTTGCACTATAGCAAAGTCTTTTTCTAAGAGCTCCTTGTTACGAATCTATCTAGCAAAATAACACAAAAATGCTTATCATTTCAGGAAAAGTAGTAGCATTTTCTGAGATAGGCATATCTTGAAATCTTATGGCATTAAATTGCAAGATGATTTTGAGTATGGGGGTGGGAATCTTTTGATTTTAAATAATTTTAGTACCTTTAAAATATTGTACCTTTGAATATCAGTATGTTCATCTTAAATCCTTTTCTTATAATCCTTTTTGTGAAATGAAGATGAAATTCTTTTATCTTCACACTCCACATTTTACTGTACACTAGATAATTTGTTGCAGAAATTCCACATTTTTTGAAAATTTTTGAAAAAAATTCTCCCTCCAGATACATCTTGAAACACTCCTGTTTTTACTGTATGGATGTATTCTTACTAGCATTGCCAGCACCAATAGTGTGATGTGCTTTTCCCATAAAGTCATTTCTGACTTATGGTGACCCTATAGAGAATCTATTGTGAGGTTTTCTTGGCAAGATTTGTTCAGAGGGGTTTGCCTTTGCTTTTTGATGAAGCTGAGAGAGTGTGACTTGCACAATCTCACCCAGTTGTCTCCAGAGTCATAGTCCAGCAGTCAAACAACTACACCAGTCTGGCTCTCTGTCATATGTTTAGTGCAATATAGTATAGCTTCTCATACATCTCAAGATGTATCTGGAGGGAGAATGGCCAAAGTATTTAGTGAAATTTGGGTAATTGTACATTCACCTGTGCACAAGAATCATGACCAGTGAAACCAGTAGAAAAACAACTATGTCTTCTTTCTCTCTCCTTGCCACTCTTATTATGTGAAGATGAAACAAATAATTGCAGTTGAAAGGTGGCAGGGATGTTTTACGCATGATCAAACCTCATACTTTCGTGCCACAGAGTCAATATTATTCCAAGTTGTGAATGGTCTACAATGCAAATAGTCTGTGAAAGCTGAGGAAGTGGATTCAGTGTTGGGAAATGTGAGGAAACAGTGGTCTCTCAAGCAAAGTAATCATTGGCAGGACAGGACATGAACATAACCAGTCCCCTGCACACCCATACACAAATAGGATCAGGAGAGAAGGAACCAGTCCCCCGCACACCCATACACAAATAGGGTCAGGAGAGAAAGAAGCAATCTTAGTATTCTTTGTGAAAAATATAAAATAGTTTTACTTTCAAATTACTTGTTCATAATATTACAGAAGAGAGAGATGAAAGAAAGCGAAATGGATGCAGGTTATAGTGATGAAGGAAGAGAGTGGGCATGATAAAGTACACAAAGAAGAAGTCATCACAATACAAACCAAAAATTACTGAATGAAGGCATACAAAGGCTGCTAACTAACATGCAGTTGCTGACTGATATGTTCATTTTCACCGTAGATACTTTAAAATAAAATTACATCTGGTCCAATTTGGATTCCATGATTACCTAGAAGCTAATGGTGAACATTCAGCAGCCGTTTGTCCTGTAGTAATAAGTATTCTGTTTATGCCTAACAATGTAGAAAGGGCTGGAATTCAGTACTACAGCTACAGATCCATAACCTAGAGTTCTGAATTTATAACTGCTTTGTATTCAGTAGGACTACATAAATCACTTCCCCAGCCTACCTTAACAGCCAACAGCTGGAAAGACAAAGGAGATCTATTTAACTGCTTATCTGGGTGCAACAAGGATGACATTTCCAACCCCTCTCATCAATGAACAAAGCAGTAACAATCACCAACAGGACCCATTATAAGTCCTTGTCACAACCTTGCTCACTGGCAGAGAGGGCTGGGAATGTCATCTTCCTTGTGCTCCAATTGGCAGCTGAACAGGCCTTCCTCACCCCATCTGGCTGCTGGTTGTTAAAGTGGGTTTGAGACATTGCTTACTTACACTTACATAAATAAGTTGCCAATGTAAAATATTGGTGAAGGTCTTTGGGTTTTTTTTAAACTTTTTTCTTTTTTTGGAAGCTACCTTGGGTCCCACGTTGGGAGAAAAGGAGGTATATTCATTAAACATACCTTCATTAAACAGTCAGTTTGTAGTTACTTGGAAAGCAATGCCATAATCACTAAAAGTCAACATGGATTTCTCAAAAATAAGTCATGCCAGACTAATCTTATCTCCTTTTATGCTAGGGTTACAAGCTTGATAGATGAAGGGAATGCTGTAGACATGGCATATCTTGACTTCAGTAAGGTCCTTGACAAAGTTTCCCAGGACATTCTTGCAAAGAAGCTAGTAAAATGCAGGCTAGACAGGGCTGCTGTTAGGTGGATTGGTAATTGGTTGACCAAGCGAACCCAAACGGTGCTCACCAAAGGTTGCTTTTCATCCTGGAGAGAAGTGACTAGTGGGGTGTCACAGGGTTCTGTCCTAGGCCCAGTGCTATTCAATATCTTCATCAATGACTTGGATGAAGGAGTGGAGGGCATGCTGATCAAATTTGCAGATGACACCAAATTGGGAGGGGTTGCTAATAGCCCAGAGGACAGGATCAAATTTCAAAATGATCTTGACAGATTCGAGAGCTGGGCCAAAGCTAACAAAATGAATTTCAACAGAGAGAAATGTAAAGTCCTACACTTAAGCAGAAAAAATAGAATGCACAAATATAGGATGGGGGATGTGTGTCTGTACAGCAGTACATGTGAAAGGGATCTAGAAGTCTTGGTAGATCACAAGCGGAACATGAGTTAGTAGTGTGATGAGGCAGCCCACACGATTCTTGGTTGCATCAATAGGAGTATGGTGTCTAGATCAAGGGAGGTAATGGTACCACTATTCTGCATTGGTTAGGCCTCATTTGGAATACTGTGCCCAGTTATGGGTGCCTCAATTCAAGAAGGATATAGAAAAGCTGGAACGTGTCCAGAGGAGGGCAACCAAAATGGTGAAGGCTCAGGAAGCCATGCCTTATGAGGAATGGCTTAGGGAGCTTGGTGTGTTTAGTCTGCAGAAGAGAAAGTTAAGAGGCGACATGATAGCCATGTTTAAATATTTGAAGGGATGTCATGACAAGGAGGGAGCTTGTTTTCTGCTGCTCCAGAGACTAGGACAAAGAGCAATGGATTCAAGCTGCAGGAAAGGAGATTCCACTTGAACCTCAGAAAGAACTTCCTGACAGTCAGAGCTGTCTAGCAGTGGAATATGCTGCCTCAGAGTGTGGTACAGTCTCCTTCTTTGGAGGTTTTTAAGCAGAGGCTGGATGGCCATTGGTTGGAAATGGTTTGATGGGTGTTCCTGCATAGCAGGAGGTTGGACTCGATGGCCCCTGGGGTCTCTTCCAGCTCTATGATTCTATGGTTTATGATTCTATATTGTAGCACAAGATCAATCACATATCTTTCAACTTTGCTTCTTAGATGATTAAGGCAGCCAGAAGAGATCCGGTTTAGTGGCAACAGAGAGTGGTAATACAACTTCGGAGGAAGGTATTGTGCTAGCATGATTTGATGTGGCAATGCCTTGAAACAGTTGTTGAGAAACCTTTTTTAAAATTGCTCTCTTTGAATTTTATTATGGTCAGTGGCCTACTTGGAAGGCTCTAAAGAGGGATTAGACTTATTTATTTATTCAAAGAATAGTTAAGTAACCAAAAAATACCATGTAACAAGAATAAACTAATACACTACTAATTTTTACACCACAGTGGTAATGAGTTGGCTTTGAAGGTTGCAGAAAATGCTGCATGATTATTTTTTTCTAAAATTTGATGCTACATACTAGCTACCTTGAATGATATAGAAACACCAGAAGTGTAGGATATACATTTTTATACTCTCATCAATAAGTGATTCCAGTGACTTTACTATTATATAGGTCTCTAGATTTGATATGATCTGTAGAAAAAGCTTCTTAAAATGGAATTCTACCTCACAATAAAAAGTCTACTGCTTAATTTTATTATCAGCATGAAAGACATCCCCACTATTGTGTAGTCATAAAAGCCATTGAAAGTTTAGAATCTGACCATTTTAAAAATTAATATGTCTCACAGACATAGATACTACAAGCTACTTCAAGCGTGTTTGGTTACTTCACTAGTCCCTCCTTCCCCAGCCCTGGAATCAAGAGATAGAGAGAATACCATCTACTTTGCATACTGCTTTTGTTACAAATATCCAACCAATCAAGGGCCACAAATGTTTAAAAAATTAACAAAGTCTCAGTATCTAAAAGACTGATATTGCAACTGTTTTCCAAATAAGATTTGTATCTCTGAAGCATCTGCAATAGCACTGATGCTTGCAGAACAAACTCCAGTTGTTGATTCATTTAACATTACTTTGGTTCCTAGATATGCACACACGGTTTATTTGATCAAATATAAGCATCCCTTTTGGCAAACTCTTTTCCAGTTCTTTTAAGAGCTTTTGTTTGTAGATATCACTCATGTTTAACACCATCTTCCTGGGGCCTTCCATTTGAACACAACGCTTTAAAAAAGCAGCAACAAATGTTTGCATCCATCTATTTAACTTGGAGCCACAGTGCACATTTGCTTCCTTTGTTTATCTCTTGCTGGAATGTTTTGTCAGAAGAATAATTGCAAACTCCTTTATGGAAAGGAAGAAAGGGCAGATATAATGTTTAATCAGTGTAGGTTGAATTGAAAATATATATGAAGCCAATTTCTCCGAATTAATATCATGAGAATAAATAAGTACATTTTCTTCTGTGTGAGAAAATTAAGACAAGGCAGAACTAGCATGGGACCTTTCCGCACTATGTAACCATTGTACTATGATTCCACTTTAACTACTGCTTAGGTGGTTAATGCTATGTGTAGTGATATGGAAGAAATATGTTAGTTCTGTATTTTAGGTGAATTTACTTAATTTGTGTTTTCTGAATTAATGTGTGAACTTCAGTATTTTCGCCCCTCTGAACTTTGCAATACAATTTTCTGATTCAAATATTCACATGAAAATGTTTTAGGGGAAAGTATGCACACAGTACATCTCTAATGGCATCATGCCTGCAATAGATGGCTATGAGAAAGAAACCCTCACAGAAAAGACTTTGAGCCTGAACAGCAATCCAAAAAGCCCATTTCTCCCCTCTCTTGCTTTGAGAACCAAATATTTAAGTATTTAGACTTCTTATCCAGAGACCACTAGTTCTGCCTCCCCACATTACAAACTCCTGAATTCCATAGGATGTTGCCAGAGTGGTTACAGCATACCCTCAAACATTTCACAGATGAAAACTGGGACACATGTGGGCAAGTAACATCAGAGTTTGGTCAAGATGGCAAAATTTATTAATGAGGAAGAACACACAAGCTTGGAGGGAGTGCAGCAGTTTGCTCTTCCCTGGGAAGGCTAAGATTCTAGTCACTCTTCTCCTCTCCCTTCTCCTCAAATTAACTGAATGCAAAGTACTTTTGCACTTTGAGTTCAATTTTTAGCAATTGAAGTAAACCAAGGATGAAGGAAAAATATGGAAAGAGGAGACAAAAAAACAAGACACTTCAAAATGTCTGGAAAAGTGGGAAGGCAGAGAATTAAAAAGTGAGAAGACAGTTGGAAGTAGAATTATAGCATTAGTACTGTTTAGGGTGAAATGGCACTCTGACATGGTACTTGGTAGAAAAATGCTCTTAGAAGTGTAATGGCTGATGCAGGTAGCCAAAGATTCCAAGGGTCTTTCCTCCTACACTGTTATAGTACTGTTATTCCACTTCCAACATCCTGTGGAATTCTGGAGTTTGTAGTTTACTTAGGCCAAAGAGCTCCTGGGCTGAGAATTCTAACAGCCCTCCCTAAACTGCAAACCCCAGGATTCCATAGGGTGTTGAAAGGGGAATAATATCACTAACAGTGTAGGGCAGAAAGGCCCCAAGTGAATTAAGGTGAAGTCATATTTAAAGATCTTTGTTGTGACTGGATATTATCCCTGAGGGATAGTCAGCGCCTATGTATGAAGTCTTTTGATTGGACAGCTAATAGTTTGGGTGAGGCTAGTGAGAATAAAAGGAACCAAGATAAAGCTAGCAGGGTAGACTGCTTTGCAGTCTGCAGCAATGAAGAACACTTCTTATGACTGATGTGCTGTTCCTGATAAATGATAAACTTTCTAGACATGCTGAAACATAGTACTGGTAAGACAAACATCTGGGCTTATCCTAAAATAGAGATATGCCACATTATGATTGTAATGGATGTCCATTATAAATGGTTATAGATATGTAACAGATGTTGCTAAGATAGCAGTACTCAAGTTTGTTAATTCCATGGAAGCCTATATGTTCACAGGAGCCTGTTTACAGATGTGTAGGATCACAATAGATGAGACTGTATTCCTTGATGCATAGATGGCTATGGATACGATATAAGGGATAGACTTCTGTAAAAGTTACAGCCTCTATGGAAGACATTATGGAAAGTATAAGAGAACCTGATGATGTTGTAAGATGCATACTATCCTATATACCATAGAATGCACAATGCTTTATGTACAATATAATATAATACAATGTAATGTAATGAAAGCAAGCACCAACCTATTGACATGTCTGCATTTCTACATAAGGGTACTGTGTATGTTTGTATTTATACAAAAGTATATAATAAATAGCCTGAAGAGTTATCAAAGAGCCTACTGCATATCCCATATAAGTATTCTGAGATTCCAATACATAAGAATTCATAAGTGAAGTGTTGATATTAACTCTGCCTGTCTGGTTTTAACCCAGCATCACAAATTGGGCACCCAGTTCCCCAGAAAGTGATAACAGAACCTCAGGCAGAATCCAGATTACCTGACAAATGGCAAAGACTCTCAGGCCCTTTCTGCACTCTCCCTGATCCCAGTGGCATCCCACAGCATACCTGGTAGAGCCTCTCCCAGGAGGGGAGTGTGACAGAAGTGCTCCCCTCTGTACTGGCTGCCTGCGGGAATGGAGGAGGCATGATAGCCATGCCTCTTCCTTCTGCAGCACAGCTGGGCATTGTCCCAGGCTGCAGTGAGACAGGAAACATGGCCATCATGGTTCCTGACCCTCCACAGTTCAGATAAATGTGGAAGGGCAGTGGGCAGTGGGAGGGCTGCAAGATCACCAATCGATGATGAACCCGTCAATAATTTGCAGTGTGATTGCACCACCTGGGGACGGGACAATGACAGAACACAGATGTCGTACATAAGTATCATCCAGGTCCTGTACTTCTCCTGTCCCCAATACAAGATGTACCTGTCCTGTCCCCCATACAAGATGACAACATCCTGCAGAAAGGGCCTCAGTCTAAAGAGACAGGGATGATGAACCACACCTGTCCTAACATATCTTGCATGTTAACTCTACACTGGCACAAAGTGCATGAATAGATTTAGTGGGGAAAATGTGATTTTGGGGGAATAGTTTTAAATCCCCCCCCCCTTTCTCTTTACTTTCATTTATAACAGCCACTGGACATAAAGTAGTAACTGTCGTGGATGTGGCTCATTGTATTTTCTTTTCAACAAATCTTGTTTCCTTTCTAGCAGGTTTTTATATTTCTTTACCCTAGAATATGTGGATGTGTTCTATTAATGCATTAAAATAACATGGCTAAAATCTCAATCTTTTTCATAACTTTTCTAAAAGATGGGGAAATAACTTGTTTTTAAAAAGTCTTTTAGGGAAAGAACTCTTTTTCAGAGAGGAATTTTCTGTTACTGGTAGGTTAGATTTGCCTGTGCTGAAGAAGTTGAGGATTCTGCTTCCTCCAGCATTTTATGCAAGGACCATGCCATACATCATAAAATTAATCCAAAGAAATGTCTCTCATGTGGGATACAACATGCACCCATATGTAGAATGCCACATATATTTTGTATATATGAAATACATGGAATTATACTCTTTTCTTTTCCTCTCACTCTATGAAATGGCAATTGATTGTGGCGTCTCTGCACTAGGGATATAAATCTCTGCTTCTTTTGTTCCTGCATGCAGGAACAAATATTTTCAGCAATTTTTCTCCTGACTCGGTGGGAATACAAGGGTTTCTGCACAATTTCTGAGCACTATTCAATTCCTACTTTGGAACTTCACAGGGGAAAACTCATTTCTGAAAAATAGACATGAATTTGCTGCACAGAAAACAAATGTCTGGGCGGAAAGTGCGTATTTTGTACAAAATACACTGATTCTTATGAAAAGAAAATGCTTTTTTTTCCCCCCATAGGAAACACATGCAGGACAGCTGTATACTCCCCCCCTGCACAGGAATCCATCTGTTTTCACAGTTTGTAGAATTGTTATGCAAATTGCACAATTTTAGGTAATTTGTGCAAATGTGCAAATTCCAATACAGAAAAATCATGTTTAGATTTCATGCAGGGTTTTTTCTGCACAAAGCATATACGTACATGATCTCCGTGAAGGACTCAGTGTGTTTTGCACAAAATACATGTTTTCAACCCATCCTGGGAGAAAGGTGAGATATAGGTAAATAATAAATAAAGCCATGTTTTCTGCATAGGAAAATCATATGTATTTTTGGCCAGATGCATTTTTCCCAGTAAAGTCCCAAAAAGTAAACAGTCTTGCTTGTGCTCTTGTTTTCAAACATAATGACACTTATTTTAATCAAGGTTGTGAATAGTAATGAATATTCTTCATAAACCACACACACATTCCACATGTATATGCAGCAGGGGAAAAAACAATGTGCATGGCTCATATGCAATCAGTATAAGCCGTCCATGATGTTTTCTTCAGTAGCGATGAGAGACTTTGTAGCTTCATTCTGGCAAGAAAGAAGAAATAATTTTACCATTTTTCTCCTTGTTGCAAGAAAAGTTATCAAGTCTTTGAAGACCGTTCACAAGTCAGGATTTCTTCTCCCCAAAACAAAACAAAACAAAGCCCCACCAACATAGGGGTTTCTCAGGCACTCTGGACTGGAAGTGGTGAGCAAAGAAGCAACTGGTCCTCTCCTAGCAGTGAGTTGCTTTATGAAATGCAGCCATATTGACCCTGATTATTACTTTCCTGATAATGTCATTAATGACATACAAAGTCTATTGAGAATGAGGACAGTATGTAACAGATCAGCACTCTCAATAAGAGGAACACTTTCTTCTACTTTTGAAATGATCCCTGCGAAATTGCTCAAACAGGCAAGCATTTTTCAGTGCTTTCCAAGTTTCTGTGACAAGCATGTATGTATGCTTACATATACAGACATACACATACCTTCAAAAGAGATATTTTTAGGCTGTGTCCCAAAGTTTAGCATTATTGTGACAGAAATTAGCTGGATGTATTATTTTAACTGAGACACTAAGTGGTAGAAACAAAATCACTTGTAGTCCGATAATAGTTTTTTAGCTGACAGCCGATATTTTAGGGCACATCACAGCATACTTGCTGACTATTCACTTTAAGATTTTGCTATTTAAAAAGGGTGTAATGCATTCTTAAAAAGCAAATTGTAATATAAACCTAAATATACCCTTCTCTCCTCTATCATCCGTTTCATTCTCTTTCAGTCCTACTTAATTCCATTTGAAGATTCCCAAGACAACACAGCTGAAATTAAGTCTCCATTCATTACAAAAATTGCCCACAAGTAATTCAGGACTACGGACCGTCTGCTATTTGTCACTGGTACTGAATGATTTCTATCTACTGTAACAAATCACTCAACAGTAAAATAAAATGGAAGTTGATTGCATGCCAACAATGTTTAACAATATACTATTGTAATGTATGCTACCAACACATAACTGAGCTCAAGAAAAGAGAGGTGGACACCCACACCCACCATATACGCTGTCTTCTCAGAAATCAAATACTAATATAATTGTTTTTTACTACTCACAACACAAGAAATGTACAAGAGAGATTAGTTTTAACAGTTTCTTAGAAAACTTGGGGGCTGTGAGAGAAAAAGGAACTTGTTAACTTCAAGGAATTGCAATTAAGCAGCCTAGGGATAACACAGATGCCCTTAGAAGGGTTTCTCTCCTCCTTAGAATGGTTCCCCCTCCTTTCCCTCCTCAATCAGTTAACAAAGTCTAGTAGCATCTTCTAGAGCTGCAGGAAAGAAAGGAATAGTAACATACTTCCTAATGAACACTCAGAGGCAAGGAGGAGCAATCATGGCTCTAAAGCTATAATCATTCCTTCTGGGCAGCCTTTTTCCCTGGGTGATTGGCAAGACCAGACAATGCTTGATGTTTTCCATTTAGTGCAAGTTTCTTCTCTGATGGAAGATTTGTCTCTCCTCCCTTCCCCTCCTCTCCCTCCCGTCTTTTGCCTTCCTGCTGTTATCTGCTCTGCATTTCAACCTTACTTTGTCCTCCGCATACCTGATTTAACCCAAACATTTGCCTTTCTGAAGTCACCCAGCAACTTATCTTTCTGTGAAGCTGAATTCACTCACTCACTCATTTATTTATTTATTTTCTGTCCGCCTAGTTGGTAAGCATCCCAGCATCACAACTAGATCACTCACCATTGGCATGAAATACATTTGGAGCTGTTCGTGCTTTCTCCATTAACGTTCTACCAGCTGGCTCTGCCAAAGGAAAAACAGAGTCTTAGAAATCCAGTCTAAATGCAGTTTTAATGCCCATTCCAGAGTCCCAGAATTAAAGCAGTCAAAAATTACTTTACTCCTTTACATCTAAAGATCTGATCCAAAACTTGTGTTTTGTGTTCCATGAGCCTTTAATTACATTCCAGGAATAGCAGAAGCAAAATTCTATTTCTGTACATAAACACTGAATCTCCTCTAGGACTTTCCGTTCAGATTTCTTTGAAT
This sequence comes from Iguana delicatissima, assembly GCA_948472985.1. Classification (NCBI taxonomy): domain Eukaryota; kingdom Metazoa; phylum Chordata; class Lepidosauria; order Squamata; family Iguanidae; genus Iguana; species Iguana delicatissima. The sequence goes on along the minus strand of CAOKZL010000092.1, from coordinate 1,197,052 downwards.
AAATGGACAAATAGTAGACATTTCAGGTTGTACCATTCCATCTTGTTCTATGAAGTTCATTGTATGGATGCCATGTGTGCATAAGAGTGAGTGGAGTGACTGAGCAAACAAAAATCAGTCTAGGAATCAGTTAATATTAAGAGAGAGATGCTAACAATTACATTTCTTCTGGTGATAGATGGAAATAATATTTATAGAATGAGGTTGCAGAAAATAGGGGAAAAGTGGGGGAGACTTCTTAAGTGTCAGAAAACCCCAACAAAGAAAACATCCTGAAGGTCCTTTCTAATTCTCTCCCCCATTTTTGAATAGTTTGCAGGACAACTCACAGCCCCCTAGATTGGACTCACCTTTTTCCTTTCTCCCCATATCATAGCCAGGGAAGGGTGGGGGCAATCATGCATAATCTCTGGCTATGTTCTGATATCTGGTACACAACAATGAGAAGTCCTCAAGGATGTCTACATCTTCATACACTGGCAATCAGAATAGAGCCAATGAGAGAGATCTTTGCTTGGATGTGTTGTGCCCTTTCCAGCCATTACATGGCCATGTCAGGGTGGCAAGTTGAGGTTGAAGTTGCTTTCACCAACTATGTCAGAATAGTTGCTCCAACCTAGCCTCTTCATGGCTGTTTCAGAACAAAGGAACCTGGAAGGGGCAGATGAGGGAGGATTGTCATCACCAGCTACATCAGAACCTAGAGCACTGATGGAAATCCTCACTTGGCTGCCCCTTCTTGGTCATTACCTGAACAGGTGAACAAAGGTCAATGTTGCTGGTTATGTTCTGATATTGCCAATAGGGATAGAAAAAAAATGTCTGAGATCCTGCATGAGAGACATAACCATGATGACATCGTTACAATCCATCTCCCATTCCATCCCCTAAAACCCACCTTTAAAAACCAGGCAGCATAAGAATTAACTTTGATTTTAATTAAAGACTTAATACTTAAGTGTAAATGTTTAGTAGGAGTTGTTTGCAACGAGGGTGGGAACCAACGTTGTAATTATTTGTAGGGTGTTTTTTTTTAGTTGGTTGTAGTTTAGTTAGATATTTGTAGTTTTGTTATATAGTGTTTGTTTTTTATATGTATTGTGTTTGCTGGGTTTTTTAAGGCATTGTGGCAAATGGAATCCCCCACCAGGAAGAAAAATAGAGATGTGAGACTTTTGTGTGCTATTGTCTCAGTATTCAACCTCCCAGAGAGAATGAATGAATACAGAATCACTGGCTCTGCTTCTTGCTTGTGCACTGGTGCTTCTGCAAATCTCAGCCCATCACAGCCTCTAGGTGCATGTAGCTTGCTGCTTTTGCAGGACAGAAGTACCCCCCATGTGTGTGTGTGTGTGTGTGTGTGTGTGTGTGTAAAACACTGCATGGGCATGATAATCCCCTGCAACACTTTCACACAATAGAACAGGAGGAGAATCTGTGCAAAAAACATTCATATTCTTCCACATCAAGGATAAAAAAATATAGTAATTATTCATCCTTGGGTTTGAGAACAGAATAGTTGACAGAACAGTTGGCACAAAAGCCAGCAACACTGATCTTCTTTCAGCTGCCCCTGACTCTCAGCTTGGCCTCTACATGGCCTTATTTGGAAGGAAACAAGAGACAGTCAAGGAATGCTCATTGGCTGTGTTTTGATAACCAGCACACAATGATACAGATGATCAAAACTGTGAAAATGTTTCACAAAAATATCTGGACCAATTTTTCTGAAGTTTGACTGAATTCACCCATTTCAAAAGAGGTCACTGGTCCTGTAAATTTCATTCAATTTTTGCCAAAAACAAAAACAAGACAAGACAAAACTTCACTATTTGTTGGTGCTGTGTTCTAACCAGTGGGGACACATGCAAACTTAAATACAAAAATTTGCAACTGGTGGAAGGGTAGCCTCAAAAGCAGTTATAAGTGACTTGGGATCCCTTCAAGCTTATCTGAAGTGCTGAAGTGGATTCTGAATCTAATCTTGTATGAGGTATCACCTTTCCTTATTTTGTGTGGGAGTGTTCTCAGAAGATTTCAAGTGTTAGAAAAATATTTTTTTTTCTCTTCACCTGTTAAGCTACTGCCTTATTATCTAAAAGAAATAAAAAATAATTGTTAAGTTTGTATTCAGGAAATTATGAACTGATGTCAGGCTTACTCAGAGCTTAAAAAAGTAAATTTTTGGATGACATCTTCCTGATCCTACCTCCTAGACAGCATGGTCATACAGATGATGAGAGTTGTAGTCCAAAAAAGAAGCTCTCCAATTGCTCTTGATGTCACCATCATCTCTAGGGTTTGTCAGTCTTGGCACAGAAAATAAGCAGTTAGCAGTTTATTCTCATAGCCTAAAGCATGCAACTGTGGCCCTCCAGAGGTTGGTGGACTGCAGCTTCCAAGAGCCTAGTCAGCATAGCCAAGGTTGATGGGCCATGGAAGGTGCAACTCACCAACATCTGGAGGGCCATAAGTATCCACTCCTACTATTGATAAATATTAATGATGAGGAGATGTATGACGTATAGGGACTTGGCAGCCCTTTCACATCGATAATGACTGGGATCTTCAAGGAAGGTGTACAGCCCATGACAGCGTAAACTACAATGAACTTATTTGGCTTCATCCTCTTACCACAATATTATTACTGCTACTACTACTATTACTGTGTCTCCTTTAACCCATATGAATCATGTATTTGTCAACAGTGTAATGAGAACAGAAATAACAGAACAGCTCTTGTACCCCCTGACTGTATATCAGCATTCTCTGTTTTCATAACCCAGCAGCTCCCATAAGCCTCTATGAAAATTTAGTGTTCTGGGGAAGGTGGGAGTGGTGTTTCACAGATGAGCAATGCATCCACAAAGAAATGCTCAAATTTATAAACTTCAAGCTGGAGAATCAATTTAACTGCATGGAAAATACTTAATTACACCAACAGTTGTGCCAAGGAAATGACATTCTGAAAGCACCATGAAAAACTAGCACTGACATCCTACCTTTAGGACTTTCTTCATTCCATAAATAGACTTTGAGCAAAGTTATTTAGTGTCTGTGATGCTCTCAAGAAGGGAGTGTAAGTCTAAGGATATGCTGTAGTCTGCATTCACTGTGAAGGAAGAGAATGTATGAACAGCACTTTCAAGATTGCAAAAAATCAGCAAGTAGGCTTTGGAGAATTACAATCATAAATATTCTTCTACAGAAATTTTCCCATCAGCTGGCAGGAAGATGAAAGAGAGGAATGCTGAAAAAGATGAAATGTGGCTCTAAAAGGCACAATATATTCGCAGTCTCCTTTCCTCCACATACATGTCTTTGCTTTCTCCACAAGGTGGAATTGTGTAATGCTGTTCAACAAATGTAGTAGGAGGCTGAGATTTTTGCTGAAACAAGAAAACATTCCTTTGAGGGGAGGGAGGAATATGGAATATATCCTGAGGGCATGGTTAAGATGCTAAATAAATCAGTGAGGTTTTCCGATTTAGTTAAAAATAAAACAGCAATAATAATCAAGATGAGTTCCAGCTAATATTAAAATTGTAAGGCTGCAATCTTATGTGCATTGGGAGTTAAGACCCATTGAAAAAAGTGGAACCTGTTTCCATCTAAACTGTACTATACAACACACATACTTCTTTCTTCATATAAAATAAACTTCAAACACATTCTTAACTATGTCCTGTTTAAATAAGTTGGTCTTTAAAGTGGTTCCCTCCAGCTGGAACATAACGTTGTTGTCTAATATTCAGAGCCAAAGCACAAATAACATAGTTAGGTTGGTCATTATTTATTAAAATATTTTATTCTACCTATTTATCTTGAGAGCTCAAGGTGATAAACAGAGAAACAATTTATACAATTCTAAATTAAAATCAATAAATAATTTAAACAAGATAAATACATATTGACTAATTCAAACAGGTTAAAACAGTTTAAAAGGTTAAAAGAGTTATTTAGAAAAAACAGTCTCTATGCTTAAAAAATGAGATGATGGGAGATGAAATGAAACTAACGCTGGCACCAGTTGAGCCTTCAAGGGCAGTTTGTTCTGACAATAACTGTCCTATCAGCCCTCTACGCAGGGTAGTATTGCTATCTTTCTATTAAAAGATGAAAAGTCATACATGCATGCCACCCACAAATTGATAAAAGCTTACAATTTTATTAAAAAAAGAAAAAACTGAAATATTTACAAATGAATGGGACACAGTTATGTTCTATCTTAAGAACACTTGGGGAGATACAAGGACAGCAAGTATGGAAGTTTGATTTTATTGAGCTAATTCTATATGCAAATACTATAAGGAGATGACATAAGTAGAACCATTTGTTGTATTAGATGAAAAGATACAGAATTTATAGTTAACATAGACCCAAACTTTGTGAAGAGGAAGTCAATGTATGTAATAATGATGAAAGGTTAAGAACAACTGTGTTCATATGTCTGATGACTTTGTTTTGTTTTAAATATTATAATGTTTATTTTAATAAAATCAAATTTTAAAAATGATCAGGCTGGAATACCAAGCTCATGACATTATGACCTTCATCACCTACTACACATGCTTCTGTCATTTGTGGAAACAAGAGCTTTCAAAAAATGAACATGTTTCTGGTCATAAAGAAATGGGAGGAGAAACTGAGGCTCCTCTGGAGGTATGCTGCTGACTTGGCAGTCTTTTGGATTGCTGCCTTGGATCCTTTTCACATCTCAGCTAATGATTTGGCCTGTGACCTTTTGCAAGCCAATTTTGGTGCTCCTCATTTGCCTCTGTCTTTGATGGATATTAGAATAACCCTGACAGAAGTTTTATGAGATGTTGCTTAATTAGCTGGCACGGCAAAGCAGCTCCAACTTTCAAATCAAACATCAGAGTTTGCTGCTGACAACATCCCAGAGCTTCCAGTGTGAATGGCAGGAAATAAAAAAAAACTTTTTGTTGTCTCTTGGAAACAATAATAGGAATATTTCAGAACTCCATTATTGTAGGCGTTCTCTGCAGTTTTTGAGAGCTGGCTATATGTAGGAGGGGGAGGACAGATGGATGAAGGAAATGCAGTCAATTTATGCTACCTGTGATTATGTAAACATATGCCAAGCACCAGACCCATATAACTACAACATAAGTTGAGAGTTTGTTCCAAACAGCAACAGCATGTCATTTCAATGGAAAAAAAAGGGGGCGTGACACTAGTGTTTTCTGTCTTCCCGTTCACCTTTCTTGTTTATGCATGTATCTGTGTTTATCCCCCCCTCTAATAAGGGCTTAGAGCAAGAATATACCTTTCTGATTCATGATATTGCAGTCACAATCTGATTTGCATGTCACTTGTAAACAGAATATCAGAGCTGAAAAGAAACTTCTCAGGGGCTCTGAGTTCAAAGTTCAGTTTTTGAAATTCAAATTTTTTTTTGCCAAGAGTTGCTGTTTGTGTAGTTTTAGGGCTATAGTGTGACACTTCTAGACAACCCCTTCTGCCTCTGGACACTACTTTATTGTGTCAGACCATGGTGGATCCTGCAGGAGTGAAGAGGAAAGGTGGGCCTGAATTCTGCCTGAAAAGAACTTTACACTCTGTCTCCCCATGCTGGATCTTGACTGAGATTTCACCCTCATGCAAGTAAGCATGTGTTAGAAAGTGGAACAAACTGTAGTGGATATCAAGAGCTTACTGTGTATGGATGTTCTCGGTGCAATTCAGAATGCTAGAGAATCAGGTTTTAGTTGTGCTTTCATTCTTGCAAAAAGGAGACAGTTGCAGTATTCTTACTTCCAAGCACACTTGGGACATATTTTGGCAATATAAATTACAAGGACAGGAGTGGGATGCAGATAAGAAACACAATGAGTGGTCCTACCTCCATGGTCCTTTTTGCACGGCATTTGCCATGCGAAAGAACACCTAGAGCATCACGTGATTGTGAGGAGTGATCTGCATGACGCACTCACAATTATGCGATGCTTTAGGGTCAGGCAGGTGCCACTCGCGCACTTTTTCATTTTCGGCTTTCAGTCAAAAATTGAGGATGATCGCACATTGCTCCAGGGCCCCGTGCGCACTTGCTGTGTGTGCAGAGCCTCCGGAGCCATGGAAGTCACACTTCCTGCCCCAGTGCAGCCTGGAAAACTCCCAGGCTGCACTGCGGAAGGAAGAGGTAGGGCTCTCACGCTGCGTGGTCGGGAGCAGGCAGCTCGTGTGGAGCTGAAACAGAGGCTGCTTGCACAATCCCACACCCCACCTCCGCAGAAAGGTAAGCTGCAGAAAGGGCACATGTTTTCATTACAATAAGAATGGCTTCCCTTCTGAATTTATTTTAAATTAAAAAAGAAAGAGGTGCAACTGCTAGTTACTTCTTTGAAGCTATGCATGGTTTGGCCCTAACTCTTTGTGCTTTGAATGAGCAGCAGACTCATGTCATTTAACAAGAATCAATATGACTGTCCTCATCACTTGGTGTTACTTGATGAGTTTACTTTCATTCATTACTGTTAGATGTCATTCAGCCAGCAAATACAGGTGTGTGTGTGTGTGTGTGCTGTTTCAACTGTTATAAATTATAAACGTGTACCATTCTTTTGAGGGGGGGTTCACTCTTTCATCAGTTCTTCTCCTCTTGCCTTCTTTCTATAAGGAGCATGAGGGAATCATACAGGGTCACTTGGTGAAGAAGGTAAGAGAAGAAGAACTGACAAAAGACTAGGTTCTGCTTTTCAACCAGTTCCACTTTCTAACAGTGCTCTGTTCCCTAACGTTTCAGATAAGCAGGGGAAGCCTGTAACCTGTGCAATATCTTTGCAGAAAGCATCTGTAAATGAGATATAAAAATCTGTAAACAATCAGGACTGATCTTTTCTGTTCTACTCTTAGTTCTTTTGTCCAGCTCAAAACAGACAAATGATTGTCTGATGTGTGAGAGTATCTTCACTTTGGCTCAGTAAGGTAGAAACGGAGAAAGGGAAAACATCCCATCAGCAGTGGAAGCATCTAGGGAAAGACTGTAGTTCAGTGACTGAATAAGCCCACAGATTTCACCTTAAATTCCAGCCATTTCAAGGTAAAGCTGGAAAAGATTTTTTTAAAAAATATATATATATATATCTAAAACTCTATATAGCTGCTTATACTCAATGAAGACAAAACTGAGATAGATCAAGAGTGGATCATTGTGGCCCTCGAGAGTGTTGTTAGATTGTGGCTCCTGTAACCCTTCATCATTTCCTTTGTTGGCTATGGCTGTTACAGTTACAGTTTAATGACATCTGGAAGCCCATAGCTACTTGCTTCTGAGACTATTTAGATGGATATACCACATAGTCAAATGACAGCTTTCAGTAAATCTGAGTATGTACAACACCGAATTTATTCAAAGTTCTTTCTTCAAATCCTCCATGAAATCACACTCTAAAAATGAGCTATAATAGAGGTGTGAGTTTTACACTAATGTTAAAAATTCAATATAAGATATCCTAGTAAAGAGAATTATGAAGTGGACATTCACTTAGTATTCTTAAGGCACAACATTAACAACGATAAAAGAACCTTCCAAAGTCTTGCTTTCCCCTCCTCAATCGAAATGCTGTAATGATGACAGATTTGCATGACCGCATCAGTATGTTTTGGGAATGCCTTGTCAGACAAGACAGTGACAGCAGTGAAGGTTTTAAAATAAGAAGCTCCACAGTGACCAAACACAATGGGTTAGATCATTTACATACACAATCAATGACTGCATGACTGCTAGTTTCCTTTGTGAAGCCACATTGTTAGCCACACTTAACTGAAATTAAACTGTCATGGGTTTTAACACAAGATGTCATCTGAAATGAAATGAAATATTCTGCTTCACACCAGGCTCTGCAGACATGGCTGGACATCCAGTGCTAAATAAACACACACAATGGAATTAATTGTGTCTGCTTTTTATAGCTCCCCTCCTAGTCTGGCAGTATCTTCCAGACCACATCCTGTCCCACTGAGAAGACAGATTTCTTCTAAAAGACTAACCAAAGAACATTTGGTAAAATAGTTTATGATCCACAAATTAAATGACAGTAATCTTGCTGATTTATCTCACAGATCGTAAACAGATTGTTTTACCAAACCATCACATTACCACACACACACACACAAAAGAAAGCCCAAATACCTGTGCTATAACTCCCAAATGGATTAACTGATAAAATATTAGTTATAAATTGTCATTGGGCAGGTGCACGTGCTTAAGAACTGGCCATGCTGGCTGAGGAAATCTCAGAAGTGCAGCCCAGAAAACTAATTTTTCAAGCTGTATATCATTCAGTATTACTCACTTCAGTTCTGAGAAAGAAAATTCAGGAATAACTCTGTTGAATTGTGTCTGTTCCCCTACTCTACAACAGTTTTTTTTTACCCTTTGTCTACTTACTGCTATAATTAAAAGTATATAATTTTTTCTCTTAATCATTTTCAGAACAGCCATGCACACTACTACTCTCATTTCACTGGTAAAGCAGCAGAAGTTTCTAATCAGCAAAGGATTTGTGCCATTGCTAACTACCATTACGTCACTTACAGTGACTGTATTGATGAGAAACCTGCAGGACACCCTGCCATGAACAGCTCTGTTCAGGTCCTGTAGACTTGGGTTTGTGGTTTCCTTTATCCAGTCTATTCATCTCTAGTGCAGTTTTACTCTTTTCTATTGCCTTTTACTTTACTAAGTATTAATTTTCTAGCAAGTCACATCATGTCATGATATGGCCAAAATAGTATAGCTTCAGCTTGGTCATTTTGGCTTCTGGGGAAGGATTAGAATTGATTTCCTGTATGATTTTGCTCTAATTGATAAAACATACATAATATTACATAAGAAAAATAATTTTAATCTTGATACACTGCCTAGGGTCTCTACATTACTCTTGTTGTGCACATTCATCTCATTTGGCTGGCTGAGTGCACCTTCCACTTCACTTTCTGAAATTGTCGTTTCATCTTCAAGTGGTTCTTTCTTGATTGAATCTGTCATTCTTTTATCTCTTTTCTATAGATCTTCAGTGTATTATTTCCATCATCTTTTCATTTCTACTTGGTCAAGTAATAATGTGTTCCTGTGCTGGTTGTACATCATCCCCATTCTTGGTTTAAATTTCCCTTTGATTTCTTACATTTCTTAGACCTTGGTAGAGATCTCTTGTTCTTCTTTTTTATTGTCACCTTCTATTACTCTACACTATTGTAGTAATTATTCTTCTCCCTATGCACAAGTCATTGAATAGTTGCTTTCAGGTTTCTGACTCTATTTCTCTTACCTTATATTTTTGCTTCTCTTCTGTCCTTAACTGCTTGACAAGGTTCGTCTGTCATCCCTTGAGGGTCCCCTTTCTTTCTGACTGCAGATAGTGTCTTTTTGCATTTCTCCCTGACAATGCCCTGGATTCTGTCCAGTGTTCTTCTGGCTCCTAGTCAAATTAAGCTTAATAGTGCAAATCTATTGTTTATGTTGTCTTTAAATTCTACAAGTATGTTCTTCAGATTGTATTTGGCACAACGGTTGTTTTAGTATTCTTTAGCTGTACTCTAAATTTTGATATTAGCAGTTCATGGTCTATCCAAAATCTGTTCCTGGTCTTGTTTTTGCAGAGAGAATTGAGCTTATCCATTTTCTATTTCCAATTATGTTGTCCATTTGACTTCTATAATGGCCATCAACTAATGCCCATGTGTACAATTGCCTCTTTGATTGCTTAAAGAATGTGTTTGCAATGATCAACTTTTTGACCTTGCAAAATTCAGTCAATCACTCTCCTGCTTCATTTCTTGGTCTTAGACCAAATTTTCCTATAATCTTTGATTGTGCTCTGTTTCCTAGTTTTGCATTCCAGTTACCTATGATTAACAGCAAGTCCTGTTTTGGTGTGTGATCAGTTTTCTCCTGGCTCCAGAACAGTCTCTTCTTCTTCTTCCTCTGAAGTTAGAGCATAAGCTTGGATTATGGTTATATTGATGGGTTATGGATGGTATTGATATTATTCTGTCAGACTTCATACGGCTGTTTGACCGTTTTTGCTACATCTGTCCTCACTATTAATGACACCCCACCTTGTCTTAGTTTTTCATTTGCTGAGTAAAACAGTGTCATTATCTGACTAAAATGTCCTATTCCTGTCCGCTTCAGCTCGATTAACTCAGGTATTGTCATGTTTATGCATTCCATTTCTTTCTTCTTCTTCTTTCCCCCCCCCCTATATCTAGCTTCTCCTGATTTATGCTTATCATGTCCCATGTTGCTATAATATGTATTGTGGAGCTTAGGACTTCTTTTCAACTCTCAGCTGAATGTCCTTTCAGCTTGAGTTCAATTACACCATTAACCACAACACTATTCATAGTTGTCATCTGCTGTAACTCACTGACTGCCTTCTCACTTAGAAGGCTCATCTTCTGGCACTATCTCTTGTTTCACTTGAGATTGTCCCATCTTAGGTTTTTCATGAAAAAAATGTGCAAAAGGGGATTACCATTCCTCCTTTTGCACAGTACTGACAATTGTTAGCTTTGGTGCCATTGGCTTTGTCTCTGTGAGATACCGTACCAGTGTCACACACAGCCCGTACACTACTGCTGCTGCCCAGTAACTGTTTGGCACATTTAGTCTGGCTCCTCAGCAAAAGCCTATCTGACACAGGAGACCCTACTAGCAGCATTACTACCATTAACATAGCCTCTTGCCTCACAAGAGCACACAGTCCCACCACTGTGGAAAGGTACTGCTACAGTGAAAGTGTTGCATAATAATACACTTTCTAAATATGCCTTTTATTCTATTTCTTGGGTCAAAATATAGAATACTATGAGTAAGAGCTTTTCCTTTTTTCAACAATTACATTAAATAGTAATATATCTTTGTGCACATGATGTACCACAGGTGTAGTCCCTTCTATTAAAGAACAAGAGAAACTCGTGCTTATATGGAGCTCTGGGCCATCCTAGAACAGCAGCCAAACATAACCCCGGACCCTCTCTGCAACCACTAAGCAGTCACAGAAGGTTTATTGCTGTTTTAGGAAGCTGTTTTCTGGAGGGTGGGGGACTACAGAAGGAGGTAAGGAATGCTTCAATCTGCAATGTTCTCAACATAAGCTAGCCTTAGCCCCAGATTGCACCAGCATATGTGACCAAGAGGATTCTGGACATTATGTTCAATTACAACAGAGTGTAAACATATTTTTTGTCCTGCCTGTATTATATACTTCCAATGCTGTAGACTCGAGTCAATAGACTCAGATTTAAGTCGGACTTAAGTCGCTTGAGTGGGTCAAGTCGGACTCGACTCAGCCATAAATGATGCACTGACTCGACTCAAGTTTTGTACATTTTTATTGACTGACTTGCTGCCCTTTGGTCAGTAATATAATGCATTCATTGAGAAACTTTGTGACTTTGAACAATGCCTCTATCTCTTTTTGCCTCCTGGTCACATGGCAATCTGTCTCAAACCCAATGTGTGGGCACATTTCTCAGAGGGGTCCAGCAAACAGGTTAGGCAGTATGCTTGAGGCGGGCTTGAGGTCTGCTCAGTGGCCTGTCCCTGCTGCGTATCAGAAGGTAACAGTGAACATATTAGGCAACAGGCTTGAAGAAGAAGGATCCTTTCTTCTAAAGCTTTTGAATCTTCAGCAATGGGGAGTAAGGTAGGATCTTCTTCTCCACTTCTGAAGCTGAAGATGGCAAGATTGCAAATGTGGAGAACCAACTCTGCTTAAATTGTTAAAACTGACTTTATTTCACCCTATCCAATAGTTTTGGAATTTTGGTTAGGGTATAAAATTAGCTTCCAGACTTGAGATTTGACTTGAAAGTATCTTCAGGGACTTGAGACTGGACTTGAGACTTGAAGGTAGTGACTTGAGACTTGACTTGAGACTTGAAGTAAAAGACTTAAATACATCACTGTATACTTCCATTGTAGGTTTTAGTGGAATATTATCATATTGCTATTTTATTAACTATTCAGTTTTAACTTCCCAATTCTATTTATCGTTTCTCCCAACTGTTTCTTTCATGTGCATGTCTTTTAAGCATATTTCTTTGTTGTGCTTGTGCCTTTTGTTCTCTCTACTGTTCTTTCATTCTGTGATCTGCCAAGCTCTGCACAATTAGAACAGCTAAGTCAACACTACCAGCCTACTTGAATTCACTTGGCAGGCTAGCTAGCATTTAAGATTTGTATGGCCTCTACACACCTCATCTCTTTTATTGGAAAAGGTCATTGTAAAGTCAGTTATGTATTCCTGAACAGTTTATTGATCTCCTAATTATTCTGTGTTTGTGGTTCCCTCTGATGTTTCTCTCTCTCTGTTATTTTGTTATATTATTCTAAACATTCAATAAACAAATTTTGATTTATAAAAGAAGGAGGCATAGAAGGGGGGGTAACATTCCCTGAAAGTTCAAAGGAAGAGCTGAATATTTAACTTCTACTGAACTTGGAGGGTGGGAATAAACACAAAGCAAAGGAAAAACTAAAGCTACACATAATGCCTCTCCCAAAGAAACAAACAGAGTGATATTGCAGACTTTTTACCAGCACTGTGGTTGCATTAAGCTTGGTTATTTTATGGGAGCTTCAGAAAGGGACATTAATAATTATCAAAGCTCTCTGCACAAAAAAGTATGAAATCAGCAAAATGATTTCCACATTTTTGGAACAACATACATTGACTTCTGTTATACAAAAGAAATTTCATAACATTTATCTGTCCCAAACAATTATAAAGCATATCCCACCCTTACATTTGGGAAAGCTTCCAGTGACCAGAGGAATGTCAGAGGAAGGGATGGGCTTTACTTTAGCCTATATTTTGCATTTTACTATTCACATCACACTACTATTATCAGGAGTGGTCCATAGCTCAGTGGAAAGCCACATACAGATGTGTATCTCCTGCCGTTAAAGTGTTTGGAATAATTGGACTAGAGAAATATCTTTCTGAGAAGTGCTACAGACATTAAACAAATCAAACATATGACTATTTTAGGTTCGTATAGTAATAACTCATGGTTAATAGGTGGATTGCACATGGATTTTTCACAGTTATAGGAAGGAACAGCATTCTCAGCTTTTGAACATCATTATCCTGAATTGTCAGTGGAACACAGGTTTAATGATGCCTTTGGCTGGCTGCATAGACTGGCAACGTCCATAAACTGCTCAAGACTAGAAATCTGTAACTGACTGGGTTGAGATAGATAAGCAATTATTTGACACAGCATAAGAGTACAAGTACATAATGAAAGAACTATGTTGGATACTAAGAGAAGCTGCTCCATCTCTAGCTTTTTTTTTTCTTCATCTCTGAAATATGTACATTAGATGGCAAGGTAAATCAGGAATGTGGTAACTTCATTTCCTGGAATCAAATCTAACCTTCCTGGGACAACACATCATTCCCTATGACACCATCTTCTGGTAGTTTTCTAACTTCTGCTTTTTGTTTCTTAACTGGACCTGCACAGCAAATGATGCTGCAGGGGAGGGTAACTATTTGAAAGCTTCCCTGACAGATACCACGGTGATTGGTGGCTGACAGTGGGTGCCAGATCACAGCACACAAGAGGGTGCCCATTTGGTATGTTCTTTCTCTTTCATGCTGCCATTTTAGGCCACAGCATCATGTCCATTACCATTTTTGTTTAGGTGGGTTGGGTTCAAGGTATAGCCATTTTGATTTCTTTACTGCTCTGTACGGCCACCACTTTGAGTACTTCTTTGGCTGTGGCCATTTTGTGCAAGTTGAATGCAGGTGGCAATTTTGTTTTGTGCACTTGGATGACACTCCTTTTCTGAGTGCTGCATTTTTGTTTGCACTAGTTTGCTGCCACCATTTCCCTTGTAGTTCTGGTTTGTTTGTTTGTCTGTTTTCTGACATTTTGCCCTGACAGATTTGTCAGGGACCAGGTAATTTGAAGCACATTGATCATATCTTCAGGAGGGTGTACAGGGAGCTTCACAATGTCCTGGGAAGAGGATTGGGTGATTTTCTTCCCACCCTAACATAGAATTCCAACAGCCAAAGCTCTACAGGGCTGATGGTGTTGATTTGTCAGAAGAAGAAGAATATGTTGTTTCTGGCAAATTTGCAACAGGGGGTGAGGGCTGTGTTGGCCAGCCTGGTGAGGAAAATAAACTAAGCAGCTGCTTGTCCCCTGTCCACTTCAGGTCACAGGTGGAGGATATAAGACTTTGGTCATCAACTTTGGCATCCCCTTTGATATAGGGTAGGGCTCTGGAACTCCCTCTTTAGGATGCAGTGTTTTAGGGGGTAGAGAAACAGTCTACCTTTGAAGCCAACCTCTCATTTGTAGAGCTATGCATCTTGGGTGAGAGTTCCCTGGGCTACTTTCCAATTATGACTGGCTGGGGAGCAACCCAAGTATTTGGATTGCCCTTGGAGCTGAAGTATTACAACCAGGGGAAAGATGAGGAGTTGGGTAAACCCACATTAGGTTTCTCCTTCCTTTTGCTCCATTTCCAGCCCAACAATGTAAATAAGTAGGTCTAATAAAGTGGCCCTTATTTAACCCAATTCTCTGTGCCTGGCCTCATTATTTCATGGTTGTTCATCAATTCCCCATCTAAATATTTGGTATACTTCTCTGTTGGGTTAATTACTGGCAATAAAAGTTTTAATCTCAAAAACATTATTGTTTTTTCATCTTACCTTTTTCCCTTTCATTCTACCCACTCTTACAGAATACGTTCTTCTCTGAGAATGAATTTACCCATTGGACTGAAAGATTCCACAGCCCATCAGTGAATCTCAGTACATACTATGGGAGGAAGGTAAATTTGTTTATTCAGTGCTGCCATTTTCAATGGTTACTCTATGTTTAACAAACAGTGGTCTTCCAGTTCAAGCTGCTCCTTGATATTTACTATTGCTGCTGCTCATAAACCTCCTCCTTGGAAGGTTTGAGGAATTTGATTTCTGTGAATGTCAATATCAATTGATCCATACTACCCAGATTAGTATGTGGATAGTCATTTTATTGTTGCCCCTTTCCATCACATTCTTACTTAATTCATTGCTCAACAGAGAAACACACTGGTTACCTATCAGCTATTGAGCCATTTTTAAAAGTCCTTTTCTTAACTCTGTATCAGAAAGACCATCTTTCCCTTGATGAGAGGTTAGCCACATGTGGCTCTGTGGCCCCAGGGCTGTTTTTGCAAATCTCAACCACTTTCTCTTCCTTAGACTCCCCTCTTCTATGAATTGTTTTTTTTTTCCTGTAAGTTTTTCCTGTTTTTCCTGCAAGCAAGTCACCTTTTGGACAGATTGCAGTTCCCACCCCACAACATAAAAAATACCTTTTTTTTTTTTTTTTCCAAAATCAAGCCAGCTGTTTTCAGGATTGACTGGCATTTTGGGCAGTCTGAGTAGCTCCCAGAGGGTTCCCAAGGCAGAAAACATGGCCCATTGTTGCCTGTCTTTGCCCTTTGTAGACCTGCAAAGAGAATTAAGTACTTTACAGAATATTTGCTCAAGGTATCATTCCCAGTTGACAATCATGACCAAGAAGTAAGGTTTGTGTTTTTTTAAAAAATTGTATTACCTTTATTTTGGAATACTGTCTTCATGATGGCAGAGAAGATAGCATTTATTATGTGCATTAGATGCCTCTTGAAGAATTACTAGTTTACTCAGGCTTTTCTTTTTTTTCCTGCATTTTACACCGCCCCTTTTTTTTAACAAAATATGTGCTATTTTATCATTCCAAGTCTAATTGCTATTCTATTGTCGTACACTAACTCAGACATTATATCACAAATGGTTCAGCCCTAAATGGTTTAGAAATTGTGCTAAATAAAATAAATAGACATATGAAAACATCAACATTGTAAAACATATTTAAATGGACATTTTTGTGTGGAATTTTTAACAAAAACATAGACTAAAGTGGAAATGGGATAGAACGGATTTTTGATTGGGCACATATGAAAATGATAAAGACTGAAAATGGACTGATTCAGCCATCTCTGCTTTTCATTGCCAAGAGATGGCTAGCATCTGGTTTCATGTTTTATATTATACTATGTTTTATATTATGTACCAATGTTGTTACTGCAGCTATCACTGCTGCATATGCATCAGCAACTTCTCGTACAATAAAGTTAGTTGTTGACTGCTATGCCAGAAAAGACAAACTATAATCACAGCTCTCTGCTGCATTTCATTTTAGGGGACTAATGGAACTGGAACATTCCAGAAATTGTTAGAAATCTGTTTTTAAAAAGATCTGTGCAGAATCACATTTCTAAAACAAGCAGAAATATGATTATTTGGCTAAACAAAAATACATTATTGGCAATTCTAATTAAAATGCAAGTTAATAGTACATAAATATTAATGCCATAGAAACTTGTTTCTTTTCCATGAGAAGAACTCAAATTAGAGAACTGTCACTTTGATCACTGAGGCCCTTTCCGCACCAGGGTATTAAAATGGTGCACAGTGACCTCCGATGGAGGTCGTCTGCACCATGGAATGGATTGGGGTGGACTACTTTTTGTAGTTCCGCACCTCAATCCACTCCGAAGCGACCAGAACTGGTGGCACGGCGTGTTTTTTAAAAACTTCTTTTCAGAGGTTTTTAAAAAGCACGGAGCGCATAGCCCCGTGCAGTTCCATCACTGCGCTCCGGTGCAGATTTGCAGGCGCGCACTAGTGCGTGCCTGCAGATCTGCCGGGGGCGGGCTTCTGGCTGGCGAGCTTCTCTAGTTCGTGGAGAGCCTCCACCAGCCGGAAGCCACCATTTTGGACACCGGAGGACTGTGGAGCAGTGAGCTCGTGCTGCTCCGCATGGCAATGGACTTACCCGGCTACCGGTAAGCTCTGTTTTAGCGCGTTTTCCCCCATTTCCCCCTCCACATGAGGAAAGGGCCTGAGTTTCTAAAAGCTGTAACATTTTGTAAAGGCACACTAATCATGGAGAAATCTATTTACTTAAATCATACTTTTGTTTCAGTCTACACTAGTTTCTATCTTCTTTTTTCCTTCCTTCCTGCATTAGTTTGCTTAAAAAACACCTCACCGAATGAAAATGTGCATTTTTGTGAACAATTATCAGTTCTGCCAAAGTTTTCAAGCAATTTTATCCAGTACATGAATCTTGGAAAGTTACTGTCCCTAATGCTTACATTCCTGGATACAGTTTTCTATACTGGGTACAATTTTGTGCATTTAAAAAAAAATAGAAGAGGTCATAACAAAATTCTGAGAAGTGCAAAAATACAAAAAAGTAACTGTCCAGTTCAGATGTTAAGCCAGTAAATGTAAAGAGATGAGTTTGCTTATAAATAGAAACTGAAGGAAATCTCTCCTCATTCCAAATATAGACAGGCACGTATGCTCAAACACCAGAAAATACTCACATATAACGAAGCAAGAGCTCACAGTAATGACACTTTTATAGCACTCTATTGAAAAAATATATATAGTTTTCTGAAACAAAGAAATCAGAGAAGGAACATATTTTTGTTATCTTGTATTTGCATTAACCAGAGTAGCCCTTTTTACTAGCTATGAGATCAGTGAATAGAAACCCAGAGGGTGTTTGCTCTGTATTTGTTGTACTGTATGGTACTATGAGATGTTCTTTTTCCATGGGAAGTGCATAGATTTTGTGTACTGGGCCAGAGGTTACAAGACCCTTGCTGTGGTCCCTGTGGAGTATCGCATACACCACAGTGCATTATCAAACAAAGCTGTTTTGTTTTTGTAATGAGCTCATTGAGCAAGGATGACTACCATGTGCAGACACAGAAATGGGAACAGTGTTTGCAGTGTTCTTAATGACTGCTCTTCTGATCTGCTGTAGCTATGCAAGGTAGCTATTCTCATACCCATATTTCTTTCTGTGTGACTCTTGGTAATTGTTGTTGTCCAAGTCCAAGGAGTGGCAGAGAGGCATGTAATTATTTCCTGGCTTGCAATATTTTATGTAGAGAAGGTCAAATGCATGTGTGATATTTATTTACCTATTTCTATTAGCAGCTACTATTAACTGTTGCCATTACAAAGAACTATGCTGATGGCATTTATGATAGATTCCTTGATCTTTGAAAGTGCAAAGCTGATGTATAATGTGAGAGCTATGATTGTTTAACAATTATATTTTTGCAGGATCTGATTGTTATGAAGGGGTGTATGTTCCATCAGCTTATCTGGGGAGTTCTACTGGCATATTTGTTGTCTGAAAGCATGCTTGGCATTTTACCAGAATAGAAGCGCTACAGTGAGTTCTGTATATCAAGGTTGAGAACTGTGTGGTTCTTCAGCTGTTGTTGAACTACATCCCCTAGCATTCTTCACCATTACATGTCCTGGTTAGGACAGAAGTCTGAAGACTGTATGAGCCCCATATTGTTTGTGTAGCATCAGTAGAAAATGATGTATTCTTATGTTCTGAAACAGCATAAAAATTCATGTTAATAGAGCAAAAATTACTAACCAGGATCCTGTACTCACACACCCAGATGATAGCAATGCATCTAAGATCAATAGATGACATTAAGGTATAGACTCTGTATAGGTCTTTCCAGTCTTAGAGCCTTTCCACACTACACTGTTATAGTGCCATTATTCTACTTTCAACATCCTGTGGAATTCTGAGGTTTGTAGTTTCCTGAGGCCAAAGATCTCTCTGGCTGAGAATTCTAAATGCTCCCTCCTAAACTGAAAAGCCCAGGGTCCCATAGAATGTTGAAAGTGGAATAATAGCACTATAACAATGTAGTGTGGAAAGGCACTTAGTGTAACATCCTAGATACAGATGGATGTAAGTTTTGTTTCAGTTGTTTTCAAGGAAGAATCTCAAAAACTATATATTTGGGATGGATATAACTTCACTCATATTCAGATTCTTTTATTTGGATAGACAAAATCATCCATCTTGTCTTTAAATACTAAAAAGTCTAGAATTGAATTCCTCAAATTCAAGAATGTTAGTGATGAATGAAATTGCCACCTCATTTGTTTTTAACATCTATGTGCAGGCAGGTACATCATGCCTTCCTCTATCTCAAGAATAGGTATACCTGATGAGTTGGCCTAGTGTAAGTGGAGAGAATTTTATTTCACTTCATTTTTTTTTAAAAGAAATTTACCTGAAGTCACATATTTCTTCATAACTTAGAAAGAAGTTTTCAGGTTTGAACAATCCAAATGTGGGAGAAAGCTAATTGACCTTCTATTGCAACCCTAGACCCAGTTACTAGAAAACTTTGGTTTCCTTAACAGTAACTGTCTGCTTATTTACTGTATAAGCTGAGTTTCTGCTAGCCTCCATTTGTGATTCTGTTGGTTGTACAGAGCTCAGCCCCACGTTTAACTCCCCTTGTTTTGAAGGGTGGTATCATTTGTCCCACTGAGAATTGCATTTATAGGAACTTGCTATTTTTGAGTAATCCCAGTGTTTCTCCATGATGTCTAGAAATTTGATAGTTTTTTAATGTGTAATATTATCTTATACTGGGTTGTAGGTAAGCATAAATAAAATAAGACTACATAGCAATTCCCCTGAGTAGCTACAACATAAAAGTATAATTGTTATTTTTACCTAAATAATCTCTCTTTTTAAAAAGTTAAATTGTTATTTAGTACCTTGCACCAATAAAGCATTATTTCCGTTGGTTGCTTCCTGGCCACCACGTTTTCTGCTTACATTTTTGTAAACTGCAAGAAAGGCTATGCCAAATGAATCCCTAGATACTTGCTAGTCAAAGTGCAGATGATATCTGCAGGTTTTTCTGTTGCCAAAATTTTAGCCATGGTTGCAGTCACTGTTTCCTGCTCATTAGGCCACTGGGAATTGTACAAATCATTTTCATTCTCTTCTAGGAAGTGGTGCCAAGTGTTTACTATTACTTATGCAAAATAATTTTCCAGAATCGCATTACAAATGAG
The DNA here is from genome assembly GCA_948472985.1 of Iguana delicatissima. Classification (NCBI taxonomy): domain Eukaryota; kingdom Metazoa; phylum Chordata; class Lepidosauria; order Squamata; family Iguanidae; genus Iguana; species Iguana delicatissima. The sequence continues at coordinate 1,177,097 of CAOKZL010000092.1, read as the reverse complement.
GAACGCTCAGTTGACTCACAAAGACTGAAACAAATGAATAAGAAATAAATAAGCAGTCCCAATTGCATGGGTTATCAGTTTTATGCACAGGATGAATAAGCTGTGCACATTTCCACTAATCTGGAATTACAATAACCACTATTCTCCTGGGAAAAATAGTGGCTGAAATACAGAATTAAGATGTGCTTTGTTTGTTTTTCAAAACAACAGGGAAAGGACTTGACTGAATTGACTTTTATTAGGTAGAGAAACAATGGCAGACATTAGTTTATAGTATATCTTAATAGCTCTCTTATTTGTCTTAGTTTTGAGTAGAGAACTGTAAACATATCCCGCAAGTGAACAGAGAGAAAAGTACGTTTTATGTATAAATGCTGATTAAAAAGACATTCATCTTATAAAAGAAAGTTTTTTTAAAAAAAAAATGTAACTATAAAGACCATGGGTTTGACACAAACAAAGTTAGTTACGCTTTACTTCCACTGAAATCAAGGTAATAGTTACTCATAGCCAACTGAAATCCTGAAATTTCATTGTGACTAAAGCATGACTAATGGAGATTGTGGTTGAATGCATGATTAAAATGCCAATAAGCATTAAAAACATCTAATTTCAATTGCATTTACATTAGAAGGGGAAAACTTAATCATTAAGTTTATGTTAGATTGCCTTTAAACTTTAAGTTAAATGCCAGAATGAAGGTGAAAAATCCTATTCCATCTTCCTCTTATCCCTACATTGAACCTCTGAGAGTAGTAAATAATGCATTATTATTTGAAGAAATATATTCGTCATCCACCCCACCAAAAATGCTTTCATTTCTTTCCATTTTCCCTCCCTATAATCTCATCTCCTTACTCCTGACATTTCTTTAGCTGTTTCCCATACAATTCCCAGCAAAATTTCCCAGGGTTAAAAGCTTCAAAATCATTTTCTTGAAAGAGTCTCCTGTCTAATGCAGAACATAGGAGAGGCTCTTTGGGTGTAAATAAGTTTCCCCTCATTCAGACAGCCATTACTACTTGTTGATTACTACTTGTTGATTTAAATATTTTTTAACTCTGAAAGTAACTAACTCTAATCATGAACTAAAATAAGTGGTTTCAGTCATGTGATCTAAGTATTTTAACTACCCAGACCTGGAAGAGTAATAAAAAGAAAGTAGTAGTTCTGCAAAAATTCAAAAGAACAAGGCTTTGAGTAAAGTACCAGCTAAGGAAAACAAAATTTGTTCGCTTGTTAGAATTATCTCTTAATTAATTAATTAATTAATTAATTAATTAATAATTGCATAGTTCATAAATTATTTTAAGAAATATGTCAATGATGAAATTCCAACTTAGGTCAACCAGTTAAATAGATAGAGAGATAGAGAGATAGATATAATTAAGTCCTCCACTCCTGTTTGAAAACGACTGGTACTTAGTTCCTGTTTCTGCTTTTTAATTTCATTTGGCTAAATCCCAACGAACAAAGAAAAGATGAACAAAATCGGATATTAATCTTCATGGATTTATTACAGAATCAAGTAATTTAGTTTTTCTCACTTTATTCCTACAGAGATGCCACTAGTAAATCTACAGAAGACAAACTCTGCTGAAAATCCTAAAGCATTCTTTGTTAAAAAAAAAGGGGGGGGCAACAAAGCCTTAATGGAAGCATCAGAATAATCTCATTAATGTGGAACATACTTATTCAAGATATACAATAAGAGTTCACAACAGTTCTCAAACTATTGGCAGGGTAGGGGATTCATTTCACTTCTTCTTCAGAAGAAGAATTCTCTCAGGTAACTCTGTTTAAAGCTCCATGATATTTCAAAATTGTTCACAAGATCATATTTATACCTGGTCACTAATACATCACCCATGCAAAAGAGGAAGTAAATATAGGCAGACCTAAAATCACAAATGATGTTGTGTGTCTTCTAATAATAAGCAGATTTTATTTTCTGTCCTCATTGTTCCTCATGCCCAGCTGAGGAGCACATATTTTTTGCTGAACACACAATCATATTCACATGGACTGTCAAGCACAGTGGCTATTGTATCAGAATTAAAAGATTATTTAAAATGTTACAGGATCATCCTTCATTATAAACATCACTTATGATGGTGATTTTAGGCAGCTTTTAAAATAAAAGTTTTATTAATCAGAAGAAGAAGGAGGGGAAGAAGAAGAAGAAAAGAATGAAAGGAAGGAAGAAAAATAAACAGAAAAGGAACACCAACCATTAACCGCAACCCATTTAGAACTTCTAAGATTCCTGGGGGCTACAGTGTTAATAGAATAGTGAATCTGCTCTGTATTTCAGTCTGAATTTAAAAGGAACTATTGAATGTGGCAAACCTATAAAGAAATGTGGATGGAACCTTGAAAAGGTCCTTCAAAGTTTGAACTAAGCTCACAGAAGGTTGACTACCACACTAACATTGAAGCCAACAGGTGCTGATACCACTCATCCTTAGAAGAGACCTATGTATGTGATATAGCTGCAACGTATAATTCAGTTGCACATGCAGACATATAAGAACAGAGAAATGTAAAAGCACCATTCATAAAATATTTTAGAAGACAAATGAAAACAGCTGATTTTAATCAAAAGTTCAATATAATAAAATTGCTATATTATTTCCCTGGATTTATGTCCAGGCAATAATTCTATCTCATTGAGGTTTTTTTTCTTTCTTTCCTCTCATTTGTTTAAATCTGCATCCAGCACATTTTAGAATTCATTTAAACCAGAACATAACATGCTGTTCACAAGTTGGTGTGTAGCTCTTTGTCCATCCATAAATAAATAAATAAATAAATAAATAAATAAATGTCTCTCTATTCATTTTCACTGTTAAAATTTCCATGATTTATTCACTTGCTCTTTATCCGTTTTCATAATTAATTCAGAACTGTTTCAGAGGTTTTCATTATCTACATTAAATTTGTTTCCTGTTTTCCATCTAAATAGCATGAAATACTTGGGATCTCTTCTATACTTTCCAGGCAGCAGTCAAAGGTAAAACTTCGGGATTTTGTGGAAGGGGTTCCTATTTTACAAGAAATTTGAAAGGATATACATCCTATGGGCATCCCATGGTGATCTAAATGCTCATTTTGTACAACTGATTTCTGTTTTCCATTCAATGGCATGGAGTTTTCATGCATCCTACTTTTCCTCTGCAGGATCATATCATTTTTAAAAACAAATTTCAGAAATAAGATACTGATGTGCATCTCATTTGTCCCATCCTCTGCTGAATTTTCTGTGACTATTTCAGACTTTTTTTCCATTTTGCACCCCAATAGAAACAAATGAGGAACATTTAAAGAAAAAAAGTTAGGACCTTTCCACGCCATATCCCATTAGCATGATCTTCTGTTACAATCCCAGCATTACCGTTTGTATGATGGTGGCAGGTTAGATAGGCTGTCTTGCATATCGTTCCACTTTAAGCAGACGGGTAGCAGTATTGCTATTGGTGTTCCTTCCTCACTACAGCATCCTTGGCCACTCTCTTTCCTCATCTTCACCCCGCCCCACCGCTCCTGATTGGTCATTTTTGGGGTTATTTTTTTGGAAGCAATATTAGTGCAGCAATGTTGTGATGGCACAACACTCCAGTACACTACTGTACTTTTGTGCTATAATGCTTAAAAATGTAGGTTTTTTAAAAAAAAAATATAAAGTTAAAACTCAAAGGAGACATATAAAATAAACATGGAAAGGTGATAGATTTTGAAGTTACCACACCATAGGAGTAGCTGAGGGAGGGACGAGCTGGACACACCCACAACCTTTCCATTTCTGGATTTCGGAGGACAGGAAGCACTACTTAAGACTATTATGGTAGCACACTGAGCCAGCTGATGAAGTGCTAAAGGAGGATCTTAAGGGATTTTTTTTCTGGAAATGGTATAAGGTGGTTTTGCAATGCTTGGGGATGGGACAGCAGCTTAATAGTGATGATGTTGTGCTCTAGCACAACTCCTGGGCCAGAAACTACTCACTGCTGTTGCAGGATAGCAATGTCATGTGGAAATGGCCTCAGTCACTTGTTTGAATTCACTTTAGTTTTTATACTTGCCCTCATTGCTCAATCCATTTTCATGTTCTCTCTCATTCACAAGAACTGGTACAGAGAGGGGCAACTGCCCAAGTTCATGGGCCACTCAAACTCTTCATTGGTCATGCAGGACTGAAACCTTCATTGCACATTGAATTTATTTGGATTTTTTTAAAATTTAAAAATACTCAGTGGTCACCTGCACCCTTTAGCAGAGGAAGGGCAATGCTCTCTGCTGTTTTGGTTCAAAGAAAGGGCTCTCTTTTCTTTTTTTTAATCAGGAAGTAAACCAGATAATACTGGAAAAATATCTTTTCTCCAGTGAATTCTAAGTCTGATTTGAACCCTTTCCCATTCTATCATGTTTGTGGTGCTGAGTTACGATTTCAACCTATTCTTTTGGGCAAGAGGCAGGTTCCTATATAATTATTTCTGGAGCAGACACTTAGACAAGTTATGCAACCTCCAACTTGAAGGCACTCAATTATGATCCCACAGCCATTCTAGCTAGGGTTGCCAGGAGGTCATTGCACAAGTTGGTACTGGATAGTTTCCTCTTCAGTGACTGAAGGAAGACAATGTCATATGTTTACTGCCCTCAAGTTATTTCTGACTTACAAAAACCCTAACATTAGCCTATCATGGGGTTTTCTTGGCAAGGTATGTTCAAAGAGGATTTGCCATTGCCTTCCTCTGAGACTGAGTGTGATATATGCCAATGCAATCAGAGGTTATAACAGAGCCAACAGGGTTATGTTTGGTGTCCTCATTTTTTACAGCTACATGAAAACAGGTACAATATAATTGTCTCCATGGTAGAAATAGTCAGTGATGTAGACCCAAGTTAATTTGTTACTCTGGCTGCTGGGATCCCTGGAGACACCTGGATTTTACTAAGTTTGGGGAAATTAGCAGAGCAGAACTTGGCAAAATGAAGGGCAGGGCAACACGTTGAGATCGGGGTCAGACTGCATGAGAAAGAGAGAAGTCAAGTGTCCTTTTAAATGGTCTTTTATTTAGTAGAACAGGCAAAATTTCCTCACACTAACACAAAGCATTCACTCACATAAGCACACATGGACTACTGAGTTTGAAAATCTTTAGAAAGGGAAGAGTTGCAGAGACAAAAGCAAATATACTGCACCTGATCCAGAAGGCTGCTGTTTTGGGAAAACACGGGGACAGACTGGGGAGAGAGAGAGAGAGAGAGAGAGAGAGAGAGAGAGAGAGAGAGAGAGAGAGAGAGTGAGTACTGGCCAACCAGCAAGAGAAACAGAGAGAGAGAGAAACTAGCTAAAGCCCCAAAAGGGAACAGAGATATAATGCACGCATGCCTGGAAAGGGGGTGGGGGCAGACCCTTTTCCTAGGAAAGGACAAATGGCCAAATCAGGCATATGGGGTAAAAGATTTTTATGGCAGTGTAACCAAGATCAGGAAAAGGATAGGTGTGAGGATTTGTTTGAAATCTTCCTGTTTTCCTGAACCAGGGTTATCAACCAAAAACTCTTTCTTTGAAGTTTCCAACAACTGGGAGTCAAATTAAGTTGGTGGCCAATGTTTATGGCTTTGTTTTCCAGAGGATATGCAAATCACAGGGCATTTTGCTCTTTCAGGAGGTTCCCTTTGTTCTCCTTGAAAGAGACATTAAGTTGAACTCAGCCATGCTCTGAGATCATCTCTGACCTGTTTTTCCAGTCAGCTCCTCTTCCACATGGCCTTATCCAGTCATTTTGTATGATTTCTATTTTATGCCAATTAAACATATCTGCCAAAATATATGTATATGTGTGCATGTGTGTGTACATATATGTGTGAGTGTGTATGTGTATATATATATGTAAAGATGTATATACATATACACACACATATAAAGCTAATTAGATTATCCTAATAGTTGGGTTACAGATTGACTCAGACTCAAGTCGCTTCAATAACTTAACTTGGACCTGGCAATAAATGACACACTGCCTTGACTTGACTTGTGACTTATATATTTTTAGTGATTGACTTGCTATCCTTGATTCAGTAACATAACACATTCATCCAGAAACCTTACTACTTTGAATGGTACTTTCCATCTCTTTTGCTTACTGGTCATATGATATGTCTCAAGCCCAAAGTGTGGACACATTTATCAGAGGGGAATAGCAAACAGGCTAGGCAATGAGCTTGAGGCCTGCTTGAGGCTTGAGGTCTGCCTGGTAGCCTGTCCCTGCTATATATCAGAGGAGCTTTCTAAAACTTTTCTTAAGCAGAAAGCGAGACTTAACTAAAGAAAGCAGGGTGTCTTTCTCAGCAAAGGTGTTGGCAGTGGGCTTGAGGAAGAAGGATCCTTCCTTCTAAAGCTTTTGAAGCTTCAGACTAATGCCAGACTAATCTTATCTCTTTTTATGATAGAGTTACTAGCTTGATAGATGAAGGGAATGCTGTGGATGTAGCATACCTCGATTTCAGTAAGGTATTTGACAAAGTTCCCCATGACATTCTTGCAAAGAAACTAGTAAAATGAGGGCTGGACAGGGCTACTGTTAGTTGGATTTGTAATTGGTTGACCGACCGAACCCAAAGAGTGATCACGAATGGCTGCTTTTCATACTGGAGAGAAGTGACTAGTGGGGTGCCACAGGGTTCTGTCCTGGGCCCAGTGCTGTTCAATATTTTTATCAACGACTTGGATGAAGGAATAGAGGGCATGCTCATCAAATTTGCAGATGACACCAAATTGGGAGGGGTTGCTAATACGCCAGAGGACAGGATCAAAATTCAAAATGACCTGGATAGATTGGAGAGCTGGGCCAAGGCTAACAAAATTAAATTCAACATAGATAAGTGTAAGGTCCTACACATAGGTAGAAAAAATGGAATACAGAAATATAGGATGGGGGACATGTGGCTGGATAGCAGTACATGTGAAAGGGATCTAGGAGTCTTCATAGACCACAAGTTGAACATGAGTCAGCAGTGTGATGTGGCAGCCAAGAAAGCCAATGCAATTCTCGGCTGCATCAATAGGAGTATGGTGTCTAGATCGAGGGAGGTAGTGGTACCACTCTACTCTGCTTTGGTTAGACCTCATCTTGAATACTGTGTCCAGTTCTGGGCACCCCAATTCAAGAAGGACATGGTCAAGCTGGAGCAAGTCCAGAGAAGGGCGACCAAAATGGTGAGAGGCCTGGAAGACATGCCCTGTGAGGATAGACTTAGAGAGCTGGGTATGTTTAGTTTGCAGAAGAGAAAGTTAAGAGGGGACATGATAACTATGTTTAAATATTTGAAGGGATGCCATGTAGAGGAAGGAGAGGGCTTGTTTTCTGCTGCTCCAGAGACCAGGACAAGGAGCAATGGATTCAAGCTGCAGGAAAGGAGATTCCACCTGAACCTCAGGAAGAACTTCCTGACAGTCAGGGCTGTCCGGCAGTGGAATATGCTGCCTCGGAGTGTAGTGGAGTCTCCTTCCTTGGAGGTTTTTAAGCAGAGGCTAGATGGCCATCTGTCGGGAATGCTTTGAGGGTGTTCCTGCATATCAGGGGGTTGGACTGGATGGCCCGTGTGGTCCCTTCCAACTCTACATTTCTATGATTCTATGATTCAGTAATGGGGAGTAAGAAGGATCCTATTCCCCATTTCTGAAGCTGCAGAGCCTTCTATGGACATTGACACAAAAGCCTCCAGTTTTGGGAAGGGGGAGTAAGAAGGAGCTTATTCTCCACTTCTGAAGTTAAAAATGGCAAAATCACAAATGTGGAAGGCTGACTCTACTTAAGTTATTAAAACTGAATTTATTCCACTCTGTCCATAAATTCTGGAATACAGATATAAAGTTGTCTCCCAGACTTGAGATTTGACTTGAATGTATCTTACAAGGATTTGAGACTCAGTGTGAGACTTAAAAGGTAGAGACTTGAAACTTGACTTGGGATTTGGAGTAAAAGACTTAAATACATTACTGGAAATTGTTCTCCCTGTTGAATTTGACTAGTGCAAATGGTTAAAACACATTTACTTGTATTTTTAGTAAGAATTTTCCAACACAAATTTCCTCATATATCTGACAAAGAACTTGTGATTTCACAAACATGAATGTGAGCAGAAGTGAAACTGATGGATTAGCTGATTTTCATTCTTCTTTCTTCTGAACCTAAAGAGTGCAGTTCAAGAGACCGAAACTAGTTGCCATATGTAATTCAGGTAACTCAGATAACCTGGCACATATTTATGATTCTGGCCAGAATCCAGCTAGAATAACCCACTGAATCAATTATTGAATTGGCAGTCAAGATTTAAGGGAATCCTATTGGTTCAATGGGCTAATTCTGATTGGGACTGCCAATAGGAGTTTAGCCTTTCTCTCTATCTTTCCCCATCCTGTCTTGCAGATCAGACTTCAACAGGGGTTTTGTACACACAAGACCTTGTTATCATGCATGAAGCATATTATGAAATTATCCTCATGTATGATGAGGTATCCCACTGATAGAAAAATATATGTTGGGGAAAAACATGGTGTTAATTGATGAATCTAGAGTAAAAACATTGAGTCTCAGTCTTGACTCCTGGCAAAATGATGAAGACTAAGAAGGAAACTGTGGGCAAGGTGACTGAGTTCCTGGGTTATTTAGACCAGTAAGTCTAATCCTGCAGGATGCCAGCAACACTTTCTCTGATCCACTGCTATAACATGAATTCCTTGGCTGTCTCCCTGAAGTTTTGTCTCCCAAGCAGTTTGCAAAGGCTTGTGAAGTTCACCAGTTCAAATTCATCTGGGAAAGGTGGGCTGGCAGCAGGTGGGCTGGCAGCAGGTTTCTGAACTTTGACTCTGAGGATCAATTCTACTGCATCAGTCCTACTCAGTGGTGATTTGCCTCTATTCTATAAGTATCTGAATTTGCTAATGCAACAATTTATCAGTGCCAAAGCAATTTGTTAGCTTCTTCTTTATGATTTGTTATCATTAGCAAAGAATTGTCATTTTTATAGCTTTTATGACAGTTTGCCAGAATCTCTTGCTACTTAGCCAATATTGACTTTTCAGTTTTAATATTAAGCAATCAGCTATTTTATGTTGACATACAATTCAATACACAAACATATGAAAATAGACTAATATGATTCCCTGGGCTGAAGGTCTCTTGTTTATGATTGTTAGAAGGGATAAACATAGCTTTTTCCCAGTGATTGATGACTTTATCACCCTTTTAAGAGTAAAGTATTGTAAGAACCAAAGGCAATCTAATAGTTGCCTGTGCAGCTACCCTAAAATCTTTTAACATTTTAAAACAATTAATGCAATACGATTTAAAGTTTCCTCCATTGTATATCTTTCCCATGGCATATTAGGAATTAATAGTAGTACAGCAAGATATCAATGGCCAGGGCAAAGTATTTGATTAAGGCTAGAAAAAAATCTCCCCACAAACAAGTTTATCCACAAGAGAATCTTCTGACTCACAGAAGAAGTGTGGGTCATTTGATGGGTGCCGTTACAACTCAAATGCTACATGCTTCCTGGGAGGTCACCACTAGAGCAACTGAAAGCATCACTCAAGAGAAATAGTATCTTCCCAAAAGATCTCAAAGCACAAAACCTTTATAGCTGGCACATTGTTTCGGTGTTCCTGTCCAGCAAGCATATCTTTACTGACAATGTGTGCCCATCAGTCTGGATACTGTGAACATGTTTTCATCAGTCTGTAACTTTCAAGTTCCAGGATGTTCAGCTTACAAGATGGATCTTTTGTTATGTTCAGTGGATAATTTCTCTCTGCTGCAATAGGTGCACCTGAAAGAGAGATATGGGGGAATGTGCTTTTGATCATTAAATGAGTGATCCTGTTTTTCAATGTATTTACCTGCCTGAAAACACTGTGATGAAAACAAGTTATTGAAGTAATTTAAATATTCAGTTAGGGTTTTTTTTCTTCTTAAAAATGAATTCACAGGTGTGAAATTTAAATGTAAAGTGTAAGTAATATTTTCCTATTTTGAAAAAGGTTCTGCAAGGAAATTTATTATTTATTTGAAGTGTCATTTTCCTCATCAGTTTTCAAACCTGTTGCAACCCTATCTTACTTCTGAAGGTAGAACAAAAGTAAAAGACATGCAGCTGATTTGCTGATGCAGTTTTCCCCTGATGATGATGATGATGATGATGATTTTAATAACATACTGTCATTAATAAATGAATCCCAAAGACCAGAAACCAAAATGACTCCTTTATACTAACACATAAAAGATGCATTCAGAGAACTGGTGTCATATGTACCTTGCTACTGTGTATCTTACTCTGTAATAAGTAAAGGGCATTACTACATGTGATTGCTAAATGTATCATTGTCTATCATGTAAGGGATTTTGTTTATTGAGTAATAAATGTGTCCCCTATCTGTTTTACATCAGGATCATAGTGTTTTGAGAGTGGGCAGTAATCCATTCCCAAGAAAGGTCTCTTTCGACTCTGTCAGTCTGTGTTGGTGTTATTGGCTGCCAATTTGGTACTTAAATGAAACAGAATGTTTGGTTTCATGATAGCTTGAGTGTCATGGACCTTCTAACAAAGAAATCTGGGACTTAGGTCTACCACTGTTTCACTAACAGATATCCAGCTTGAAGGCAATGATGATACTGTATCATATCAGTATTCTTTAAATTATGCATCTATTAGCCCATGAACCCTTAAAATATCCAATTTCCTGCTCAATTAGTAGAGATTAAGATGGCTGGGGCAGCAAATTAAAAAATAAAGAGTAATTTGAAATAGCAGTTCAGAAAAAGAGAAAAAAATCATTAGTGCCAGAAGAAGATAACTACTGTTTCTGTGCTCTTTGTTACCTCAGTACTTGGCTTCTGAGGGATGTTCTTGGAGCCTAGGAATTATTGGAGGGATGGCTACCCTAGGGACAAGAATCATGCTGCCTTCCAGATGCTGTTCGAGTACATATCCCAATACCTTAAGCTGCTATAGCAGTGGTTCTCAGCCTGTGGGTCCCCAGATGTTTGTGGACTTCAGCTCCCAGAAGCCCTGAGCATTGACCATAGTGGCTGGGGCTTCTGGGAGCTGAAGTCCACAAACATCTGGGGACCCACAGGTTGAGAACCACTGTGCTATAGCTAATAGGAAGGAGTGCTAGGAGTTGTAGTCAGACATAATCTGGAGGGCCACATGATCCTAACCCCTTACTTAGGCAACCGATGGCCCTGTGGCACAGAAACATTCCACCCATGCTTTCTTGGCACCAAAGAAACTCTCCAGAAGCCAAGAATTTAAGTGGCAGGGAATCAACATGGTTTTCCAGCTACTAGTACAACTGCTAATTCCCTCTGTAAGCAGTGAAAATGTACAACTGTGTGTGTGTAACACATGTGACATTCATCAAAAGGATGTTAATGACAACCCATATTACAACATGTTAAAACCAACTATTTTTAATTCACAGAATATGAACATTGAGTATACAAAGCTTCTTCATGTTAGATCAGATCATTGGTTTGCCTTATATAATGATTTGGCTGGATTGGATTTCTGAAGTCTCCAGGGAGTGATCTCTCCTAGCACTCCTGAGATGTAACTAAAATGTTTTTCTTTTTTTAAAAAAAAGATGCCAAGAATTGATCCTAGGATTACCAAAAGGCTAAAATCACATTCTCAGGAGTTTTCAGAGGCTTCTTTGTATGTGACTAGAGAGTTAACTCTTCCAAATTCACCCATTAGAGACTGATCCCTTGAAACTAACTGGGATCTGGCACGTCTCTACTAGAAGGATTTTCTTTCAAGGGGTACCCAGAGATTCCTGGGCAAACAGCACAGAGAAGCAGACCACCCTAAAGATTCTTGACTCTTAGCAAGAAAGGGTAGTGGAATCCCCTCCCTGACAATTGAGAAGGCCAGTGCTGAAGGAGAGGAATGAAGAGGTGCCACATCACCCAATCCCAATCAAAGCACAGACAAGCTCAGAGGAGTTCCTATTTATATGAAGAGAGCCATGGGGAGCCACAGCTTCCTTATGAACAATGTCCTGCTCATGGAGGAAGACTTCTGATAATGTATTGGGTCCTGGGTGGTGCTGAGGCCTAGAGTTTAAGTTTAGCTTTATAAGCCTCAGTTCTGCATAACAGTCTCTACAAAGTGGCTGCAGCCTCTCCTAGCTTCTCTCTCAAATCCATGGCCCCTTCTCCATCAGCCTTTTTTTCATGCTTGACCATTGACCTTGCCATTGGTTTGTCCTCATTATCTTCTCTCTTGTTGGTCTCTGTCATTTTGAAATCTGGCTTGCTTTTTGATCCTGACATTGGATTGCGCATGCTTGAATTGATTACACTATGCTCAGATTCTGCTGCTGTTGACTTTGGATTGCCTGGACCACAGAACTACACAGCAATCAGGTCAATGATTCTACAGGAGAAATTGGACTGACTGCTGCATACTACACACTGTGCAAATAGCTTACCTGAAAAAAAGCAGTCTGAACTTAGTATGGGGACAAAACATAGGCTGAATACTTTCCTGAACACTTCATGGTTGCAAATAGGGCAGGGAAATATCTGAATTGTTTTCAGAAGGATGAAATCTATTTCTTATTGGCGGGGTCCATTATGAAAGAAGATTGCAGTGATTTCCAGTTGCTAAAAACAATGAAAGTGTTGCCATCACTTCGAGCTGCAGACAACAGCATGACAGCATAATTCTGTACAATGACTCAGTTGAAATGATGTTGCACTATGCCATGAATGTGTGGATGGATTGGAGAGGATGGCTGCCTCTCTTTTTGAACCAGAGTAACAAAACCACTATAAATCCCCATTTGTCCATGCTGTACATTTCTATTAAGTTGCTCCCTTTCCTCATAATTTCTAAGGAGGAATTTTTGTGGCTATTGCTGCTGCAAATTGAGAAGAAATTCTCATGGAGCTATCTTAATCCTGCCTTCTTTCTTGGATTGTTGTAATTCTATCAGTACATGTGTGGAACTGAGATATTTTGCTTCATTGTGCATCACTCTACACTTAATTACAATGGATGTCATTTCCCCCCATCCCCAGTCACTGAGTTTTCACTAAGCCCTTTGGATCTTTTCTGTGTCAGTGTTTTAATTCTTCTGAATAATACAATGTCAGTTGCAAACTGGAGTATTTCACTGCTGATCCTTACTGTGAGCTCAGTGCCATTGTGAGGCATTTTGCTTCCTGAGACAAAGGTCAAGATGCCTTCCGCCATTCTGCTTGCAAAGCCAACTGGATTGCCACTTTGACATTACTTCAACACTCAAGTCAGCACTAAGGGCAGCAGACTGGCTTGAGCGTGCAGTGGTAGGCTGCCTGGAAGACACAGTTCTATCTTCTAACAAAGGGAGAGTGGCCAATGCGTTGTTGCTTCCTCTTTTCCATTGCCTAATATCTACCACTTGCCTCCCTCAACCTAACAGAAAATACTGTGAAGATAATTTATGTTTGAGCTGGATAATTAGCACCAGTCCCAATACAGATTCTTGAGGAACCCAATTTCTAATGCTACTGTAAAGTGTGACAATTATTTCTACCCTTTCCTTCCTGTTGTCTTATGTGAAAGGACAGAACTTCTGACTGGCACCACAGATCATAAGAACCAGCATGGTACAGTGGTTTCAGTAATGGACTTGAACACTAGGAAACCAGGGTTCAAATCCCGGCTTGGCCACGGAAACCTACTGGGTGATCTCGGGTAAGTCATATTCTTTCAGCCTCAGGGGAAGGCTAAGGTGACACCCAAAAAACAAATTATTCAAAGGAAACCTTGTTATGTTCATCTTACCATTGCCATAAGCCAGAAATGACTTGAAAGGACACAACAACAACAACAACAACAACAGATTGAAAATGATACAATATAATCCAATAATATGTCAACTCTTATTTTCATAGCTCCTCCAGCGTCTTTTCCACTGTGATATACATTTGGAATTAGTGGCAGGGATTGACTTCCATGCAGAAGTATTAGCTGAGACACAGGTAACTTTTTATTATACTTTGATTGACATTAGATACGGTTGTGAAGGGAGAGAGAAAATTATTTCCCATCGGTTATCCCCGGCTTAAGAAAATTTCCTGTACCCCAAAGATTGCTTTAAAAATGTTACAGTGATAAAAAGCAAACATAGTCAAAATGGAAACTATGAACTTTGCAAAATGAAGTTGGTTTGGAAGATTCATGCTGAGCTAAAGGAGATTTGCATTTCCAATTTATTATTTCTATTGCAGTTTTGGAAAAGCACATGTTTATTTTGAGCTTGACATCTTTGCTCTGCAGGCCCCTCAATTTTCAGAATACTGCATATTTTCTGCAAAATGGTAACTGGTCTTTCAACAGATTGCTCTAAATTAATTTGACTTTGTTCAGCATTATCTTTCAATTGCAGTGACCCTGAAGTGAACTTTCCTGTCTTAATTCACATACCCACAGTGAGACTCAATGTTTCTAACACCAGAAAAGATTATGCTAAACTCATGCTAATTATACTTTTCTAATATATTCTGAAAGCCATGCTGTTACCATGTAACAAAGGTCATTTCCAATAAACGATACTCTCCAAACCACTGATATATTAAATTCGTCTTCTCCTTCTCCTCCTCCTCCTCTTCCTTGTCTATTTGTCTCATGAAATGTAGAACTGGGGTCTTGAAATTGCTTTGACACTCATAATCACCATACTGTATCAAATCATTGTCATCATCATCAGGAACAACATAAACATCATCTTCATGGCCAAAAAAGAGGAACAACAGAGGGACACTGATGCTCAGAAGAAATCATAGGCCATTTCCACCCGGGGATATAGCCCGCGCTGGGACGACCTCACTAGGAGGTCGTCTACACCGTAGGGTTCACTAGGGCGGCTTGACAAGGTGAGGTTCTACACCTCAAAGCACCCTCACGCAGCCGCGGGGGTGGCGCCGCATGTTTTATAAAGACCACCTTTCAAGTGGTCTTTTTAAAACAAGATTGAGCTAGTCCGTCACAGTGCCCCATGAAGAATTGCAGGGGCACGCAAGCGCAGCCCTGCAGAGCTGCCCGGGGGTGGGCTTCCAGCTGGCGCGCTGCCCTGATTGGCAGAGCGCCGCCAGAAGCTGCTGGCCGCCATTTTGGACGCCGCTGGACGCTGCCGGATGCCGGTGGCGTGTAGAGTGGTGAAAACGCACTGCTCCCCATGGGCACGGAGCCACTCGGATTAAAGTAAGCTCCATTCCTGCGTGCGCTGTCCCGTTCCACTGCGTTTCACGCCCCCCTGTGTGGAAAGGGCCATAGTGTAGCACCCCACTCATTGGCATGACAGAACTTTGTCTCTATCTAGCTTTAAAGCTGGGTTTCTTGAGCATTTATGATCATGACAATGATACCATGGTCATAAATGTGAATAGGAAACAGTTACACAGCTGTAACTTGAAACATTGTAAATGACTCACAGGACGCTAGCCGTTGTCCATAAAACTCTAATGGACAAATAGAATTGGTCAAATGCAACCATGCTCAATAGCTACAAACTGCATGGTGGGGCAGAAGAACCACAGATGATCTGGAGGCTCCACCTACTCCATATCCAAACCCTGGGCCACACTCACCATTATTTATAAAATGAGAAATTGCAAGACAGTAGTGTCAAGACTGTGAAACACACTGTTTCAAAACTCAGTTCTTTCCTCCTCAAAATTATTTTCCATCCTTGTTTTATCGTGGATTCTGAGATTTGGAAGAGGGGTGCTTCATGGACTGCATGCATAGATAGCACAATTCTCACCACTGGTATAGAAAGTTACCTAGAACTGAAAATAATTTCTTTGAATTTGACCACATGGTGAAAGGAGGTTTTTTTCTTCTTACTGTGAGAAGAAATTTTCCTAGCCTCATGAATTTGTATCTTTGCAATGCCTATGATGTGTTTTAGAGCAACAAAGTACACACAAAGCAGTGCACTCATTTCAAAAGATGAATGGCTAATAATGGGTAGAGCTGAAAAACTATGCAGAAACACACTTCAGTCAAAGAGGAAGAATCTGCAAATTAGGACAAAGTGCATAACAATCCATATTTGAATTATGATGTCTCACAGTACACTACAAGAAAATGATGGGAAACAAATACAGGTGATATCTGGAGAAATGCCACAAAATTGAGATGGAGAGGTTTTCACCTCCCTCAGTATCACTGGGAAAAAGAAAATCAGAGAGTAGCATGCCTTGCTTAGATAAAATAGATGACACCAACACTGTGCAGGAGCATACCAGCTGTGGAGAAGGGGAGTGGGATACATGACAACTTTTTGTTGCAGGCCACATTTATAATTTTATAATTTGCAAATTTTCTACACTGCTTTCTCAAATTTCTCAATTTTCAGGTTCTCTTCAAGCTCACAGTTTGTTTTTTCAAAAATGCATATGGAATCAAAAAAGCTCCATTATTTAAGAATGTGTAATGCCCCATACCTTTCACATTATCATCTCAAATCCCCAGATTGCACATGTAATATAAGAACGCTTTCAGTAGCCTCAGTAGATATCTCTCCTGTTTGAAATTTGAGCCATAGCCCCTCAGCATGGTGCCAATAATCCTTGTTCAGGTGCTAGCCCCTAGTGTACAAAGTGATGTATTAACTAATAATCTCTGTCACCCAGAAAACAAAATCCATTCATCATCTACAACCCTGTTCACCCACATACTCATCCCTGCCAACAAACGCACAAAGAATAATCACAAAAAAACAAGACCTATCTTGTGCTGCCTTCATTGTACTGCAAAAGATATTATAAATCAAAGTATGGCCACACAAGATTCACAGCACAAAATGAATACAGCTACAAGTGACAACACAGTATGTTTATCTACCTTTAAATTATGGCTTGAACAAACAGGCCTGCATACATAAAAAAAATGGAATAAAGCCAAGAACCCACAATCAAATATTTCAGCACTCTTATGCTCACTTACCTAGAAACAAGCTGCTTGGTACTCAGTGGAGCTTACCTTTGAGTAGACATTTGTAGCATTTCCCCAGCTTCCATGGTGATAAAATGAGGAATACATCTTTATACTAGCTTACAAGATTGTTACAAGATTTTGCTCACAGAAAACTTGTTGCAAAAGAAAAGAATTTGACTATCTTACATATTAGCTTTCTATTTTACCCCCCCCCCCGCCCCCAACTTTGAGAGCAAACACAGGTTCCAAAACTTTGCAGACTTTCAAGGGAGAAAGGCAATGAATAAAGCCATGTCCATCATATTTGTTGCAACAGCATGGACAGCCACTACAAGCTGCCTGTGAAGCATCTAAATGAAGCATGCTGCCACACCACTCTTTGAATAACCATCCCCTTAGGTTCTGTTTGCTTTGGATTTGCAGCATCACAATTGATTAGATTCTGTAATTCTGGTTGTTGGATTCCATATATCTCTCATTGCCTCATTCTCCCCTTTCTGCCATAACATTAGTTAGTGGTTAAGGCCAGATACAGTTTGGAAGATAAAGGACTTGTGTGTCTATCTATCCCACTCTGGGATTCCCTTAAGATAAGGAGTAGGAAACTGTGGTGTCAAAGATTCAGGACTTTTGGATGAGCAGGGGTTTTAACATCTTCTCTTTTACACCCATTCCCTCTGAGTTTAGCTACAGTCCCCACAGAAAACTGGAAAGAAAATGGATTTTCCAAGCAATGTTGTATTGTTATGAGGCATCCTTGTTGTAACCTGCCCTATCTCAATCTGTGGCTACACAGCTTATGGCCAGTAGATAACAGAGGCAAAATAGCAAACAAAGCAACAGAACAGCAAAAAAAAACCAAAAAAAAACCAGTCACTTATTTTTACTCAATAATCAAAAGTTCAAAGGCATAAACAGGGTCCAACAGAATCCAAAGGCAGAACTAATTAGTTCAGAGTCAATATAGTCCAAGAAATACAACCAGCAGTCAAGAAAGTCAGACAAGCTCCGACAACCTCAGGAGGGAAAGAGCTGTGCCTATATAAGTCAAAAGTTTAACATAGCTGCTGCCTAAATAATTGCTATCTCCTATAAATCCTTTGAGAGCTGTGCAAGCCCTCCCTTTGCTATCTACATTCACAAAGGTAGGTACAGGTAAGTTGTCTTCAGTATCGAAAGGGGCAGGACTCTTTGCTGGAGCTGGCACTTACACCCTGTTCTGTTTCTGGGATTTGTAGCTCTGTAAACTCCATCAGGTCCTGGCATGTCTATTGTTTTAGTCTCTGAGTCAAAGTCCCATTTCCATATTCTGGAAACAGAGCATGACATAACCCCAATTATTTTGTGGATATTTTACAAAAAGAACTGTTCTTGGTGGAGATGAAAGATGGTAGAAATTATTTTTGATCAATGTAAGCACCTGCATTTTTAGACAAGGTGTCTTCCTATAGAAGACCCAGCATGGTGTGGTGGTTTGAATGTTGGACAAGTATTACCCTGATTTCTGGGGGTCCCGTGAGGGACACCTAAGTGCTCTACAAATATTACAAAGTTGGGAATTAGCAAAAAGCACAAGCTAGCACTATGAGAGGCAGGGCAACGTAGCAAGATCTTTTACCCAATGTCTACGGGGTCAGGCCAAGTCAAGGAGCACAGATGTGAATAATAATAATTGTTTTATTGATGTACATCAAACACGTGTAGACAACACACTCACACAGAGAACTATTGAAATAAAGGTAGGAGTTGGATAGAGGGATTTTAAGAGGAGGTTTTATATGGGAAATACTATACCCGTCCTGAAGCCCGGGTTGTCTGAAGAAGAAGTTCGTGAAAGTGAGGATTCTCAGTTTAAGGAGCTGAGGGGAAGGCTCACTGGACGAAGCGACAGCAAGGAGGGATGGAAGCCAAGAGCGATCCAAGGAAGAGCTCAAAGTCAGGGGGTTTTATAGGGGAAAATGTGGCCGCAGACTAGTTCGTTCTAGGGAATAATAATGAGTTTCAGGCTGGAGACAAAGCCTCCGAAAGATCAGTATTTACATGATTGGGTTATGACAGAGTTATCAATAGAGTAGCCAGTATGCAAACGTGGAGTGCTTGACAGTTGAGTATTCGGCTCGTCAAGCTGCCTGCTCAGGGCAGGGAGTTCTTTGTAAGTAGTGTGCATACATAATGTGGTACTTGCCTTGAGGTCTCCTAAAGTGGCAGTCTGGCTATTTCTGGATTTGTTTGGAATGTTTCGGCTATTGTCGGCCATGCCTATATGTGTGCTTGTCCGGGGGCCTCTCAAGCACATGGCGAGGAATAGGTAAAGGAGGCCAAATTATTGATATCAAATGATATCTAATATCCCACAAGCCCGGGCTAGAAACTACGGTAACACAAGAACTCTGGAAAACAGAGTTCAGATCCTAGCTCAGCCATAGAAATCCAATAGCTGACCTTGGGAAAGTCACACTCTTTCAGTCTCTGGGGAAGGCTGAACAAATCTTGCTATGTTAGAAACAACCTGAAGGCACATAACAATGACAACATCTTGCAATAAAAACTGTCTTGGTGAGGACCTGAACTTCAGGTGTAACCACTAGACCATTAGCAGGCTACTTTGGTAGATCTCTGTTCCTGTGATTTCCTCATGGATGCATAGATTGCCAAAAGTATTATATGGCAGAGGAACTATGAAATGCTTGCACACATTTTGGATCCACATCCTGCCATTTGTATGCCTTTGTCTCTGTCCCTTCTATTAGGTCTTCTATTGTACTGTTGAAATGTTAGTGATATGTCCAGATTTAATGCATTTCAGTGAAATGGTTGTGGAGGTCCTCTATCTCCTTTTCACAGAAATGAAATTTAACCTAGATTTTTAGAACCTAAGTAAAGATCCCCGTTGAAAAGATACTAATTGTGCTGACACAAAGAGATCAACATTGAATTGTAGGCTGAATTTATTACACATCATTAACAGTAACCAGTGGGAAGAAAAGGGGGAAATGACGCAGATCTTATTTTATTCTATCTAATACTTGCCCAAGAAAGGCAGGCAGAAACTAGGGTCTGATAAGCCCCTGACAAGGCTTGGCAAGGTTTGCCAATGGCAAACAGCTTTCATGAGCTGAGATGTCCAAACTTGCAGATTAATCCTTCTACACCAGTAGTCCAAGCGTCCTAGGGTTTTCTTCTTTCCAGTTTAAATGGTGTCTAACATTTCACTCTACATTTCCATATCCGCTAGTTGTGACACAACAGCAAAACATGTACAGAAATGTTTTCATATGCAATAATCCAATGTGCGACTGAGTGTGGTCAGGAGAAGAAGAGCCTGTATAAAACAGACGGGAATCCTAAGGAAGGGAGGAACCCTATGTACAATCACATGGAAAAAATCTTTCCTGCCCTCCCTCCCCAAGGTGACCTGGGTCTGGAGAACCACATGAGAATCACACAGTCCAAAAGCACTGACAGTCCATCTGAGAATGGCTGGACGGGCAGTATAAAGGCTTCTCTAAATAAGCTGTGGTAACTCATCACATTTGGGGTCTTGTAAGATTTCACATGAGACATGGTTTCAGATATCACACCAAAGTCTTGTGATAATCTTACTTTTGTGGCTCTCATAAGAATTTAGATGCAGTCCTAGATCAAGTAACTGCTCAGCTAGGCCTGAGTGAGTGCTATGGTGTCAACCAGGGGACTTGACACTATATACCCTCCTCTGCAAAGAGGTTGAGGCTAAGCTTACTCTAGGGTTGGAAATATCAATTTTTCTTTCATCTGAAAAGTTCATTATTTTGACTACATTTGAACATGTATTCCTTGGTTATCTTTTCTAGCTGAACACCTGTAGGGGGCATTAAGAGTATCCACATCAATCTATAGGCTTACTTTATTAATTAATGTCACTCTGCATGTGTTTCATCACCCCTTTTTTGCCACTGTTTCTTTTGTGTATTTGGAGAAGACTGAGGGGTGGCATGATAGCTACATTTAAATATCTGAAAGGTTATCACATAGAAGATGGAGAAAGTTTGTTTTCTCCAGCTTATAGGACCTAATTCAGATGGCTTCAGATTTAAAGAAAGGGGCATTTTAAGTAAATATTATGAAGAAGTAATATTAGGAAGAACTTTCTCATGGTAAAAAAACTTTCTCATGTGTTTGACAGTGGAATAGATTAACAGACTTCACCTCAGAATGTGATGGACACATTCAGTTAGATAAAACAACTGTCTTATTTAAGTTGAAGGCAGCTTCCCAAACCCCCAAATTCTTCTCTAATTCAGATCAAAATCAGAGAGACTTTCACAATGTCTGGAATCTTGTTGGGGCCATAGGCCCCATAAGTTCCTCTACGGAAGTGTTTGGACACTATTGGCCAATGCATGATGTCCACATTCAGTTCAAAGTTTCGGAAGCAGAACTTCACTTGGAAGCACAGTTCTTGGCCAATCCATATCTTTCCTGTCTCTGCTGTACTTATCAATAGTATTCTTTCAGTTGTGCATTTCATGGAGTGTTCTATTATGCATTCTGTTTCATATTGTGTTCCATATTCTGCAGTGCATTCATTTAAAAACTTTCTCCATTCTTCACAAAGTTTGTAAACACAATCAATGAGTAATTCCACATGCTGAAATTTACACCATGCAACAATAATGCAGAGTCTTGACCACTAATGACATAATGGCAAAAATATATACCTAGAGTTGTTGTTTTTTCCATGCCAGGTCAGATAAGGTTAAAGACTTCTGGACTCTGAATAGTATCTTCCTTCTATCAGATGGTATAATGTAGAGTTGTAATCCACAAGGTTCCCCCTCCTCAAAATGCAAGCAAGTTGGGGTATCAATAAGGGAATTGATAGTGACAAAGAGAACATCCGAAGCTGAAAGATGAGTAACAATGTGGGTTCACGTGTTTCATATGAAATGTGCTATTAACTGATACTTACATAATACATGCTACAATTGGCTGAACAGGATGATCAAGGTATGAAAAACTTATTGAGGAGTTCAAAAAGACAAAAGTTCAGAAAACCTGTTCTTCACTGCATGTAAACATCTGGAACACATACAGGATGAATGGCAATGAAACTCCACCAGGAAAATGTAACTAAACTGTTCAGCTGCCCTGCTCCATATTTCTAACACTTTCATTTTACAGTGCACGAGAATCCAGAACTACCTGTCAGATGATTTACTATTCTATACAGCTCACATGGAAAGAAAGCAGTTGCATATATTTGGCCACACCAACATCCCATGCCAATAGTAAGACTTTTAAATAAAACTAAGCACAGCTGTGCATATACTTGTCATGACTTTTTTCATGTGGTGTTTTCAAAAAGAACAGCTTTGACCATGTTGATATCTGCAATAGTAAGTATGGATCTCACCATACAGTATCTTACAGTTGGATCTGGAGAAAATTTGATGTACTCTGGAAATACACTGTGTCCGAGTTTAATCTTTTTTGTGTTAACTAGAATAAATTGGGATGTTGCTATATTAAGAAATACCTGGATGAGTCACCAGTAAAAATAATGGGAGGACCAGTTCAAACATTAAGGTCTCTCTGGACAATATGCATAAAATATGTTGCATGACAGCCATTTTGTGAGTTATAGATTTTATTTTGTAAGGTCTGACAATTTAATTATGGTACTCTGGTGTGGTAAAATTGCATACATATCAGGTAAAACCAGTAAGTTCCTAAACACTTTTATTTAAAAAAAACAAAAACAAATTTTAACTTGTCTCTGGAATGAAGCCAACACCTGTTGATCTGTGGGTTGCCACAGCTGTCTTTGCCCTCTCTCATGTCCAGATGCAGTATATTGTTTCCAGTGGCAGAACACTGAGGAGGACCTTTCCAGCATATTCTAATTCTCTGGCAGGCATATTTTGGGAGATGTGTTTCTTCAAATATTGAGGTTTAAAACTATTTAGGGCTTTAATTGTCATTACAAGCATAATGAATTCAGTACAGAGATGTACTGCCAGTGTAGATGCCAGTGTAGTTCCTTTAGAACTATTGTTATATGATTTCTATAAGCTGTTCATCTTAATAGCTTAGTTGTTTCATTTTGCACTAGTTGCATCTTTTGAGACGTCTTCAAGGGCAGCCCCCCCCCTTACAAAGTTTTACTGTAATTTAACAAGAAGGCTAGCAGTACATGAACTATTGTGGCCAGGATATCCCTGTCCAGGAAAGGACATAGCTAGCGGAAAAACAAACTGCGCTTAGCCACAAGCACTCTGAGCCATAGAGTCCACTTGGACTCCAGTGACAGAACTGGATCCAGGAATACTCCTACATCAAACCTAAACCCCAAGCAATGCAAGAAGGTCTTCACCTGGCTTCACAAAAAAACATGGCAAAGATGCCACATGAACATGTCTTGAGGGCTGTTTTACAACTAGAGTGTTATATCAACAGGTAGATATTTCTTCTCTGGTAGATATTTGCCATACCTCAAGTTATTTAGAGTTAGTTAACATGATTAAAAACAGCATTACAGTTAGACCTGGAAACAGACCGGTAACCAGTGCAAATAAAAACAAATGATATGATCAAAATGGCCAGTCTGTATTAATAATCTTGATGCTCTCTTTTGGAAAAACCTGAAATCTCATCATGCTTGCTCATTTCTGTGCTGTTTGACTAAAACTGATATTAATAGAAATAAGAACATACATCACAATGCTACTAACCCTATCCATCTATCTGCCTCTCTATAGAGACAACAACCAAACCTATGTTAATATGCTAAGTCATGATACAGTTACATCAAACCACAGTCTTTTCTATGTGTATTCTGTTTTGGAGAGAGGAGGAGGAAGGATAGAAGAGGAGGACATTGCAAGCCTGTGGAATACTCTCTAAATGTGATTTGGGCTAAATTGGGCCAGTTTGCTATGTGAATTGGACCATTGAGATAAGACTTCAGAAAATGCTACTGAATTCCTCTGGGGTTAGCTCAAGACATTTAATTCCCTGAAATGAAAAACAAAATGGTGTTTCCTTCTTTTTTTTCAGGTAAAGAAGGATAGATTGGCAGTTGAACCTTACCTCAGCACTGGCAATGTGACAGCATCCTCCTCCACGCTTGGAAAGCTTAATGGTACAGGGCAAGCTGTCTGGCAGGAGCCTGTTTTCTTCCTAGCAACTGCAACCTGACACAATTGCTTCATTCTACCTAATTGTGGGATCAGCTCTGATTCCCCCCCCACCGAGATAGGAGTTTAAAAAGCAAGAATGTTTATACTAACAGCATTGTTTAAGCAGTTTTTTCCGTTATGATTAGAAACTGGTGTGTGAATATGATTGTGTTTACACTATCTGCAGGGGCTGTCATGTATGGGAAGAATGATGAGGAGAGTGAGATTATGGTACCCACAAGGTTCATTTAGTCTTTAATGAGTTTCTAGCAAAGGCTTACAGTGACGGAGTTGCTGAAAGTCAATGCAGGTACTGTGCTTTATTTGATAAAATAGACTATTGCTGAGGTAAACTGGTGAGCATGTAATAAAAAACTTTGTATATGTGCTAAAAGAATTTAGATTTAGAGTACACTTGATTTATATGTAAGAAAACCATGCATTTATAGCAAAGACTGTTAAATTCATTATTATGTTTTTGGGTTTAAGCCATAATTTTTATGTCATAGTAACAGGCTTTTTAAGAAACATAGTAACTTATTTTACACATGAGTCCTAACTGTAACACCGTAAGACATATAACAACTTAACATGTAACAGATGTAAAACAGAGCCCACCTTACCTGCAACCTCCAGAGCCACAGTTTCAAGCACCTGTGGAGTATTCCATCCTATATTCAAAATGTTGGTGACATGTGCACATCTGCATTGAAAGCATCCACATGTACATTGCTGTTATTTACGTGAGCATTCATAATCTTTTTTTCTTATTTGCAGGGGGTTCCTGGAATAAGATATGAAGGGTCCACTGTACCTACCCCTTACCTCTCAACTTTCTGGTTCTGCTAGAAAGAAGCTTATGTTCTTCAATTAGACACCAAATCAATTACGTTTGAATAATTACATACTTCTCACTAAACAATCCTGAATGAAGCAATGGCTGAGATTCTTCATCAGGAGAGGTGCATCTGGCACATAACTACATCTCTGCAGCTATATCTCCCAGTGCTACCCCCTCAAACCAACTTTTTAAGCAATGCAACCCTGCTCATATACAAAGCTATTTGCATGCAACTGAACAGTGGGTGCATTAGTGGAGATGCATCTAACGATTTTCCTGCACCTGGATGTGCTGCAACAGGCATGCACAGAGATCTCCAGCAACATTGCTAGCCACAGGAAAATAGCTGGTTGAATTTCCACTGATCCTCTACTCTCCAGTAACACAGAAATTGCCACTGGTGGGGCAGGATTGTTTAAAAGGTGGGTTTGAGGGGAATTTTGGTCATTGCATGGTCAGGAAAGAATTCTGACCTCTGCAACAACCAAAAAAAGTCTGTAATAATAGTTTAAATTGGATTTGTGCTTCTGTGACTCACTAACAATATCCCAGCCAATGTTATTATGTTTTTGCATCTACAGCATTCCAAATGTTCTACATTATTCCCACCCACCCCCAAATCTATCACAGAAATCTGATGATAAATTGCTGTATCCCACAGTTTGAATAAATATAAAGCATACATATATGCTCTATTAATTCTGTTTGGGTTACATTATTTCAACGCTTTGTAAGAGCAGGATCTTTTTCCCCAACAAATATGTAGAATGATAATAGAAAGCAACATTGTGGTGGAAGATTTTAGAATATGCAGAACATTGCATTCATAGCATGGGATAACAGGAAGATCAGAGCACTGTGTTTTGCCTAAGTTGCTTTGATATTTGCAGCCTTCTTGTAGAGGGAATAATGTTTTAAACAGGATTGGATAAATTAATAAGGACTATATCTTTGAAAGATTAGGACCTGATAGGTAAATGAAATCTCCTTGTCTAAAGGGAGATTTGAAGTCTAAAAGGCAGATTGAGAATGAAGGCTATTCCCTTTATACTCAGCATCATTTTCTTATAATCATACGCCTGCAGATGTGGCCCCACCATTAGGCATAATGAGGTGGTTGCTTCAGTCAGGATCATGTCACAACCTTGTTGCGCACATAGAGGTGTAGAGTGGTGAGAGAAAAAGCAATGGCCACCCACTGCATGTACACACCAAGAGGAATGATGTCACAAAGTACACCTGCCATGAGCTGAATATATAGGTGGCTATTTCTTCAGCACCCAGGGGTCCTCATAGCCAAAGAACTTTGGGAAGGGTGGCTTGTAAAAATACCAGAGTTGAATAGGATTTCAACCTCAGATATTAGATGTAACAGAAAGGTAGAAAAACGCTGTTTATTTAATGTGTGTAACATTGTTGTATTTTCTACTCCCTGTAGAAAAGACTGTTTTGGGATTTTCTGTGTAAGATAACAAAATACCTTGATGTGTGGGTTGTGGGGATGTATTATTCTGTCTTTTATAGTAAAACTAGTGCATATACCCAGCGTTGTCCGGGATCATATTTTCCTCTTAAGAACTCACCAAACTGTCTTGTCCAGTACCTTTCACTTTTACCTTTATTCCCCAGTGTGTTGCCCAGGATTTTATTATCTCATAAGTAATACTTGTTAGAAATACCTTAGGAATTACCTTACCTTAGAAATTAGATGCAGTTGAAACACACAGATTTGAGATCCTGTGTCTCTAATTTCCCAAACTGCCTTGTCCAGTACCTGTAACTTTTACCTATATTCCCCAATCCCATTTGTATTCAGAGTTGTTAACATACAGAGTTTGGTTTCCTGAAACAATACACTGCCCTCCTTCTTGCTGCTATGCCTCATCTCCATAGCAACTGGCCTGAGCTCTCTGACTGAGAATTCTAAAGACTCCTCCTTGAACTAGCAACCCTAGGATTCCATAGAATCTTCTGAGGCAGTCACTCATATGAAATCTTTGCCTCACATAGCCAATCATATGAAGCCTTTACCTGGCTGACACAGACAAACAAACTCACTCTCAAACCTTGACTTTTATATAGCAGACGGCCTGGGATGGCCCTGATTAAGCATGGCAAGTACCCACATGAGTGCACTTATAGTCTAGGAGAACAAACAACGGAGAAACCAAACCAATTCAGGCTTGTACAAAAGTGTCTGTAAGAGCAGAAGCACTGTTCTAAGCACAAAAAGCAGCCCAAGCAGGATCAAATGTCAGCCAGGGAATCACCAAAGAGAAAAGTCCAAGGACCAAGCTGAGGTTTGGAGGGGGGAAAGAGAGTAGGAAAGTTCACATGTTACCAAACAGAAATAGTAGAGTTGTTTAGCAGCAAAGAAACTTCCTTGGCTATGCTAATTTATAGCTAGCTGTGAATCAGCATAGCCTGGTCTAACTGTTCCCTTTTCAAGGTTGACCAAGGTTTTTCCTGCACTTCTGTTGCTGTCATTTCAGTTTAGAATGGCTCCACCTTTAACTGTTGCTCTACAGCAGTGGTTCTCAACCTTCCTAATGCTGCGACCCTTTAATACAGTTCCTCATGTTGTGGTGACCCCCAACCATAGAATTATTTTCATTGCTACTTCATAACTGTAATTTTGCTACTGTTATGAATCGTAATGTAAATATCTGATATTTAGTCCACCATAAATGACATAAAGTTTGCAGATTTGGTTTCACTGCATTCAGACTGAATTAAATCCAAAAATAAATCTGGCATGGGAATAACACTAGATTTTGTAGGCTTATTACTTACAATTGATGCAACATTCTTGTTTTTATCAATATCTGAAGTGGCACTCTCCAGACTGTCCAGTCCCAGAGTTACCAACACCTTTTTCAGAAAATTTTTAAAAGAATCTGAGGAAAATAATCTCACTTTATTATCATCTTCTGCATCTTCCTCCTCGGAAATAGAACCATCTGATTTAGAGTCATTATCCCCATGAGTATCTGCCAAATCTGGTTCGTCATCACTTTCAGATCAAGTGTTGATTTGTTCAGAGTGTGAGGACAAAGCAGATTCCTCAACTCTAGTCACTTTGGACCTACAGGTAGACTTTTTTGGTAAACACACACCAGCAACATTTGATTCAGCTTGAATAACTTTTGTATCATCAGGAAAATCACATGAAAATGAGGGATTCATGGAAGTAGTTTGTTGACTGCTTAATAATGACATTACATTCAAATTCAATGAATTGTCCAACTTGCAATACGTTTTTTAAACTTCTTATGTATTTTGTGAAATCATTTCACTAATATTGCTTGCCTATTAACATGCACCTCCATTTCTCCAGCAATCATTTGTCTTACCACCTCCCTACTACACTCAGACACATTCCCCTGGGAAGACATTGAGGGCATAGGAGGTTCAATTCTTACTTCTGTACGTTCCATAGGCATTGCAGTTTGACTCCTAGTGAATAATGACACCATACACCACGCTAAATGGCCCTGCGCTGCTGCATTCGCTAACACAGAAGGGCCAGGAACTGCTGACTGAGAGGCTGCCGTTCCTCCTGGCAGAGGCTGCCATTCCTCCTGACAGAGGCTGCTCACATGCTTGAGTGCGATTGGTTATGTTGCTGGCGAGCTTGGATTGGTCAGGAGAGCTCCTTCCTCTCATAGCCCCCTCCCTTGCTTTCTGAACGCCTCTTTTCAACATGGCGACCAGAAGTTAAAGGAGCAGTTGGGAGCCCTTCCCCGCCCTTAACAGACTTAACTGCATTACCAGGTAATTTTCTTTTCACCTTCTTTTTAATTCTTGCCTTCTCAGACTTTCTTATACTAGATGTTTTTAGCTTTGTTTGAGCCTCGGAGTGGCTGGTCGGAGATTGCCCTTCCAACTCACTCTCGCTCGATGCCAAGAAAATTTTCTTTAGTAAAGTACCTCAAAGGGGCCAGGAGGACGCCAGCGTGTGGCTCGCGCTTGTGTACCACCACCGAGGAGGGAATGGGGCCTAAGACCATCAGAAATACATATTTTCCGATGGTCTTAGGCGACCTCTGTGAAAGGGTCGTTCGACCTCCAAAGGGGTCGCGATCCACAGGTTGAGAACCACTGCTGTACAGGGTCTATACAAGATAGTCTAGGCTTTGTTTCTAGGGTTGGACTAGCAGCCTCCTTTGGCTCCAGCTGAAACTTGTTTGAGGAGACTTCCTCTAGGTAGGGCATTACAGTGTCTATGCTTAAGACAAATGCTGGAAGAAACTGATTTGTGATCCAATTAAGAAAAACTCCTATGTACCAGAGTTGAACTTATCTATCTACAAGAGTCCAAAATACAATGATTTATCATGGATAGCTCATAAATGGAAAACCAGATTTTCAGGTGACTCTTTGCCACTACATTTATCAGCCATTTCTCCCTTTTCAGAGCTAGAAAAGTTACTTTTAAGAGTAAAGTGGTTTCCACATGCCTCATTACAAAGGTCACAAAATAATTATTTCTTTTTTTTTTCAATAAATAACTCATTGCATTAATCATTATAGTATGTTTTACTTTTAAAAAATCCATCTAAAAAGGTAAAATAATGGCCTTGAATTTGGGAGGAAATACTCCCCCAAAAAAGTGAGAAAAAATGACAAACAAGTGTTAATTGTTACCTTAAAAAAAGAAACATTGCAAGCCATTTCTTTTTGTTTGAAGAAGAACACTGTTATGCCCTTGCTGCCCTCCTGCAGTATGTTGCAAGTAACATAATAACTTTGAATATTCTTTCAAATTCCAACTGTTTCAAACCATTCACTTCAAAGCCAACCTTTGCTAGCTCAAAGTTTTGGTCTGTTTTGCTTATGATGATTTTTGAAGTGAGTTCTTGACAAAACCTGTTCTAAAGCTTTCCCAGCTGAAATGACAGCACCTCACTGATAGCCTCACTGGGCTGTGAGCCTTCCATTTGGCATGAGCTTCTCCAGCTCATTTTCTTTCTCATTTCTTCTTTGGCAGACCCAATTCTGATCATAATTCTGTCAGCAATTACTGCAGGACTGACAAGATGTTATTTACCAAAGCCAACTCCTGATTCACCATTCAGTGATTCCATACTTTACCATCAAATGAAAACCAAAAGCATCTTCCCAACACAAAGGATCTGGATTCTCTTCATTCACTTTCCTTCCAGAATCAAGCTGAACAGGCTGTTCATTCCATCACTAAGCCTGTTATTGCCCATGCTATCCATTTCATTGTGGTGCTGCAAAATGATATGATGTATATCAAGCTCTTTTAAATTTGTTTTGCATAGTTCATAGCAGAAATCGCAATACCTCTTACCAGCAGCAGCTGGTGCAGTTGTGAATCCATTCTAGGTTTTAGTCTGAACCTTAAAGCATAGATCCCATGAATCTGCTTTTGAGGATAGAGTTCACAGCCTTGGATGACTCTTTTCAAGTTTAAAAGGTAGTATGGATATACCACCCTATTGGCAATGAAGCCATCAAATACCACTGATCCCTCCACTGTCTGGAATTAGGCTCAATTCATCATGGGTATCAAAAATACAATTAATAAAGACAGTCGTCTGGTCTGAAGCACAGAGCTGTGTAAATGTCATTCTACTTCAGAGAACAGAGGTAAGTAATTCAAAGAATAAAAAAAAGGAAGCCATTTGCTCAACCACTTTTTTTGAGTTGCCCTACAGTGCTTCACTAAGTGGCTTCCTTTTGAAAATATAACATACTAACAGCAGCATAGTGGGCTTTCCTGGTTATGGCATCCTAGTCCCCTTTCATACTTTTTTAATAATAGTGCCTTGATACCATTTTAAGAGACATTGTTGTTTGCTACATAATTCTGAGAAGTGTAGTTTGATGAAGCACTGGAGTTATCTGGTAGAAAATTCTAAATAAAAATGTCTGGATTTCATAGGATGAAACCATGGCAATGAAAGTGTAATCAAAGTGTTTTAACAGCAATGTGTGAAGAGTTATGGAACATCTTTCTTAAAAATATATGTGGGAAAAGTACATTGCATTGTTCTCAGAATCAGGTTAAGTTGTCTCTATTTTCCTGGGCAATTGAATTTGAGAACTGTGGGGACTGAGAAAGTATTCAAAATATTTTTTTAAAAAATGGTAAAAAGGTGGCCAAACTTTAGGAAATGATAAAAACCTTAGGGCCTCTCTGCACTACAGAGTTGCACTGCTATTATTCCTCTTTCAACATCCTATGGAATCCTAGACTTTGCAGTTTAGGGAGGGGCATTTTGAATTCTCAGGCCCCTTTTGCATGGTATTTGCCATGCGAATGAGCACCTGGAGTGTCATGCGATTGTGAGAAGTGATCTGCAGGATGCACACACAATCTCACAATGCTCCAGGGGCTGGCAGGCGCCAATCGCTCACCTTTTCATTTTCAGCTGGAAGTCAAAAATGGTGTGCAATTGCGCATTGTTCCCGGGCCCCGTGAACACTTACCTGGTGTGCGGAGCCTCCGGAGCCCTGCTGGTCACGCTTCCTGCCCAGCGCAGCCTGGGAAACTCCCAGGCTGCACTGTGGAAGGAAGAGGCGGGGCTCTTGCGTGAGCACGCAGCTTGTGTGGAGCTGAAGCAGCAGGGGTGCGAGAGCCTCTCACCAGAGGCTGTTCGTGTGATCCACGCACCCCAGCGCTGGAAAAAGGTAAGGTGTGGAAAGGGCCTCAGTCAGAGAGCTCTTTGGTCTCAGTAAATGACAAACCAAAGAATTCCAAAGAATGATGAAAGTGAAATAACAGCACTGTAACAGTGTAGGGCAGAAAGACTTTTAGGGAAAAAAACATGAGGAGCATGCTGCACGAAAAATGGAAAAAGTGACAGGTTTGTACAGAAATTGTGTGTGTGTGTGTGTGTGTGTTTCCTGTGGAGAAATGTTTTCTGTGCAGAGGATACATTTTTTTGTGCAGAAACCCTGCTAATTCTTAAGTAGGAGACTTTCTGTTTTACAAGAAAACATCTTATTTTTCTGGAACAGTACATTTTTCCCAAAAAAAGAAACACCATTTGAAA
The DNA here is from genome assembly GCA_948472985.1 of Iguana delicatissima. NCBI lineage: Eukaryota > Metazoa > Chordata > Lepidosauria > Squamata > Iguanidae > Iguana > Iguana delicatissima. The sequence continues at coordinate 1,145,066 of CAOKZL010000092.1, read as the reverse complement.
GCTGCATATTTAGTGTTCAAAAACTGCACACTTTTTAATGACTTTCTCACAATGATGAGAAAAATAGTAAAATTATTCCTTCTTGCCTATGAAGATGAAATTGATCAAGACTGGCATTTCTACAGAAGTGCTTTAGCCTGCAAAGACTTAGGCCCTTTCCGCACAAGGCGAGGGAATTGCTCCGTGCCGTTACTTACTGGTTCTTCTCTCTTCGAAGCAATGTGGACTTTCCCTCAAGCCCTTCTGCAGGGCTCCTCTGTTTGTTGCAGGGCAAATCAGAGCAGTGTGAGGTCTATAGATCCGTACTTCTGAGACTGAAAATGACAGCTTCCCGTTCTTCGTGGGTCCAGACCAACCGCTGACACTGAGCACGCCCACATCCCGCCCTCCACTGATCACAGGCTCACATTCGTGCGAGCCTGCACATCTGCACAACTGAGCAGGAATGAAATGGCACACTCTAGAAGATTGAAAGACCAGATTTTTCTTGTCTTCACTTAGCTTGCTGGAGGACCACTTGGGGGCGTTTTGGCTTGGACTAAGGTGTGGAACTAAGGTAAATAATCCGAACCTAGTCCGATCCAAGGTGCGGACGACCTCCGTGACAGGACGCCTTGGCCCGTTTTAAGTTCCATGTGCAGAAAGGGCCTTAGTTGCTGCCTTTTTTTATTATTGGTTATTTCTTTATTTTCTGTTTTAGTATTTTGTGTCATAATTGTAATTCACTCTTCTGAACCTGTGGATATTAAGTGGGATAGCAATGTTTTAATAAACAAATACAACTAATTTTTTTATTGGAAAAGATAGTCAACACCTCAATTTACTGGGCTAATTCTATATGCCCATCAGGCCTTATCTTGGCCACATGAAACTTATATGTGGAATGGGTTTTGTCATTGGTTGTCATTGATGTCTGATTAACCTTTAACCATTAAAAGTCCCACATGAAAGAATTCTTTTTTATGACATTTTCTAATACTATTGAAACCAATTTGCTTAAAAATAAAATGACTGATGTAGCTGCCAGCTTCCATAAATGACAGGATTATACTGTTTAATCTTCCTTTTAAGATAATTTGTGGCAGTTATGAAAGTAATAGGTCTTTAAAATATCTCCTTGAGAGTATAGACTTATTTTTTAGCTTCCTACCTTCAACAAACTGTTTGTTGGCTGTGAAACCACCAGAGTGTATGAAAGTAAGCTTCAATCTGAATCATTACACAGAGGATACAGAGTTATGCAGGTGGGTTTTTGTTGTTTAAGCTCTTTCATATTTTGGTCTTAATCCAACATTTTATAGATCAAAGATGTTTTTAAAAGAAATGCATACAATGTATCTTTTTATGAACTATTTGATCTTACATGCTACTAGTAAAACCATTAAGGAGTAGCCACCTGCCTGTCCAGAGATAGTAGAACATTTTATTTGTATCTGTAAAGAGTATTCATTCATGCAGTTATTTATGACTGTCAAATAACACCTAGCTGTTGTTGTGTGCCTTCAAGTCATTTCTGATTTATGGTGACCCTACAGTGAACCTATCATGGGATTTTGTGGGGCTGAGAGTGTATAATGTGCCCAAGGTTGTCCAACAGGTTTCCATGGCCAAGCAGGGAATCAAACCCAATTCTTCTATGCCTTTGAAAACCTGTCACAATGTTTTCTTGGCAAGATGTGCTCAGAGGCCATTTCCACACTATACTGTTATAGTGCTATTATTCCACTTTCATCATCCTGGGGAATTCTGGAATTTGTAGTTTACTGATGCCAACGAGCTCTCTGGCTGAGAATTCTAAATACTCCTCCCTAAACTGCAAATCTCAGGATTCCACAGGATGCTGAAAGTGGAATAATAGGACTATAACAATGTATGTGGAAATGGCCAAAGTCTCCGACTTTGCCTCTGAGACTGAGAGAGTGTGACTTCCCCAAGTTACCCAGTGATTTCCATGTGAAGATTTGTACCCTGGTCTCCAGTGACATAGTCCAAGAGTCAAACCACTAAACTACACCAGCTTTCCACCTACCTATCATGCATACATTTATATCTTGTCCCTTATGTCCTGGATGAGGATCAACACATTCAAGTTCAGTCCAGACAAGACAGAACTAATGCTGATACAGCAGATAAAGAAGGATCAAAGTTGTTCTAAACTGGATAGCATTATCCCTAAGAGGTCAGATATGTAGTCTAAGGGGTGCTTTGAAGTCTTGGGGTAATTTAAATCTGTAATATAGAAATACAGAAAACTGGCTAATACTAAACAACCTTCTGCTAAAGCAAGCCATTGGGACATCAAACACAATGGCCATTTCTGCATGAGGGAATTAAAACGGCCCACTGCGTCCTCTCATGGAGGTCATCTGCACCTTGGAGCGGACTAGGCCTGGACTACTTACCTCAGATCCACACCTCAGTCTGCTCCAAAACACCCCCAACTGGTCCTCCAGCGTGCTTTTTAAAGAACGGTAGAAAAACATTCTTTAATTTTTTGGAAGGGCTTAAGGGACAGTCGGCGTTGGTCTGTGCCCAGAAGATCAGGTAAGTAATGGCAAGGAGCGATTCCCTCGCCTCGTGCGGAAATGGCCAATATTTGCAACTTTGGCACCAGAGTTCCTGGATGTCAGGCAGGGAGTTCTGTGCTGAAGAGCAGGTGGTATCAAATAATAATCCCTGCCAAAGCAAAAGCATGGAGGAGCACCACTGATAGTCCCATCAACACAACCAAGAGCACAAATGGAAAATAACTGCTTGGCAAATAACTTCAAGTTTCAGGTGCCACTCACCAGTCTGAGTGGAGACACTGGTTACTATAATATCATTAAAAATTTGCTTATGTTGCTAAAAAATGTGTTACTATTATCACTGACCTGATATTTGCACAAATATCAAGTGACGACAAAATTTCATCTTTCTGAATGACTGACCATTCAAATGCTGATCCAGAAAATATTTTTGTCATACTCAATTCTATTTATGATGATATTGTCTCAGACTCAAACAGGCTTGGTGTCAGGAATTAACATCAAGCTCTGCTGTACCACCTACAACGCTGCTGACTGCTAGTACCTTGATCCCAATGGTCCCCTCAACATTGACATTAGAGGAGCTATGGTTACCTCTGCTATATGAGGGCCCTGGGGCACTCAGTGAAAGTGGTGGATAATACCAGCAATATTAGCTGACTAGACATGCTGCAGTTGCTAGCAGCTGTTGTGCCTTCCTGCTTTCACCATCAGATAAGAGAAGGGTTGAGATATACATTAACATGGGATGGTCTGCCTGACTAGAGAATACAAAGAGCCTTACAAAATCTAGCAGCAGATGTGTATTCAAATCTCATGGGCTGAACAGCACCATCACAACTTAGAAAGTTACTTTTACAAAACAATTAATTAGTTATAAGCTCAAGAGTCCAAAAATTGTTGAGTTGCCATCACAGCTATATGTTTAGCTCTTTACCATTTCTCAAAAGTAACTAAAGTTATTGTCCTTCAGTTCTTTTTTATTAAAAAAAGACATGAATGCTTCATGCTGCTGTTTCGTAATACCAGAAACAATATCTTCCCATTGACTTCATTATCATTCCAACAGAGCATGAGTCAACAGCAATATGAGATAGCATTTGTACCATGTGATAATACCCTTCAACTTTTATAAGGTCACACTCCCACTAACTATGAATTCAAAGACCTAGGTGTGCTAACCTGGATCAGTATGGAAAGGGATGTTGTAGTACCTTTGATACCAACTGAGAGAAAGAAGTTGACAGCATAAGCTTTTGTAGACTTTAGATTACTTCATCAGATGCATCTTCCACAATGCCGTCTGACAAAGTAGATTTGACTTATTTTACCAACTTCTTTCCAGCAGTTCATGGTACAAACAGACAGTATAAAAGGATAAGCAAAAGGAGATCTGAGAATCATTTAAATTTCTCTGACAATTGGCAATACTACCTGTTGTGACACTGTAGGTTTATTTCCAGTCTCTTAAGTGGACTTCCACCTTTGCAAAACTGGAAATTCCCTCCCAGTGTTTTACTAGGGTTCTTGCCAGCCTCCCAAAACTGATTCCCACACTTGGAAAGACTGGCAATCTCCCCAACTCTATCGGTATGCTGCCACCACCACCCTAAATTATGAATTACTTAGACAGAACAGGAGGGACTCTGCCTAATCTCTAAGCGTAAGAATATTCCCCCTCCTCTTTCCCCTGAGTGAGAGAGGTCCTATGTAGCGTGTGCCAACCCTGGGGTGGAAATGGAGAGAAACAGAGGTTTATAGAAGTGTTTTAATCAAGGCATGCAAATAAACAATATACACTTGGGAGACTCCCTTCTCCCAGGTACTCTTAGTTACAAGAATTTACAAAACAGATATAACAGCACAGATACATTCTTAAGATCAGCCAATTCCCAAAATAACAACATCCCTAACACGACTAACTACTTATTTCTAGTTACTCACAATTAGGTTACAGGTGTAGATGGTCTAAAGGAGAAGGGGGGGGGGTCCAGGAGCCACGGCATGCCTGCCAGCTCTCCTCTCTCTCTCTGTCTCTCTGTCTCTCTGTCTCTCTGTCTCTCTCTCTCTCTTTCTCTCTGGCCACATGACCTCTCAGAAGTTTTATATTTTCCTCCTTGGAAGGATCTGGAAGCCTCTCCAAGATGCCCGCCTCTTTCCTTTTGGTTGGTCAATTCTCACCTTGTGACCTGTGATGCTGACCCTTTCCTTTTGGTTGGTCAACTCTCACCCTGTGACCCTTGATGTAATCCTAACATCTCATTAACCCTTGGTTTACCTGAAGAGAGAAGTATCTCCCTTTGATAAGCCTAGATAATGGGAAGCCCCATTATCACACCTGTCCATAAATGTTGGGAATATGTGTGTCCATGTGAATGTATAATGCACACACACACACACACACACACACACACAGAGTATATTGTTGTTGTGTGCCTTCAATTTATTTCCAATATGTGGCAACACTAATGTGAAGCTATCACAGGATTTTCTAGGGCTGAGAGTATGTGATGAGCCCAAGGTCACCCAGTGGGTTTCCATGGCCAAGAGGAGAATTGAACCCTGGTCTCCAGTTCTCAAAGCAATGTACCATGCTTTCTCTCTCTCACTCTCCCTTTTGCACATACACACACACACACACACTTTAACTCATGACAAAGTTTTTGTTTTAAAAGTTTGTTTTATTATCTTTCTGAAGCGGATCATTTTTTGATAGGTAAACATCACAAACATTCACTAGTCCCTCACTGAAAACTTTTTCATTCAAACTTTGTTCCCTGCCGAGTTTGAAGTGCTAAATCTTCCACATCTGCAGCATTTCCTAAAACACAATGAAAAGCCAGAACAAGACAGAGCAACTAGAATGGAGAAGATTCAAAAACACTGCTTCCCAAAGCTCTGAAAGGTTCAAATAGCTTAACTAAAGTATATCCACATTTTAATAGCATAGAATTTAATGAGCCTCCTTGAAAAACATGCTCATTTTAAAGAGACAAGCACCCCACCCAATCTTCTCTAAAAGGGCACTCCCATTAGAAAAGTGTTTTCTTTATATGAATTATATATTTATTTTTAAAAACTCACATATCTGTTGATCAACATCCAGAAGATCCTTTTCAGCCACATGGTATCTAGATTTCCATCTGAATCAGAGTAGACCCAAGATTTCATGCTGCCTGAGATGAAACAGGCCTTGTGTGATAAAGTTCTATGTCAGGGCTGCACATCCTGCATGTAACATGGGTGCCCATTAACACTTTGATTAATTCTTCATCTTCTTGCAGCACTAGTTTTGATAAAATGTACAATTCGTATGCAGTAAGAGCAAGTTTTGCTTCAGCAACTTTCCGTTGATTAGATATATATCACTGACATAAATCCATCCTATATTTTAAGATCTTGGAAAAATTTTGATGTCCAAGAACTGTTTTTATGTTGATTGTTAATCTTGTCTGAAAGAATCTTATGGGGGGAGGAAATCAGCTGATGTTCTATTTTGAAAAAATACATATTGATTCTGCTCTCCTTCCAAATTAATTGCTAATGAGATAAAACACTTCAGACTTCAAGGCTTACCTCTGTGTGACTGAAGAGCATGATATCTGTGTGAAGCAGCCAATGCAACCTTCAGTTTCCAGGGTATTGACATGTTGTGTGTCTTAATGTACATATGATGGCAGGCTTCAACATCAGTGGGGCCCTTGCTTTTAAAGGTGTCTGTTCATGTGCAGCTATGATACCATGTACAACAAGGCAGGGGAAAGTGCAATCTGTGGCCCGCTATGTTTTCTGGCTCCCAAGCAGTCCAGGAGACTTTTAGGGCCTGAAATCAAGCCCCTTTTAAAAATTTCAGCCAGTTTTCAGGTCAAAATTCCCACAAAATACACAAATTTAATATGTGGCAGGCTTTTTTTTTCATCCTCCCACAATCTCCAACTCCCTCAGCTTGAGCCAAAACTAGAAGTGACAAGTTTAAGGGTGAACAAGGATGAAAACATGTCCCCAACCCTGCTTCATTTATGCCTTCTAATGTACACTCAGTGTCAGATTTAGACACAAACTAAGTACAGTATAGTTTAAACCCCTGGATTATTAAGTTCCTCTAAATAAAAACAAAATAGTTAGGATAATCCACAGTTCTTGTACAGTAGTACTATGAAGCATTTTAATTCTGGCATAGGGCCATTCTGCACTAAGCTGTTATAGTGCCTATGGTTCCTATGGACATCTTATGGAATCCTAGGGTTTGCAGTTTAGGGAGGGGCATTTAGAATTCTCAGCCAGAGAGCTCTTTGGCCCCGGTAAATCTAGCAAACCCTAAATTCCACAAGATGTTGAAAATGGAATAATAGTGCTGTAACAGCATAGTGCAGAAAAGTCCATAGTCTGAGATTTCAGCATATCTTGATATTCCCTCTTTGTGACATTTCTTGCTGCTCAACCTGACACATCTTGTGTACAGGTCTGCACAGCCTGGGAGATTTCTGGATCAAGCCAAGGGCACACACACATACAGGTCTGCTTCTATCCTCCCCCACTGGAAATTGCAGCACCCGCTTCACTATTGTCCCCCTTTGGCCTCTTCCTACCAGATTGATCTCCCTCCTCGGCTTTCCTTAAACTCTGGCCCTACTCAGCAATAAGAACAAGCAGACTTTTAATCCTAGAAGAAAGTGGTACTCTTGGTACTAATGTCATAATGGTAGCATGTAGAATCCAGTATGTAGGATGGCACTCTGTGAGACTGCTTTTATAAAAAGAGAAGGTCACATTTTATTGAAACACTGTTACTGTAACCTGTTTGTAACTACGTTTTTATAACACAACACACCCCTTTCTCTCTCTCTCTCTCTCTCTCTCTCTCTGCTCAGCTCATTTACTGTCAAATATTCACTCTCTCTCTCAGCCCCCTAACACAGCTCTTTTCTCTCTGTCCCTCACTGGACTCTTCTTCCCACTAGTTCCCTCCTGTGTCAGTTAAATTTCCGTTTCTGCCCCCACCGCTTGGTTCACCCCTCCCTTGAGCTCTCCATTTTACCAACCAATTCTTTTAAACCACTCTTGGTCACTATGGGGGCTCAGTTACCATGCCCCCCACCTTCAGGTTTGGTCACACTCTTATGTCCTGATATGGACTGTAGGCATGGATTTTGAAAAGACCTTTTCAGTTTTTCACTGTATAGGCACGGAAGTGTCTCATTTTAACTGACATTCAGAATATTCAAACTGCACTCAGTTTCTTTATACATAGCAAATCCTAGGATATACGATCTCTCTCTCATTCCTTCTCTGTAGTAAAATAGAGGGTTTCAATGAGATATTTTTGAGTGGGAAATATATATGCAGGTTAATTCTTTCTTTTTACTACAACCAGACAAAATATCAAAAGAAATGGAGACAATATTATACATTTAAAGTTCATTTTTCATTTCTGCCTTAAGTACTACAGTTGCATATTCAATTACAAATATTTTATGCCCCAAAGACCATTTTATTGTTTATTTTTTACTTTATGACAAAACAACTGTTATCCCAAAAAAAATCTCATATCAAAACCCTCTATTTTATCTTTTACAATAGGATGTTTCATTTGAAAACCTGGATGTCTACTGGAGTGGGGAAATAGGGAGTAGTTCCAAACCTCAGATGACCCATCAAGCCCATCATATTAAACACACACACACACACACACCTCTAGTGCTTTCAGATGTCAAATGTGCGGTCACTATTATTTCCATTTTGTTTCATAGTAACTAACTTCCTTCCTAGTAGTTTTAGCCAGAGATGGTTAATGGTCTGAGCAGAAGGCTTTTCATCCTACCATTTGGGGGGTATGTGTGAGAAATTTCCTCAGGTTGACACTGGTTTCAGCAAATGAATCTTCCTGGTTAATTCTGGAGTAAACTTCTTTTGCCATCACAAGTAAAAAATAATTGTCCTTTTTATATACCTATAAAAATGAAATATAGAGAACACAGAGCTTCTTTGACTTGTGACTAGGCTCTAGTGCCTCTACTCAGCAACAAAACAAAACAGAATTACCCCTTTTGACTATGTGTTTATTTGATTTTTCTGTTAATGAAGCTGTTTGATCTGGAAAGATATCCATGGTAACTTACATAAAATACCAAAATATAACTTTTTAAAATTAATTTTTAATATAAACAACCTAATTTACAATCAAAGTAGTATACATTCAAAAACAAAGAAACAGAAATAAGAAAAAGAGAGAAAAAGAAAGGAGAGGGAAAAAGGAAAAGGAAACAAAGAAAAAAAAATACAAATAAATACACAGTAGGGTACTGACCTTCCCCGAGATCTGGACTATAATAACAAGGACCAAACGTGTGTGGGGGAATCTTCTGCCATTACATATCCAACTAAATAATCCTACTAAAATGACTAATAACCAACCATTAGATTATCATTACATCTCTCTTTGCTTTTTTAAAAAAGTAATAGTTTCGAGTCTTTCAAAAAGTCTTTAACTGGCTTATCCTTCAGAAACCACATTAATTTGACTAACTCAACAACCTCAACAATCTATTCTTCCAGTGCTTTGGTTTGTTTCCAGGTTTGAGCAAGCAGATTTTGTGCAGCTGTTGTCATTTATCAAAGAAGTAATCTATATTTACTCACCAGTTCTTTATCCATAATGCCCAATAAAAACTTTTCTGGTGACATAAGAATTTTTTCCTTTTAACTTTTTTGGATACTATAATTTTCAAAGATATATATAAATCATACCAATAACTTTTTGCTTTCTTACAAGTCCACCATATATAAAAAAGGGAGTCATTCTTATCTAGATATCCCCAACATTGTTTTTTGAAACATTCAGGGACATTTCTGACCGTTTGTTTGGGGTTAAATACTATCTGTACATTATCTCATACAGTTTTTCTTTTAAATTACTGCACAAAATACATTTCGTATTTTTGCACCACATTTTCCCACACGTCCATATGGAGATTACACCCAAAATTTTGAGACATCTTATCATGTACTGTTTTACAGGCTCATTTTCTCTCCATAGTTTCAGAAACCACTGATACACCTTTTTAAATTTCATGGTTGTTGTTGTTGTTGTTGTTGCTTGCCTTCAAGTTGTTAGTCAGGTGGTCTGACTAATTAGTGTACCTAATCAATAGGAAATTAATATTTACAAAAAAAAGGCTTTCAATTTTATATGGTGTTTATATGATTTTATATGGTTTCATTCTAATTAGGGTGAATTAAATTTAAAATAATGCAGTTTTAATTTTTTTTTTCCCTGTAGAATCTCATTTTCAAAGGGCCAGTATAGAATTTCCATGGAAAAAAGTGCTTGATTCATAACAGAGGTAACTATGGTGCACTGAGCAAGTTTGTGTAACTGAATCAGACAATTACAAAAAAAAATTTAAAAAAATGAATTGTAATGGTTCTATTACTGAAAATGAATTGGCAAAACATGCTTTCTTGATGTTATCTGCTGCTTCAAACCATCAAGGGGACTATTCATACACTGCTGGTTGTCCATGTACAGAATGCAGTTGATTGTCTTGTTAACTTTTTCTAGAGACCTCTTAACTGTGAAAGTTGTGCGCTCTCTCTCTCTCTCTCTCTCTCTCTCTCTCTCTTGTGTGTGTGTGTGTGTGTGTGTGTGTATACATATATATACACACAATCTGACTTTTATATTTAACAAGTCTATTTAAAAAAGAGAGAAAGGACTATCTCCACAAAATTATTTTATAGTATATGGATCATCCTTGATGAATTAAGGCAAATATTATACCTTATGTTCCAAATCAAAACATAACCAGAGTCAATGTCATCTCAAAGATTTCAGGGTTGAATCCCTCAGGGGCATGTTCCAGTGCTTCAGTATAAACATGTTGACATATATTTGCTTTATGCATTTTGTACTTCAACAGCTTTGGTATCCTTAAATTCACTAGAAACATGCAGGAGAAGACAAAGCCAAGATGTAATTGGTCTATTAGGCAGGGAAATATATGCAATGACATATTCATGAAATTGGATATTCAATTTGCATGTTTCTTGAGAAGGACTTATCCTAGTTTGGGTAAACAGAATAAGATTAAGTATGATCTGTAGCTTTTCACTCAAAGCAGTTTATACAGTTCAATGAGAATGTGAAAAGCAAGACGCATTTTTGTATGCTAAGAAACTGTCAGTTACAGGAAATTCACCTTACTCTGAGCACGAACTTATAGCACACCAAGCCTGCACACCTATTGCCCACATCTTCAGCTGCATCTCTTCATCTGATTTGCAACTATGATATGGGATACTGACTAATAGTATTACCATTTTAATAAGGTCATGCTGTACTTGTTAACAGAATCACTAAAGAAAGAATCACTGTAGCTAACTAAGAAATGAGCAAAGTGACATTTAATTTTATAATGCAATGTTTAACCTCAAGCAAATATTACAAGAAGTGATTATCCATATCCACCAGGAGCAATTTCTTTGGTAGCTAAGAAACAATGTTAAAAATACACAGAGAAGCAAACCAGTATTCACCATTTCTGAAAATGTGATTATGTGACTATGGAAAGTGAATATATAATGAGACAGACAAGTCTTTATCACAATATCATCTGCATACGATTTTGATCAACTGAAGCTCTACACATCCTGGTTCAATACTCAGATATGCATATATTTAGACAAAGCACATATGATCTTTAAAATCCATGTTTGTTAAGCAATATACAGACTAAATTATGGACAGACACTATTTTCTATTTGTATACAGAAGAAACTGAGAAGAAAAGGAAAGATTCAGAACTGGAATAACAGGGACAGAGATCACTTACATTTCATTTTCTGTAGTTTGTAATTCTTTTCTTTCTTTTTTATCATTTAAACAAGATTTCTCTTTTATTACAGGAAGTAGAGGTGTAATCTGAAGGTTCACAGCTAAAAACTTGTCAACTTATCTTTATTTGCGGCAGTTGTCCTACAAGCAAAAGATAATAATGAAAATGGGGAATGTCTCCAAAGCTCCACTTGGAATAATTTGGATATTACGCAAGATTTTATGAAACAAACAGAAGATCTTGGGTATCTTCTTCTGAATAGATTCAAGGAACTGCCTACCTTTGCTGCTTGCATTATCTAAGAGCTATTTCTATCACCACTATTAAGTACACTAACCTTTCACTTCTCTACCATAAAATGGACAGAGTGGGCAAAAGAAAATGAAAACAAGAGGGGTGTTTCTTCCCTTCATTCCCTGTTTTGAATGATAAAGTGATGGAGGAATAATGGAAAAAAAAGCTATCTGCTCCCTTCTGTTCCCTCTGCTAGAGATATAAATCCTCATAAATTTTATTTTCACAGACAAGAATGATTAATTTTACACTTTTCTTCTACTGGCTGGAAGAAATTTATTGAAAACTTTTCAGTTTTTCAAGATTCTTCACAGTTCAGGACTTTACTGTGCAAAAATGGCATATTTTGTGCAGAAAACAAGTTTCCTCCATAGAAAAGTTTCCTGCACAGAAAAAAGACTTTTTGTGCAGAAACGTTTCCTGCATCTTTCTGTGCCTGCCAAAAAGTGCAATTTTTGTGCAGAATAAGTCTAGGGCTGTAACAATTATTGTCCATATAGGATTTTCCTCCTTAGGTTTTTTCAAAACTCAAGAAATCCATTTCTTAAACCATTTTTCAAATATAGCTCAATATTATTCTTATATCTACATGTTGTTGCTCCTGGTGTCACTGTGTTTCATTTCTGAGCACTTCACTAGCCTTTGCTTTGACAATAAACTCATTTTTGCTGGATCAGAAAAAATCAATAAAACTTTAAATAACTAAAAACAAACAAAAAGGTGAGTTTAGCAGTGCCAGAGTCTTTTTTTCTTTTCCTTCAGTTACCACCTAAATCCTACTTCCAGTATTAACATATTTGATACACCGAAGGTATCAGAAAACTAGACAAAGAGACAAGGAGGTTTTTTAGGCCTTTAGTATTTTGTTGAGAAAGAAAATCAAAACTGTTCTTTCTGCTATCCATATTCCATGGCTCTGATCCAAGCTTTTATCTTGTTCCCCTTTCCCCCAGGCTTATTAAGCCAGCTACCATCCAAGCTTTTGCCTATTCTAGTTTCAGCCTTTCTCTTTCTCCTGTTTGTGATGTTTGGGTCCCAGCTCAAAGAAGATTGACCAGTAGGCTTGATACATGAATCATAGAGTTGGCAGAGACCCCAGGGGCCATCCAGTCCAACCCCCTGCTGTGCAGGAACACACATCAAAGCATTCCCAACAGATGGCCATCCCACCTTTGCTTATACACCTCCAAAGAAGGAGACTCCACCACACTCTGAGGCAGCAGATTCCACTGCCAGACAGCTCTGACCATCAGGAAGTTCTTCCTGAGGTTTAAGTGCAATTTCTTTTCCTGCAGGTTGAATCCATTGCTCCTTGCCCTAACCTCTGGAGCAGTGGAAAACAAGCCCGCTCTCTCCTCAACATGACATCCCTTCAAATATTTAAACATGGCTCTCATGTCCCCTCTTAACCTTCTCTTCTGCAGACTAAACATACCCAGCTATTTAAGCTGCTCCTCATAGGACATGGCTTCCAGACTGGACAGCTCTGACCATCAAGAAGTTCTTCCTGAGGTTCAGGTGGAATCTCCTTTCCTGCAGCTTGACTCCATTGCTCCTTGAGTAATCCACCTCCAACCCTGGTCTGACCTTGCATGCAAAAGCATCCGAGTTATAATCCAAATTGGAGGGGGGGGGGTAAAGGAAAAAGAGTACATGTAAAGGGAATGCTTGGTCTTATTAGAATGCAATCAATGATTTTGTTACAAGTACCGTTGAGTAACCTATGACTGTTCTTGCAAAAGAAAGCTCTGCTGGAAGTAAGTGTATCCAAAGGCACCACAGGATTAAAGTTCTTTATGTCTGTATGTTATTGCTTATTGTTCTAATTTCATTTTGCATTCCTACAAACCTTCCTGGCTATGAAAACAGATTAATACTTCTCTGTCTTTATGATTTCTTGATGAACATCTTCTGCCTAAGGGGAGCTTTATGAAAGTCATATGTGAAAACAAAATTATTACTTAATTATATGTCGAAGTCCACTATTATTTATGGTGATATGAAGGCAGGGAATCAGAGAGTAATGATAATTAAGAAGACAACTTCAGCCTAACAGACTTATTCAGCAGTACACTGTAGCACAATATTAAGGGTACCAATGAATGTAAGATTTGCAGAATGTTGTATTTTCTCCCCTTTTGCATTTTCTTGTTTTTAAGTAGCATAAACTGATATATGAGATCTGTACTTAACAGGATGGATGGGTTTCTTTCTCTTTTGCCACTCATTTTTTTAAAGTTTTCTTTAACCACTGTGTGACAGAAAGGCTGGTATCTCAGACAAACTGCTATGCAGCATGATCTGCAAATGGATGGTTAAGTGACATGCTTACTGTGCTCACAGGGAGGAAACACAGTGAATTTGCAAATGTATAAAAGGTACAGTAGAAAGAAACCCAGCAGGGTTTTACAGAATCCCATAAACATCCCTGCAGGACTCTTTGCTATATTTTGCAAAGGGTACTCAGCCAAAAAAAAACCAAAAGGCCTTTGAGGACATAACAACGAAGAAGTGATCAGATTTTAAATTGATGGCTTTGGTGTATCTTATCTTCAAAACTTAGTCCTGAATAGTTCGAAATCATGCAGAAATGTCAACATATATATATATATATTAATATGACCCTCCATTACAGTTAATGTGAAGGAATGACAGTAGGCTTTTAAGCATCATTTTTTTAAAAAAAGTACTAATAGTATTGAACATCTAAATGTAGAATTCAGTGTTCAGGCACATTACCATGTTGGAACTTTAATGAAAATATTATCCAGCTTTCTCCACTGAAGTGCTCATTGAAGATTCTCTGAGTATTTCACTACCGTCTTTTTATATACAGCCTAAGGACTCTGACAGGCCCACTCTCCCCCTTCAAAGCCTTGTTAACTACGTGATGAATAAATCTGTCACTTTCAATTCTGAGCTTGCTTTCAGTTTTGATTACTGCAGGATCCCATATCTGTGGCAACTTTTCACCACTCCAAATCGATTAAAAAAGTGATTGGCTTAGCTTATCAGAGAAGCAGTGCTGATGGAGGATGATTGATTAATTGAAACTGAAAGACAGATACAAGAGTGCTTTTGTCTCCTCCTTTTTTCAAAGTGAAAAACAGATAATGAATTCTTAAAGAATCTATCATAGTCCAACTACTTGCACTACTTCCCCCTCTCCACAGAGGGGGGCTAATTAAATGCCCCTGGAATCAATAGTTGAACTTCTGCTTAATATGTAAGGACTTCATTTAAGTAAATTACTTCATTTCTAAGCCTTTAAAAAAAAAAAAGACTAAACAAAGCTTTTATCTCTAGCACTGAAAGCACTGGCTAGCATCCTACAGTGTAGTTATGGATTCATCAACTACAGTTATGGATCCATAACTGCTCTGGATTCAGCTATGCTGTATATGTGACACTATTGCCATGACCACAAATGCCCCCCAAACCCACCTTAAACTCCAGGGGTGATCTCTAAGTGACAGAGGTCTCATTCACCTGTGCTTCAGACTTCCATTGTTCAGAATGCCTTTTGGAAAGTGGGCTTGGGAGTTCAATTTAGGTCATAATCTAAGCCATTTTATTTGTTTGTTTGTTTTAATTTGCTTCTTAAGTGTCCTCACAACTATGGCAGAGCAAGGTGAAAGATTTCAGTTTTCTTTCCAGAATTAAGGTGTTTTTCAGACAGCTATCAGATCATGAATGCCTTAGTAGTTCCACTGATTCAATAAAACTTTCCTGGAGAATATAATCTTAACTCTAATATTAAGATATATTCCCCTGAAAACTAAGCACTGCATCAGAAGAGCATTTCATGCCACAGTATTCAAGCTAAGTATAACCCATGTGAATGTTGATGTTTGAACAATTAGTGTTGGCAATGTGGAAACCTGACAATTTTGTTTTCTCCCACATTCTACTTTCTTAAACCTTGCCTTCTTTGTGTATCTGACATGAAGCAATTAAAAAAAAAACACAACAACCCTGAAATCATTTGGCCTTTCACTGAAAGATAATGACAGGGTTTATTCTGCTTTTAAATTCTATTTGATGAACTTGGAATTAGACATAGCTGGAACAGATTTGATTGTCTTGTATGTAGGACAACACTGTTTGCTCAGAAAAGACGAAGAAAAAAATAGAATAGAGCTTACACTAGCCTCCTCATGTATTTATTCACTTCATGAGAATGTGAGACCACGTAGTTTAACTGCTGCCTCCATTGTTGGCAAATTTTCACACATGCCCCCTTTAAGAGGTAACCTCTTGTCCAGTTGCCCTTCTAGATTGGATAGATGTGTGAGGATGGCTGTGTTGCCTGCAGCCTGCTGGCATGACAGTAAATAGCACTACTCCAGAATTCACTGAACATGTTTGACTCAAGGCTTTTTCTCATCCAACCTACCTTCCATTATTGGTGTTTTGAATATATGACTCTACTATTCCTGTGATTCCTCTTCCCTGCCTTTTATCATCCTGCCTGTCTTCAGTGAGCTCTGAGGCCCCTGAAATGTTGAATCCTCCTAACTTTGGTTTATAACAAAACAACTTGTACATTAAGGAAAAGGATTTTTAGCCTAAGTCATTCTCTGATATGCTTGTTTCAATTTGCATACATGCATTTCAAATAAAGTTGCACAATCAATTCTACTATTTCTTACTATACCATTTCATTCACACTTTGTTCTGTTGTCTGTACAAAATAGAACAGGCCTTCTCAGTAGCTTACCTCCTGCTTACATTCTGGTTTATGTTACAATTGTATCCCTGCTTACCATTTAGCCAGTGGAACATACTCCATTGAACTCAAGGGGATTGATTTCTCAGTAGGCGATATAGAACAGCACTGACTTTGACCCTTCCAAAATCATTTGCTCAGTCCTGATTGACTTAATGTGGATTCTGTCCAGGTAGTCTCTATCCAGGGAATTTGGACCCTCAGTAGTGAAACAACATTTATTTTGGTCTTAAAAATTCTTCCATAAATATTTCCTATCAACTTGCAAATGTTGAGATGAATTATATTGTTAGAAATTCTGCTCAGTCAAATGGCTTCAAACTTCAGGAAAAGAGATTCCATCTAAATGTTAGGAAGTACTTCCTGATGGTAAGAGCAATTCAACAGTAGAAAACACGGCCTTGGAGTGAGGTAGAGTCTCCTTCTTTGGAGGTTGTTAAACATAGGTTGGATGGGCATCTGGAGGAAATACTTTTATGGTGTTTTCCTGCATGGCATGGGGTTGGTATCGATGGTCCTTGTGGTCTCTTCCAACACTATGATTATGATTCTAAGCACATCTAGACTACTGCCACAGTTAATGGACAGTGAAGGAAGAAGATCCTCACAAAAGTACAAATCCCCTGTGGAATCATTTCAAACTTTATACATCATCGTCCCTCTGCACATTTGTCAAATTTTATAATGAGGTCTTAGTTCATGTCATGGGCTGGTTCCTGGAACAATCATCTTGCACCAGAAAATATCAAAGATCTGTTTCTTATACCGGAAATGTTGGAGATTAATTTGATTATTTCAGAAAGTCTAAGAAAGTTCAGAGGTTCAAAATGTGAGTCCATAACAGAAGAAGGGAAACACTGGAGAGGGCAGCAAATGGACACACCATTTAGGATCTTATTTGACAAAGCACTTAGAAGTAGCAGTAGGAGCAACCAACATGACTTCAAAGTGGAAGGAAATAATTAATTGCATGGTACAAACCTTGGCTGCAACTGAATACTTTTTTTCTCTTTTGAAGAAAAGCTTAAGTCACACAATCAATGCTAATTATACTAGCATCAATGGAGAAGATCCAGGATGTAAATTACTTTTGTGGAAGGAAGGAGAGGGATTTTCTGCAGATTTCCTGAAAACAATTTCAATCTGCAGATAAAAACATAATCATTGTCAAAATATCCAACATTATCCATATCATCATGCTGTAAACTATTTCATGCAGAATGCATAGAAATTACTGAATCAAATGTACTATATCATGTTATGTGGCTCTGCAAATCATTTTAATACTAGTTTAATTGTATTTATCCAATTGCTACGATTGTATGTGGGAGGGAGATTATCTGATCTAGAAAGCAGCTTGTACTTGTGGTCACTAGCACTCAGACTTTCTTTCCTTCACCAGGTTTTTAGGGTTCATACAGTATTGAATAACAGAAGGGGGTTGTTCAAATTTGTCTCAAAATATATATTTTAATGCATTTTAATGTATATTTAAATGCATAAGTCCTGATCTGTACACAAGATGTAAAAAGGGGCATTTTGAATAGGAGTCTGTAAAACCTTGATCTCTTAAATATCCTTGGTTTAATGGATAATGTTGTAGTCTTGCTCAGAATAATAACAAAAAAAGCATAGTCTACTTCTGAGTTCTTATTTTTTAAAAAAAAAGATGTCCCCACCTAGCAAACTGGCACTGAAGCAACTTCTTAATGGATTCAACACATACGGCATTGCCATTATGTTTTGGCACCCATTCCACTAGTTTCATTAAATGAAAGATTAAGACTTTACACATGGAAGTGGTTCCCCACCCACCAAGACACTAAAAATTCTTGATAGCTTTAAGAGAAATAGAGCTCATCAGTTTCTGAAGAGACATAAGTGCTTTAGTGCTGCAAAACAAATAGGCATGATGTTTTCAAGCTAGAGTGTGTAATCACTAATAACATTCTGAAAAACAGTAATATTTTAAAGGTTTGTTGACCAAGGGAAAAACATGGGCCATTTTATGAGCTATTCGATGCAATGCTAATCCAGCCGGCTGGACCTGCATTTGATATGACACATTCTGCAAATGTTCAGCTTTATTGAAGGTAATTTAAAAGGACAGTTCACACAATTATTCAGAGGAGATTTTGTGGAATTTTTATGAACTCAGAAAACAATTTTATTAAAACAAATAATTTCCAGGTAAATAAAAAACCATTTTAGGAAAAGCATAGGTGTTGATTTATATAAAACACATTTTGTTGTGGTAACAAAGGTAACCTTTTGAACCAGGGGTGACACCCAGATCAGAAGAAAAGCCCCTTTGACTACCTTTAAATCCAGTGAAAAAGGATAACTTTAAAATTTAGAGTGAGAGACTTACTTGTAAAAGATAGAGAACTAGTCATAGTCTGGCACAGATGAGGAATAAAAGTCAATGAAGTTAGGGATGTTCTTATGTTTAATGGAAAGATAAATATGAATTCTCAATTCTGTTTCACTGTAGGACCTCCCAGTATGTGGCTGGCTATATCTGAAGCATCTTATAGTTAACTAAATCACAAGGTAGCTTCCATATGGTCCTCTTTCAGCCCTTGGCATTTGTCTTACGAGGTCACCAACGGCTTCTACCTATTTGCTGCACTTTAAACTGATTTAGAACAATGATGACAACAATGTGATCCTTTGGCCAAAAAAACAAATGCAATTTGCTTTTTAGGTGGCATCAACAGGAACATTGTGTCCAGATAAAGGAAACAAGAAGTGCCACTTTGTTCTTGCTTTGGTCAGATGTCACCTGGAATATTGTATCCAGTTTTGGGAATGACAGTTCAAGAAGGATATGGACAAGATAGAATGTGTCCACCAAAGGGAGACTAAAATGATTAAAGGTTTGGAAACCAAGTCATAT
The DNA here is from genome assembly GCA_948472985.1 of Iguana delicatissima. Lineage (NCBI taxonomy): Eukaryota > Metazoa > Chordata > Lepidosauria > Squamata > Iguanidae > Iguana > Iguana delicatissima. The sequence goes on along the minus strand of CAOKZL010000092.1, from coordinate 1,125,782 downwards.
GAGGAACAGCTTAGGGAGCTGGGTGTGTTTAGCTTGGAGAAGAAAAGAGTGAGATGTGACATGATAGCCCTGATTAAGATGTAATGTAGAAGATGAGGCAAACCTATTTTCTGATGCTCCGGAAATCAGAAGATGAACCAATGGGTTCAGAGTGGTTCCACTTAAACATTGAGAAGAATTTTTTTTTACTCTAAGAATTTTTTTGACAGTATGATAGCCTTAAAAGGTAAGTGTCTTCCTTTTTTTCTGGAGGTCTGATTGTATGGGCATCTTTTAGGACTCCTGTAGTTGCACATTTCTGAAGGGCTTTAATTCTGTTGCTACATTTACAGAGGACAACAATATGCATCTTGCTATGAGTCTAACAGAGGCCTGGACAAGACATCTTTCTCTTGGGGGAGGGGATCCCAGGATTGCAGTTTGAGAGTTACCTGACCAACCTTCACTCCTGGATTCTCAGATGTTAGCTGGGGGAAGTAGATCTTTCACCTAAATTTCACTGATACTTAAACTACAAGCACACTTGACAAAAACATCGCTTAGGATGCATGCTTTGGTTACATTAAGATTGCCCTAATGTAAAATCCTCTAACTTTTCTACAATATTTTGAAACTTGGGTTCCAGGCACAGTACCAGAAGATGATAAAGATATGTGTCTTTGTATAATTTTCAAATGTACAAATCTGTCCCCTGTACAGAAAGAAATGGTAAAGACTATTCTCCATTGCATTACAACCATGATACAACTTAGTTACACCTTATTTACTGCAAAAAAAGAATACATTATAAGTTATTTGTATTTGTTAACCAGATACTTCCAAGCTCTGGTAAAGCAGCACAGAGGTGTCACGACAGTGGAAGAATTTGGCTTTCCCATTCTTCCTTCAACTGCTTTCTCATGCCACCTTTCACCACAGTTTCTCCTGCAAGTGGAATCTCAGAGAGGATGCAAAATTACAAATTTTTGCAATGATTGATAAGAATGTGGCAAGAAACAGTGTCTCAACATGTCGTTGCAACACTGTTTGCATTTTTGCTTTTTTTTTCTTGATTTTTACAAAAAAATTTTTGTCTAAAATAGAATATTTTTGTACAAAATCATATTTTCCCATGAAATACAATTTTTTGAAAAAAATCATAGCAAAACTATTGTAATATTGCTAGAAGAATACAAATTTGAGATGTTTCATTCTTGCGTGTGAAAACACAATAATCAAAAATGTTCATCCCTAGTTCTCAGGCATGTTGTTTTTTGTATTGCAAGGGAGAACCTTAGTTTAAAAGGAGAAAGATTGTTTTGTTGCTTTTTTTAGCTGCTTTGTTTGTCACTAAGAATGTACTCAAGCCCATAGCCATACTGTCTTAAAAATCAAGTTTTATTATTTATTTATTTGAATGCAAGCAGCAAGAAAAAATTATATAAGCTTGTTTTCCCAGGAAATATAGTACAGTGGAGAAGACATCTCCAGGAATTCTATATCCTGGAATTTTGGTTCTTGTTTACACAGATTCAGACAAAACTATGCAATTCATTAAGCATGCCCTGTCAAAGTCTGCCTGATACCTTATATCATTCTTTCATAGTGTAAATATATGCTGGTTCCGTTACAGCACCCTTCTGCTAATATGTTTGTTCACTGTCTCATTGTGTGTTGCGGAATGTACAATCATCATTTTCACATTCCCAGTGAATCAGTGGTACATTTAAGGTACTGATAAATGGGCACTATCCAAAAAAATATGCAACATTGTGAACTGCTTCCGCTTGTGGAAGTCCATTTATGAATATGTCCATTGTACAATAAACAAAGAAACAAAAAAAGAAGTATAACCATTGGCCTCATAACACATAACATTTCTAAATATTTGGTATTCATGATCCCTACATATTCTCTAATTCAGGAGACATGTATGGACCCTGAAAGTCCTCAAATACCCACTGATGGGAAAGCAGACACTGTGATCAAAAGTGGTCCATTCTCCTATCATTCAGGAAGCAGCTAGCTGGTGTTCCCAACCCACTCGTGTGAGCAATTGACACAGGAACCCCACTTCTGCCTGTCACAATGGAGATTGCTTATGGGAACCAGTGGAAACATAATTTAGCTACTTTTACAATAAACAGAGGAACAGATCCCTATCATTTGCAATGGTTCCTTCTCTGTTAAGTGGGAATTGGGGAGGTCAAGCAGGAGTCTTTGCATAGCCACATAACTATTGTGTTTACACATTCATAACTCCCCAACAAGATTCTGACCTGTACATCTAAGGAAACATGACACCAATAGGATTTTGACCATTGTTAGCATCAGCTACTTTGCCTTTTATGAAAACAACTGCATGGAGGATCCCTTCTCTGTACAGTGCAGAGAACTAATTTTGTTCTCTGCTTTGTTTTTCCTTAAACTATTACCTTAGGGTACAAACAGCAATGTAGGGAGTGATTTTAACTAAGAAAACAGCAGGGACAGAAAGGGTTAGCCTGTTCTCCATGTACACTGCACTTCTATCCAGACTACAGCATTGCACAAATGGAGAGTACTAATCATAGATTTTAGGCAGTGTGAGCTTAATTTAACATGTGGTTTGATCTCAAACTAGTCAGTCAGTGGGGTTGGGAAGAGATATTTAAATGATTAAATGTAATTAAATGATTAATCACACTGCAGCCATTAGATCCAAGTGAAGTGCTATTTACCTTCTTCATTTCAGACTAGAAGAGATTCAGAAAATCCGCTCATTTCTGACATGATGTACTACAGTTTCTTAGGAATAAAGTAGGTCATATCATCTATCAAGATGATTAAGTACTATTGCATATGAGGATTCAAACAAGATACAAGGTACTCTAAGAAGTGATTAAGACACTGGAGTCATGATGATAATAATAATCATGGACAATCTTATACTTCATTTCTTTTTATATACACCTGTTTTAAAATAACATATATTGTAAACACATAAAAGTATTTTTTATACATACAGAAATGTACAACAAAGAGAAACACTGACTGGCCCAATTCTATGTGTATTTAAAGAGATAGTAAATCCCATTGAAAGCAATGAGTCTTACTGCTAAATAAGCATAGTAGGATTGCAACTTGAAGACAAAGCTTTATGTGCTTTTTGTTTATTCAGTTACTTTTGAAATCTGATTTAATTCATTTTCTTTTCATTTTGACATGCCTATTTCTAAGAGAAAGAGTGCACACACAATCTACAAATTCTTGATCTTCTTTAGTATTTATTTGCCAAACTTCAAAAGAAGTAGCCTAATAAGACTAATAAAACTCTGATTAATAAATTCCTTATTATCTCATTAGCCTCTTGTAGAGTTGAAACCTATTATGATCCATAAATAGTTTAAAGTTACTTACAATAACTTAGCCATTTTCCATTTCTACTATACTTTTCTTTCTGATGAGCCATATAAATGATATTTTTTCATAAATGTTGCTTCTAAATAAAATGGTTGAACGTGAATTACAAGTGCCAGTGGTTTAATATATTTGAATGAGGTAAGATATCAGTATGGCAACCCAAGTGCTGACACACTAGTTTCCCATTTCCAGTGTGTCAAAATGACACGCCCATTAAATGGGGCAGTGGGATGCGGCATTGTTACTTACCTAAAATTCTATGTTAAAACTCAAACCTCTCATATTTTAAGAGTATATAACATTAACTTTTACAGATGTGTTTTAGTGCTGGCTTAAATAAGAATTATGCTTAAAATAATGCATGATAATGGAATATATATTTATGGAACCACACTTGCCTGAAACAGTCTCGATAAAATGTTATCAAAGTGCCTACAATGTAAGCACAGTAGTGGCTGAAAAGCTCACAGCAGACCATGTCTTTGGATAGCTATATGTGGATCTAGACCTGGAAATGCTTTCTCCTGGTTAAGGAATCTGTCTATTGACTAGAGGTAAAGCTAAAGTTCAAGCTCGAGGAAAATGCTGGAACTCAATGTTTCTGTAGGGCAGATGGTGCTGGCAGTAGTGGTGGTGGTGCTCTTTATTTATCCCCTCATTTGTCCCAAAATTGGGAACGAAGGCAGCTCAACAGATTAAAAAAAATACAAAAAGTGAACATTAAAGGAGAACTAAATTATTCACAATATTAAAACAAATTTAAAAATACATGTTAAAAATATAAAAAGCAATAAAAACCACTTCAGTTTAAAACAATATAGTACCCTCTTGATAGTCCATTCTTTAAAAACCTTCTGCTTCAAAAGCTTGGAGTAAAAACGTCTTTACCTCCTGATGGAAGAACAGCAAGGAGGATCTTCTGGACCCCTTTGAAAAGGTGTTCCAGAGCCAAGGGAGCCACTGGTCAAGTCCTATCACATGTCCCACTAACTATACTGGTGAAAGTGGTAAAGATGGTGGGAATGAGATAAAGGCCTCTCTTGAAGATCATGGGGCCTGAGCAAGATTATATGGGGAGATATGGAACTGTCAGACAGTCTGAACTTAAACCATACAGAAGATAAATCATTCTATCCCGGACTTCTACTCTTCCAAGAATGATAAGCTTTTTCCTATTGTAACTCTACCTCAAATTTCTGTTTCCATTGGCTATAAAACATTCTGGAGTATGTTTTTGTTGGGGAAGAGCCTGGTGCAGGGAAGACGTCACAAAGTGCTATGCTACCACAAATGTTGCTTTGGATTGAGGGCATGATTCTGTTGACAGGTCTAAGTGTGATAACTGAAGCCCTTGTCAGAGCTGCTGATGACGAGCAGCAGCTGTTGGTCTCTGTGGCTCTGGCTGGAGATGAGTCCTGCAGCCCAAGAGCCACCCCTGCTGCCATGGACCAAGACGTTCCTCTACCTGCTCCCTTAGGGCAACAGGGATCTGATTCTGACATGCCTTGGAGCCTGTGTCAATTAGCCCACAAACAAGGCAGAGACTCAAGACAGCTGAGCAAAGGGAGGCTTCCTTGATTAAGTTCAAGAAGTGGTGACTGGCCACACCTGTGCTGAGCTATATAACTGCCTGCCTGGAAGCCTTCCTTTGCTTGTGGCAAACTTTTTACAAGCTCTGTTCTTGCTTATTCCTTGCTTCCTACACTTGGCTCCTGATACCTTGGATTGATCTTGTGGCTTCAGATCCCTGGATTTTGGACTCAATGGCTTTTGCTTGTCGTGCTGGCTTCAGTAAATGGACTGCCTATGAGCAATTGCTTGCTTTGACTCCTCCTGGTGGGACTTTGCTATCTCTCCCACTCCCTGGCTTGCCGCCTGGGTCTCTGACCTTGACACTAAGGCAGAAAACCAGGTCCAAATCCAAAGGACAGATCCAACTAGAATAAGTCCACTGTTTAACATAAATGGGTCTATACTAGTTGGGATCAGCAAATAGACTCAGGTCCAACATTTATTAAATGTATTTAGGTTGAACATTTAGTAAGGGTATAACTTCTTTTATGAACTAATTCATCATCTGTTTGGAATTCATTCATTTTGGGACCATTTAAATATTCTCTCTCCCTGGAAAACAACAAAGCTGTTCCTCTATAGAAGGGAAAGGGTATGCTTGCCCTGCCAAATGTTGGACTATGACTCCCATAAGTCATATCCAGCCATTCTAGTCCAGTAACAAAGCAATATAATCAGAAGTACTTCATTTTCTGAAACACTAGATTAGGAGGCAAACCAAATCCTGGGGTCAATGTACATTTGTAATAGAGATACTCCAATACTAGAGATGGGATGAATCCAGAATTTTCTGAATCCGAATCCCTGGAAAGTTCTGTGAATCCACAAATCTCACAAATCTTGAATCTTTCGAATCCTTTTTTACAAAAGGGTTTAAAAGGCAAGGGAAACAAAGCACTTCTCCTGAAAAGTGTTTTGAAGCAGAATTTGACATCTTTGCTTAATGAAAAACAAATTAAATAATAGTTCTCACTTTCAGGAAAACATACCCATATATTTCTTATTAGGAATTACATGTAATTTGGAAGTAGCTCCGGATGTTGGAGGATGCTCAAGATGATGCCATCTCCTAGGTTGACTATTACAAAACAAACAAACAAACAAAAAAAGGACAATCTTGGCAAAGACACACTCTCTCAGCCTTAGCAAAAGCCTAGGCAATGGCAAACCTCCCTCTGAAGAAATCTGGCCAGGATAATTGTCATAGATTTGCCTCAGAATCTCCTCAGATTGAAAATGACATGAAGGCCCTTTCTACACAAGCAGGAAAATGTGGATTATTAACCCCACATTTTCCTGCCCGTGTAAACAGGGCCACATACTACAGTATAGAGATAATCCAGGTCAAAACTGGATTTTCTTTGCGTAGCTCCTTATGGCATTCTGGGGTTTGTAGTTTGATGATGCACTAGCACACTTGGCAGAGAAGGCTGTGGCACCTTGTCCAACTACAAACCCCAGAATTGTGTACGACAGAAACAAAAATAAACACTGGCCTCCAGTCCAGTCTCATTCCCTACCCTCCAGTCTCAAGTCAAAAGAATAGGAAGAAAGAGAATAATCACCTTGCAGAGGGAGGCAACCACAGGGGCAGACAGCAGGAGCAAGCTTGATTTCGGGCACTCGTGCCAGCGCAGGCCTCCAGGTGTGCAGGAAAGTGGCTCCCGCTGGCATGATCTAGGGCTCTCGTGCCAGCTCAGGCCTCTGGGCATGCAGGAAAGCAGCTCTTGCCAGCCCTGCACAACCATGAGGGCCTGATCCCAGGCTCTTGCACCAGCTTGCGCCTCTGGGCATGCAGGAGAGAGGTGCTCACCAACCCTGCACACCGTGCGGGCCTGATCCCGGGCTCTTGCGCCAGCTCAGGCCTCTGGGCATGCAGGAAAGCAGCTCTTGCTGGCCCTGCATACTTGTGGGGCCTGGTCCCCAGCGCTTGTACCAGTTCACACCTCCAGATGTGCAGGGATTTGAAAGATTTGATTTGCCTGTTTTGGCCCAGGGATTTGGATCCGCGAATCTCAAGTCCTTCCCAAGGATTTGAGGATTCGCGGATTGGTTGGCCCATCCCTATCCAATACCTTCAGGTACGGTAGTTTCTTTGATGGTTTCCTTATTTCACTCTTACTTTCACTACACCTTTTCAACATTTCTACTTGTCATAGCTGCAAATCTATTGTTTAAGCATACATAATAATAAGTTTTACTTCTCTATTAAGAACTTTAATTAGTTAGTCCTACAAATGTATTCTGAAATGATAGTAGAATACTCACTCATAATTATAGTTATTTGAGAAAAGAGTTTTGTTATAAAAAAAAAAGTTACAACTGTTGTAATTCAATAAGTGAACCATTTCAAAATCTACTGTATTACTGAAGTGTAAATTATAGATGTCTTATATAACAATCCTTTCAAGTTAATTAGAAGTATCCCACCAATTAGTAACTGGTAGAAGTTTTCTTATCACTGTTTTTGAAAATATACATTATACTATTCTATTGGCAAATCAGCACTTTTTGTTGATTATTATTCTTGTATTGTTTCTCTTTTCTATGGAGTTAGAAACCTGGCATTAAAAAAATCTTATTTTGAAATTTCTATTGAATTTTAAGAACATTCCTTCTTTGTTGTAAAATTACTACTGACCATATGTATCTGCTTTCCTTGTCAAATATCTTTTACAGCTTCACATCTTCTTGTGGAAAAAAACCCCACAGAAACAGGTAATTTATCCCATTGGGTACAATGGACAAGATGAAGAAGTATACCTGAATTCTCTTGTACCCCTGGTTGGGAATATAACACACATGAGATGAACTGATAAGGGCTGTGTTCAGACCATCTCTAGTGCATTTAGTTATATTCAGTTGCAAATTCCTCCACATATTTGTTGTACTATTTCTGTGTGTTTCTTGTGTGTATTCCCTCTTTCTCAAGATTGAATACATCCCTCCACCTGCCACACATACACAACTTATTTATTCAGGATTGTAGTTATAAGGTAAACATGCATTCCTGGCCTAGTAGAAGTGTAGATTCACTTCAGATGAATTCTGAATCCTGAGCCACAGTCAGACCATTCTGGAATGATTTCAGACTTACTTCCAATGAACTGGGTATCCTCAAAATGAACTTAAATGCAACTGAGCTTTGGACTCATTTTGAAGGTTCAAAAGAACACAAAAGTAGTATTCTTACTCAGAGGTTTATAAATCTCTCAATGTGAAGGAGCAGAGAGAAACTATGCTCTCCTACCCATGCTATCATTCTTACTCCATTTCTGCATGTGAACAGTAAGTGACTGCAAATGGAGAACCTTCTCTAACTGTGGACTCTCGCTGCATCAGTTTGAGCTTTGCAAATCCATATATAATGATTGCTGGGCCTAGGGGAATATTCCTCTTATGCATCTGTTGTCTTCAGATAATTACTAATCACTGACAGGAGGTGCATGAATGGAAGGCTATGGTAAACTGTGCGCTCATGGTCCTCTGTACAAAATTAGGAGATTATATTTTTATTAAAAGGAGCTGCAATATTGGATTCCCAATGCATTGCTTTCACTTCTAGATTATTGAGAACTCCAACTCTGCTCCCTCTTGGAGCAATTTATATGGGAAAAAATGTTAAAGATATCTAGAACAATAATAGCTCTATCAATTCCCCTGTGTTTATTATCAACAACAAATGCTGTTGTTCTGATGTAATGGTACCACTTTATTCTGCTTTGGTTATACCTCATTTGGAATATTGTGTCCAGTTCTGGGCACCTTATTTCAAGAAAGATATTGACAAGCTGGAGTGCTTCCAGAGGAGGGTGACCAAAATGGTGAAGGATTTGGAAGCTATGGCTTATGAACAGCGGCTTAGGGAGCTGGGGATGTTTAGTCTGCAGAAGAGAAGGTTAAGAGGGGACATGACAGCCATGTTTAAATATTTGTCATGTCAAGGAGGGAGTGGGCTTGTTTTCCACTACTTCAGAGACTAGGACAAGGAGCAATGGATTCAAACTGCAGGAAAAGAGATTTCACTTAAACTTCAGGAAGAATTTCTTGATGGTCAGAGCTCTTCAGCAGTGGAATATCCTGCCTCGGAGTGTGGCACAGTTTCCTTCTTTGGAGGTTTTTAAGCAGAGGCTGGATGGCCATCTGTTGGGAGTGCTTTGATGGGTGTTCCTGCATAGCAGGGTGTGGACTGGATGGCCCCTGTTGTCTCTTCCAACTCTATGATTCTATGTCAGGTGTAACAGGGAGATAGGGACAAAATGAGCTGGATCTGGAAAGAAAGCCCCTTCAGTTTATGGGGGGAGGGGAATGGACAATAATCCATCTGAGCCTTTCACTAGAGAAATAAGCACTGATGCTTCCCTTTCTCCTGAAGGTTCCAACCTTTTTTTTTGTTTATGTGCATATTACCTTAAACTCATTAATTACTCAGGTTCTACTGCTGTGTAGCTGAAAAACTAGTTCATCATAGAGAACAAAAGAGAACCAATGTAAACTTGAAAGAATGGATGAGGGAGAAAATGGAAGTTTACTTTGAACTAGACAATAGGTTGATTAAGCTTTGGAATGCCTTTCATTATATGTTCTGAAGAAACATTTAAGTCAAATGTATCGAAGATGTCTAATAAGCAGGTTTTGACCTGACTGATGTTCATAAATATGAACCTCATCACAGATAGAGAGTTCTGGCTATTCATATAGTCCCTATTATATTTACCACTTACTTTTTCAGCTACTTTATACACATGAAACAACTTCACATGATCCATATTGGAAACAGACTCCTTTCTGCCACAAAGCACCACTTATATTTAATTCCATGTGTACTTAGGTAGAAAGTATAATGAGTTCCTTGTGGAAAGGAAGATGGTTCTGCAGTTGTTTGAAAACAAACATTAATAATTCATTAACATGCTAGCATGCTAAGAATTTTGCCTTTGAAATTTCTGTACACTTGAGGCTAAATTCTCCATTCAGATCCACATGGTTGATTTCACAATTGAATGGCTGAGTTTAGAAAAATCTACAGCTCTCTTGTTTCCATGCATTGCATTCCTATACCCTTTAAAATCTTATTTCTACAAGGAGCATGAGTAATCATATCTAAGATCCACCAGCTGATATAGATAGTGAAGGAAGAGTCTGGTTTTATTCAGGCATAAAACCTAACCAGAAAATTATGAATGTTCAGAAGTTTAAGTGCTAATGATTTAAGAGCAAATAATGCAGAATTATTCTTTGAAAGGCAAGAAAAGAAAAAGTTCACCACATATCATTGTCCATATGACATTCTTCAGCATCGTTTCTTTGAATAAATCAGAGGAAGGTGGTCATTGTTACAAAGCATAGCTACAAAGAGAAAATGTATCTGGGGCATACAGTAAGGAAAGAAGCAGAGAAAAAAGTAATTCAGTATTTAGAAACATTGATACTATCTTGTTTCAGACATAATGGACCATTTAATAATAATGGACCATTAGATATTTTGCCAATAAGCTCCAGACATGGCAGAAAATGGTAGTGAATGCTGACTAGAGATGAAAATTATAAGGAGATGTCAAAGGTTAAGGAAGTAAATAAGGTCAAAAAAACATAAGAGTCCTGGTGGATTAAACAAAAGGTCTACCTGGTTTACCACAGTGTCCATCTAGAAGCTAATGGGAATCCAACAAGTAGAACAGGAGGGGAATGGTCTTTTTCTCCTTTTGTTCCCTAGCAACTCATACTATGGGGCATGCTCTTCTTGACTAGCCTATAGCTATATTAACTAGAAGCTATTGATCACTTATCCTCAATGAATTTGTTTGATTCCTTTTCTAAAGCCATCTAAGTGGGTGGCTGTCAACAAATGTTCTGGTAGTAAATTACGTGATCTCTCTATGTTCCACTGAGTTAGTAGACATCTTCCCAGAAACCCCAGGGTATTTCCCCCTTGCTGCATCTATGTGCCCCATCCCTATCTTAAGAGTGTAAATTATGCCACTGGAGATTTCTGGGGATGCATTTGTTATTTGGGGGAAACTGAATGTTTCTAAGTTTGGGGATCAGAGTGGATCTGGGGTGTTGGAAACTCTGGGGGACCCATATAGTTAATGGGTCACATTTTGTCCATCCTTGGCCCAGAACGATAAGGCTAAAGCCTTTCTAGAAGTGCTTCAATTTTTCCATTCCCTGTTCTCTATGATAGGACAAGCATGAAGCTCTTGATAGTCATTCATCTTCTTCTATTATGTCACCATCATAATCATCATCGCTATCATTATCCTCATCCTCTTCATCATCTGTCATCTCAAGAAATCAAAGTATCCATTTTCATGGAAGTTTGTTGTTTGGTTTGAAAACCAGTGGCATAGGTTTGAAGATTGTGACACTGTCTAGGTACATGAATCATTCGAGCTTCAACCAGGTGCCTCCTAAGGAAACAGCATGGAAGAATAAAGATGCCCAGCATTTGTTCTCACACACACAAGCAGATAAACAAACACACACAATGCTAGAAGAGGCAGATAAAAAGGCAGCACCTTCAGGGGACAGGAGGAAGAGATCTGGGGTGAAGTCTGGGGATATCTACATCAATTCCTAGGCCTGAAACATATTCAGAGGTAGCCATATTGGCCATACAGCAAAATAAAACAATATCCAAAATCCACAAAAGAGCGATAACTTCATTGGCCAATCAAAATGTACAGAACACTTCATGCAAACTTTTGAAGTTCCACTGGCTTCTTCATCAGGTAAAAGATGTTGAAAATCATACAGGACAAGGAAAGAAAATAATGGTGTTGGAGACACAGGCCTCCATTTTGTTTAAGATGCTGTTTCTATTGCTGTTCCAGAGGGATCACAATGCAGACAGAGACCACTTCTCCTTTTTTACCAATGCTGGGGCTGGCAGATGATCTACTAGCAGTCCTACACGCTAACATGAGAAAAAGTTCACATATAACAGAAACTGACAGACTTGGGTATAAGTACTTCTGTGAAAGGAAGTTCATGATGTTCCACATCAGGAGTCCAACATGAGTTTGACATTTTTATTCATGACTTAGACAATGGAGTACAGGGAATCCTTTAGTAAGTTTGTGGATGATACAAAACTGGGAGAAATATCTAACACATCGAAAGATGAGACAGAATTCAAAAACAAGAGAAGGATGGGACTGTGATGATGGTTCTGCATTGATGTCATCGCAGTCCTGTCCTTCTCCCATCCCCAGGCAGCATAATCACAGAGTAAATCATTGATAGGTTTTCCTCATCAATGACCCATGATCACATTGCCATCACAGACTTACCTGTCATGCAGAAGCCCAGAAAGTGCAATGGCTGTGCTTCCTGCCTCAGCACAGCCTGGGAAAGTAGCCCGCTGCACTGCAGAAGGAAGAGACAGGTCATAGCGCTCCCTTCATCTTGGATCCAGCTGGTTCAGCAGTAAATTCTCCTGTTGTGCTCACCTCCCGGCAGAGCTGCTGCCAGTATCCCCACCAGATGCCGTTCTGAAAAGGTAGTATGCAGAAAGGGCCTTAGAGAAGAATGAGATCCCTAAGCCTAGAATACCTTCTTGCTCCTTCTAAAAAGGAGGGAATTATGTTCTGTCTCAATGCTTGAGGAATTTTATCTTCATAAAATCATATATGAAATCACATGTTCCACACTAATTGAAAGTGGGAATCTAGCTACATTTGCACTTTTCTGAAAATTGTCATATAGTTTTTACTCATTTAAATGTATGTAAACATGCACTTAAATGGATGGATTTTTTTAAAAACATACTGTCTTAAATAATATTAATTACAGTTAAGATAAAAGACAATTCATTAAAGTAGAAATAAAACAAGTGTGGAGGAAAACATGTGAAAGTGACAGAGATCAGCTTCTGGATTTGCAATTTATAATGCCTTGTGAATAAAAGAAATCTGGAAAAAATTACACAGCTTTATAAAAATTCAATGCTGGCTTTCAGACCCAGAGTATCATCCTATCACTGCTCATTTGTGGATAACTGCAGCATGCCATTATATTAAAAGTACATTTCCAAGCTCCACTTTCAGATTGCTGGATACTTTAATTATGCTCTTATAAAATAAGTTTCCCTCATGTGAAGAACTTTAACTTGACAATAAGTGTTAAATTCACAGAATCATATATTTCTTTAACATCAAATTCAAATTAAGGTTCTTCTCATATAAGCTGGTGTGTAACAATAAATTGTACTTATCACTGCACATTTGTGTCCAGCGCTTTTAAGTCAGCAAATAAGTGTGGTCTAATATATTTTGACCACTAGAAAGAATGTTACCAGTGACACTAAACAGAATGATTTAACATTCTTTTAGAAGAGTAGAAGAAAACATAGCATTAACATTTATCCGCTGAATTCCATGAAGAATACAAGAGTCTACATTACTCTTTATGGACTGTTTTACTAACACTATTTGTGGAGAATCTAATGGTACACATTTAAAGAATGGATAAATTAGCTACCATTTTGTAACCAGTAGTAACAGCTAGTCATTTATAGGTTGTCCTATGTGAATTTTTGCAGCCAAAGGAAATCCAAAAAGTTAGTGTTGTCATGGAAAGTGCATTTAGAATGCCTTACTTGTCCTTGGTTATACAAAGATTTAATGGACTAAAGGGGGTGGGAGAGCTTGAAGGTAAACTTATACCCAGCATCCAAGATTATACCCTTTACATCTGAATATAATTACACTACTCAAAGTAAAATCAGATGACACTCTTCCACTGTGGCTTACCATTCAGGCAGACAGTTTCTTGAATGAGTCAAACAAACACAAACAAATCCCTGCTCTCCTCACATTTCAGCACTCATAGGAACAGCATCCTCCCGGGCAAAATTGAGATGATGTTTATACAGTAAGAGGAAGTTAAGGTTAAAGTTCAGGACTCAAAGGCACCAAGTACAGGGCGGTATGTCAAAGGCTGCCAACAGAAAGCTAGTCCTTACAGTTGCTATGGAAGACTCTCGTCACTCATGAAGTCTCCAAATTTTGATGAAAAAAGATGATGGAACTTCAGAAAGCACTAAACTTGTTAGCTTGATTTTTGTTTCTTCAGTATACAGTGCTTTAGGACATCAGATAAAAATATAAAGCTATTTTTTTTAAAAAAAAAAACATAAATATAAATGTATCCCCCCACCAAAGATGCAGGTTGTATAAATTTTCATTCTGTTGCATTAGAATGGAGGCAAAATAAAACTGATAACTTTCTCTGCTTGTACTTTAGAGCCCTGTCATCAGAGCTTAATATTATCTGCCTCTCACATGAGTTGAAGAGCAAGATGCTGTTAGTTCAGTAGTTAAGTGTGCTTTCTAGTGTTTGACCTTCAAGCCTGAATGCATGACTTAATAAAATCAGTATCAGCAGCATCTCCAGCACCATCCCTCAGATATACAAATGCATTTACTTAAACATAAAATAGCAACAGTTAAGAAACCTAACTAGTCAAAACCCTAGAAAATGGATGTACAAGGTGACTAGTACTACTGACTGCCATTTCATTAGATCATAGCAGGGGGAGATCAGAGAGAGAAGTGGGGCCTTTCCCCCAACATTGAGTAATGAGCATCTCACTGGAGGTTTCTCCCTCAAAAACCTCTACCACCGGACATTGCAGAAGATGAGGTAGGAGACTTATTTTATAGTAATCTACCCTTATCATCCCCCAAACATGCCATTATTTTAGCAGAAGAAATTTAAATGGGATTCGGAGATAAAGTGAAAAACGTAACTTTTCAAACTGTAAAGCTGTGTGCAAGGAGCCTCAAATTACTAAATGACTTGTCCTTTTGACTGAAAAGTAGAATAAACATACAATAAACAAATAACCAGTAAATATTTTAAATGTAACTAACTTGCTAAGGAACTGATATACAGGTCCATAGTTTCTTAATTCAAGAGAAAGAGAGGATTATCTGGGAGAAGAAGGAAAGGGAAAGAATGAAAGTGAATAATCCTTGCCAGGACAGTGGCACAACAAAAGAAAGAAAATGGCATCATTTCCTCAGATGCCTGAGGATAAGCTTTAAAATCAAGCACTCACCCCAGAGGAGATTTTACACCTAGGCAGCTAAAAAGATTAAAGATTAAAGATTAAAGATTAAAGATTAAAGATTACTTCTCTTTCATCCTGGAGAGAAGTGACTAGCGGGGTGCCACAGGGTTCTGTCCCGGGCCTGGTGCTGTTCAATATCTTCATTAATGACTTGGATGAAGGAATAGAGGGCACGCTGATCAAATTTGCAGATGACACCAAATTGGGAGGGGTTGCTAATACACCTGATGATAGGATCAAAATTCAAAAGGACCTGGACAGATTGGAGAGCTGGGCCAAGGCTAACAAAATGAATTTCAACAGAGAGAAATGTAAGGTCCTACACTTAGGCAGAAAAATGGTATGCAGAAATATAGGATGGGGGACACGTGGCTGGCTAACAGTACGTGTGAAAGGGATCTAGGAGTCTTCATAGACCACAAGCTGAACATAAGTCAGCAGTGTGATGCGGCAGCCAAGAAGGCCAACGCAATTCTTGGTTGCATCAATAGGAGTATGGTGTCTAGATCGAGGGAGGTATTGGTACCACTTTATTCTGCATTGGTTAGACCTCATCTTGAATACTGTGTCCAGTTCTGGGCACCCCAATTCAAGAAGGATATGGATAAGCTGGAGCAGGTCCAGAGGAGGGCAACCAAAATGGTGAGGGGCCTGGAAGCCATGCCCTATGAGGACAGACTTAGAGAGCTGGGTATGTTTAGTCTGCAGAAGAGAAGGTTGAGAGGGGACATGATAGCCATGTTTAAATATTTGAAGGGATGTCATATCGAGGAGGGAGTGGGCTTGTTTTCTCCTGCTCTTGAGACCAGGACAAGGAGCAATGGATGCAAGCTGCAGGAGGGGAGATTCCGCCTGAACCTCAGGAGGAATTTCCTGACAGTCAGGGCTGTCCGACAGTGGAATGTGCTGCCACAGAGTGTGGTGGAGTCTCCTTCTTTGGAGGTTTTTAAGCGGAGGCTGGATGGCCACTTGTCGGGAGTGCTTTGAGGGTTTTCCTGCATGGCAGGGGGTTGGACTGGATGGCCCTTGTGGTCTCTTCTAACTCTACATTTCTATGATTCTATGATTCTAAGAAAAGCTACAAACATTTTTTCTGCTTTTTCCCCCTCTTTGCCATACTATAGATCCTATAGTGTAGGATCCTTCAATATTTAATGCTTATCTGAAAAAAGAAAGTGGGTAAGTCTCTAATAGTGTATTGCTCTAAAATGCACATAATAACCAGACCAACAGTCAGGGTACCATCCATCCCACTTTATCTATTTACCAGAAATGTAATATTGTACAGTAATACAAACACTTATTAATGTCTTCCTGATACTCTCATAAATCTTGCTCATTTCAAATTAAATGAAAGATTTGCTGTTGACCCAAAGATATCAGGATTTTACAAACCTTCCTATATTGCATTGTTGGAAGACAACTACCTTCAGGAATGAAGGAATCAGATATAGTCGACAGCATGAAGCAGAAACAGCATCTAGCTAAACTTTACTGCTGATGATTAAGGCCATCACAGCATCAGGATGCCTCTGGAGTTGAGACTTATTTGACATACAAATAGAAGAAGACCCACATTGGATAACAGTGAGATGTTTAATGAAGCTTCTAACATAAGGAACAGAACAATTTTTAGGAAACATAAGGGGTATGTATCCCCTGTTAATACAACTGTCCAGATGCAAAGAATTCTTGCTGTCCCTAATATGTCATACCAACAGGCTCTTAAATATTCATGACTAGCAGCTGGGAAAGTTCCAGGGCTCCAGGGGTCATTTTTGGTCCCTAGATACAACATTGGCCTGAGTGCCTCTCAAAATGTGATCTTTTTTCAGTGTTCTTTTTTTATTCAAATCTGAAAATTCCGTTTCAGTTTTGATTAAACACTGGGATTCCAATGCACACATCAATAACATACTGCACTTTGCATTCAAGGAAAATCTCCATTCCAAAAGGTTTCCAGTCATAGGGGTTCTCATCCTATTTTTACCACTATGGGAATGACCGAGGGTGAGCCAGAGGGGCAAAAACAACCTTAAGGACCACGTCTAACTTGCAGGCTATGTGATTTCCTCCTCTGCTTCTGACAAATAAGTATACAGGCAAGCACATGCACAGATAGATGTACATCACCATCACCATCAGTTACTCTTGAGAAATAAATTCTTCTGTTAGAATAACAGATTATCCAAACCTAGAAAAGAAAGATAAAACTTTGATGATAACGCCATAGCCATCATTGTTAACAAGTCATTTTTGTTTTCTGGTAGGGGGGTCTTGGACTACAACAGTTTTCTCATAAACTTGCACCCTTCAGATATGTTAGACTACAACTCCCATCATTCCTAGGCAATTCCATAAAGAAAGATGTAATCCAACAGATCTGGGGAGCTCCAATTTATAAAAAGGTTGGCTAGGTAATCTCTTTTTCTCTTCTTCCATCTTGGTGTCAGCTTGTTTCTAAGACATCAGCGTGCAAGGGCAAATTATTTCAGTCACTGGGTTATTAGTGGGCTAATGTAAACAGAACTTAAATAGTGAAGCATTCTCTATGTTCTTTGCTGAGTGACCTAGTGATTGCTTTCATAAATTCAGAATATGATATAACAGCTCATCTCTATAATTATTGCTGTAAAGTGCTCTGCCACTAAGTCCAATAATTAGTCAAGGTTACATGCACAAGAATAATAAACTCATCTTGAGCAAAGTTTGTTCAAGGAAAAGCTTGGAAGGGGGTGGAAACCTACGACCTACAAAGTTTCTCTATTTAACCTGCCGGGAAAAGAGAGAGAGAATGATATTCACAGAGTTCAGTCAGTGCTGCTTTTCCAGTTAATATCCTCTAGAATTTTGTGTGTAAACCCAGTTGATAGGATGAGAAACCAAAACATATGGACCAAAATAAATAAACAGATTTTTTTAAAAAATGGAATGGTTTCTCTCCTTTTCTGTTTTCTCTTCAGCAACCAATCAATTGGTTTGTACCCAAATTTTGGTCAATTGATTTACAACTTCCTACAAAAACAAAACATTGAAATAAGGTAAACCTATCACAGGGTTTTCTTGTTAAGATTGTTTCGGGGGGGGGCTACCATTGCCTTCCTTCTGACACTGAGAGAGTGTGATCTGCCACAGATCACCCAGTAGGTTTCCATGGCCAGTGGAGATTTGAGTCCTCATCTCCAGGAGTCCTAGTCCAACCACGTACACTATGCTGGCTGCATAAAGCAAAGCATTAAAAAAAAAAACAGATTAATTTGTTTGGCCTTTGAGAACAGCCAGGCTCCTGGAGTTGAGCTGAGTTTAGGAAAGTACATCATAATAGCGTCCAGCATGGAGGCAATTTCATAAGCTCTTCATGATGCATATGCTGAAGGTGTCATTTGCCACAAAACTGCCAGTTTGACCTCAAATGGCCATTACACTTAAAGCAGAATTCTAATTGAATGCTTAGGGCAGTGGTTCTCAATCTGTGGGTCCTCAGATGTTTGTGGACTTCAGCTCCCAGAAGCCCTGAGCATTGACCATAGTGGCTGGGGCTTCTGGGAGCTGAAGTCCACAAACATCTGGGGACCCACAGGTTGAGAACCACTGGCTTAGGGTAAGCCTTCTCCAATGTAAAATTTTCTAGACATGTTCAGATCCAATGCCTGAATGATAAGTTGCAGCCCATTAACTCACAAGAACACTAACTCCAAAGGTGTGTATATGTAGTCCAGCTAAAGTAGATTTATTCCCTTATGAAGGCCAGGCAGAGAAGTTGCGGGGGGTTATGTATATGGGCAGGGGTGGGTTGGTTATCTTACTTTATAAATGCATTCTGGCAGGTGGTAGAAGAAGATGTTACCTCACCATAGATCAGTAGAACATAAGTTTATTTAGATGTCTACTTCCTTGCCTTCAGTCACAAAGAGTAGAATACAATATAGCTTATTGCCTGTTCTGCTTTTTTTCTCCTTTTCTCATTTCAGGCTGGAAATATGGTTTTTCCATTTCAAAATCTAACCTTGGAGGCTATATTTAATAAATGGAAGGGGGGTCAATGACTACTTAGATTGGCTGTGGTCCCAATGAAATTATACCAGTTCTGGCTCTTTTTGAATTGCCCCTCAAATCAGAAAACAAAATGAATTGTTTGTTTACTTTTCCATTGACCTTGCAAATGCTTCTCTTGTGAGGTAGGGAGTGCAGGAGGGATTGAATATGGAGGAAGATACTTTTCTTTGCAAGAGCAAAGAAAATAGTGCATTGAATTATGGCTGTAATCTTTTAATGACAGCAAAATATTACAACAGGAACATCTTTATTTTGCTTGCATTGAGCCAATTAACTTCTGACAAAATGAAGGAAAATCTGATTTGTACTCTAGGGAGGAAAATTCCTAGAACATTTTTCTTTAAAAGGTGGAAGTGTTGATACTGACCTGTGGGGCAGTTTTGAAATCCAGTAGCACTTGTTCAAACAAACAGTGCATGCTCACTAGAGCTCTTGCACAAACAAAGCATAAAATATATAAAGAACAGCAGATTCATTGTTTTTACCTCTATTTGAACATGTTTAGACATATAATTAAAGTGATATGGATTATCAGGCACACATTACAGCGAATTGCATCACAGGATAATTCAGGCAATCTCACTCACACGGAAAAATTGACAGGTGACATTTTGGTTGCTTGAAGTATCTACCATACATCCACTGTGGATAACAATAATGAAGCAGACAAGGTATCTGCCAAAAGATGGCAGGCCAGAATGTTGCAAACTTTAGCGTCATTTAATTAACCCTTTCACTGATATTTTATAATCAGTATGTTAGGACCAAATTCTGCAAACACTGCAGAATAATGTCTCTTGACCTAGTTGGGCTCTCTACTTTTTGAATGTATTAAGAAAAACATAAATAAAAAGACAACACTTCAGAACCTTTTTGTATCAAATACAAATCAAATATGTGGGGGTGGGAATGCAAAGAAACTGCCCACAAAGTTCTTGAAGTGTGAACAAAATGAAAATACACAAAAACTCTCAAAAAATCACCAGTAGGTGGGGGATATGATTCATTCTTGCATGTTACCCATAACTGTTTTTTAGGTAGCATGGAGGGATACAAGGAAAAGAGGGAGGATGAAGAAGAAAGTGCTCTCCTGCTGATGGGGCGAGGGGGTCTCCCTTTTCTCAGAGTATATAAGGGCTGCCAGAACAATCTGTTGCACGGTTGGGGTAGGAGACATTGCATGGGTAGATATATGATACTTCCTTCTGCAGTGCCCTCAAAGTACATATATTGAGATAGCCAAGGTTTATGCTAGCGTATATTGCCTGCAGGGTTTATGCTAGCATATATTGCCTGCAGGGTCCTGATCTTTATGACCTTTGGCCTCTCTTTCAGCCTAACCTATCCTGATAAGCTAATCATAGCCACCCATAGGAATGGTGGGGTATAAATGAATTGCCTTTCCTTCTCCACACCTAGTGAGGGGAGCACTTTTGCCCATTCCCTTGCTTTGGTGATGGAAAGAAAAACATTGGCCAAGTTTTGCAAAGCATGAAAGAATTAACCAACTAGGTTCACCTGCATATGTCTTTGTGGTAAAGCATTGGCTTGGCATGGGTAGTGCTGCTAAGTAGAACTCTGCTAAGTGTTATTTGGTAGCAATCCTCTCTCTTAACCTTTTTGTATCAGTGTTTGTCCAATCTGTTTGGCTGGGATTGAGTAGAAAGTGTTGGGGAGTATTCCAGATTGTCTCAGGATTGCAATCTTTTCCAATTTCCTTATGCTGAGAGGAAATGCTAATCTTGATTTGGCTGTTTCAGCACCTGTTAACTTGATAGTGACTGGTGACAGTGGATGGTGAGGAGCAATATCAGTTTCATGCTCATTAGAGCATTTCTGGTTGAAGGATTTGCTCTTCCAGCAGTTTTCTCACAACTAACTGGTGAAAAGAGCTTTCGAAATTGCAACTATCCTCAGGCCTTAACAACTGGATTCTATCTAACGTCTGTACACATTTAGTACATCCCCCCTCCCAGGATACAAATTTTAGGAGCTGACTGTAATAAAATGTGTTGACAAGGGTCAATAACCTCAGTTCTATCTCTGAGACAGGCTGCTTTTGCCCTCTTAACCACAGCATCAAGTCACTTCATCCACCTGAAGAACAGGATGCCCATACTGTTTCATCTTAACCTTGCTAAAAAACATTTCTTGTTGCATTCAGCTTGTTTAAATTTCAATAAACAATTTCAATAAACAATAAAATTTCAGTAAACAAAGTATGATGCCCTCTCTTGACTCATACAAGTTGACCTCATGTAAAATGGGCTTCCTACACTGATACCTGTTAATTGTGATTTATCACTTTGGTTTTAGTTTTGTGGCCTCACACCTTGAAATGCTGTAGTGAATTCATAAACGTTTTGAACCCCTATACACCCCCATCTAGACTGGTAAGTACAAAAAGTTAAAAATGTTGATTTGGTCCATTTTTTACTTCCTACAGTAAATGCTTGGTACAGGGTCTTCCTCTCCTTCACCCCTCAAAAAACATGAAACACAATCATTTATAAGACTTGCATGGGAAATTGCATCTTGATTAATGAAGATTGCACTGTTGGTAGACCAGCTTAAAGTTTACTTATTTGCCAATTGTGTCAGCTTCAAAGGACTTTGAGACACAGTTTCATCTGTGTCAATCATAGATTAGAGACAAGGTGCTTGGCACAATTGTATTCAGTACAACTCACTCCAGATGAGAATCTAGGCCGAAAATGCACTGATCAAAGAACAGTAGCTGCATTGAACAGAAGATCTTTCCTTTCAAAATGACCTAGAGAAAACTACTGAAGAGCAGCAATGAAATTTGATAGTCTCTATGGTAGTTCTCATTAAGAAAGAAATCTCTGTCTTATCCACAGGTAAATGCTGAAACTTTCTAACTAGCAAAATAAATTAATAGGACATCAAAAAGAAATTAAATGATAAAATTATGTTATTAGAGGAGGCCTCCACTCAAGAGTTCAGGAATGAAGGTATGTGGCATAAAAGATAATCTCTGAGGAGGCCCTGGCTTTTAGACTGCAATATAGTGAAACATTAAAAATGGTCTTGTAGAATAAACAATGTCAACATCACCCAAATTAGCAACAGAAGGTAAAAACAGTCAAGGCAGTCAAATCCAAGTCTTACATCTGTCCTACCATTCTTAGCTAATTTTCACAATAATCCATGGTGACAACCTAAGCTATTTTCAAAATTACCTCAATAGTTGCTTTATTTTAGAAAGTCTAAATTGCTAGAAACACCCATTAACCTTACCCTTTTAATTTCCTATTTCTTTTATGTTATTGCTATTATTTTTATGAGATGTTAAAGTTTAGGATAAAAATTCTTGTAGCTGGTAATCATAAAATACTGTTCTATATTTATTTCAAGTGTAAAATAGCCAAGTTTATGTTTTGTCCTCATTCTGTGACTTTAATAACAGCCTGACACTTAGACACTTAAAGCGCTCTCTCTCTCACTCTTAGAACAGTCATAAACTGATCAGCAATGTTTCATTTCCATCTCAGGAAATGTTTCACCTAGTATCTGCTACATTTTGGTGCTAGACTGTTGTTAAAGCCATAGGTACCATGCTAGTAAAAAAATGGTGACTGTAGAGTTCAAAAGCTTGGTATTTCTTCTCTCACTTTTCTCACTTTTTCATAATAATACCCATGATGTGAAGACTAAAGGTGTAAATACAAGCTGCCCATAGTGAAGAGGCACTCACATCCATATCAAAATAATGAAGCAAACAAACAAACAACGATGGCCTTATTCTGTTCCCTTAACAGTTACTCAACCACCATCAGAACGACTGTCCCAACCAGCAGTATTTGGTCTAGTGAATGTATGCTGAAACATAATGAAACTGTTGTATTTGCTTTTGTGCAACAATGAAATCTGAGGTTTCTGCAAGCAGTAGAGACTTTGTATTAGTGTGATGATACCGCTGTGGATCAGTATAACATAAATGCCTGTGCTTTCAAAATTCATCACTTGCTTTTCTTCTAGTAAGAAACAGAAATACTGCAAGTCTATACATTTAATAATAACCTGAAGGTGTAAACTGAATAGTGTAACTACATCTTTGGACAACTTACACGGTTTTCTTCACATGCCTACCCCACATTTTTAGTAACTGGCAATACACATTCCAATTTTCCATTTGAAATATGTGTTGTGTGAGGGCTGAAAAAGGTACAATCTAAAGTAAGTATGTTTTTATTAAATACATGTATCACTTAACTGAAATGATCCCAAAGTAGTGTCCTTTCTCAGACTGTGCAGTTCCTTCAACTGCCCTCCATTAATCATGTCCACTAAAAATGCAGATAAACCTATGTGCTTCTCTGTCTGTTCAAGAGAAATTCTATAGTCTTATCATCTTAAATTTTTCTCCAGGATGCAATCCTGAGCACATTTACAGCTAAATCCAATTATTCCTCCCAGTTACAGTGAGTTTGTTGTAGAAGGGAGAAACAATTTTACATAGGCCCATTCTACACTAGACAACTACACAACAGTTTTATATCGTTTTAATTGTTATGATTTCACCTTATGGAAATCTGTGATTTGTAATTTGGTGAGGCACTAGAGATTGCTGGCAGAGAAATCTGAGAACTTCAAAAAACGACAAATCCCCTGTGATACAGTCACAGCAGCTAAAATTATATCAAACTGTTATGATTGTGCAATGTCAAAGAGCCTTTAAGATGTAACCAGTCAAATTTATCTCAGTGAGAATTCTGAATAGACATACTTAAGACTGCACTGTTAGTGTTATATCAAGAAAAACTATAAAATATTTTTGAGGCTTGGTTTCTGACAAATTTTTCTCAATTGCAAATTTGCTACTTTGGTGCAATTACTTTTACCACTGTTTAAGCTCAAAGGGGATGGATATCGATGCCCGTTCAATGAATTTTCATCCCAAATCCTCTTTGGATACATTAGCTACTTTTGTGGCTCATCTTACATGAAAGCTCAGTCAACAACTTCATTCTGTAGTTTTTATTTCCCCCTTTGGATTTTTCCTTCCCCCCTGACAGCTAAATATACTCACATCTTCGTCTAACAGTTTGATTCTAACCGTTCCTTCCAACTGTTGTATGCTACTCTGGGTCTCATTCTTACAAGAAAGTCAAATATAGCTTTCATTGAGTAATACATGCTGAAGCAAATGCTGAGTACTTCTATTGAATCAAAACTTGTTTCAATGAGTATTTATTATTATGGAAGACTGGGATTATTCCAACCACTTTAAACATTAATATATAGGTTTGCTTCATTCTCAAGCTCTTAATGATATCACTCAGTAGGATGTTTTATATTTCACTTCATCTTCTCATGTTTCTGGACAAGACATTAGATGAAGAAACTCACATTTTGATTGTTTGTCTCTTTACTCCTTTCCTTACACTATTATGACAGGAAATGGCAAACAGATGCCTCCTGTGACCCTTTGTTCCCCTGAGGTGACCAATCAAAGTCCAACATGTGGTTGCCTCATTTGTGCAGGAGCCAAACCTGTTCTCTTTAATTGGTTGTGCAGTTCCCTACAGCTGCAACAGATTAGCGTCAAATTCTCTTCAAACAGTTACTTTTTTTAAAAAAAAAAAAGTTTTATCATGCCTAGAGAAGTATATGAACATGCATGCATGTCTCTGTATGTTCACCCTCTCACACACAAATGCACATGTAAATAAAAGCAAACAAAATGTTACTCATTAACAAACAGAAATCAAAGACTGCATTCATGTCCTTTTAAATCAGGTAATATGGGAGCTTGTAGGGTGAAACTGGAAAACAAAAGCCCATGAATCATTACCAAGGTTTTCTGTGATATTTAATGCTAGAATTCATGAGTCTTCCCTTCTCTATTTATTCAGTTCACCAGAGCTAAATTCCAATCTTAACTCCAGGCTTTGTGCTGCATAGCTGAGAGAGAGTAAAATCTTTCTAGTTCCTGCATGGATACTATCATGAAAACAGCACACTTTGATGAGTTACTTTTTTGGATTGCACTTCCCAGACTCTTCTAGCTGACATGGATATGAACATGCTAGCTGGGGGATTCTGAGAACTATAGACCAAAAAAGTAACTTTTTCAAGGTTTGCAAACAGATGTGTCCCATGAAAAGAGTTTCTATTTTACTAGCAGTCAATTTATGAAGTGTGCAAGATGGATCTGATTAGATTACGAGGTGCTAGTTTGTTTTTCTCAGATGAGTTTTGTTTTTTAAAAAAATCCTGTAACATTGTGTTCACTGTATTTTCTGACCTGGTTTCTGTATTATCATTGGCATGTCACCAACAAAGAAGTATCTTTTTCAAAAGAGATATCTGGCCAAATATATTTTGTACTGAGGGAAAATAAACGCAGTTCATTCAGTCTGTGATTGGTTGGAAAGAAAATCCTGGGTCCCAGAGTCACATATGTTTAAAACAGGAAAGGAGAATATTTGGTCCTGCAGTTGTTGAAATTCATCACGAGCAGTACTAGCTAGTGCTGGTGGGAACTGCAGCCCAACATCATGTACAGCGATACATGTATCTCATCCCTGGTTTATAACCAAGCCTTTCAACTGCCCTGATTTGACAGGAATAGACCTGAGCAATCCTCTGCCATCTCTCTTTCTGAGCTATTTTAAAATTCCCAATTTTTTTCTACTCCTTCCACTTTCCACCTTTGTCCTCAGCTTACCTCTAATGCTGCAAACTGAGTCCAAAGTGAAAAAGAAGTTTGCATTTGGTAAACTCGGGATGTGGGAGAGAAAAGTTTTGAATCTTGCCCTTCCCAGTAGGTCAGGAAAAGCACAGTGTTGCAGACCTTTGTAGCGTCTGTGTTTTTCCTAGAGATGGAAAAAATATTTGAAAAATGATTAAAACAACCCACATGTTTTCTGTGTGTTGAGGAACCTTGATGAGAAGAAGTATGGACTGATCAAAATCTTTGCAGTTTTGGACTTACTCTGCATAAAATCTGCACATAGTTGTTTTGCACAGAAAGCAGCATTTTCTGCACAAAAACCCAATATTTTCTGTGCATGTTTCTGCAGAAACATTATTTTATACATTGCCAAAAAAATGCTGTGAAGTGGGAATTTATTCTGTGAAAAATTTGTACATAGTTGATTTGCATCAAAAACATATTTTCTGTGCATAAAACATCATTTTCTGAGCAGTAAATAATATTTCTGCATTGAAATATTATTTTGTACACAGAAAATACTATTTTCTTTGCAAACAGCCATGTGTGAATTTTGTGAAGAAAAAGGCATTAATTTGGAATAGCCTTTCAAACTGTGTGCTTTTCCAAAACTGTGTGTTTTATCAAAGACTATCTCGCAGTAGGAATAACATTACTAAAATTACTTTTTGCTCCCTTTAAGAAGAGACTAAGTGAAAAATTACATACCTAGGTTTTCCTCATTAATAACTTTTGCCATCTTTCCTACAGTCTGATGTTGTGTGGTTGAATGTGTCCTGATTTTCATCTGTGCGATGTTGAAGGGTATTTTATAACTTGACAACATGTTTATCACTTGATGACTAGTAATTGGAACTATCTGACCCAAGGAGGGAGGACTGACTTCCATTTATATAGGTTGTTATGGGGTTCTACTGTGGAAGGAGTTTATTGAGGCCATATGAATTCTGCGACCCATTTTTTCCCCCTACAGTTCCCAAATCTGTAGCAATGCTGTAACTTGAACTTCAGTTGAGCATTTAGAAAGAGTTTAGGCATCAAAAATACTAAAACAATGAACCCTGTTACCCTGTTTACTGGGGGTTCCGGGAGGGACACCTAAATAACCAAACAATAAAACACAATTTTTGGGAAAATTAGCTAGAGCACTCACTTAAGCTAGCGAGAGGCAGGGTAACTTAGCAGGATCTTGCAACCCAGTGTCTACGGGGTCAGGTCAGTCAAGCAGCCAGACGGGTTTAAAGTAATCAAATAATGTTTTATTGCATACAAACAAATATTAAGGACACCACAGTCGCACAGCTAACTAAGAACTTAGAGATTGAATTAAGGATAGAGACTTTCAGGGGGAAATGGGTGATACGACATCTGTCTCTTTGTCCTGGAGCTCAGAAGAGAAGCCGGGGGTGCAGAGAAGAATCTCAGCTTGATTAGCTGAGGGGAGCTCGCCAAGCAATGCAGCAGCAAGACAGGATGAAACTCAGGAGCAATCCGAGGAAGGTCGTGGAATCGGGGTTTTTAGAGGGTGAATTGGGACTGCAAGCTATGCCTTACTCGGGGAAAACAATGAGTTTTGGGCACGAGACAATGTCTCGGAAAGGTCACAATTTGCATGATGGAATCAGAACCGAATTAACAATAGTGTGGCTAGTATGCAAATGCGCAGTGCTTACCAGTGGACAGCACAACCTTTGTCCAGTAGCCTGCTCGAGGCAGGAAGCCTTTGTTCCTATCGTGCATATGTAAGGAGGTGTTTGCCAGAGAGGTCCCTGAAGTGACGAACTGGATGTGTCTGGCCTGCTTGGGTGGGGAACGGAATGTTCAGCAATTATCAGCTGTGCCTGTTTGCGTGCTTGTCCGGTGGCCTCACAAACACGTGGAACGGGGTGGCAGGGGAAAGCCGAATGGTTGATATCAAAAGGATATTGGATGCTATCTCCAGGTAGGCGTAGACTGAAGTAACATCCCCCAAACGAAAGAGCAAAGTTATTAAGGGAATGTAAACAATGCAAATGTTAAAGTTTTAGGATTTTCAGTGCCTCACAAACAAAAAATCCAAAGGAAAAAGGTTATTAAGGGAATGTGAACAATGCAATTTTACAAATTCTAGGTATTAATGATTTTCAACACCTTACTCATCTCTGTGATGCTAGAAGTTTGAAGATTGAAAGAAAATTCATTTGTGGGGCAGAATTCTTATTTGGAGGGGCAATACCTTTATCCCCTCCTAAAGCTACAACCTTGATTTGTGCAAGGAGCATACATACCTACAAGTTGTGCAAATTCAGCCTCTCTCCACATCACTGGGATCCTGTAACTTGAAGGTCTCTAGGTCGCTTTGAATTTAGGAACTGCGCACAATCCAGGATGAAGGTATGTGGGTCAGGAAAGGGGTCTGTTATCATAATCTCGTTGCCTTCCACAGACCACCTGTTTCAAATCATCAGCAAGGCTGATGTGCTGTCTAGACAGAAGAATAAACTAAGACAAATTAAATATCGCAAATAGAACCTGTCTTATCACCTCAAATGCCATGTCTTTTAACTGCATCAGTCCATATATGAGAATCAGCTTAGTGAGTTGACACAAATCCCATCATGAGATGAAAGCATTTGTGAAAGAAATGTGGGTCTATGTGAAATAGTCCTGACCCTGGACTTGCCCTCCAAAAGACACACAGGTAATGGACTTGTGAAGAAACCCTTACAAGTGTAGTTATGCTTGAAGGGCTATTCTATGCAAGGTGGAATCCAGATCGGCACAGGATGCAGTTCAAGGGAAGAAACTCTAGAAACACAGGACAAAAAATGTTTAGATTTCTTTCATATGGCTATCAAATGCATGGCCACTGGGGGGGATATAGCTACCCAAAACAATATTTGAGCTCCTTCCATGTACTTTAAATGTGCAAGAGAGGGTGTGAACCCTTCTCATAACATGCAAATAAGCAAGTGACATGTGAAAGCCTTTAAGTCAAGCTTGCCAGCATTCATGGAAACAATTTTTGTCAAGCAGAAAATGAAGCAGAATGGACATCATAAATATAAAAGTAAGCAAAGCCTGACCTTGTCTTTTGATTTTTTGATTAACATATTGATGTTACCTTCCGTTTAGCTGCTCAGGCTCACATGAATGTAATCAAAATTCAATTCATAGCACAGTGAGGACTAAACAAAAGTCATACTACAACAACAATGACAACAACAACATTTCCCAGAGCTAAAACAAACAACCAAGCAGAAGACAAATCAGAAACCAAATAGTAAAGTCTGAGTACGGAAAGGATAGACAAACTCCTCCAAACCACATTTGCAATAACACACAACAAAAAGCTTCTGGTAGAATTCCAAAAGGGTAACACATAACATGGCTGATTTGGATACCTGCTGTACCATTTTGATGAAAATGTATGTCGCATCCAACCATATCTTCAACAGCAACAGGATGCAAACCAGGACACTCGGTGATGATTACAGGGGGTACACAGGTAGTCTTCCCCATATGTAATTAATATCCCTCCTCTGAGCTAGTTTAATAATATAACCCAATTTGGCTAAAGCCTACTGCTAAAAATCTAACAGGTCCTTCTTTTAACAGCTACTCTAGAGAAAGAGCATGGGAGCTATCACTTGCCATGACTGGCCCAACTGTTAGGCAGAATGAACCAGTAGTCTCCAGCAGCAGATGCTGAGATGCAACTTTTACCTACTTTCTCCTGAGCTGCCTGTCCACTTCCTCTAATACTACTGGAGAGGGGTATTTGTGCCTTATAACCTATACAGCAATCCCTGAACAAGCCCACTGCCTAGGGATGCCAAACCAGAAACAGGGCATGGTTCCTATGCCTTTAATAATTGTTCAGAAGAGGAAATTTAAAAATTCCATCTTCCACACAACTATAAAAGCTACAGGAACCCTATCCTGTTTTTCACTGGGCAACCCTATCTCTGCTCCTAGGTGCAATACCAGACACTGCCCTGTTTGCCATTCATGATGAAGTCAGCTTCACTTCCCAACCAAAGGATATATAGATTTACCTACTGTTGTACACCATAAATTTGTCATGCTATTTCCTTACTCTTGACTTTCTCTGTCAAACATATTTCACTTTCCCTTCTTTGATGAATTAGCTGTTCATCAAAGAAGAGAAAGTGAAGGACATAATGTGGTTACAGATTTCTCTCAGTTTTCAGTTGTTTTCAGAACTGAGCCCCTTCAGTTAGGAAATAGGGAGGAGGAGGAAAGGCAAAAATAAAGGAATGCCACAGTACTTTTAAGACTAACTGGTTTTTATTTTAGCATGCACTTGTGTGGATATCAGTCCACTTCTTCAGATGCAGTGCAGACTGATATTAAAGCCTCACATTATAAAGCATATTCATTGAATTGTGGGAGTGAGTTAGATTGTAATAGGACCCAGAAAGATGCAAATAATGACATTCATCTTAAATAATGTTGATTGTAAAAGTATTAAATCTGTGCTTATCAAAAGTCAATTTCCTTGAGTTCAAAACATCCTCTGAAAAGATTCCTTTTGTTATATGAACAGTAGCAATAGTTTTTGCATTAATATAAGAAGGGCACAATGAAGCCATTATTCTTGTTCATACTTCTGCTAATGGATTTGAATTTTGTGAATGTAATTCAATTCAGCTGTCTATCTTTCTAGCCTTCCTTTATAATTTCTTTGTTAAAGGACTGCCACCTTTAACTCCTATACTGCATGTCCAGGAAGGTTGAAATGTTCTGCAACTGATTCTGGGGTACTGCTGTTTCTAATGTGAGATTTGTGTCCATTTATCCTTTTGTGTAGAAACTGTATTGTTTGTCCAATGTAGAGTGTAGAAGGGCATTGCTGACATAGAATGTCATCTATCATACGATGGCATGTATCATGTCTTAATTGTGCTGCTATGTTACTTTTTCCCCCTACTGTACCTTTCCTCCTTTTTGTGCTATAAGACACTAATGCAGCAACTTCTTTGAGAATTAAGTGAGGAATGTGACACTGCTTTTTGCTATTTGTGCAAACCTGTCCTGTGCTGGCAGCCTACCAAGGCTCCCCAGCTATGCAATCAGGCAAATAGCAGCAACAATCAACAATGTTTGTTAAAGCAATGCAGGTTCATAGCAAGCTTAGAGCAACTGAATCCAAATTTGCCAGTAGTCCAGAGATGGAGTGTCCATTCCAGGCAAAGGTCCAAAGAACATGAGCAAAGACTGCAGAACTCAGCAAGGCTGCCGTCACCAATGGAATCAGTAGATTCAAGCAGCTTTCTGCATTCCTCACTTCTGGTTATATAGTCTCAACATCCTACCCAGCTGTGGCCTCATTAACAAGCTCTTCCTATGTAAATATTGCCAGAAGCCTAGGCTCTCCCCTTTTCACCTGCATGGCTGCCATAAATACTGTCCCTCTCATGTCCCTAGAGTGTTGCTGTTGGGAAGAGTCTTGTCTGGGTCCTGGGCCAGGGACATGACAAAACCAGTATACAAATATCTGTGAAAGAGAAGTCAAACCACACCAATACTTTGGCCCAAATAAATCCACTTGCCTTTCCATTGTAGCATTTGTGTAATGCTACACTCAGTTACTCCAAATATGATTGGAACTTATTGTTTTAAACTGAAACATGTTTCAGTGACTTCAAGTATCAATACTTACAGTAAAAGTGGGCTTCATTTTTATTAAGTAAAATGTAGATATTGCACATCAGAAAACATCCAGAGTTCCAGCTGAAGTTCTAAACAGATTTATATTCCTGGTAAGCTCCCTAGAGTCGCTTTAAAAAGATTAGAGCAATTCCTTCTGAGCTACAAATTCTGTGCAGCTATCAGTGCTGTGCAAGATCAAACATATATGGCTTGTTCCCAAACTGTTACAGTATCATGAAAGAGTCTTACCTGAAATGGATTGTACTCACAAACTTTCTAAAGATGAGAGCCCAAATGTGAGCCCAAATCAATGAACTCATATGTGAGCTGGCTCAAAGAAGAAGATTTTAAACACAGGAACAAATGTGAAAGTATGAAGGAAAGGAAAAGTTGATGATAGGGGAGTGTGGGGGCGGACTTTTGAAAGCAGTCAAATGCCAAATCCAATTTAGGGTGAAATATATTTTGAGGGGAAACATAGTAAAATTGTCCCATGCCTACTGAGAGAAGTGGGGTCATTTAGAAGTCATTTCACTTTTTTTCTTTAGGGAGATAGCAGGATGTTGCAGCCAACAACAGTCCCCCGGGGGCCTCTAAAGCTATCATAGGTGCCTATCCCTGCTTCAGGATATCATACTTTCTTTGTTGAAGATGGCACTACTGAAAAGGAAACTATAGTACACTACAGATTGTGGTCCTGTGATGTTCAGCACACATCAAGAAGTGTATATGTTTAGAGTGCTCTCATGAGATGGGATATGTGGGTGTTGGAACACTACAACAGAGCCCTGTCACACATTTTATTGTGTCTTTGGAAGAACAGAAAAGAATACTTTCAGTCCAGGGCAGAAGCTAGGAGAAGTAATGGGGGAGGGGTCTACATCATTTCTGAGAGGCCAGGAACATCCTGGGCCCATTATATTTATTTACATTTCTTTGTAGTTGTAGATTTATGTTCCAAGAGGATATTCTAAAATAAATGTTAGTAAAGATGCCTCTTTGTGGTGTTATTTCTCATATTCAAAATATTCCCTCACATGGTCTTTAATCACAGGAAAGTTTTTTTCTTTATATTTCTCTTGCTTCTTCATCACTAGTTTCAGTGTGTTCCAGGTGTTACCAGCTGGAGTTTTGGACTGTCAGTGATTCAAATTCTATTCAAGAATTTAGGAATCATGAAGCAGCATCAGATAATGTGGCATGTTCCAAGTAGTATCACTTTTTGGAATTGTACTGTTCCTTTCTATGAGAAATTCATTCTGATACTTTGTCAGTCCATTTGGAATTGTTTTCAGAGCAGCTATCACTATTGGCACATTAGCTGTTTTCATTTCACAAAAATGCTGAATCTCAATATCTTGATCTTAATATTTCATAATCTTTTCCCCTTTTGTGTCTTTAATTCTTATGTTGCCTGGGATTGCCATATCAAACTCTTTTTTTTCCTTCCCAGCCAGAAGGGGAAACAATGGTAATTACTACTACTCTTTATTTACTTTTTGCTATTTATGCTAATTCCACTACTATATGTCCTGCGTTTATACCAACATGGGAACTCAAGAAGCTTACAAATTTTAAACAATTGCAGATTAAAATATATATTAAACTCTGTAAAACATAGAGAAGTTATCTTAAAAATGCAATTAAACAATCAAAAGATTGTTTAAATATCTAGTAAAAATGCAACATAAGAATCAACAACAAAGCGCATTCCTTTACACATTTTGGGACCCTGCCTTGCTATAAATAGACATTAAACCACTCACTCTTCCAGAGCATGGCAAGTCCTGCTCTGGTCTATTTAATGGGCAATTAGGGGCAAGCAGCTAAAGCGTGCTTCTAAGCAGATCCATACCTAGTGAGAACAGAGCATACATTTGAAAGGGACACCAGATTTTTTCATTGCAAAAATACTTTTAATATACAACAGCCTGCTTATGAATAACAACCTCACAGCTTTGACTGAGATCCTGATAGAACCTATATTGCAAAAGGCACCATCCACATTGCTGTAGCAATTGTGTTGCTTCTTTTCTGCCTCATTGGCTTGCAGCATCCATCCAAAGTGCTGATCCTTTTGCTAGGACAGCTGTTGAGTCACTGCACTGTGAAAGCAGAAACAGTCTGTTGGCAACCGTATCAGGTCATTTCCTGAATTCTGCTTCTGTGGACATCTGAGGGATGGCAAGATGAGTCTCTGACAGCAGATGATCTTCACAGCAGTGGATAGCACTGAGAAAAATAAAATGATTCCATTTTGGGTTTTCACAAGCCAAGTCACATGCTCTCATGAATTAGTGCTGTGCTGGATAAAGAATGCAACCAGTGACATTTCTCATGGACATCTGCTGTCACAAAATAAAAATAAAAATAAATTTATGTTTTCTCATTCACAGGGATAATGTATATTTAGTATCCTCTTCAACTTATCAGGAGCAGCTCTCACATCCTGTATCATTATATGCAGCATTTTATCTTGCATCGTAATGATTTTAGATGACTTCCTGAGTTGACTGCCAAGGGAGAAGGAATGGGATGCATATGACAGAAGTTCTCATCTTGCTATGATTGCTATCATTCCACAGCCACACAGCAGAGTAGCAGTAATAGAGCACCACAGTGTGCCAGAAATACTTCCTCTGCTGATTTTGAAACAACTGTGTTGTTCTTTGGAAGCATATAGAGCTAGCAGATGTTTCAGAACCCCAAATGTGATGGATGATTTCAGCCTAAGACAAGGACTGGGTGATTGGACACCCATAGCCTAAATCATCACACCCTGATTCCCAGCAGTATAGGAACAAAAATAAACTATTATTTGCTGAATTACTAACTCTATCAAGAGATTTAGAACACAGTTGAACTGAGAAGCATCTTATCTATCTATCTGTCTGTCTGTCTGTCTGTCTGTCTGTCTGTCTGTCTGTCTGTTAGTATATTTAAATAAAACCAAAGATACAGTGGAGCCAAGGTTCAAAGGAAAACTGCACTACTGTCTGGAGGAATTCTGGTACTTGTAGTCTCCAAATCAGAGTGATGAGATCAGCTTCTACCAACTTCAAGCTTCTCTGCCTCATCTGAATTTAACTGCAATTGCCAATGGTGATGGGAGAGAAGAGAGGAAATGGATTTTACCAAGGATTGATATAGTGTTATGAGCTTCCCTTGTTATAATCCAATCATTTTCAGATGACTGGCTTTCAGCAAACAATTGCAACTGGTTAGGTCTACAAAACAGCTGTTTCTGGTGGAGACTGGAACTGTTTTGTTGACATAGATCAACACACAGCTTCCTGCAATTTTTTTTAAATCTCCTACATAATATGTGGATGCAAGATGAATATCTTCCCTTAAATATTTACCGTGGCACCACTAAATAATACATATGGTGTACAATATCAGAAAGAAAAGGCATGCACAGTTGGTACTTAAGCATTCTTTTCATCTGAGGATGACTTCTACTGCCTACTATCTAAGGAAAGGGAGCCACTGAATCCAGCATAATGAGATCCATACATGGCATTGCTGATCAGAAGGACACAATTCTCTTCACTCCAGTGCATCCCCTGAAAATATTTTTGGGCAGATTCTTAGGAAAAGCTTGGACTTTGAAGCTAGTGCTACAGTTTCCCAGTCAGGTCTGGGAAAACTAAGCAGGAGGAGTTGGTATACACAGCTCCTATCAGATGTTTCTCAGTTCTCTTTTCCCACTCCACCCTTTATTCTATATTAAAGACCTTTTATAAGAGTGTCTAAGCCATTAGGATTAAGAATGGATGAACCTTCAGTTTCGCTTTGTGTCATTCATATACATTCCTCCCTCCACGTGAAGTAGCTCGCCAAGAATTGAGACCACCAGATTAGAAAGCAAAAATAAAAGTTTATTTTTCTGCAGGGATCTCAGTGGAATGATTTCCAAAGCCTGAGAGCCCCGATCCAGGTATTAGCTCTCTTTTTATACCCTCTTGTAAACAGGTTACAGGAAATGATTACATATGACCATATATGAAGTGTTTACAGGTCAGGCAGACCTGGGTTACATCTTTCAAAAATGATGTATTTTGGTACCAAGGGAGTATTTCTCCAACATCAAAACTCCCTAGGTTCCCGGCACTGCTAAGCACATACCTAAGCCTCTTGATAAGATAAAGGGCGCATCTGCTCACCTTATTTTTCTATATTTTTCTACCTTAGCATTAGCTTCTTCAACTTAACCCTTTCATTCCCCCCTTTATGCCAAATTCTACGCAATTTGACATACTTAAGCTTGCTTTTGGGCCATAACAGCAAAATGAGCTGCCTTCCCCTCCATAGCTTGGGAGAGAGAGGCATCTACACATTTCATAGCACAAGAAATACATATCATTACTAAAAACCCTACTACAATTAAAAGTACAATACCTAGAAACAAGGTTTTTAACCAGCTAAGATCTGGAAGCCAAGAAGTTAACCAATCCCAGGGGTTACTAACGCCACTGTCATTATTTTGTATCAACCCTTGCAACTGCTGTATCTCATCCTCTATAGTCTTGTTCAAATCATGAAACGCAACCTTGCATCCTCCTTTGACTATAAGGTACAAAACCCCCCTTTTCTGGCTAACAAGTAATCCAAGGCCATTCGATGTTGTAACAATAGCTGATTTAGCTCTTCAATTTCTTGTTGGAGGGCTTGTACCAATTTCCCAGTCGCATTTATAGTTTTCTCCAATCTGCAAGTCAATCCTATTATGCTCCTACGATTTTCTGAGCCATAATTCCTGGGTAAGATCCAAAGTGAGGACCCCTCCTCCTCCTACTCTACTACCCTCACTCTCAGACAATTGTGGCCTCACGATAGACCAGATCCTCACATTGACTTCCCAGTGGTCCCACTAAATGCCGTTTCTTCCTACCAACTCGTTTGATCTGTCTTGGTAGGAAAACTTGGACAGGTATAGTCATATATCCTATTCCTATACACTGGTAAGTCCCTGGGTGGTAGTTGGTGGCCCACCCATTAAAGTAAAACTAGTAAAGTGCATCTATCACCATCAATCCAGAGCATATACTACCTGACCCTGTATAATTAGGAGTGAACATGGGATATTCTGGGTATAAATCTCCAAAATTAGTTTCATTTAAGTCCCCCTTGGGTTGATAGGAGTTATTATATGTGCCATACAAATAGAATCTATCACTACATGCTGAATAATTTCCCAGTTTACCATAAAATGAGGAATATTTTATATATCCTTTCCACTTAGAATTCCAAGATCCACTATGGTGACAGCAAAAACACATTCCGGGGGGAATAAGTATAAAACTTCAACCGCCTAAATCGAGTCTTGTTTATCTACTATCAACTTTGGCAAACATATTAGATCCCTTCTCAATGCTGACTGTAGGGCTCCTACAACCACTCCCGGTTCACTAATAAGGGAGGGCATAAAACCGAAATCTGCTACAGTCTGTGGATGTTCATAGATCAGGGTGACATTGGGTCCGTGTTGTTGGAACATGTGTGCAGCATGTCGTTTGAACCAGTTAGCCTCGACTACTCCACCCATCACGCTCCACATCCCGATCAACATTACCCACTTCATTTTCGGAGCCACTCAGGGACCCAAATCTACTTACTCCACACAAATTCCTTCTGTACATATACAAAAATACTAAAATACCAAGAAATATACACACTACTATTATTATTAGATCACTAATACTAATATTCATTGTTTCTCTCCCATATCCACTGTAGGGGATCTGGCCGTGCGTAGAGTAGTCAGCCTCCGGAGTGACTACAGCAGGGCTCAGTCCCAATCTTCCTCCTCTGCAGTTGCTAGGTCTGACCGTACGTAGAGCTACCAGTGTCCAGCGGGTGGCAGCAGTAGGTCTAGCCTAGAGTCTTCATTCACCTGTTGCGGATCTGACTGTGCGTAGAGTGGTCAATTCCCTGGTATGACCGGCAGAGTCTAGTCCGAATCTTCTCTCCCCCTTTTCTTCTGGACAATTTCAGTTTCAAAGGGTTTTCTTGTGATGAAATTACAACCCAATCAGTAAACGCCCTTTTTATCCTGGTGTAGTGTATCCAAGGTTTCAGCCCTGCTACTTTTACTGCAGTGGGGGTGACTAACAGCACGTGATCCGGCCCCCTCCAGCCTGGTGATAGAGGCTCCCCTTTCCAATCTTTAACCCACACCTCATCCCCAGGCTGGAAGGAATGGGCCTTTGTCAGGAAAGGAACTCGTCTAACCTCTAAAGCATGGGCGTTTACCTTCTAGAGCTTTCCCTAATGCCTGCACTTCTTCTTGGAGGGTTAAGTTCCCCAGCTCTCGAATGTCCCCTCTCAATCCCTTCAGGATGGCCGGGGGTCTTCCATACAGCAGCTCAAATGGAGTCACCCAGTCGTCCGATGAGGGGTGCATCTTATTCTCAAAAGAGCTATTGGGAGTACATCCAACCATTTGAGCTTAGTTTCTTTGACACAATTTTGCAAGCTGAGTCTTCAATGTTCTGTTCATCCTTTCCACCTTCCCAGAACTTTGGGGCCTATACGCACAATGTAATTTCCAAGTAATTCCTGAGCCTGCCAAACTCTTAACTACTCCGTGCACGAAGGCCGGGCCATTATCAGATCCGATGTGAAGGGGTAACCCGTATCTAGGTACGATGTCTCGGAGTAGAGCTCGTACTCTTTCCTTCGCCTTCTCGGTTCTAGTAGGATATGCTTCAACCCACCCAGTGTGAGTGCACACCATTACCAACATATATCGGTATTGTCCCATCCGTGGCATCTCGGTGAAGTCCACCACTAGGGATTCGAAGGGAGTAGATCCTTGATGTTGGGTTCCCTCTTCCAATCTGGTGGCTCGACGCGGGTTGTTCCAGAGCGCAGAGTTGACACCGTGATGACGCCAGCATGGTGTACTGTCTCATTCCATCTATAAACACATCCTTTGCTAACAACTGGGCCAGCGCTGTCTTTCCAGATGCGTGGCTTCATGTGCCTTACTCTGAACGATTGGCCATCCCATAGATTGGGGTATGTACCGTCTTCCATCTGGTAGGACCCACCAACCATCTTTGTCGCTTATAGCTTTCAGGTCCTTTTCAGCCCTCTCATTCTCCTGCTGGGTGTATCTAGGGGTCTGGTTATTCAAGGAGACTTGGAAAAGTGGTACTACCAATTCTCTGGGCAGGTTCTCCTTCCCACTCACTAGTTCACTCTCAGCAGCCTCCTTTGCAGCAGCATCTGCCTTCCGGTTTCCCGGACCACTGGATCTTGCCCTCTCTGATGTCCTTTACAGTGCATCACAGCAACTTACTTAGGGGCCCACACCGCTTCTAATAGGTGCTCTATTCTTTTCCATATTTGATCTCTTGTCCTGAAGAATTGATCAATCCTTTTTCTTTGTACAGTGCTCCATGTGCGTGCAGGGTAGTGAAGGCATACTTTGAATCTGCGTATATGTTTACAGTAAGTCCTTCGGCCAGCTCTAAAGCCCTGATCAAAGCGATAAGTTCCGCCTTCTGGGCCGAGGTACCAACAGGTAGCGCTTTGGCTTCTATTATTTATCTGCCGTGACCACTGCATAGCCGGCCTTTCGCTTCCCCTCTCGCACAAAGCTACTTCCATCTGTATAGTAAGTGACATCAGGATGGGGCCATGGGGTATCCCCGCAAGTCTGGTCTACTTGAGTATACTTCATCCATGGTTTGAAGGCAGTCGTGGTGTATATTTCCAGATTCTGCTGGGAGCAGTGTTGCAGGGTTCAGGGTGGTGCACAACTCCAACTTCACTCTAGGGTTTTCATACAACATTCCTGATACTTGGACATTCGGCTATTCGTGAACCAATAGCTACCTTTGTACTCCATGAGGGCCAGTACAGAATGTGGAACCTTTACCATCAAATTCTGGCCTAAGGTTAACTTATCTGCTTCTTTTACCAACAAGGCTGTTGCTGCTATAGCCCTGAGACACCCAGGCCATCCTCTAGCGACTGGATCTAATTGCTTGAGATATGCCACTGGGCGATGCCAGGATCCCAACATCTGTGGGTCTGCTTCCACGGCTATTCCATTCTTCTCATCAACAAATAAGGTGAACTTCTTTGTTACATCTGGCAGACCTAGCGCCGGAGCTTCCATCAGCGCCTTCTTTATCTGTTCCCAGGCGTTCTTTTGTTCTTTCCCCCACACAAATTCAGACTTCTCCGGACCTTTGGTAG
The DNA here is from genome assembly GCA_948472985.1 of Iguana delicatissima. NCBI lineage: Eukaryota > Metazoa > Chordata > Lepidosauria > Squamata > Iguanidae > Iguana > Iguana delicatissima. Next base: position 1,086,129 of record CAOKZL010000092.1, on the reverse strand, counting down.
CTTCATATAATGGTTTGCTCATTACTGCGAAGTTAGGAATCCAGATTCTGCAAAACCCAGCTGCACCCAAGAATTCTCGCACCATCTTCCGATTCCGGGGCTCAGGCAGAGCACACACAGCCTCCTTCCTTTCTCGGCCTAGCGCTTAGTTTCCCTTGAGTCACTTGGAATCCCAGATATCGCACCTCTGTCTGGCACAACTGGGCCTTCTTCTTAGATACTTTGTAGCCTGCTTCCCACAGAAGCTGGAGCAACTCCATTGTGGCCTCCTTACACTCCTCCTCACTGGTGGCGGCCAACAGTAGATCATCCACATATTGCAGCAAAACTCGTCTCTCGGGTTCAGATTGGAATTTTCTCAAGTCTTGACTCAATGATGTCCCAAAAATCGTTGGCGAGTTCTTCCACCCCTGAGGCAAGCGGCACCACGTGAACTGGGTCTTCTGGCCTGTAATGCTGTCTTCCACCTGGAAGGCAAATATGTCCTGGCTTTGGGGGGCCACTCGGATACAGAAGAAGGCATCCTTGAGATCCAAAACAGTGAAGTGAGTAGCTGCAGATGGAACTAGTCCCATCAGGACATATGGGTTTGGTACCACTGGGTGTAGGGTTACTGTAGCTTTGTTTACCATCCTTAAATCTTGTACTGGACGATATTCCTTCGTCCCAGGTTTCAATACTGGGAGTAATGGAGTATTCCAGGGAGAGCGGCATTAGGAACTTATATTGTACTTCTTCAGCCGTTCTAAATGCTTCTGGATCCCTTCCAGGGCTCTTCTGGGTAGATCATATTGCCTTACACGAGTGGGCATAGCATTTGGCTTTAATTCTACCACTATGGGGGCCACGAACCAGGCTAACCCAGGTGGTTGTCTTCAGCCCACACGCCTGGGGGTCCAAATATAGCGGGTTGCTCTTGACAAACCATGATCTGGTACCTTCGCCACTCCTCCTCCATTGGATAAGTCACTGAGATATTCTTTGGTCCTCTAAAATTTATTTCCATCGTCCCATCTTCTTCAATAGAAATTTGAGCTCTCAATTTAGCCAACAAATCTCGACCCAATAAGGGCACAGGGCAACTTGGCAAATACAAAAACTGGTGAGTGACTTGATGTCTTCCTAGATCCACAATCCTTTTTTCTAAGAGAGGGTGTTTTTCCAATTTCCCCGTGGCCCCCACAATTCTTATGGCTTTCTCAGTTTTTGGGGCTATTGCAAAATTTAATACTGAACGGGTGGCTCCCGTATCTACCATCATGGGGATGCCTCGGTCCCCTATTTGTGCTGTGACCATAGGCTCCCCGGGGCCGAGAGCAAGGGGGCCCGGTCTGTCCTAATCGTAAAGTTCCATTTCAGCTAGTCCAATGAAGTCCTCGAACCCTTCCGTCCATCCCCTGCTCATATCTTCCATCCACTACTCTTCTCCTCTTCCTCTTCCTCGATTTGCTCCCCTTCCTCTTCCTCGATCCATTCCTCTTCCTCTGTTCGCCATCCCTCTCTGTCTGGGACATTCATTCTTCCAATGCCCAACCTGTCGGCAGAGGGCACACTCATTGCGTCTCAATGGAGGTCCACTTCCTCTTCCAATTTTGTCCCCTTCCTTTGTTGCCAAAGCTGCAGCCAATAATTCCGCTTTCTTATGCATCCGCCTGTCCTTCTCCCGTTTCTCCTCTTGGTCTCTATTCACATATACTCTACTAGGGCAATTTCCAACAATTGGCTCAAATTCATACCTGCAAATCCCTCTTGTTTCTGGAGTTTCTTCCTTATATCTGGATAACTTTGGGTCCACGAAGGCCAAATTCACCATCTGTTGGTTGCCTGGGTCTTCTGGGTTCACAGGAGTATACTGCCTATAAGCATCAAGCAATCTCTCCAAATATGTTCCTGGGGGTTCAGTGGTTCCTGAAGTATCTCTGATACTTTGGACATATTAACAGGCCTCTTCATTCCTTCTCTCATAGCTTCCACTAGTAAGCCTTGATAATCAGTAAGCATGTAGCCCAACTGTGCTGGGAGGTTCGGGTCCCATCCTGGGTCCGCCAAGGGGACCCTACCTCTCATCCACTGCTCAGGGTTCGCCTCTCCAGGAGGTGCCCTGTCTCTAGCTATCCGTTCTGCATGCTGAATTATTCTCCTCCGCTCTTCAGTAGTGAACAAAGTCAGGAGCAACTGCTGACAATCTTGCCAATTGGGGACATGTGAGGCCATAATACTGGAACAAAGTTCAATTACTTCTTGTGGCTTATCTGTGTAAGTAGCATAATGGGTCTTCCAATTAAGGAGGTCAGACGTGGTGAAGGGAGTATATTGGTAACTCGGGACTCGCCGATAACCACCCTCTTGGGTGGGATCTGGCACCAATTGACTGATTTGTCGCAATGGTGCAATCACATCTCCACTTTCCTCATCCGGATCACATCTACTTCTTCTACTTCCTTCTGGGGTTTTGTCTGTTTACTCTTGACCTGCTTACTCTTGGATTTTTCTTTTGGTCCAGTCTGTTCGGGTTTGGGTCTGAGTGTCATCTTATTCTGGACAGCCAAACTGGAACCTGGCGGGACTTCCTCTGTCATTTCCTCTTCATGGCTAACTGGGGCCAAATGGGCCAGTCCCCCAGCCACTCCCTCTTGTTGTGAGGCTGCCTGAGGTACTGGTGGCAGTGGAGCAGGCGGTGGTACTTCCAAAGCCAGTGGTGGCGGGGCTGGCTGCATCACCACATACGGTGGAGGGGGGGCAGTGGGCTCTTCTGGAGCTGAATCAGGCAAAATCTGGGCTTTTCCAAGCTTTTCGTCTGGCCCTGTCCTGCCTCAGCACCATAGCCTTACAAATTTGTTCCTGACACTTCTGCAACCAAGAGGGGTTCTCTGTAACCACTATGCTCCATGAATCTATGTATGGATACTGATCAGGATGGCCAGGCTCACCCACCACTACTGAATACACTGCCTTGATTCGAGCGGGTTCTAAGCTCCCTTCCGGAGGCCACCCCACCTTGAAAGAAGGGCCATTCCACTTCACATAAATTCCGTCAAACGCCCTGGCGTCATCGGGGGTCCCCATAGTCCCCACTGAATCCTTTCTTGAAATTCTTTAACATACAACCTAAAGGGGTTTGCCGGCTTTGCCCCCCACCCATTTCCTCCCAACGTGGACAAGACACACTAGGAGAAAGGGATTTGGCGCGTGGTTAAGATCCACAACACGAAGGGGGACAGACACCACTCTCTCTGTGCCGACCCACGCACCCGGACTCTCAACGGTATGCAATGGGAACTGCGACACCTTGCACCTCCTTTCACACCACATTCACGCCAACAAACTACCTCCCACCTCTTTTCCACCTCCAAAAAGCCTCGCGGTTTCACCCACAACAGTGGGGTACTAAGGCAAGACGTAAGGGGTTGATCAGGCCCCTCTTCTCCCTGAAGTTGCAGGGAGGGCACTCACCAACAGTCGTGGGAGGGTTCTGCTTTCTGCTCCGTCTCGGGTCCCTGGGCTGGGGTGCACCACCGCCAGAGCCGCCGCCTCACTCCGAGTCAATCCTACTGACAAAAGCAAGTAGGGGCGCCCTGGGTCGCGTCGGAAAGAGGCGACGGCCCCGACGCCCTGGCGTACCGCCTAAGTGGGCAAAACACCCCCTCAATATCCCGGGCGAGCCCCAAATTGAAGTAGCTCGCCAAGAATTGAGACCACCAGATTAGAAAGCAAAAATAAAAGTTTATTTTTCTGCCAGGGATCTCAGTGGAATGATTTCCAAAGCCTGAGAGCCCCGATCCCAGGTATTAGCTCTCTTTTTATACCCTCTTGTAAACAGGTTACAGGAAATGATTACATATGACCATATATGAAGTGTTTACAGGTCAGGCAGACCTGGGTTACATCTTTCAAAAATGATGTATTTTGGTACCAAGGGAGTATTTCTCCAACATCAAAACTCCCTAGGTTCCCGGCACTGCTAAGCACATACCTAAGCCTCTTGATAAGATAAAGGGCGCATCTGCTCACCTTATTTTTCTATATTTTTCTACCTTAGCATTAGCTTCTTCAACTTAACCCTTTCACACGTTTGCAGTTTTGACGTTTGTGAATTTGATTATTTGTGAGGTCTGTATATGCCTTCCCCTGATTCTTCTCCTCCCATTCTCTTGCCTTTTGCCCCAGTGTGTGTGCCTTCCTTTTCTGTCCCCAGGTGTCCCCCATCCCATATTTGTGCATTCCATTTTTTCTGCCTAAGTGTAGGACCTTACACTTCTCTTTGTTGAAATTCACTTTGTTAGCTTTGGCCCAGCTCTCCAATCTGTCAAGGTCATTTTGAATTTTGATCCTGTCCTCTGGGGTAGTAGCAACCCCTACCAATTTGGTGTCATCTGCAAATTTGAAATAATATCAGTGATGCTTAAGCTAACTTGTTAGCATTGTGCAGAATGAGAGAGAAGAAAACTGCTCATGAATGTGAAAACCCTATGATGAGATAATCTAAAATGCAGAGATATTATATCAATAAACAAATGGATAGTGACAAAATCTGCTGACGAATAGACCTGTGAAGAAGAGGAATATCTGCCCTTAAATATTTTAATAAAACGTGACAGCAAAGGAAAGGTGTAGAGTGAAAAACAAATGGAAAAAAGTCCCAGATATTGGGACCACAACACCTGTAAGAAGATCATTGATTTTTTTGCCATCTTTTAAAGGTGAAAAGGACATCTTACAGTCAGGCAGTGCAACAATGCACCTGTGAAGACCTGAAACCCAACATTTTTCCCTTTATAAAATCAGCAGAAAAACCAAAGGCATACCTCTAAAATTCTCTAGGCAGTGCTATTGTGAGTTTTATCACTGTCTTGGGCATCTCTCACACCTGAATTGAAACAAGTCATCCAAACTAGCAGCTGGAAGTGACTTCTACATAAATGGCACTATGCAGCCCACAGAAGTCCAAAGAAGGCAATGTTTGTCAGCCTAATTCTGTTGTAGCCTGAATTGTAGTCTGAACTTTAGAGGAGTGATCCAAGGTGCTGAAATCTTTCCCTTAAAGGCAGGAAAGAAAAAGAGAAAGAAGAAAGCGGAAATATGAAAGGGATGGTTGTAAACAAATGGCCTTTGAACACTATGCTGTTGCAGTACTATTAGTCCACTTTCAACTTCCTGTGGAATTCAGGAGGTTATAGTTTACTGAGGCCAAAAAACTCTCTGGTGGAGAATTCTAAATGTGCCTCCCTAAACTGCATACCCCAGAATTCCATAGGTGTTGAAAATGGAATAATAGCACTAAAACAGCAGAGTGTGGAAAGGCCCAAAGGTTCTATATGGAGGCAATAAGATGACTGTGAAGTGAGGAGGGATAGCTGATGGATGTGACATAAGAACGAAGTTCTTCTACAGAGATCTACAAATGCACAGCCAAAGCTTGAAAAATCCGTTGCCCTTCATAATTATATTGGTCACATTTTAACTGATATATATCAGTCCAACAAATCCTTATACTAGAATAGTAGTCCTGCTGTGTGTGTGCCTTTGAATAGCTCATAAGCTTATGGTGATCCCATGAATTTCATAGGGTTTTCTTAGGCAAGAAATACTTAGAGGGGGTTGTCATTCCCTTTCTCTGAAATATAGTCTACAGTACCTGCTATTTACCCATGGTACCCCATCCAAGTATTAAGCAGGCTTACTCTGATCAGTCTGCAAGATCAGATGGCATCTGGTACCTTTAGAGTATTTTAGTGCTGTCAAATTACAAAACTAGCAATAAGTATCATCCAGCCACCATCCAGTTCTCAGATGTATTTGTACAATGAACTTCTGTCAGTGGACTACCCATCAATATCTCATATTTAATAACTATGCCATCTAAAAACAAAATGAACAAAAAATCACATAAGATGTTAGATTACTGGGGGTTTAATCCTTCAAAGGCTTTTCCTACCTAGTTTTTCCTCTTGTAGTTTCTCCTTAGCTTCTTTTTCTTTTCTTTTTCTTTTTTTAAATGAAGCAAGAAAGAATTTGAAAGTACATGACTGATTCAAGGTTACCTTTAGTAACTTTCATGTCACGCAATTAAAGAATGTGAGTTGCTGTAGATGAAACAACAAATCTTCATCAGCGTGGAAAAGGCAGAAGGGGAGTGAGTTGGTTTCTGATTACATATTACATACATGGAAATTGTTATTGATTTATGTACAATATAAACCCACATTACAACCAAAGCCCAGGTCACTGTATGTGTGTTCTTCATAATACAAAGTGACACAGAAAAGAGAAGCTACAATTTAAGCTCGGTTATGGCCCTTTCCTGAAAACCTTGGGTCAGAGTCTTACAGTCTAAAATTTGCCACTGTTAGGGCTAAATGAAGTGTTCCTTCCATTTCTAATCATGATGTACAACACAGTTTGGGCTGGGGCTATTTCCTCTCTGTCAGACTTCCATTCGTAGTTAGATTTGGATGCCATGTGCATGGGCAGATTGATTTCTTGACATTCTGTCACTGCCACTTCTCCCTCTATGACTGCTGATCTGATTAGAAAAAGAAATTTGCCTTGGTGAAAGGCATGTGTTCCATTTCCTGCTTTTGGCTGCAATGAGCTTGGTGGGGTTCCTCCCACACACACACACTAGTGTTCTGTGGAGCTCTGCTTCCCCCACACCCTTGCTGCCTTGCAACAGAGTGGCTGGAGAGAGAAAAAGTGGGGAAGGGAGCTGTGAAAATACAAGCAAGAAGCCCTGAAAAATCAATAGAGGCAGGGATTAATCTTTGTCCTTAATTCTTTGTCTCCTTTTTTCAAAATGATGCAGATTAGATTGGCTTCATTTTAACACTTTCCAGCACCAGAGATGACCAGTCCAGTGTACTTCAGCCTTCCCATGCTGTGATCTTCTTAAGCAATGTAGTAAATAATAAAGAGCTACACTTGTCTTGATCCTGTAACAGTGTATTGTGTATGATGCAATGTTAACTTCCTCAGCTGAACATTTTGCAATGATGAACCAACAACTCTGCATGTGATTGCCACAATCCTGTATGGGAGATATGTATGCATAAGCACCAAAGTTATGGTGCTACACAGTGAATCCTGCTCCAACACCCTCTAATCCCAAATTACTGAGAAGCAACAACAGCAATCAAGGAGGGGTGATCCCCCTAACTCTCAGGAAGCAACTGACTGCTGTTTCTACCCCTTCCTATGAGTGATCCCATGAATTTGACAGGGAGAAACAGGATCCTATCACAATCTTTCCTCACGCCAGAGATCACTCAAATGGGGGGCGGATAGGGACGTCAGACAGCTACTTCCTGATTGACTGGGAAACAGGTCTGTATCAAATGCAGCTGCTGCTTCCTAGTAAGTAGGGACAGGGGACTTTCACAGTCTCTATGTAGGCCCTAGCTTATGGGAGATGTAGAGATTGTGAATATGTTATAGTCATGACTGCCTAACCCTAGGTTGTACATTTATAACTGCCATAGAGGATTCTGGCTGATAGTTATAAAATTTAATTGTATGCATGTTTACTTGGATGTAAGTATAGTTTGCACAATGGCAGTATCGTAGCCAATAAGAAACACAATTACTGCTACTTGGATGTAAGTCCAAATGTATTCAGTTGAGTTTATATTCAAATAACTGTGCATAGGCTTTAAGCCTAAAGTTTGTACATGCTTACCTGAAAGTCTGAACAGCCATGCAAAGTATTGTCAGTGGTGGCTGTGTGGCTTCAGTGTTAGCAAGGTAGTCCATTTGCTCAAGCTTTTAATCTGAACTTTAAAGAACTAATCCAAGGCACTGAATATATTTGGTGGGATAGCCTTTATCACCTTGATAGTTTATTGAAATTCAGACTAAAACTCAGAGTGTGCTCAGTGCCCCATTGGCATAGATGTCATGAGCCACCACTGAGAATTAAGAAATATATAATTCAGACTTTTAATATTATAACATTTAAAATCATCATTCCTTTCCTTATCATTACAATCCTTCCTCTTTCAAGAAATTATTCTCATCTGTAAGACTGACTTACTCAAGGAAACCATACAAATGCTGAGCTGTGATTTTCTGCATAGAAAATAATATTTCTGCATATGCTATTTTCTGTGCAGAAAATTGTGTTTTCTGTGCAAAACAACTACATGTGAATTTTGTGTAGAATAAATCCCAAATTGCAAAGATTCTCTTCAATCCAAGACGATTCTCATCAGGGTTTCTAAATACTTGAAAGATGTGCTTTTCTACTGTTCTTGAATATTTTTGAGTATTCTTTTCATCGCTTGCTGTCAGTAACAATAAGTTTACATCTTAAATCTAAAAGGCAAAATGTATAACATTACATGCACGCTGTCGTAACAAGTTAGTCACTCACATTATACACTTATACATCCTGAAAAGTGCCTTCCTGGTTAACACCATTTAGTCTTACGTGGGCAACTTCAGTGCCTTCAGGCATCAATCCACCTCCACAACTCCTCATGGGCTACATTCAGATCAAGCAGCAATATTACTTCATTACAAGCAGGATATATTTGCTTTGAATGTCATCATGTTCATGTTCATTTCCTGGTTATCTTAATGAGAATTTTCTGGTTTGCTGCAGAATTTCAGTAGAATGGTTTGTCTTAAGGAATCTAAGAGGTACAGAAAGATCTTCATGGGCCACAGATGTCCTGAAGACTGTCAAATATATTCTGTTTCCAGCCTTTTAAGCAGGTGAAAAAAAATGAACTGGTTTTGTGAGGATCCACAGATAGCGAGCCACCACTTATGAGTACTTCTTACACTTACAAAGAAACATACAAGGTATGCATTCTATGGCTTTGTCACACAGCTCTAAACAATATCCCTGTGTTTTAGGTAGTTGCTGTTGTTGTTTTTCTCATTAAACTTCTTTCTCAATACAAATGTATCAAAATAGCTATTTATTTTTTGCCTCAGACAATGTAACACACTAAACCAAAAAATATCTCATGCCATGTTTCTGCAAACCATGAAGAAGCAATGGAGAAGTTATACGTTCTGCTTCTTAACAAGGTGACCTACACTTCATGGAAACGGAAATGTTTTCCAGCATAAGGGGAGTGGGACAAAATGTGGGGTCAGGAAATACTTCATTTTACAATAAGCTGTGTTTTGCTTTGTTTTATTTTTGTTTGATTTTATTTTCATTCCACCTTGTATTTTCTGGCTTTGGGAATTTGGGTGGCAGACACTTCATTCTTCACACATGAACACATCTCTGGATATGGGGAATTTTTATAGTCCACATTACATTGAAATTCTCACTGGAGCAAGAAAATACTTCACAGCATAAACAATGGACATGTTTTTATAGTGCATATTCTTTTTTAATAAAATATAAACCTCACACTATGGTTTCTGTAGTGAGCTCAACCTCTGTCATCAGGCAAATGGTTTTTAGAGTTCTTGATAACATCTTGGCCAAACTCTGCAGTGCTGTGAAAAAGTTAACTTGTATTGATGACCTCGTTGGATACTTTTTGCATTAGCTTTGTTGTTGAGGCTGGGAAAATATACGAAGATTGAGAACCAATTGGTTGACTGAAATTGAATTTTTTTCTGTTGCCAACCTATTTGTACAGTTCTAATAGCTTCAAGAGTAATGAGTAATGCATGCACCCTTGGATTTTCTTTTGTTTGCTTTTGTACTATATAACCTTTGGGAGTCCCCTGTTCATTGGCTTTGCCCAGAAGAGCGCACCTCAGCTCAAGGGCTGCCCATATGTCCAGTAATAGGGTGTGATTTGACTATCATCCAAGGTATCAGCCTGGCTCAAAATATGTTTGGAGGCCCAGTTCTACCATTGATCATGACAGGCTGCTAAACCCTATCTGCTAAAGTGATAAAAAAAAACCTTCTCCGCTACATCATCTACCATCAATAAAGCTTATACTATGGCACTAAAATGTAGTAGTGACTGGCACCAAAAGAACCTTTGGAGAGGCCTGGAACTATACATAGTTCTAACATTAGAGACTTTCCATCAGTGGGAGCTTTCAGAGCAGGACCTTTGTGGGATGTTCAAAATGCATGTTAGAGAATGTCTGGATGGTGGCATTCTTTCAAAAATCTACATTTTTTTCAAATTACTTCCCCTCATTTGCTGATGGTACTACTTAAGAAAACCATGTAAGGACACCTGAAAAGAGTTAAGGAAAAGTCTCCTCAGCATCTTAGATGTCTGAAACAGAGTACAAGGAATACTTTAAGATATGTATTCTCATACAAGCACATAATCTGTTAAAAGAACTTTATTTAATGCTGTTTGTAATAAACCAATTAATTTTAAAAAGTTCTGTTTTACATATTTGCACTAATATGATGGTGGTGGTGGTGATAATGATGATGATAATTTGAGATAAATTTAAATCCACAGCACCACCACTATTACTTATGCCATTGCCTAAACCTAGTTATATGAAGAAAATGAGAAGGTGATAGTTCAAGGCTCCATCAAAAAAGAAATAAAAAAAAATCCAAAGGCAACTAGGCATCCTCAAACTGGTAGTTTAATTAGTATATCAAAAGCTCTGTAAAAATGTACATTCTCTGCTGCAAATGAGGTTGTGCCTAAAGGTAACATCTGTACTTAACTTGGTTGTAGTTCTTTATAACCATTTCCCATCAAAGACCAATTTCAGCAGGTTTCTGACAAATTGAAGCCTGGTCTACCCCACACTTTGAGAAAACAGTATGGATCTGATGAAGGGCTGGGAATGGAATGGTGATACTTAGAGATAAGAGCAAACAGAGTAAGGATGAAAAGTAGAAGTGGATAAGAATTAAACTGAAACTTCTTAAAAGCAACATTTAAACACTGCATTAACAATGCAGTGTGCCTAATTATCTGGTTAGTCTTAGAGATGATAATAGTTCAAAGATCCATATTCCCAAGGAGAGCACACAAGTGTAGTTTGTCAGTTCTATCTAAAATGTACAAAGGAGTATCTGCATCTGTAAAGTGCACACATGAGGTATGTGCTACCACATCAGTATCAGAGCTGATTGAAAATGGAGGAAACACACCTCTACCAACTTTATTCAGCAAAGTCAAGTGCTTTCCATTAATGTTATAGCAGACTTTGGAAAGTCACTTTTTAGAAGAATGGCACATAAAAATCATCTGTAACTGAGAAACGGGAAAATGATGATTTGGTACCCAAAGCCTTATCTTACCACTGCTTGTTTATGGATGGTTTCAGCATGGGATTATATCCATTCTTCATAAAAGTGGCATTCCATACTTCCCAACTGTCCCAATTTGGTAAGAACAGTCTCCATTAATTCTCTGTCATCTCACTTTTTCTGCTCCCCTTAAAATGTCCTAGCTTTTGTCTTCTCCTCCCACTTTTCCCTTTGTCCTCAACATTCTTCAGTTGCTGCAAACTGAATTTTAAGAGCAAAAGTAATTAACTCAGAAGGAGTGAAAGGAGAGGAAGTAAAATCTTGTCCTCAGGCAAAGGCAAATTGCTGCAGCCTCTCTTAGTATGCATGCACTTTCTCACTAATAACTTAGGTCATCTTGATCACTCTGTGATCTTGTTTGGCTACATATGTTCTAGTTTTAATCCATTAAATGTTGGAGGGTATTTATTCCAATCTCTTCATTAGGCATGGATATTTATTTATTTATCACATGTATATCCCATCTGTCCTCCAAAGAGGCAGTCTCCCTTTATCCATACAATAGCCCTGTGAAGTAGGTTAGGTTGAAAGAATTGTGCAACTCCCTGCCATGAAGGGATACATGACCATGTATATGACCTCAGCTGGCCTTGGTGACTATGGTACTCCTGAAAGACACCTGTCCAACCTGTCTGTTTAACTGAAGTACACATTAGAGAAAGTGTTGATGGCAATTCCTTTGGCTACACTGATTGCTTATGATACAACCCAAAGTCAGCTAATAGATCTACATTTACCATTAAGAACATCAGCAAGATTACAGGCCTCTGCAGTTGCTGAACGCAGAGCAGTGAATAAACAATGACTAAATTGGTTACTGATGCTGGAAAATATACAGATGACCTTCCACCATGAAGATGATTCAGGAACTACAAAGGATCCACCTGATTTTGAAACTAAAGCAAAGAAGGCCTTTTTGCTCTAGAAATATCCTACTGAGGTGATGTGCTGCCACCTTCTATACAAATGGCTCCTGAGTCAAATCTAAGATAGCAGGCAGAAGCAAGTCTGTAGCAGCAGCAGGTATTAAAACTCGATGAATCAATAGACACATGGAAATCCTGAAGGAGTGGAAACTTCTTATTGGTAGTAATTCATCCCAATACACCAAGCTCACTGCCTTGGAAACAGCACTTAACAAAGCCCACTAAAGAGAAGCAACCTACCTTAATTGTAACTGGCTTATATATTTAGCCCAGACCTACATAGCCAAGACCGCAAATGGATCATATGGGTTCTTGACTAAATGATGTATGCGAGTAAGTGTTTATCTGTTGCTAAAATTAAGCAGATCAATCTATTTAATAGAAGTTGTGTATGAACCAGGGCATCAAGATGTAAAATCTACATCCCTGCATAGGAAGGGCAACGTTCGTGTAGATACATTAGAACAGGTAATCTCAATAGCAACAGCAATATAGATGTTGTCTAAAACTAGGCAGCAGCATCTTACAGTTGCAAGGGATTCAATACTAGAACTTAATAATTAGCTAAAGCAAGAAAAAATCTCTCTGAGTATTCATCAAGAAATGAGTGTTGGCTTGAAAATAATATATGTATGGTCAAGAGCGCTTATGAGTCCTCCTACCTGTAATGTAAAGGTTACATTGGTTTAAGATGCTCATGAATCTTTGGGATGTGCATCCCAGAGATGCTACATTGATACAAAGTAAATAGTCTTGGCCAAATGTGAAAAAGGACGTGGCTAAATGTATTTCACAGTGTATGCTGTGCTTGCAAATTAATCCTGCAAATACATAGAAATACATAGAAATGCTCACCATTGAAAATCACCATAGGAAAGACTATTTCGAGATCACATAGACCTTTTGCCACCTCTACATGGCTACAAATGTCCTAGTGGTGGCAGATGATTACCAGATTATACATAGCTGTTTCCTGCTAGAAACCAAATGGCTGGAACCATGTTAAGAGCTTTGTATTCACTTATTAGCACTTACTTTCCCAAACCTTGTGTTCTGATCAAGGAGCCACTTTCACTACAACTGTTGTGCAACAGTGGAAAAAACACAAAGGCATCAAATGGGGATTCAATGTGGTATATCAACTCCATAGGTTAGAAAAACTATATATGTATATGTGTGTGTGTGTGTGTACATATATATATAAGATCTTACTAAGCTGTTAGTCAGTAGGTCCCCAAACTGGTGCACTATTATTTCTGAAATTCAATTGGCACTAAATAGCATGCCTAGAACTAGTGACTGGAAAACTCCATATTATTTAATGTCTGGGATGCATGTGTTCACTCTCTTTCCACAAGCCTCACCCGTCTCAGCCAATGAGGCTAAAAAATTAGTCCCGCTCGTAGAACTGAGAACTAGATTCTGGGGGTAAGACAGGTTGTGGAAGAAATAATCATGCAGAAACATTCTACACTGAGACCAAAATGCCTTCCTCAACCAATTATAAGAGAGATCAATATGAGCACTATTGATGTTATGGGTCTGGAGAAGCAAAAACAGATTGTTTCAATGGACAATTGAAAGCAAGCACCACTGCTACACCAGCTGGAAAATGAAGCAATCCAACTGGCATCCGGTGTGCCAAGGGAAGATATTGAGGATGCACAGATATAATTGCATGACATATGATACTCTGTGGCAATGGTGTCAATAAGACTGTTGGTGATTAAACTGGCATTGTCTGCAGCCTCAGACACTTAATTTTTGGCAAATCCTGGGGGTATTTTTGTGCTGATTTTTGCTGTTATGTCTGCCTAATTTAAATTCCTGAAGCTGGAACACTTACATTAGATAGCAGTATATTTATAGTATAGTAGTTTGTGCTATAATAGTAAAATAGGTGAAAGTCTTGTTATAAAAATGTGCCTAGACTAATTACAGGTCTATGTAAACTGTGCCACTGAGGACAGTGTGTTTATCCATGTTATGAGAATAAATATTAGTATAGGGCTGAAAGTTGTTTTCCTGTTAAATTCCTGGTAGATCAACATTTAAGAACACTTAAGGGGAATACAGATGTTGACCTGACTATTGGATAGGTCTGGATTTTGCAAGCTTGGAAGCCTTGGTGACATATATAGCAAATTCCAGAAAATTCAAACAGATTCAGACTGACAGGTGTAGGACAAAGAATATTTAATCTTCTGTGCCAGTGGTGAGGGTAAAACACAGTGACCTCACCTCACTGTGAGTTCTTTGGTGGACAGGTATGATTAAAAATGTAACAATATGATAAAATGTAGCAATAAATAAATAAAATGCATTCATTGACTCTATAGACCAAGTCTGTGTAAATTAGTGACTGAATTCAGTGATTCCCCGTTAGAGAAAGATGAGGCAGTGACTACATGTTTGAGAGAAATCACATCAATGTGTGAATTACACCAGTATCCTAAGTTAGTATTTCACCATAGAATTTTATTCCACAGTGGCCTCAGACACCATCTTAGCCAACAACAGCAAGAAAGTATAGTTGCAAAAATAATTCTTCCTTACCACCCGTTCCAAGTAGGTGTTTAACACAAAGAGCTACTGCTGACAGATATGGTATAGGGTAAGCACTGATTAACTGCTATAGTTGTTATTTTAAATTCAGAAATCCCAGCAGTTAAGGGGCTGGATTTTTTTAAGCGGTAGTCACTTTGCTCACAGTGGTTGAATGTAGTTTGTGGCAGCTGAGCCAGTTATTGGACATGGCTGTTATTGTTCAGAACATCTCAGTTTGTTATACCAAAAGGCCAGATCAACAATACTTTCATTTTTTTTCTATTATATATCCTATTTTATGCAGTCCATCAAAAAAAATGTTATAAAGGTATTTTGTGGTCAATGAGAAGAAGCTCAGATAGAAATATTTTTTAAAAAAATCCATTACCTGTTCTTTATAATCTTTCTCTTCCTTTAAGAGTAGCAACAATAATTAAGACAAGGGAAAATAGAAGAAGCAAGATATGGTTTTTTGGATCAATTTTTATGTGCCTAAAATTATACAAGTATTCTCAAGTAGGCCAGTCCAGAAAGACAGCAGATCTCAATATACAGAAGCAAGGTTAGGTAGACTGGATAATATTCTTCATAACTATAGAGAAAGAACCACTTTTTCCCATTAATGTAATGATGTTGTAATCCTATAGACATTTATGTGAGATTAATTCCCATTGAGCTCAAAAGAATCAACTTCTGAACAGCCACATAAAGGTTTGCACTATAAGCAATGATTTGCAGCATGATTTATGTATTTACGTTACCATTTTAAAAAGGATTTTTGCTTTAAACATTGCAAAGTGCCTTTATTGAAGATTATTGGTTTCCATAGCAATAAAACATGAAATAGCCATTGCTAATAAAGGGGGGAAAAAACAGAAGTATGGAACAAAAGATTGTTGATACATGATACGGTGGCAAAAATTACTGTATATTGAATTACGATGAAATGTCAACATCAGTTCAGCCTTCCTACAATAAATTACATAGGAGGAAAATCGTCCAAATGAAAAGTTAGTTGGACATACAGAGGCAATCTGTTCATTGAGAAAGTGGACCCTCCACTTCCTAAGCACCATTACTGGGTGGTGTAATCATCTATGTTCAACGTAATCCTCGTTGTTGATAGCATTCAGTGAACAAGAAGAAATAATTACCTTTTATACATACATCTCCTACTCCACCCTCAGGAACTGCCATCCCACTTTGGACAAGAATTTGTTTCCATTTAAGTATACTATTGATTTTGAATGTTATATAATGGGGGAAGTCAGTGTGAAACAGAATTTCTTGAACCCATTGAACCACTGCAGTGGTTCAAGAAGTTAAAGCATGACGGTGATTTTAAGAGTGAAAAAAAAAACGACTGCATTCAGTTCTCATCTATGGAGTTCCAACCTGCAACATCTGGAACTGTTCATATATTGAATGCATTGAATTCAAGTACTTCTTCTGGACAATTTATTAGCACTCCTGGCAGACCTCCTAACTTTGTGTAACAGATCTACTGGCGAGCACTGGCCAGCCATCAGCATGTTTTCTTCCCTTCCCCCAGTAGAACATCTCTTACCTTGACCTTTGTTCAGTTTTCTGAAATCAGGTCTGAAAGAAATTATACTTGCCTTTGGTTCTGACAACAGGCTCCAAGGACTGGTTATGCAATTTTCTGCTAATATTGCTGGGCATCTCATAACTTTAACAGCTATTTCTTACATTAGTAACCAAAGAAAAATAAACTCTCTATTGAGACTCTTAGCCTCAATTTTTTTTTAAAAAAAGCACTTTTTGGGAACAATTTTCCACTTTAAATAACATTTTAAATTAGCTCTACAGCAGGTGCAGATTAAGGCCTCCATCACTTTAGAGACACAGTTATCTAGGAACAGATCTTGAAAAGCTTGCAATGCACTTACAGCATTTGAATTACCCATCTACATACTGTGAGCATAATGCAATTTCACAATTTGCAAAAAGACATCTGTGAATTTCAAAAAGCATATGAAAAGTTCATCAATGGCAGTTGATGCTTACGGACCTGATTCAATTGTTGTAGACCTTCAAAACAGATCAGAATCATAGGATGTTTGGTGCTTGTAATGTCACCAAAAACAGGCTATTGATAGATATCTGGTACGTGTAGGGTAGTACTATACTTTTAAGTATCATATATTAGGCCCAAATGAGAAAAGAGATCAGAAGGTCATTATATCTCCAATCTTATCTCTTCTTTGAATTAAAAGTAGATGCTGAGGTGCCCCCAAATGGAAGAGGACCAGTTTAACTTTTGTTCCCCATGCTATTTTTCCCAATCTATATGCTTATAGGAAGCTACTACTCATTTCACTGTAGGAAACACAAAGGTGTTCATGCAGTTGATAATCACATTGATGTGCATTCAGACAACATTCCTTAGATGTTAGTCCTGCTGATATCTATAGGACAACTTATCTATGCCAAAATATTTTTTTTTCTTCCCATAGCTATAGTTATTTTACTATACAAATTTGTTTTAGCTACATAGAAGTAATTGACTAAGTATAATAAATTACCTCTGTTCACAAGTGGATGATTATAAACCTGTTTTAATCTGAGCATGAAGAGCAAATAGGAAGCCAGAGAGTGAGTAAACCTTATGGTAAACAGATATGAGTTACAAGTCATCAGAATTTCCACTGGTTACAATTCATAGAATGTGGCATGAGATAGAAAAGGATCCATTTACCAGGGTCTGGTTGCTCCCACTGTACTGATATGACATGCTGGATGGTTAGTTTGAAAGAGACAGTCATTCAACATTTTAATAGATTCACATTTTGAATTTTCAGACAATTTCTGACCCATGTTTTATGGAAGCTGGCACATTTGTGTCACAGCTGGCCAAGTAACAGGAACTTTCTTGTTGTTGTTAACTGCCATCAAGTCAACTTTAACTTATGGTGTCACTATGAATGAGAGATCTCCATGTCACCTTATCATCAACAGCCCTGCTCGAGCCTTAGAGGCTCAGGGATGTGGCTTCCTTGATTGAGCCTATCTATCTGTAATGTAGTCTTTCTTTTTTAACTACTGCCTTCTACTAGATCAAGAATTTATTGTCTACTCAAGCGAGTCATGCCTTCTCATGATATCTCCAAAGTACAACAGTCAAGGTTTGGTCACCTTTGCTTCAAGTGAGAGTTCAGGCTTGATTTTGCTTTAGGACCTATTCGTTTGTCTTTTAAGCAGTTCATGTTATCCACAGAACTCTCCTCTAGAACCACATTTCAAATGAGCTGATTTTCTTCCTATCAGCTTTCTTCATGATTCAGCTTTCACAACCATATATCATAACTGAAAATCAAAGACATGGTCAGTTTTCAATGCTATATCTCTATGCTTCAGGATCTTATCTAGTTGCTTTATAACCACCCTTACAAGTTCTAGTTTCTTTCAGTTTCTTCACTGCCATCCCTATTATGATAAATGACTGAGCCAAGGTAGGGAGAATGTTAAACTATTTCAATGCTTTCATTGTCTACTTTAAGGTTATGTGAGTGATCTGTGGTCATGATATTTGTTTTCTTAATATTCAACTGTACACCTGCCTTTCCTACTTTCTTCCTTGACTTTCTTCAATAGTTGTTCCAAGTCTTTGTTATTTTCTGCTAGCAACATAGTGTCATCAGTGTATCTTTTAACTGTTGATGTTCCTTCCCCCAATATCCATGCCTCTTTTCCCGGAGTCTAATTGTACTTCTTGATCCTAGGCCAGTGATTCTGATTCCAGCATAGAATCTTTCAATTAATTCTTCCTCTTCCTCTGTAGTCGAAGCATAAACTTGGATTATGGTTATGTTGACAGGTTTTCCATGAAGTCTTATTAATATTATTTCATCCTCAGAAAATGTCTGTATGACATAGGAGACCCTACTAGCAGCATTGCTACTATCAGCACAGCCTCTTACTTCACAAGAATAGGCAATCCCACCACAGCAGAAAGGTGGTGGAAACATGAAATTTGCTGAGGAAAATGTACTGAAATAAGATATAAGCTGGAAGTTAATGATTGTTATTTTACTGCCTTTTGACCCATTAATTCCTATCTATGTTTTTCAGACATTGGTGCTTACAATTCATTTGGTTCAGCTATTCCACACAATGTTTCTATAGTACTTTGATTACTCTTTACATTATTTGTGTCTAATTTGAGGTTCATGTCTTTTTCTACCATGTTTTATACACATTTAGATGTATAGTAGCCTTGTTATTTAGCTCAGAAATTTTCTATAATTATGTTTTTTAAAAATTCTATAGATTCTTGCTATATATTTTGCAGTCATGTGTTTATCAATTATTTTGGTTTGGTTTGGTTTGGTTTGGTTTGGTTATAAATGCTACCTTTTTAGGAGAGTCAGACCCACCACCTACTAGATTATTCATCTTAAAATTAAAACAAGCAGACACAAGATAATCTACCTAGAAAACTGAATTCCAGTTTTAGTTTACTATGGGACGCAGCTTTGACAAAGGCAGAGATCTGTTCAATGCCAGTGAAGTCTAATATTCTAGTGATGTACTTGCCTGAACTGATGAAGGCAGTCGTAACATACCAGAGGCCATTCTAAGCCATTCCAGTTCACATTTCAGGGGCCCTTCCACACTTCAATTATAGCACTATAATTTCCACTTTAACTGGTGTATTGCCACAGTATGATTCTGATTTAAGATTCTTTACCACGTTTCGGAATACCATGTACTTGTCTAACAACCAGTTAAGAGGTTTTGTTTTGTTTTGTTTTTTGGGGAGAGGGCTATTGTTTCTCAACTACATAGGCATTTAACATCTTCAATTGCCTTTTTTTTTTCCCCTCCTTAAAAGACACTAAAATACATCGTCTCTCAACAGCAGGTGAATGCTGCAGGCATCTTTAAAAGGGTAGCCCCATGTGCTCAAGATGCTTAATAATTTTTAGAAGTACTCACAATATCACTTCCTCTGTGTTACAAGGATGTTATAAAATGCTCTAATTACTCTTTATAATAATGCTGGCACCTCTGCACCACATAAAAGAGGACATTTAATTTGTAAAAGACAGCTCTGGCAGTCTTGATTTTTACCTTTAATTAGATCTTAACAGCCTCTTTTCTGAGACTGCTGAGTAGCCGGCCATTAATTTGGCAGTAAACCCACATATGTAGCCTTACTAGCAGGTACAAGTTACACTGGCAAGCTTTTTTTAAAAACAACATTCTAATTTTGAGAATGGGTTTTTAATATATGCTGTTTCATGGATAATTTCACCTTCTAATGAGGTAGAAAGAAATATTAAATCTAATATTTTAAATGACAGACAAATGAATAAGTAAAGAGACAAAGGAAGGACTTTTCTGTTTGTTTTCCTTGAAATGATACCAAGAAATGCATAGGTTCTGGACGTGATTCTATGATCTTTGGATATTATATTAGTGTAATAAGCATGCACAGCAGGAAGTGGTACCTATCTATGAAATTAACTTTTGAAATAAATTGAAGGGCACAATGAAAAAACACTGAGTTAGAATCCCCAAAGGAAAAATAAATAACCTTGAATGTGAAAATCTTCTTTGTCATAAGAGTGGCTTTCATAATTCAGGACTGAAAGGCTAGTATACTATACACCAGGGATGCTGTAAAAACTCACAAGTTTAACTCTGTTTCCAGTGTCACCCACCATATTGTTTAGTATTCATTTATTTGTGATATTTGTGTATTGCCCTCCAGTCCAAAAGGGTCCCTAGATTATGGACAAAGAGAAGTATAGCAAACAAAGAAACAATCAGTGCCTTGTGTAGCAGGGAATTAATATATTTGCAAAGATTATAGATTTCAGAATTAATGCTACAGTGCATCAGCTATGTTTTATTTATTTATTCCCAGGATGAAGTAAGAGTTGGAGTCCTGGACCAAGTTCAAATTCCCACTCAGCCATGAAGCTCATGGTGTAAGCCAGTTACCTCTCCTAAGTTAACCCAACTAAAAGGTCTGCTGGGAATAAAAATGGAAAGGAGAGCCACGGACTTTGAAATCCTAGAAATGAAGTTAACCTCCAAAGAGTAGAAGTAGGATAGAATTGAAATAAACAAACATCCCACCTTTACTCCAAGAATATCATGAGGTATATGAGTCTCCGTATATCTTTGTTTTATCACATGATAAGCTAGAGTGTGAGACTGTGACTATCCCAAGATCACCCAGTGTGTTTCATGACTGAATAAGCATTTGACTAGAATCTACCCAGTCCTGAACAAATACCCTTTACTGCATCATATGGTCTGTACAGGTTAAATGATACCCTTCAAAGCTTTTTTGGTGGTGGTATTGCATGGGGAAGTCAGCAATTGCATCCACTGGTACATCAGGAGTGTGAATGGTCGAGAATCATTCCAAGTTGTTTCCCCCCTTCTTGCTTTTAGAACAGTGATACTCACATTTCTCATCAAGTAGCCTTAATCTAGTATGAGATAACAGCATACAATAATGGTTGACAATGATTTTTTTTTTTAAGATATGATTTCTGCTAAGGAGTCATATTTTTTCTGATTATTTGGAAAATCTGCATCCACTGGGCTGTGAATATAGACCATGAATATTTATCTTACTGCACAGATATATATGGTATATTAATAAATTTTGAAATGTGGGCATTCGTCACAATAGTCCCCATAGCCACAGCATAAGAGAAAGTTTGATAATTAGGCCAGCTGTGTAGGTCCATATCAACAAACCAATTCTAACAGGGTTTTTTTTTTTTTTTTTCCCTGGAGACTTCTTCCATTTATGTGACTTTTGTAAAGCTAACTGGCATTAATATCCCATTGAACACTAAACCACTCCATTGGGATATCTCACATGATAAAATATCTGCTCGCCCTGATACTTATTTGTACCAAGTGACATTTTCAGAAAGTTCACTCTGATTTTCTATTGTATTGTGATGCCATTCCATTCACCATTTGATTTCCTGTCCATTAACAGCATAAGAAGTTGCCCATTGAGCACAACAAAGCAGACATTGCATAAACTGTTCTTACTGTAAATTTCTTCTTTAGTGTGGCCTGCCCTCCCACCCCCCCCAAAAAATCTAGAGTTCATTAAGTTGCTATCATGCTCATTCTTATTCCAATTCCTGTCACATATGCACCGCACACATACTTAAATACTCATGCAACATCTTTTTTTTTAAGTATTAATTTCTTCCACTCTTTCAGTGCTAAAAATCAAGAGAGGAGAGAGAAAGAAAAGAGATTTATAAAAAAAATTGAAAAAAAGAACACCCAATACATCTAATCTATCAAACTAAATTAAAAATGTAGAAACTTTGTAATAATATCCAATTTGCTTGAAGTGAGAAGAATGAGGGAAAAGAGATTATATTTGAGCCAAAATACAACTAGGCCAAAGTGTGAGCTGGAAAACCAATAGTCAGTTATCATCATAATCAAAATAAAGAAGAAAATGGATTTTAAGTCTAGGAGCTCAACAGCACCTTGTGTAGGAGGGAAGTAGTCAGTTTGAAAGAAGGCCCTAATTCTCGTAAAGAGAGATAGAAAGATAACCACAAGAGACTTTTCAGCCATAAAAATGCAACATAGTTCATAAGCAATGGTAGCTGCTGACTTTCATTTTAGTGGTGTGGAGAATCCACATGGAATTTTAGTCTGAACTTTAAAGATGCTCTCCAAGGTGCTCAAGACTATCTTCACAATGTGTCTAGCACCTTGGATAGTTCCTTTTAGAATTTAGACTAACCCAGAGTAGAGTCACTGTTCCACTTTCATGGAAGCCACCATTTTCTACTGTTTGTAAGTCAGTTCTTTCCTCATATTGTGCATAAAAATGCCAATATAATATTAAGAAAAGCCCAGTCTATATACAAAAGTTTGATTCCAGGCAGCAGACTTTGAACACACGACATATGTTAACTGCATATCTAGTGCCAGGATGTTTATGTCATGATCAAATGTTTTGTGAATGTGTATGTCAATAATTTTTACTTTTTGAAAACTAACCTCTGACTTCATGGCTTACAAGCCAGCTGTGGGTACTTTGTGTGAGCATGCATGGGTGTGTACACATATGTGTACGTGCATGCACAAGTGCATGTAATCCATCCACTACTTAAGAAAGTTACTAATGGAGTGTTCCAAACTGCCCCCTTGCTTACAAGCCCACTCTTATTTTAAAAGAGAGAAAGATGTCAACATTTTTTGCATATTAATTAAACTATGAAGTTCTGTTTGTTACTCACTCCAATCAAAAGAAAGAGAGTGAGAGAAACAGACAGACACAGAGAGAGATTACTTGCATCTACCAGGACCCAGCACAGACTTTCAAGAAGTGCTATTTGTTTGCTTTTAAATCATCCATATAGGTGATTCTAGATCATACTTCATGCATACAATGAAATGATCCAGAGTTGACAAAAGCTCATTCTATAATCTATGGGGCAGGGGGAGCTAAACAAATACAGCACTTTGTTTGTCTATGACACACAAACTGACATGTTCTATCATGTTATATGTGTTTGATGTGTGTTTTATCATGCCACGTGTGTCATGTTTTATTCATTTAAATAAAATTCAGAGGTTAAATATGTCTGAAATCTGGTTAAGGGAAAGAATCAAGTATTCATCTAAGTCTTCTGTTTGCCAAAGTATGCCACAGATCTTGCTAAGCTATCCTGCATTTAGAGTACTTTATTCTGTGATTCTGTTGTAAAAAGGAAGATGGCTTAATCCTTGGGAATATGCATTCTCCTGAGTATCATCTGAGATCCTGAGTCTACTCAGTCTCTCTTTAACCTCAAGACCACCAATTTGGCTTGGGCTCAGATAGTGAATGTTATGTTCTTCCCCTGAGCCTACATACTCTCTTCTCAAAATAACATTAATTCCCACAAGAAATTCAGGTCTGAAAACACAAATAGAAGTACTCACTCTCCTCTAGGAATCTTAAGCAACCATATGGCTTGTGAGTTTCCTCTCTGCTGACAGAAATCAAGCAGAATGCTGCTTGCTTCTTTCCCCACACATCATACTCATTCTACAACTCATTATTAGTCAACAATATTAGGAGATCTCTACTGTTGGTAAAAACTATCCTACATCGCATTTACAAACTTGTCTGGTGGGGTAGGTCTTCCACAGAGACTTGAGTCTATATTTAAATGAAAGAGTACACTGTGTATAAGTGTGGGGGGAAAAAGCATTGGGTCAAAACTTACCAAAGGACAAAATTTTCCTTTTAAGGGTGAATGATTGCCAAAACTCTGGTTTCAGTTTATTGAAATGAGTATGTGTGGGTTTTGAGCTTGCCCACTTGAGGATTAGGGAGGGAGTGAAAATGATTATATCTAAACAATCCTGCTCAATATATATTTCCAAATTCTTTATGGCACCTGATATTACTTAAAACTGAAAGAGAGTCATCTGTACTGCAGAAATTGGGTTCCAGTAGTGTATAAACAGAACACGAAGAGAAGTGATCATGTTAGCAGATGGATCATTTAATTCTCCTTATTTAACAACTCCAGCAAAGAAAGGGCTATATGAATATGTTGGGACATTTTAATTAAAAGCAGAAAAAGAGAGTAGATTCTAGGCGTATTTAAAGATCAAGTAGCCTACTAACAAGAAGGAAATTCCTGTGTGGCTAAAATGTTTACAAAATGAAATAAGAAAAAAAAGTTCAAATAACAAATTTGATCCATTAGAACTATAAAGAGAGGAACTTCGAAAACTGTGTTTACAGAGACATCTGATGCTTTATTTATAAAACACAAATGCTTTTTTGGATGTCTTGCACATTTCCTACATTTGAGCTATGGTGGTACCTCAGTCTTCTTGGCTGTTTCCCATTTCTGAAATTATTATGTTGTCTAAACTGAAAAGCCATTTTCTAGGCTTCTATAACTGACCCACTGGGTGAAGGAATGGGGCTTCAAGTTGTTGAATATCAAGATATATTAAGCAATCCTATCATAAAATATAATGCTCACTGGGTGGCATTTCATTTACTGAAAATCCTAGACATTATATAGTAAATAATACACTACATAAAATGTTTTTACACTTAATGGAATGAAACTTTTCAGCCATTTTGTATTTTGTCCTTACTTGTGAAATGGTTGGAATGAGTGTAAGTGGGATGCACACAAGTGTTCCACACGTACTGCTGATAAGCAGTCCATAGCATGATTGGCCAGACCTTGACCCTTTTCACGATACATGGCTATAATGCTATGATTCTGTAAAGTCCCATGGCTACATCCCATGGAATCTTTGGTGTGTAGTTGGGTGAGGCTGTAGAGCTCTCTGGCTGAGAAATCTGGGTTTCTCTCCCTAATCTGTGAATCTCAAGGCTCCATAAGATGAAACATGGGAGTTAGAGGAATCACAGCACTATAATTTTGTAGTGTGAAAGAGCCCCTGGTCATTCATACATTTACCCATGCTTTCATACATATATAACCTATATACCAGTGGTTCTCAACCTGTGGGTTCCCAGATGTTTTTGGACTTCAGCTCCCAGAAGCCCTGAGCATTGACCATAGTGGCTGAGGCTTCTGGGAGCTGAAGTCTACAAACATCTGGGGACCCACAGGTTGAGAATCACTGCTATACACAGACACTGCACTGCAATTAGGCTTCCCGAAACCTTTTATTGGTTTGACTTTTTTCCCCAAAAATCTTATTGCAATAAGGTAAGGGTGATTTATTTTCCAAGTGTCACAATATTACGGAAGAAAAGCTGGCCGTTCTCTCCCTAGGAGCAAGCTCCATCTACATTGCAATGAAGTTTTCTTGAAAGAAAGAAAGAAAGAAAGAAAGAAAGAAAGAAAGAAAGAAAGAAAGAAAGAAAGAAAGAAAGAGAAATTCCACTGATCTAAATGGGAGAATTAAAAACCCTTCCTGCACTGCAGAGGGGAAATTTTTAGGAGGGTGAGAAGAGGTCTTTCCTTCTCTAGAGTGTCTCTCCCATAAATATGTTCCCTTGTGCTGTAGTTAAGCTACAAATAGTATTTATGAAAGTGTCAATTAAAGCTTTTTAAAGCCCCCACTAGAGTACACACTGGCCCAAGAGAGGAAAATCCAGACCGCTTGACAGCCTGCTATGAACAACTTGCCTGGCACATTGCAGATAAAATTGCTTGAATCCATTCTGACTTGGATCCTCTAATTGATACAGATCCAGAAAATATAACTTTGGCCTCTTTTAATCCAGTGACTTTTCAATCTGTGCAACCTGAGGATGTGAACAGGATTCCTGTTAAGATGTATATCTACTGCATGGGTGCTAATAAGCCCTTCCTGGATTATTAAAAAAACTAGAGAGGTCTGGCTGAGTGGGCAAAGAAAGTGGTTTACACATCACTATAACAAGGCCAAGATCCAACTATCCTGAAAGATGCTGTTGTAAAAATATTACTAAAAATACCCTCTTTGGATCCCACCATACTGGATAAATATCAGTCAGTCTTTAAGATTCTGTTTTAAGACAAGATTCTGGTGTTACTCCAAAAGATAGGTAACTCAGAAATCAATCTGCTAGACCAATGCCTCCTTGAAACACTGGGAAATATTAGCTCAAAGAGGGCGGGGGCTGCACAAGGCAGATTAACCTATGTTACCCTGTTTACTGGGGGTCCCATCAGGGACACCTAAATGTACTCAACTATAGGTGGGGAAAATTAGCTCAGAGCCCTGCTTTAGCGTTATGAGAGGCAGGGTAACTTAGCAGGATCTTTAACTCAATATCTACAGGGTCAGGCCAGTCAAGAAGCAAACCGTTTTAAAAGAATAAATGAGATCTTTATTAAAATACAGCCAAACAGTGTATGCAACTCACTCACTCAGATAACTATAGAAAATAAAGGTGGAAGTGGGACAGAGGGATTTTTCAGAGGGATAGTTGATTTGGGTGATACGAAACCTGTCCTGAAGTCCGGAAGAATAGAGAGTGATGCTGGGGTTCGATGTGGCTCAGCACGTGGAGCTGAAGGGAGGCTCGCCAAGCAAAGCAGCAGGAAGGCGGTTAGGAACTCGGGAGTGATCCAAGGAGGGTCTTGGAATCAGGGGTTTATACAGGGAGAAGTATGACTGCAGGCTATGCTTTACTTGGTGAGAACAATGGATTTTGGACGTGAACCAAAGCTTCAGAAAGGTCAAAATTTAACATGATTGAGTTAGGTCCGAATCGACAAAGGAGTAGCCAGTATGCAAATGCGTGATGCTGGACAGTTGATAGTTCAGCTTAGTCAAGTTACCTGCTTGGGGCAGGGAGTCCTTTGTAGGTGGCGTGCGTACATAATAGGGTGTTTGCCAAGAGGTCTCCTGAAGTGGCGATCTGGCTATTTCTGGTTTGCCTGTATTGTTTAGGAATATTGCAGCAATCAGTCGCCGAGCCTAGTTTCGTGCTTGTCCGGGGGCCTCACAAACACGTGGAGAGGGGTGGTGGAAGAGAGCCAAATTATGATATCAAAATGATACCTTTATGCTATCGCCAAGGCAGTCTAGAAGCTGCAGTAACACCTAGCATGATCTTTTACACCTATGTAGTCTAATACTAATGCAAGAACATCAGTTGGAGATTCAAAATCTTTTGTTTTATTGGAGGGGATTAACAATCACACACACAAAAGATCCAAACAGTCTCACAATCACACAAGGCTGAAGGAAAAGGGAGGAAAGGTTGGATAATGAGGAATTAAGGCAAAGTGGGTGATATTTACGTATCCTGCAGAGAAGAGAGGAAGTAATGTGGCTCAGACTAAGGTTCTGAAGGTAGTACAAGAACAGGAAATGGAGCAGCAGAATGACAGCCTATGTTCAGAGCACTGCAAGTTATCTGGCTCAGAGCCAGGGTTTAAATATTTTGTTTCTGCCCTGAGGGGAAAGGAGTTAATGGTTTTCTAGCAGAGTAAACAATGGAGTCTGGAACAAGCTAATGGCCTTACCATTAGGTGACAAATGGTTGATGGGAATCGTGATTCCTCCTTAATGGCTGGGTAGGTAAGGAAACAAAAGAGAAATTCGGTGAGAAGAGGGAGTGTTTTAAAGACATTCAGTGGCAGTTATGACTGCTATTGTTTCTAAAGGTCAAGTCATTGAGGGACATTTGCAAGTCCATTATCTCCAGAGCTTTCTTGACTATGACCTGGCTGTACCCTGAGGTCCCATCCGACTTACTTTCTCATTGCACATTTTCAGCCACTTCTCTCTGCCAGCAGAGCTTTACTACCATGTCAATGTATATATTTGTATAAGTGTGTGTGTGTGTGTGTGTGTGTGTGTATTATCCCCATTAAATGATATTTGCCAGTTATACCATATCATGGAGTGGAGCTGTACAGCCTGGTAACACTGGAGTATGTGGTGGCTTCCCAGCTGTAGGAGGTTCTGAATAAAATGGATTATCTACATCCTGATTTTATTCTGTTTTTTACTGTTTTAGTCTAGATTTTACTCTGTTTTCAGGCCTGATTGGAGGCAAAGATAGCTTTATTCACCTTGATGGATGATGTATGCTGGGAGTTAAAAGAGTGGGAATACATCCCAGTTGGTTCTGCTGGAACTTTTGGTGGCTTTCTATACATATTATACATATGTATAGAAAGCCTATATTCTATTATCTATATTTCTCTGTTCTCTCTATATATATTTCTGTTCATAGACCATGGTATCTTTCTGGGTTAGCTCACTGGGATGGGACTTGCGGCATACAGTGGCTTTGCTCCTTCCTGGGGGGCAAACTCAAAAGGTAGTGCTGGGGAATCTTAGACCTCAGTTCTGGCCACCAATTCTCTTCTTCTGACCCCCATTGTTTAATTGCTGAGGAAAAACATTTATATAGCTATGAGGTATCAAGCTATAAAGATTCATTTCCAAATGGTAGCTGATGGCAGGAATGGAGAAGGTAAAATTTCTTGAAATGCCTCAGGAGACATTTTAATGAATATTTCAGAGGTGGAAGCTGGAGGAACTATTGCATCTATTATTGCAACTATTGCAACTATTGCATCTAGATTCAGGTTTGAACAACATTAGTTATTCCCTATAAAATATCTGACCTGAATGATCTGTTGTTGGGAATGCTACAAGAGTTACATGCATCTTAGAGAGAGCAGCACTGACAGAGTCAAATGATTAAAGCCTTCTCATGTCTTCTTCTAACTTCTCTGAGAGATAAGCTGATATTCTTAGGGATCATTCCACCTCATCTCTTTACCTCTTCTTTAATTATTTCACATGATATGTTTGGTCCGGGTTTCTCCTGTCCCTGCTTAGCCTAGTTTAGCTTAACATCCTTAGAGACATTTTGTATCTCCTCTAATAAAACTTTAGTTTGTCTTCTATAGCCATTGGTATCACTGCTCTTTAATTATAATAACAAGTCATTGCACACAGACAATCTCTATCACTTGTAAGGATGACTTCAAAAACCATATGGATCTTGAACAAGCCACAGAGTTGATTACTTTGTATTTAGTGAGCACACTGCAATAATAATTCAACTCCCTTCATTTATAAATTCACCACAATATTGTATGACACTGTTTTAACTTATATATATGTTAAAAAATAATATGCATATGTACTTTATGCTTTAAAAAGAGTTTGATGGCATTGACTTAACAGGGCCTGCTGAAGAGTATTTATTTTTCTGTGAATGGCTTTACTGCTATTGTTGTTATGTAGATAACAAAGAATTGCTCCTTGTACGAAGGCACCATCTTGCTGTGAGCTTCCTAAACATTTCCTATCACGATCCCTGTTGGTTCTTTCACATCTTCAAAGTATACATTGTAAAAATAGACATTGTATTTCACCTGTATATGTGGCACTCTGTAGAAATTTTAAACATTAATATGAATTTTTTTACCTGGGCTTGGTTGCACAGGAAGGTAATTCTACACAAGCAAAAGTCTGGTTTCTTGTTCTAAAGTAGGTCTCTCCCAACACTATATATATACAAACTGAAAACCTTAGAGGCGCATAATAATGAACGTACTTATCACATTCCTAGTGTTTTACAGCTGCAAAGCTCTTTAAAAACTAATTACAACTAAATATAACTAATTAATTCATGAAAGAATTAATCAGGGTATTATGGAAACCACTTTAAAATGGTACTATGATCTACTAAATGAATAGTTCATTAAAACACTGGGGATCTAGTCATGTAAAGTACATGGAGACACTTGTTCTAAGATTTGAAACAAGTTCATGGTCTTATTCTTAAAATTAGTTTAAGTATGGTTGCTCTGATCCAGGTACTGATATGTTCATATCACAGGGGGTTTATATGCTATGAACAGATCTTTTAAAATGTGCACATCCAGCCTAGAAGCTGTTGTAAAAAGACAGGGAAGAAATATACCCGCATATAGTTCATAATTGGATGCTCACATATCTGAAAGGGACCATTCATCCTCTGAATAAGGATGTATATATCATCATTGTAATATCATTTTTGGCATCCTTCCAAAGGGCAGATTAACTACACATTCCCATCTCTTAATTAACATACAGTTGACAAAGGCACCTGAGATCAATTTTCTATATCATGTACTAACTTACTTGTTATGGCATGCTACTGCTATTGGATCAGGTCCTATGGAACTAGGCGGGTACTTCATTTAACCAGTGACAACTAGAAAAGATATTTAGCCTATGATTGCAAGTTAATCTGAAACTGATAGCATTCACTGGTAGGAAATTCTGGGTGCATATCTGTATGATGTATTTTAAATCAAGAACTGTGGGTTCTATTTTATTAGAGCACTTCAATGGAAAATTTGACATAATGAAACCTGGACTCAGTAAAGACAAGATTATTGTTAGCTCCGTGTAGCTTTTTTATCCTTTTTATCCTTTTTAAGGTATTTGTCAATAGACTCAAAATGAACATGGGTCATACAGGTAACTAGGACTTGTATTCATTTATACATAATTTTGTAATATACACATGTACAGGCACATCACGCTTAGTCCTTTAGCAATACTTTGCACCCCCCTTGTTCTTATCATACAGATGCCAAGCTGGTGACCACTTGATGCATATGAAAAAGTGATCTCTGTGTGAAGAAAATTACACACTATAGTATCTCTCTCTATGTGTTCCTACTGTGCCACAGGAGTACCTATACTATCCACAGAATTGAAGAAAAAAAACCTAACATTCTAAAATATGAATGTGAAGGAGCCCTGGTGGCGCAGTGGTTAAATGCCAGTACTGCAACCACAAGGTTGTGAGTTCTATCCTGCCAGGCTCCAAGGTTGACTCAGCCTTCCATCCTTTCGCAGGTCGGTAAAATGAGTACCCAGCTTGTTGGGGGCAATTAGCTAAAATACATTGTAAACCGCTTAGATAACACCAGTTGATAGGCGGTATAGAAATAACTGCTATATTGAAAGTTATATTTATGGTATAGTCAAACTATGGAGATAGATCACCAATTTATGCTTAATGTAGGTACATTCATTCAGCCATAAATCCTTCCCATCCCATTATGAAGAATAATTGTATGAAAAGTCACATTCTTTAAGTATACTATTTCTCCTCAAGTCCAATATTTAGTATTCAGTTCCTCTAAAATTGCTCTGTTTTTTTCTTCTGATATATATATTTTTGGATGCAACTTTTGAACTGAGAAGCGCATCGAAGAATTTGGAGAACTGTACAGTCTGAAGGATAACTGCTTTCTTATGCACATAGGCAGTAAAGTGAGAATTACAGTGGCTCAGTTCAAAATGTGGAACAGGTGAAATTCTCTCCCATCTTAATAATTATACAAAATAAGCAATATGTCACATACTTTCCAGCAAAGTCAGCAAAGTTCATAATTATCCAGTCAAGAATAAACAATTTTCCACCTAATAGGAACAAGTGAAAAAGACACACACAAACACACCCACACCAGCCTCAATCAGTAAAGCAGAAAAATGGGAGACTTTATGTGGTGGGATGAATTATGAGTATATAGCATACAACATCAGTGACAGTATTTTTCCATATTTTAAAATCTCTATAATATCCCAGAATGTAGCAATAGTGATGACGATAGTAAGAGTGATGTTAAATGTATTATTGTTATTCTATCTGTGGCAATTTTATTAAGATGTTTGTCAGTCCATTTGGAATTGTACCTATTACTACTGGAATTACAGTTGATTTATTTTTCCAGAGGCAATAAATCTCAGTTTGGAGATCTTGATATTTCACAATCCTTACCCTGTCTTTGGCCATTTCCACACTAGCTGGTTATAGTGCTATTATTCCACTTTCAACATCCTTTGGAATGTTGCAAACCCCAGGATTCCATAAGATGTTGAAAGTGGAATAATAGCACTATAACAGGCTAGTGCGAAAATGGCCTTTGTCTTCAATTATTCTGTCCCCTAGGATTGTCGCATTTATAATCTAATTGTTCTTCCTTTCATCCACAGTTATATCTCACATACCACGTTTTAATTTTTTATGTTTGAATCTTAAAGTCCCATAAGATTTCACATTTACAATTTTACATTTAGAATTGCAAACAGTTACAAGTTACAGTACTCGGACATGCCATATTTTCAATAATCTCACATAATAATCTCACAAAATCTCACATGTGCTTGTGGGATTTCACATTGTTCTGCACAGATATTTTAAGCAACCTTAAACATCTGTAAAAATTTATTTTACATGAAAGCTGATTTTTAGGAAGTGGAACTCTGCAGATTGTTGCAGCTTCTGTTCTTCCAAAATTCACATTGATTGTAGGATTCACACAGACTGACTATTTATCCCTGTAGAGAGTCAGGATAATGTTTGGAAAAGCTTAACAGCATTTCTGATCTGGAAAGCTGAAAGGTCACTCTGAGATCAAAGATCCTATTATCACTGTCCTTTCAATGAAATATGTCTCCTCAGATCTATTGACTAAAGCAAAATTCTGTGCTGAGATCACAGTGGGAATCTGGAGGAAGAAAGTTAACTAGAAGGAGCTTAAAGTTTCCCCAAGTGCTTGAATCCTGTTCACAATATCAGGATGTCTTTCCTTCATCTTCGGCAACAATAATCCAGCTAATCTATGGCCCAACCTGCAAAGATGTGAAGGCTATTATTCACAATACCCTTCAGATGTGCCAATGAAAGGGACAGCTCAGTCTGCTTTTCAACCAGCTGGATGCCACACCATAGTTAAAGTGAGCTTGCACATAGCCCAAACTGAGATAATTATCCCAGTGTAGTTTCTGTCTAGACAGAAAAAAAGAAAAGAAAAAGATCAGTGAGTTCTGTTTTACCTCCTTGCTGGTTGTTTCAGGCCATGCGCAGGTCACTGTCCTTTTTTTGTTGAGGGAGGGCAAGAGAGAAAGAGAGAGACAGAATTAGAGATAACCTTGTCATTTACGTGGTCATTTACCTCCTGGAATGAAGCAATCACCTTTGTTCTTCCCAGGGGTTGTTGACTCAACTTATTTCAGACCTGATCTATACTGGTTATACAACTCAGACAATTGAGTGAGATGAGTCTAATATTATTGTGCTATGATGTGGTAGTGATCCTGACATGAAGAAACATGGTCAACTGGGCTCCATTTGGAAAAAAAGGATGAATACAATAGGGAGCACATTATTGCATTACCATCAAAATCAGCTGTACGCAAGCCACAGGGTGTTTTGACAGGAGACATTAGAAGCACAGCTTCATGGTTTTTTGTTCTGTTTTTTGTGGCGGTGGTGGTGTCAGAAAACTATTTTTTCCCCCTCCGTTAAAGGCTGATGCTATAAGCTGATCTAAAATAACTCTACTGTTACGTATTGCAATTACATCGAAAACAATACCTGCAGCAGGCATCTTAAAGAATGCTTTAGGGATTTAAGGCTCTAATAATTAGTTGCTACTGTTATTCACTGTTTGCAGCAAGGGTGGGAACCTATTTTTCATTATTTGTAGTTTTGTTGATATTTGCAGTTTAGTTTAATATTAGTAATTTTGCTTTTTTCTTGATAGTGCGTTGTAGTCTAATTTATTTCTATAGTTCATTTCTTTTGTCTGCAGTTCATTTCTGTTGTGTGCAGTGTTATTGTGTTTTTATTGTGTTTTTTGTTTTTTACTTAATAAAAATAAAATTTTAAAAGAGTGTATTAGAAGTTGTTAAATTATTTTATTATGTTTAAGAGCTTTCAATCATTTTTATTGCATTTTATTCTGTTACTGAGAAGCTATTGTTTTAATACAGTAAATATTTTTACTTCTATTTTAATATTCTCCTTTTGGAATGATATTAATTCAATTGTTCTTTTATATTGTGAGTCTTTTTGAGTCCCAATTTGGGGGAAAAACAGGATATAGATATATATAATGATATTATTAATGATATTATTAATGATAATGATAATGATGATAATAGGAATGAGGAAGAAAAGCAAAGAGATATTATATAATCAAGCACCAAGACACAAGGGAGTGTGTAATGTACATCTAGGCCAGGGATTGCATACGACCCCACAAGGCTGTTGGCAAGTCCGCAAGTTCCTCTACTTCATTTGATTTCTTTTTAAAATACAAAATGATTCCACATGACCTATAGAAGAGATGGAGACAAATTTGCCATATTTCTTCCGACCATGAGCTGTTTTATGCTCCAAGGATCTGTTCTTTCCCCCCCCCTCAGAACAGGAAATAACGTCTAGTTTACTTCCTATAAATGTCCAGTGACAGGTGTAGTGTGTTTTCCTCAGACCTGCTCACCCCCAGTCAAGGTGCTTTATTAAGCATAGGCTTGGAGGCTGACTGTCATAAACTGCATACCTCACAAATTGTAGCATAACAAATGAACCATCATAAACCAATCCTAGACTTAAACACTGTAGATTCACAGGTTCATAGACTGTAGTATAACAAAATAGTAACACATACAAGCACTTATTGAGTTCCTATGACACTGAAGTTTCTAGAAGCTGATTTTTCTAGTTCCCATTCAATGAGAAATTAAAGCCACTGAGAAACTGGATCTCTGTTATTTTAGGCCCTTTCTGCACGTGGAGGGGGAAATGGGGGAAACCGTGCTGAAATGGAGCTTACCGGCATCCGGGTAAGTCCGTCCCCATGTGGAGCAGAGCAAGCTCGCTGTTCCGCGGTCCCCAGCATCCAAAATGATGGCTCCGCCATCCAAAATGGCGGCTTCCAGTTGGTGGAGGCTCTCCACCAACCGGAGAAGTTCACCAGCCGGGAGCCTGCCCCAGCAGATCTGCAGGCAGGCACTGGTGCACACCTGCAAATCTGCACCGGAGTGTGGGAACGGAGTGGCACGGAGTGGCGTACTCCATGCTTTTGAAAAACCTGTAAAACAGGTTTTTAGAAAGCACGCTGCGCGGCCACTTTGGGTTGCACCAGAGCGGACTGAGGTGCAGAACTGTAGTCCAACCCAGTCCACTCCCATGGTGGTGGACGACCTCCGTCAGAGGTCGCACCGCACCGTACTACTTACCCCGTGCAGAAAGGGCCTTAGGTTTTTACATTTCCTATAAATGCACTGGTGTTTATGGGAATCCCCTTGCAGATATTTTTGAACTATAAATCCCATCAGCCCTGGCTACCATAGAGAATCAGAAAAGATAATGAGAACTGCAGTCTGGAGAAGCACTCATCTTTCATCTCTGACACATGCATTCTAAAATATACACAATCTAAAAAGAAGAAAGAGAACCATATGCTGTTCAGAGATATGTTACATAAATTTTTGAAAAAGAAAAATCATACAGAATGTGATTAAATCAATTCCTAATAATTTTGTTTATTAAAACATTTTATTGGTATACTCTTAAACCAAGCATCCAGGGTGCTTTGCACAAAATATCCATCTACACAAATAATAACTTTTTAAATAATAAGAATATACAAGTACACAAGCGTATGAATAGGGTTGAAGGCATTAAAAAGATCAAGAATTTTTTTTAAAAAAAAACTGACTGATGTCAAAATAACTACATTTGGTAAAGGCCACCCTTCAGAGAAAGTTTAATGAATCAGGGTGCCACCAGTACAAAGGTTTCTTTTCAGATCATCACCTAGCTTACCCCAAATAACCAGGTCATTTAGACATACGTGTCTGAATATAACTTTGGTATAACTCCTCAAGTGAAGACTATGATTTCCATGAAAAAAATAATTGCATGACATGAAGGGAATATCCTTCTTTTGATTCTCAGGAGGGAACATCCTTATGCTCACTGACCCCAAGCTTGTCAGTGGATCTGACAAGTCACAAATAAAATAATACATTTAAGGTATGAGTAAATAAGCTTTCTCAAATCAAGTGAAAGTGGAGAGTTGCACAAGAGAGCTTTCTTTGCTGATAAATGTACAGATTTCCTGAAATACATGCATTTACAAAATGTTGATTCTGAAAGAACATCCAAGTTCATCACCTGTCTAAATATATTGTAGTGATTTCAAGTGATAGAATTTTACCTATAAGAAATAATGCAAGAAGAAATCACTAGTGGACCTTTCTGGTCAATGAACTTCATCTGGGTCTTCTTGCAGCAAACGAAAATCAATGCAGACAAGCTGGAATTACTCAAGGCATGTGTTTTTGCTGCTGACTGTTGACCAAGTGCTGACAGGTTCTTCTTGCAAAGGAGATTTTCTTTCCCTTTTCAAATGGAGCTAAGCTTCTGAAGAGACAACTCGGATAACCTTGAAGGAGGATAGTGACAAGTCATTTGGAAAAGCTTTATTAAAAATGCAAAAAAAAATTCATGTCCCAGATTGCAGTGGCATGATTGCCATGAGTAATGTTTGTTGTGATCCGCAAACACAACAGAGATGGTCTGAATAATCATAATGCAGTACCACTTTCATCTCAGTTCATAATGTCAATATGTAAATCAATTGCCAGATTCCAAATTACAATGGAGTTTGTATACTCATCACTAACTGCCAGCTTTTCACAATATGCTCCATATAGCATAGTTTCCATGTGATTTGAGAAGAACTTTCCAAGTTGGGCAGCTAGGTCACATAGTAACTTATCATGTTGATATTGGTCTCCTGAACTATCCATATGATCCAGCCATGAGGATGAATTGCTATAGGTTGACAGAATAAAAGAATTGCACCAAAGCAGTCCAAGAGGCTTAGAGCCCTGCATTCACATAGTGGCTGATTACTCCATGTCTGTAGAGGACATGAGCTTGATAGCATTTCCCTCTCTTGTCCCTTTATCTACAGAAACACACTTCTTCTAATAGTTAAACCAATACGTATAACCATTGTGATTACTGTGGCAAAGTGTAACAAACCCTTTTCTTTGTTTAAGTCATATTTTAAATATAGACAGGAGGCCCATTCCTATTTTATTCTCAGGAAGTGTACAAAAGCTTCCCCTATTTTAAAACTAACTATGCAATCCAATGATGTCAATGAGTCTAGAAAAAAACAGGATCAAAATATGGCTTTTCCAGTAATTTATGTTTTGTTACTTGGTTATTTTCTATTATGGATTTTCTTTTTAACTGTAATAGTCAATGTTTATAGGGAGTCAGGGTATGCAACTAAGAAAGAAAGAAAGGCAGATGGCTAGATGGATGAGTAGACAGTTGTTGTTTGTTTGTTTGTAATTATACAAACCATTATCTTCCAAGACTGGACATAACAGGGACCTATAATTAATTTAAAACTTTGGGATAGTTCTGCTTTCCTCTTCTATTATATACCAGATGAAAATAAGGAGAAGGAGGAGGAAGAGGAGGACAGTGAAGCTCAAAGTGGTTCACGTAACTGACAGGAAACCAACCTTAGCTGTTTAAAAGGCTCACAGGACAAAACAAGGAAGATTAAGAAATCAGAGAACTTGAGACAGGGTATCTAAAAGATTGCCTTTTCCCATTTGAGCCTGGCTGAAACTCTCAAGGATCATATGAGACTCTGTTATGTATCTGACCTAGGGTGATCACTTACAAATTCCAAAAACAAAGGAAAAATATCATTAAAAAGTGGAAGAGACAAAGATGATACAGATTTGCGTTAAATTTTCATATGTTAATCATTCATGTTAATGCAATTTTAAAAATAATCACTGTAGGTTAAATACAAGATAGTGACCAGGTGACTGAAATCTAGTTGCTAGTCCCAATTAACAGATACCCATTGGATCATTTCCAAAAAGGTAAACCAACACTTATGTAAGTGCTATTGATTTAGTAGTCTGTTCTAGCTGGAATTAGCAACTAGGTTTGGCCACAATCTGCTATGCGAAGTCCTCGGTTTTCCTTTTTAAGATTCCTTAACATTTATTTTGAATTGAACTAATGGTGCCTTTAAATAATGTTGCCTTTAAATACAGGGCTCTCCTACATAAAGTAGGTCACATGGACACTTTGCCTACCTCCAATGATACTATGAAGTGACCTAAAATAACTCTGTTCTTACATAGTGCTGCTACACTGAAATGCATCTAGGTCAGTGGTGGGAAAAGTAAAGTTAGTGGTTATTGTGCCTTGCATGAATCACTTCTTAGGATATGGAGCATTTTTATGCTTGTAATATGCTGAAAGTCTTATTGGAGTCAGAAAGAACTTGAGAACATTCTCAAGACCAGCTTTGTTTCATTTTGTTCTGTTTTTTTAGTCTTTATGGAAAGAGTAGCCAGGTAAGGACCACCTCGGTCCTGGAAATTTCAGGGCCAAAACCTGACATCTTGTGATGTTACATGGGTGGGTTCTTGTGGAGTTGCAAGGGTTATGTAGCAAAGGTCAGTCCCTAGTCATGTCATTAAGCATGACTCACTAAGTAGTAGCCAGAGCTGCATGGGGTATGCTATCAAAAGCACTAAGACCATTTCTGTACGTCATCCTTTTGCTGGTGTCATCCCAGCAATGCCTCTGCCACAATGGGAGTGTGCCCTCAACACTCCCCTCTGCACCTGTCCGGCTGCCTGCAAATGGGAGTGAGAGTGACACTCTCCTTCCTTTCTCGCTCCAGCTGGCCTCTTTTCTGTGCTACACTGTGGAAGGAAGTGTGTAGATTGTGCTTCCTCCCATTTCACATGTCCGCCAGTGACATGAGTGTAGTGCAATCACAGGCCATTAACATATTTTTTCTGCGATCACTATGGGCGGGGACACGTTGGCAGTGGGACTGCAATGACCACTGCCAATGCATCTCCACCACGGAACAGCAATGCCACACAGAAATGGCCTAAGTCTAACAAATGATGAAAATCTATGTGCGTGCAAAGCAGCATTTTTGGCCTAAAACTCCTCCCTTTTTTGCCTGAGGACTAGAAAAGAGGTTAGGTCTTGAGATTTGGGCACAAATGTCAGCTAATCATTTAAATTTTCTGCTGACTTTCCCTCTCTTACCTGAAGAGCATCTTTTATTCCTAAAGTCAAGCATGAATGTAGGACAGCATAATACATATTGTACTCCCCAGAAATGATATTAAGCCTCAATAAGCCACTATAGTTATGTTTAGTTTGTCACTGGAATAAATTTACCATTTATTGTACAGCATTTTGTTGCCAGAATGAGACATCAAAGAAATCTATTGGCAAGCACAATCTGAAAAACACAGTAATACACTCTTCTCTTTTATATGTCAATTTGGTGGTTCGTACAATTGTGTCTTAACAGACCACAGCAGCAGTATAAAGGGAATTTGAAGAATCAGTTGGTTGATCTTACTGCTAGACTAGCCTTGTTTAGACAGATATCTTTCAGAGGAAATGTCTTCTGGGACCCTTTATCTTGTTTTTAGAGATTATATAGACAAGCAGCAAGATCTGGTACAAAGTTAACTGATTCCCATTACAGTTTTAGATTGTGTCCTCCAAGTCTTGCTCTGATGCCAATACAGATTAACAGAATGACAGAAAACCCTGACACCTCAGACAGTGAGGGGGGAGAAATCTCTCTGAATCCACAATTCCCTCTTTCTTTTCCTTTCTTTGTATTTTTGAGTATAAACCATCTGTTTATCTATTTTATTTACATTTATTCATTTATATATGCTGCATTTCTACATTGCTTCTAGGAGGCTAGCTAACAGAAATACAGCACATGCTAACAATGTGATGAAAAATGACAAGCTAAGGAATAATACAAAAGTGGTAACAACATAAAACATAAAAGAACAGTAACAGGGTTGTTGTTTTTTAAAGACACCCCAGCTCTGAAATTTAGCATATTCTCTTCAGGCATAAATTTCCATTTTCTTTCAAATGAATCTCTAGAGTGATCAAGTTGGCAAATGGATTCCATGGCAATAGAATGGTGAAGACACTAGAGGCATTAATGTAAATGTGAAAGGCACTATCCAAGATGCTGAACTTTCCCAACCAAAATAGATTTAGCACCTTGGATAGTCCTTCTAACCCTCAGATTAAATCTCAGTGTGGAGTCATCCAACTAACATAGAAGCCACCCAACAGTGACTCTCCATTGTAATGCATAATTATTTTGCACTGTTCAATTAACCTAATAAAGATAGCACCGACATTTTTTTATTATTATGTTGCTATATACTTCAGCATGTCCAACACTGCTGCCCCTGGATATCTACCTTTGGGAGTAGAACACAGTACAAATGGAGGAATAGTTACCCAACTGAGATAAAACTACCCGTCAGATTCTTTCATAAATGAGTCTTTTTCCTTAATTCACTATACCCATCAACAAAACAGGATGTTCTGCTGCTTTTCCAATAAGAAGGAGAGAGAGGGAAATCATACACTACTTCTGCCCAGAGTAGAAGCCTAGGGATGCAGCCTAAACTGCAAGCCCATTATAGACATCTTGCAAAGAACCAAATGAGAACTCTTTGTAAAAGCTGGCAGCCATGCTTGATTTACGTGATCACAATTGCAATGAGAAGCATAGAGTCTTACATCTGATTCTTCTCACGAGACTATTAGAAAAGCAATTAGAGATGGATAATGGAAGAAATGTCACTTCAGTGTCAGTACATTCTGTTCATAATAGCTACTGAGATCAACACATCCTATTTTTCTGGAGACCATGTACACAGACCCTTCCTCCTTCCAGTTCTTTGTGGAAAGGAATGGCTCCATTAGTTCCTATAGCAGTGATGGAAAGATTTAGGGATGAACGAAATGGTAAATCTGACTGCCTGCGATTCATGGTGTGTGCATGTGGAATTCAGCAGTCTTCCTCACGTTTTTGTCTCTGGAGCTACCTTTTCCCATATCTAGCAGATACGCAATTGGTCTTTATGAAATGGAGAAGACTGCAGTCAATGTAAGCGTTCCAGACCCCTACTTTACACCAAAAGGGTGCCAAGAGGTGATCACCAAAGTCTTATTCTCCCCCATCACCTGCCAAAAGACAACCTCTTTAACAACACCACCCAGAGACAATTTTCCCAATTCCATCAAATACAGTATGGGACGGGGAGGGAACTGATGAAAAGGGGGAAAAACCATTACTATTTGGCCCCCAAGTGACCAGATTAACTCACACTGCACTGAGGGTGGGAGGACAGGTCAAAGCAGAAAGTCAAATGACACATGTAGGGGGCAGACTTCTTACTGTCTCACTTGCCCCTATTACTTGTCCTGATCTGGCGCTTAGCACCAATCAAACATCACCATCTGGTCTTATTCCATAGAGCCCTTCAAAAGCTTACCCTCCCCCCTGCGATGTTTGCTGTATAAGACCAGGTAAGTATTAATGACTACACTTGGAAAAATTCAGGATGTTTTATTTACTTTTTAGGCACAATTATTATGGGAGCAGCACAGTGATTTTATGTGATATCTGCCAGCTAGCCAAAGCTTTTTAGTACATATTTTGTTTTTAACTCACATTTGTTGCATTAAATTTGTTGTATTTAAATATAAAGCAAATTACATTAGTTGGAGTGAAATAAGTTACATAACATGCATGAGACAATGTGTTTATGTCTTAACTTCAAACTAAATGTTCTTATGCATTGGATTGTAAGAAGCAAAATACATCAGTGAAGTTGTGCTTTGTAAATCTAATAGATGTTTTAGAAACAGAGTGGTGTCTCATGAATAAACCTTATTAACACGCAGCTTGAAATATTTATTTGACAACAGAAGTAGATAGACTTAGGAATTCAATCATTTGATCTTCTTCAGGAAGTGGTTAGGCTGGTATGCTTTATGTATCACTGGAAAAAGAGAATGAAAAAGAATGGTATTGGGTAAGGAGTTCAACCTCCCTGTAAATATGATTTTGATCCCTTGCTCAAAATATTCTTGCAACTCAGAAAGAGATTTTCTACATGCGTGAAGAATTCTTCTTTCCTCAAAAAGGATGTAAGCCTGTTGTTCTCTAGAATATGGTATCTTGCACCAAATCAATTGCCATACTCTATTTTAAATTAAACGGGATGGGTAGTGTGATCCATAATTACTCGTACTGTGATGTTTTCTTTCTGTTCTTATGGCAGCATGCTCAAAGAGCTGTCTGTACTAGGAGCATGGATTTTCGTTTCCCACTAAAATTTTCATAGGGCCT
Organism: Iguana delicatissima; assembly: GCA_948472985.1. Classification (NCBI taxonomy): domain Eukaryota; kingdom Metazoa; phylum Chordata; class Lepidosauria; order Squamata; family Iguanidae; genus Iguana; species Iguana delicatissima. The sequence goes on along the minus strand of CAOKZL010000092.1, from coordinate 1,043,938 downwards.
TCTCTTCTATATCAAATTCCTCTCTTACTTTCCTTTGATAATCCCTTGGAGTTCCTTCTCCCTCTTCTCTTTCTTCCTCTTCTCTTTCTCTTTCTTCCTCTTTCCTATACTCGTGCACCTCTGTTCTCCTTTTCCTTAATTCTTCTTTATATTTCTTCAAAAAATCTTGTGCCTTTGACACTGAATTCAACATAAATCTCTTTTCTTTATAAACAAAAGTAACTCCTTCTATTCTATACCATCTATATGCCACTCTACTTCTTTTTAGTATCTGGGTCAAAAAAAATACTCTTTTCTTCTCTTCAAAACTTGAGCTGGAACATCTTTAAAAATCTGTAATTCTATTTGGTCAGTCATCAGCTTACTAGTATAACTTTGGCGAATTACCAAGTCTTTTACTCTCTCTCTTAAAAAATATCTAACGATGTCCCGGGGTAACTGCCTTTTTCTCGCAATTCAAATTGATTCGAAACATCTTATCAGTTTCCAAATCCAGCTGTTCGACATTCCATCCTATAAATCTTGCCAACGATGGTATCACTCGCATATATAAGTCCTCTCCCTGGGTCTCCCCTAGACCTCTGATTTTCACACATTTATCTCTAAACTTTACTTCAATATTCTTATTCTGTTGTTCCATCTTCTCTATCTGCTTTCCCATCATTGGTGTTTCTTTTTCAAGTTTTGTAGTTCTGTCCTGTAGTTCGTCTAATTTCTTATTTATGTTCTTCATTTCCATCGTTATGTTTTCCAGTGTTTGTCCTACACTCCCCATTTCTTTCTTCATTTCTTTCATATCATTTGCCATGTCCTTTATATCTTTCTTGACATCACTTCTCAACTTCCTGATTTCTTCAATAATTGTCGCTGTATAATCTGATGTTCTGGGTTGATCCTCTACTGCTGGTCTCAATTGCAGTTGCTGTTTAACTGAAACTGCTCTTCTTGTCCCTGATGCCATTTTATAACTTTTCCAAACAATATCTATATATTCTATATATTCTACCCTCCTTATCCCCCAAAACTTTCAATCCTTCAACTCCTAACTTTTTCCAAATCTATAATCTAACCTTTAAAAATAGTATCTTATCGAGATAACGACTTATCTAAATAACTTGTCTAAATATATAACTATGATTATTTGTATTATTTATTTGTATTTATTTATTTATTTATTACCAATAGTAGCCTAAATATAATATGTCAATGTCTAATATCACTTTCTATAATGTTAATATCACTAGAGTATTTATATCTTTATATCTTTGTATTTATATCTTCACACCTTCACACCTCGATATTTATATTTTCACACCTTCACACTTCAATCTCAATCTCAATCTCAATCTATATCAATTATTATCAATCAAATATTATCAATCTATATCAATTATTATCAGTTATTATCAATTTTTATCAATTAAATATAAATACTCTTACTAATCAATCCTTCAAGAAATATCTTTCAAAATATCAAAATCTTTTTCCAGCCCACTCTCTGTCAAACTTCCACAGTAAAACAGAACAAAACAATAACAAAACTCTTAATAATATTACTATTTATACTATTATTATTATTATTATTGCCCACTAACTCTATATTTATCTGTGTCTGTATATCTCTATCCCCTTCTCCTTTCTTTTCTTTTCTTTTCTTTTTTTTCCTTTTATATATTTTCTCTTATATCAATATATTAATTATATATGTCAATGTATATATCAATATCTGTCACTATATATAAATTTCTTGTAAATTCAAATAAAGCACTTCAAATCACATAACCTTATAAATCACTCTAATATACCTTATTCAATCTATTATAAATTATAAATAAATTGAGCAAACTATTAAACAATTAAACTATTAAACAAGACACTCTTCTTTACTGTAATTTAACAAATCCTCACTAGATGGCACTCTGTCTCCTTTTTCCGTCAATCTTCCTCTGTAAAAGAAATTCTGCTCTTCAAATGCTGTCAGGATGGGGTTAAAGTTATTTCTCTCCTCTTTGGTTCTCTTATCTTGCTTATCTTGTTTTAGCTGTCTTCAGACCTTGAAAAGTTCCCCCTTCTTTGCCGTCGTTTGTTCTTCTTTTAACTTACTTTCACCTCCCCTTCTAACAATATGTTCTTGACACTTTTTACTTAACTTCCTTATTTACTTAATTCTTTAAATCCCAAAACAAAATGTCCACAACCTTATAATACTAAATATTAGAATATTAAATATCCAGAGTCATTTCTATTGTATTTCTATTTTAAATCCAGTCCCCAAATCATATTTTTTTCTATACAAAAGAGTCACTCGCTCTATTTATTTTTCTTGATTTCTTGCTTTCTCCGTCCCACTCCGTCTCCGTCTTTTAGCCTTGTATCATACACGGCTGGCACAAGTAATATCAGTCTCTCTTTTCTGTTCTCTGTTTCTGTTTCATCTCCTCGTCACTCTTCCTTCTTTCCCATTAAAAACTCTCTGTATTAGAGAGACTGATTTCTTTCTTTCTTTCTTTCTTTTTTAAATCAGTTTGTAGCAGATTTACAGCCTCTCGCCGCTTTCTCTCTTCTCCCTCTATTTTAAGACCCGACCACTTCTAAACACTGGAGCTCCGTAGAAACTCTGGCAATGTCTCTACTTACTTGTTGTAGGGTCCTTATTGCGCTGGATTCAGTGTACCACTCAGAAACTGTAGTTTATATAGTTTTTAATCCCTTCAATATGAATCTTCTTCTCCAATTAAAAAAAAAGTGGTGACGAGGATTTCTTTCCAAAGGAAGCCTCTGCGAGGTAATGGCGGCTCGTTCTGACCACTTCAGCGCTCTCCGTGTCCCGATCCCTTTGATGTTTATTTCGGTCCACCCGCACTGGAATTTTGGTCCCCTCCGAATGCCTCCAAATCCCCTTTCCCAAGGGGGTTCCACCCGTCTTCCTTAACTCGGAAAAACAGGTTTCCAACCTCGTAGGGCGATTGTCTCCCCAGAGCTATATGGGGTGACAACCTGGCTCCTCGTCACTGCCGGAAGATCAAGAAGAAAAGAGAGATTTAGATCAAGAAGAAGAAGAGGAAGGAGAAGTAGAAGAAGAAAAGGAAGAAGATCAGGAAAAAGAAATAGAATAAGAAGAAAGGGATAGTAAGAAGGGAAGAGGAAAAAGAAAAAAAGGGGGAAGAGGGGAAAATGAAAGTAATTTCATGGAATGTAAGAGGAATGAATGCAGTAATTAAAAGGAAAAGAATCTTTAATTTTCTAGAGAAAGCAAAAGCGGATATAATTTGTCTTCAAGAAACCCATATAAGAGATAAAGATTTGAAGTATGTGAAAAATCAGAAATTGGGACAGGATTTTTCTACAGTAATTAGGAAGAAAAAGAAGGGAGTAACAATCTATGTAAACAAGAAATACAATGCAAAGGAAATATTTAGAGATATGAGAGGTATGTTAATAGGAATAGAGGAATAGAGGTAGAAGTAATTGGAAGTAAAATCTTAGTGGTGGGAGTTTATGGCCCACTAGAAAATAAGCTGAGTTTCTATGAAAATTTAATGAAGAGATTACTTGAAGTAGATTATCAAGATGTATTGGTTTTAGGGGACTGGAATGGGGTAATAAACCCCGAATTGGATAGGACAATAAAAAATAAAGGAAAGACACCAAAGAAAAAATTACCTAAGGTATTTGGAGAATTTATGGATTCGATTTCATTGATTGATGTGTGGAGATACCTATATCATAATACTAGAGAGTATACATATTATTCGGAGGTACACAGGACATGGTCTAGGACTGATATGATATTGGCTTCTAAAACTTTATGTAAAAATATTAAAAGGATGGAAATGTTACCAAGGACTTTATCGGACCACTGCCCAGTTATAAAGATATTACAAAAGAGAAAACAAGAATATAGATGGATATTGAAAGATGAACTTTTCAGGGATGAAAAAATATTAGAAAAGGTGAAACAAGAAATAAATATGTTTTTCAAAGAGAATTTGGGGAAAGGATCAACAAATAAGATAGTGTGGGATACAGGAAAGGCAGTGGTAAGAGGCATTTTTTTTACAGCAGGAAGCATATAAGAAAAAAGTAAGAAAGCAAAAAATTCAAAAATTGGGGGTAGAACTAAAAGAAAAAGAAGAAGAGTTAAAAAGAGACCCAAAGAATGGAAAGTTAGTGAGAGAAATAAAAATTTTACAGAAACAATTAGCTTTAGAAGAGAGATGGGAAATAGAGAAAAAAATAAAATTTACACGACAAAGGTTCTTTGAACATGCAAATAAGGTAGGGAAATGGTTGGCGTATAAATTGAAGAAAGAAAGGGAAAGAAGATTAATTACGGAAATTAGAAAAGGAGATAAGATATATAGAGAACAGAGAAAGATTAAACTATTGTTTCAAGAATACTATATGCAACTATACAATGAGGCAAAGGATACAGAAGAATATGTACAAAAAGTAAAGAAATACTTGGAAGAAGTTAGAATAGAGAAAATTCAGGAAGAACAAAGGATGGATTTGAATAAACCTATAACAAAAGAAGAAATTAAAACGGCTATACAAAAATTAAAAATTGGAAAAGCACCAGGGCCAGATGGATTCACAGTGAGATATTATAAGGAGTTCCAAGATCAATTAATTGACCCTATGTATAAATTATTTAATGAAATAGAATTGGAGGGTAGACCGGATACATGGAAAGAGGCGAGTATTATATTGATACCTAAAGAAGGTAAAGATCCGATGGAAGTCAAAAATTACAGACCAATATCTCTTCTAAACATAGATTACAAAATATTTACGTCAATATTAGCAGAAAGACTGAAGAAGATATTAAAATATTGGATTCATGAAGATCAGAATGGCTTTTTGCTGGGAAGATCAATTAAAGATAATATCAGGGTAATACTGGACGTGATAGAATTTTACCATAGACATAATGAAAGGAAAATGGGACTGATGTTTGTCGATGCCGAAAAAGCATTCGACAATGTGAAATGGAGGTTTATATTCGAGGTTTTAGAGATGGCAAATTTGGGAAGAAGATTCATAGATTGGATAAAAATTATTTATAATGATCAAACTGCGAGTATTTCAGTGAATGGAGAGAAATCAGAAAAATTTAAGATTAAAAAAGAAACAAGGCAGGGTTGTCCATTATCTCCTTTAATTTTTGTAATGATAATAGAAATTTTGAATAATAAAATTAGGCAAGAGTCAGAAATTAAGGGAATTAAAATTGGGAAACAAATGTACAAATTAAGGGCATTTGCAGATGATTTGATAATTTTGTTAGATGATCCGGCTAAAAGTATATCAAAATTAATGAATGTTTTTGAGGAATTTGGAAAATTAGTGGGCTTTAAGGTCAATAAAGATAAGACAATGATACTAATGAAAAATGTTCAAAAAAAAGAAGAGGAGAAAATAAAAGAACTTTCTAATTTTAAAATACCAAAAAATGTGAGATATTTAGGGGTTAATCTTACGGGTAGTAATTTGGATTTATATGATAACAACTATAGGAAAGTATGGGGCGAGATAAAAGAAGATTTAAAAAGGTGGACAAGACTTGACTTATCATTAATGGGAAGGATTGCGACAATTAAAATTAATATATTGCCGAAGATGACATATCTGTTTCAGAATCTCCCAATTATTATGAATGATACCCCCTTTAAAGAATGGAAGAAAGATTTATCAAATTTTGTGTGGAATGCGAAAAAGTCAAGAATAAAATGGAAGGTATTAAAAGATCCACAGGAAAGAGGAGGATTAGGATTACCAGATCTGAAATTATATTTCCTTGCTAGTTGCCTTTGCTGGATAACGGAATGGATTAAATTAGAAAATACAAGATTATTGGAATTGGAAGGGGCAGATCTTTACTTTGGCTGGCACGCATATATGTGGTATGACAAAGCAAAAGTGAATAGGGAATTTAATAATCATTTTATAAGAAAATCGTTATTGAAAGTTTGGTTACAATATAGAAATAGAATATATGCAAAAATACCACAATGGGTGTCAGTTCACGAAGCTTTTTACAGGAGAGAAAAGCCCCAGTTAAATAATTGGTTAACATATAGAGATTTGACAAAAGTACAAGGAGAAAATTTGGTTTGGAAAAATAAAGAAGAATTGGCAAAATTGGGTATTGTTACACATTGGTTATTGCAAAGGCAATTAGAGGAAAAATTTAAAATGGATAAGAAGTTAAAAGGAATGGAAATAAGAGAGAACGAATTCGATAAATTGTTAAGACCAGGGACAGACCATGTAATGGGTAAAATTTATAAAATGTTGTTAAATTGGCATATGGAAGAAGAGGTAATCAAAGAAAATATGATAAAATGGGCACAAAATTTGGGACATGAAATTCCGATACAAAGCTGGGAGAATTCATGGAGAGATGTTAGAAAATACTGTGTTAGTACAAAGTTAAAGGAGAATTATTATAAGATATATTTTAGATGGTATTTTACGCCAGTGCAAGGAGCGAAAATAAATAAAAATGGGAATGATTTATGTTGGAAGTGCCCAGGAAAAGGAACTTTATATCATTTATGGTGGTCTTGCGAAAAAGCTAAGGAATATTGGAGGAAAATTCACGAATGTATAGTTAAGGCAATTCATTTAAAGTTTCCAATGAGTCCAGAGATATATTTCTTAAATATACTGGATGTTAAATTCTTTAAGGAAAACACTTTACGAAAGATGATAATATATATGACAACAGCGGCAAGATTGGTATATGCACAAAACTGGAAAGCAAAAGAAATACCTAAGATAGATGACTGGTTGTGGAAATTATATGAGTTATGGGAAATGGATGAACTCACTTCAAGGTTAAATGATAGATCAAGAAAACAAATTAAAGAAGAATGGAATCTAGTAAAACCCCTTTGGGAAAACCAATGGGGGAAGGATTAGTGTGAAGGTAGAAATTAGACTCAGAAGACAAATTGTATGAAAGGCATAGACAGAGGAGTGTGATAGGTAGTGGTATTATTTATAACATAGAGGAATGATAATAGCTGGTCAAGGAAGGTTATGGAATATCCACTCAAAATACTGTAGGTGAAATAAGGGAAGGAGGGTAAGTAGATAGAGATAAACTAGTGTTGATGATTGGTGTGTGTGTGTGTGTGTGTATATATATATATATGAATTAGAGTTAATAAATGGTAAAGATTTTGTAACGAACATTTATATAATGGTGAGAAATAAGCATGTTTTATTTTATGTTTGATGTAATAAAAATAATAAAAAAAATAAAATAAAATTTTCATAGGGCCATCAAAATCTGCATAGAGGCCATCTGAAACCATCCCGTATGTGACCGTCCTCACCCTAGTAAGATTGTCTGTCCTATTTCACTATCTGTGCTGCCTCCTGCTCCCTTGCTCTTGTAGTGTGTATTTCCCCTTGCTGTTATTCACATCATCCCAGTCCTTCACAAAGATACCACTAAATGCCATTTCTGCATGAATCTGTTATAGCAGTTTCAGGAGGTGGCCCCTCCTGAAACTGCAAACCCCAGGATTCCATAGGAGGTTGAAAGTGGAATCATCGCACTATAATAGTCTTGTGCAGAAATGTTGAAAGAGAGGCCAAATAATTATGACCATTTCCACATGACAGGGCTCTGCAAAGTCCTTCCATTGCAGCCCTGGCAGAGAGGGGAGCGTGCCAGGAATACTCCCCTCTGAATCTCACTGGGTCACTTGGAGGGGAGTGCACTGGCCCCTCCTCTTCCCTTCCACAGTGCAGCCAGGTACTTTCCATTGCTGCCCTGGGGTGGGAGGCATCGCCAGTGCACTTCTGCGCTTCTGCATAGCCAACACTGCGCAATGTAAAATGGATTTTTTTTTCTGTTTTGCAAATACTGTGCATGTGCGCAACTTCGGGGCACGATGGTGGTGGTCCTGCAACAATGTTGTGCAGAAGCACAAACGGCTGATCGCTGCCATCCTGGCCCCACAGCAGCACAACCCTCTCATGCAAAAAGGTCCTATGTGTAAGGCAGTATTCTAAATGCTGTCTGTATGTACTCCATGCTTTGTAGCAAACCAGGAGTTATAGTATTCTTAACAGCAACCTCTCTTTTAAGTATTATCTATGCAGTCCTCCATTTCACTAGGCTAGGAAGCAGGAAGTTTTTGGCAAGGTAGGTCTTAGACCAGTGGTTCTCAACCTGTGGGTCCCCAGATGTTTGTGGACTTCAGCTCCCAGAAGCCCCAGCCACTATGGTCAATGCTCAGGGCTTCTGGGAGCTGAAGTCCAAAAACATCTGGGGACCCACAGGTTGAGAACCACTGTCTTAGACCATTTCCGCACAGGGCAAGGGAATCGCCCCATGCCAGTACTTACTGGACTTCTTGGATCCACACTTGGGTCCAGACTGGTCCAGAGCAGTGCATGGCCGCCACTCCGCACGGCTCCGGGGATGAAAATGGTGGCTTCCGGTTGGTCGAGGCTCTCCACCAACCGCTGAAGCTCACCAGCCTAAAGCCTGCCCCTGGCAGATTGCAGGCTCGCACTGGTGCGAGCCTGCAAATCTGCACCGGAGCGCAGACACAGAGTAGCGCGCTCCGTGCTTTTGAAAGACCTGTTTCAATCGGTCTTTCAAAAGCATGCTGGAGAACCACTTCGGGTTGTTCCGGGGCTGGCTGAAGTGAAGAACTACACTAAGTAGGTCCGACCCAGTCCACTCCCAGGTACAGACATCCTCCCTGGAGGACGCTCTGCACCGTTTCTTTAAACCCGTGCGGAAATGGCCTTAGCGACTGTTCCTCACAGCTCAACTTTCACCTCTAGGATATGGGCATCATGACACCTCCATCCATATACATTAATTAGGGCATTCTATTATTGATGGATGATGGTTCTATTTCCTGGTATGAGAATACTGTTTTTGCTTCTGTTTATGTACTTTTGATCATGCTGCTGGAAGAGTATAGGATGACAACTACATCAACACTGGCACAACATCAGAGTTACAAAAGCATAGGACAGACCGCCTTCCACAGTATATTTTGTACTTCTGTAGCCTGTTTTTAAAGTTCCTAACATATAATTCTTTATGTTATAAAGTTTATAGAATGGAAGAAAACAAAATCATAACTGCAATCATATGCATACTTAACTATAAGTTCCTATTTTTGTACAAACAATGTAAGCACATCTGTTGACCATTTGTGAGTGTGTGGGAAAACTGATTTTAACATGTGAGCATGTAGATAACTCATACAATTTAACTCCAATCATTTTTAAAGTCTAGTGCTATGCACCCAGTGTTTGCACAACAGAACTGTTTCCCTTTAATTCCATTACTAAAAAAGGAAACATTTTTTTCCTTTCTCCCCACAAAATCTTGTTTCCTCTGTGTCTCTTACAGGTATAGCTACCATTACTTTGCAGATGATCACTCTGATCTACTATATAAAAGTTAAAGTTTGTATATTTGCTTGTCTGTATGAGGCAAAGACCTCATATGATTGGCTCCTGTGAAGATTCTAAGGAATCACAGGGTTTGCAGTTTAGGGAAGGGGCTTTAGAATTTACAGTGAGAGAGCTCTTGGGCCTCTCCAGTTGCTATGGAGATGAGGCCTACAGAAAGAGGGAGGGCACTTTATTCCCTCGGGAACCCAACCTCTCTATGTTAATAACTCTGGATGCAGATTGGATTGGGGAATATGGCAAAAAGTTGTAGATACTAGACAAGACGGTTTGGGGAATTAGAGATACAGGATCTCAAATCTTTCTAACAAGTATTACCTATGAGAAAATAAAATCCCAGACAATGCTGGGTATATACACTAGTAGGTATATAAATTCAATTGGTCTTGGCTATGGAATGCTTTGTGAGCCTGTTCTATGCTGAGTTCCATAAAATTGCCCTTTCAGTGCATCCCCATGACAGCTATTGTACGAAAGGTTTCTTTATTTGTCTGTTTGTTTAATTACAGATACAAGGACTTAGAACAACTGAAGCCTAAGAAACCCTTTGTTTAACAATCTATGCTTTGTTTTCTTTTGAACAAGTGGAATGTTCAGATGCAACAATCCCAGTTGTGGAATGCTGTCCCCTTGGAAACCCTACTGACAGCAGTATTGGCATTATTCAGGCTCTAAGTAAAAACATAGCTGTTTACTGAGATCTTCAGGTCTAACCAACTTATTTCACAATGCTTATGTACATGGTTTTAAACTTTTCAAACTGTTTTACTCAGTAACATGTTCAATATATATTTTAGTTTATTTAAATTATTGTTGTTTTGTTTTGCTTTCGATTGTGTTAACATGCTTATATCAGTGATGTCAGCTCAAGCTGATTGACTTGGACTCAGGTCAGACTTAAGCTGCTTCAGTGACTCGACTCAGACTCAACTCAGCAATAAATGGTGTTTAGACTCAACTCAAGAATGGTATATTTTTAGTGACTGACTTGTGGCCCCTGGTCCAGTAACATATTAATCCAGAAACCTTAGAACTTTGAACAATGTTTCCATCTCTTTTTGCCTACTTGTCACACAGCAATCTGTCTCAAGTCCAAGGCGTGGGCGCATTTCTCAGTAGGGAAAAGCAAACGGATTAGGCAATGGGCTTAAGGTAGGCTTGAGGTCTGCTCAGCAGCCTGTCTGCACTGCATATTGGAGGAACCTTCTAAAACTTTTACCAAGAGCAGAAGGCAAGACTCACCCCCAGACTACAGGACACGTTTCTCAGAGGGGAACAGCAAATGTGTCAGGCAACAGGCTTGAAAAGGAAGGATTCTTCCTTCTAAAGCGTTTGAAGCTTCAATAATGGGGAGTAAAAGCAATCCTATTCTCTTCTTCTGAAACATCCTCAGCTTCAGAAATGTGAAATAAGAATGATCCTATTCTCTGCTTCCAAAGCTGCAAACTCTTTTATGCCCATTGGCACAAAAGCCTCCAGCTTTGGGAAAGGGGAATAAGAAGGATCCTCTTCCCTACTATCAAAGCTGCAGATGGCAAAAGTTGTGGAGGGTCAGTTCTGCTTAAATTATTAAAACTGACTTTATTCAATTCTGTCCAGAAATTCTGGAATATAGCTGGCTCCAAGACTTGAGACTAGACTTGTAAGTACCTTCAAGGACTTGAGACTTGACTTGAGACTTAGAGTAAAAGACTTAAATACATTCACTGGCTTATCTTGCTTTTACTTGTACACTGCACTTAGGTCTGACATCATTGGGAGGGATATAAATATTGAGGGATATAAATATTGTTGCATATTTACATGTGTTCTGTACAATAAGAATGGAACATGGGGCATGTAAGAAGCAAACTGATGCACATTTCATGTGATACAATTGTCAATAGAATTTGAATTAGTGATGTTATAGCACTAGGAATCAGAAAGATACAGTAACTAGTTCCTCCTCACTTTGAAAATCAAGTGAAAAATTATTACTGAAGCTAATTTCTTTTCCTTTTTTGCTCCAAATGAGAAATATTTGATCCCTTCCAAATCTTTCCCTCATTCCTCCTGCAGCAGAAAGGGAGGTGAGGGGGACAGGAAGGAAAGTTCTTGTGTGGGGCTTCATTCTGCCTAAAACGATTAACAAGACACCTCAAGCTTTGTTGAACAACAGCACCTAAAAATCTGCATGAGGAGCAGAGAGAGGAAGTAAGAGAATAGAATTGCATTTGAGGAAGAATGAAAAGTGGTTTTAAGGAAGGCTTGGACAGTGTAAGGCATGGAAATAGACTGAACAAAATTTTTCTGAATTTTCAGAGAATCTTCAGGAAAAAGTGAAGATTTTTTTTTCAGATGGAAAGAGGAAGAGTTTGTACATTTTTATAGGAATCTTGTACTCATTTAGGTTATCCTTCCTAGTGTTCATTGCCATTTCTGCAGTACACTGTTATAGTGCGGCTATTCCACTTCAACATCCTATAGAATCCTGGGATTTGCAGTTTAGGAAGGGGTATTTAGGATTCTCAGCCAGAGAGTTCTTTGGCCTCAGTAAACTGTAAACCCAAGAATTCCACAGGATGTTGAAAGTGAAATGATAGAATTATAACAGCGTAGTGCAGAAATGGCCCATGTTAGAGAACCTCTATTCTGCATGCAGTGTCCATATTTGACACAAAATGTGACAATGAATCTACAGCTGACATAGATTCTAAGACATAGATGGCTGACATAGTTGGCTGAGTTCCAGCGAGACTAGCTGGAAGCCAAGATAGAAGTCTCTATAGAAGACTTTGTTCTTGTTTTCTTCACCTTCTCACAACTCTCATTTTGCAATTGCTCTAACAATGACCTTTAAAAAGTCTATAAAACAAAATACCGTTGTACTTGTGTTTTTGACCTCCCTGAAAAACACAGTGCTGTCAGTAAGTTCATATTTCTTTTTTAAGTGGTGGATTCTACCTAAGAATCAATTTAAAAATGCTTTCCAAAGGATTCATTACTTACCATTTAGCTTCTTTTGTACTTTGATCTGAAAACATGAGCAACTGAAACCAACAATAAAACATTTAGTGGTTTTTGTTTCCCTAGTTTTATTCAAACCTAGCTAGTAAAATTGCTGTTGGGGATTTAATATACAATTTTGTTGGTCCTATTTGTCCCTGTGTTTCTGTTGTATAAAAGCTTTGCAGAAAGAGGGCTATCAGAGCAACATAAAAGATAAAACCAAAAACACTTCCCAGGTGCCATTTTCTGGCGTTTTAAGGCTGTTTTAGGGCCTGGGACTCCAAAAGTATCTGCAAATTAGATTTTCTTTTTTCAGCTGAAAAATTCACAAGTTTGGAAAAAAAAGTCTTCCAGGGATCTAGACAGCATGTGATGTTGATGGCGAGTGAGGGACCCATGGGATGTCCAAAGACTCATATGTAGCCCACAAGCCAGACAACTTCCACAACACATGGATGAAACCATACCTAAGGCTCCATATCACACACCTTGGATTCCTTCATATGTACAAGTGTGTCCATGAAAGCTTCCCTGCTACAGACATTGGTTCTGTATGCCTGGCATACACAAAGCTGAGCACAGAATTAGTTGGTATAGCTTCACTTGCACATTGGTTTAATCAGAGCTTGGAGCACTGTGGTTTTAAATAGTAATTGTTACTCAAGAACTTTTAAAAGTAACACATTAACTTCACTCACTTGATGCATAACACCTTGATAATGTAGTGCTGATGTGTTAGTTTTTCATTACTTTGGATGAACAATGAATGATATTACTGTAGCCAGTTCTGTAATATCATACCCATTTTTGATCACCCAGGCATTTAGTTGTCAAATAGATGTATGGATGGAGGAGATGCTTTAGTGACTTTACTGAGCACTTTGTTTCTTAGCAGTCCAGACTTTCATTTTGATTGCTGTTTGTAGAAGCTTCCTTTTAATTGCAGTTCCTAGTATCTCATGAAAGAATCTCTTGTCTCTCTTCTTAATAAATGAATTCCAGAAGGCAGTAGTGACTTGCAAACTCTGGATGCCTTTATTACTATTACTATTATTACTATTACCTTTCTTATTTTCAAAGTTCCACTCCATATTTAGAAGCAGCTGGTGGTGCACAATCTATATTACCTATATTGTTTTGTAGGTCACAGTTTCAGACCTTGTGTGACTTTAGTCCTATTTTGAGTTCTTTGCAGAGACTTCGTAGAGTCACCAACCCTGTAAAAATGAATGAGGCTTGCAAGAAGGCTAACAGCAATATTGGCAAGGGTATTGTCTGTCAAGGAATCATTATCATCCTTCACCTAGACATTATTACTGAATTTTTCTGTCATTTCAGATCTCTTGGCATTCATCTTTCACCTGATGGATTTGATATTTTTATCTATAATTTGCAATGGTATTTGTGCAATATTTTATCCTTTGTGGGTCAGTGGGGGGTTTCACATAAGGCCTAGTTTAACCCTTTTGTTACAACCCTGATATAATTGGTAGCAATGGATGAACGGCAAGAATCTTGTCTCATTTGTTTAACCATTTTGAAAACATTACGAATCTAGCTCTGGCTCCCAGTCAAGCTTAAAAGGGTGCAAAGAAGTTGGTCCTCCTAGACTTGGAGATGACATTTCATTGAATTAAACAGTGTTGACTTTGTGGTATAAAGCCAAAAGTGTTGGCTTTGTGGTTGGAAAATTATGAATTTAGCTCTGATTCACTCACACAGGCATTACAGAGAGTTATAAATATGTGTTCATGAACAAATGAGTGTGCCTGCCTATAAAAAAATGCCTCATTTAAACTAGAACCAAATCTCTCTCCCTCTCTTTCTCTCTCCTTCTATCTCTATCACTTGTCTCCCCACCACCACCACCACCACCACCACATAAAAAGTATTTAATTTTTAGATTTGGCTGAATTTTCTCAGAATATTCTCTGAGAGAGACAGAGGAGGCAGCTGCCTTTCCTCCCCCAAAACTAGGCATTGTGGAGGATGAGAAAAACTACTAGAAAACTTCTCCTGATTGTAGACAAGGTGGAGAATTTTGGGAGTCCATGTGTTCACAGCTTTAATTTAAATACAGGATTGAATGGTCGGATGCCATTGTTTAACAGAGTTGATCTCACCAATCCAGTTTAGCTATTATTCTCCTTCAATAAGGCTGTGCCCTATATGAATCTATTTTACTGCATCTCAGCCTTCCTTCACTGCCCGTGCCAACATGTGTTACAGGGCAAAATCACATATGTTATATACTCATATGTTCTTCCAAAGGCTGTGGATTGAATTATTATAGATTTGACTGGGACAGGATCAAAAGGCATAAAGCTTATCTTGCCTTTCTGATGTATGTCTCAAGACCATGAAAAATAATCTATTATGATCCTAAAAGCAGCCTGCCTCCATGGTTGTGTTAAAACAGTATGTGTCAAGCTCCTTATTCACTAGTGACAAAAAACCCTTAAGGCAAAATGAAATTAAACAACTTTATGAGCAGTGTACCTGAAAAGAAATTACAAGGCCAGAAAAGAAGAATTGGTATAGCTACTTTGGAGGTCTGTAACCACAACCTATAGAAAGCCCCAAGGCCTTCCTGTGAGAGAGTGGTATGTGTTTAGGAGACAACAGACCCCATAGTAGAGAGACTTTGCATCTAAGGATGTCAACAAAAAATGTGCTTGTTGTTTCCTTGTAATATACAAGAAACTATACCAAGCTCTTAATGAAATCTTAAGGCACTGGAAAATATAATTTATAAACAACAGAACTAAAACTTCCCCCTGTGAATTTTGAGTTCCAAAAGCAGAACATAATAAATAAACAGATGCTCACATTGCCCTTTGAGGAAAAGGGTGACCTAAGCAAACTTAGAATGAACATGGTTTAATAGAAAACAAAAGATAGATTAGGACTCTGGAGGCCTGGGTTTGGTTCATATCCTCTTTTAATCAATATTATTATTTCACACGTGCCAGGTATCCCCATATGCCATCCTCAGAGGAGAGGGAGTGTCTGGGTACTTTCTGCTTACATTTATTTAAGGTTCCTTAAGCTTGCCAAAGCACAGAACCAAAAAATCCCTGGAGAGTGTAATTTTATTATTCTTCTAGGAGGAAGAGCATCCTTCAAGAAAGAAAATAAACTAAATGAAATAAAAGGGTAAGCGCCCAAGGGAGAGCTATGTTTCAGCTTAAGATTTAAGGGGCTTTACTTGCACAGTTTTTTTCCCTCATTTTCTCCACTTTTGCTTGCCTTTATTTCCTGTAGTTTGTACTGCTACATTATACAAAATAGCTATACATCCTTCTGCTGTCCTGAACAGAGAAATCATTTGATGATCCTTGGAGTCCACCAGAAAATTGTGTGAGTGGTCCAGAGTTCAGGGAAGACATTTCATGGGTGCATCTCAGGGGCTGCTTCTAAGTCAGCAGATGCATCTGTTGCTCAGATCCTGAGTCCAGAGTGAGCTGCTGGTCTTGTATCCTTTGAAAAGGGTATTTGAATTGAATGCACTAGAATTTTCCTGATGCAGATCTGTCCCCGTGGCATGCCTCTGCTCTATCTGTGACTCTGTTGAACTTTGGACTGTTTGCAAGGCAGTGGACCATCAAATGTATAGAAAACCACCATGCCATAAAACAAGCACTTTCTCAAAGTAGTGAGCATTTGGCACAGAGTTTACTGCTGACATAGACCTAACAGTAGCCCGGCTACATCAACTCTTTGTTAGGGTAGCCTCAAGGAAAGCCTTTGTATGTTTGTGCAGGTGCATGCTCACATATATTTCTGTGAAATCGGAATAATATATCTACGATATGGCACAGCTAGATTAATGAGACTGGATTCTGAAGCACATTCTGTGTGAAGTGATATAACATACTCCTGATGTTAGAGTAAACAGACTTTAGGCTAATAGAGGCAATGAATCTGTTTCAAAATTTATGCCCCTCCTCTTGAAGCTGCTCTGATTTGTGAAATATCTCAGTGCCCAACCTCTATCAGGATAGGATTCAACACTAAGAAACTTCCCATATAATTTGTACTAGCAGTGGGGTGAGTGGCTGTAAAACTCAAAAATGGTTTCCCATCCACTGAAGTAGCAGATCCATGGTCTGTCCTGATCTAACCATACTAGATTTCCTTCTTACTGTGTAGATTTTTCCCAGTACTTCCCAGTTGTGGGAATTACACACTACATTTAAGGTGTGGTGGAGGGATTAAAATAAATTTTCCAAAATCTGAGACATTATGTATGGGAATTTCTGTTGCTTGCAGATGATACCTGGCAAAACTACTTTATTCCATTAATCTGTCAATCTTTATTCACTGACCAAAAAAAAAACAACCAGACAAAACTTTTAAAAATTTTCCACTTTAAAGATGATTTACCAGTAGATTTACAAACAGAATCTTTTCATTTGAACTGACTGAATATCTGCAGATTGTTTTTGGAATATTGATACAATCACATACAATTACATCAAGTTACAAGCAATCTGCATCTGTGGTGATAAACTATTCATTATATTTCAGGATTTGATATCAATACAGTCAGCCCTCCACATCTGCAGCGATTAGGGGTTCCAGGACCTTGAAAGAATGAAAAAAACACAAATATCAAAATATGTGTGTGTCTGTGAGAAGGAGGTTGAGGCATCATGAGAAGACCAGGTGCTTTGGGTCCAAACCAAGTCAGCGAAAGGAGAGGGAAAGGGGGTGGGTTGCATGGTGTCCTTATACTTCCTCTCTCACACCCATATCCTTCATTGGGTGGGGAGGCATGGGGAGAGGTTTTGTGGTGCTGAAAAATCAGGACACAAGTCATTTTTAGCTGGCCAAGCAGCAGCTGGAGCAGGATGACAATGATGACAACCAGAGGTGGGTTTTTAAAGAGCTGTGTGGCCTGATCAGAGCCACCAAAAGGGAAAGTTTCCCCAGAAAAGAAGTACTGTTGTTGGCGGGGGGGGGGGCAGGGAGAGAAACTAGCAAATAATTAATTCCATGTAAGTTAAACCTGCAAATGTGAAGGGTTGACTGTATATACAAGCAAAGCAAGTTTGATGAGTGCCAGTTGTTTACTGCTGATCACATAGACACACTTTCCTTGAAGACTCATAGGATAGTGTAGGATAAAGTCCTATGGCACTTAATTTCAGAGAAAGACTGTTTACTACTTTATGACATTGGTATCTACTGCTATACCAACACGCAAGTTTTGGATGGCATTTCAACCTTACAGAACTCACAGCCATCCAGTGTATACACAGAGAGTTCTGAAGATAATGTGAAGAAACCACCACAAACACTTGGGAAAATATGACTGCATTTTTTTAAAGGACTTCATGTTATATTGTTTGATGTTTGAGATCTAATTATGTCATTTTCAATTTTGTATTTATGGAGCTTAGTGTTACATGCAATTGCAAAATATTTTTCTCAACAAAAACATAAAGAGCTTTCCAAGAAGAATCCCACTTTGTGTAATCAAGAACATGAAGCACAACATTCAAAACTTTCTGTGTTAAGATCTGCCACCTTACTTTACCATTACTTTTCCTTCTAAATTGGTTACATAAGCTCAGCATCCGACCCCCCCACCCCAGCATAAAGCATTTACATTCCAAAACAAAACAGCACTGACTCAATAGAAAAGTGACCTTTCCGTTCAGGGACCTCTCTGAAAATTCAACTTGACACACATAAAATCTATATTGTCAGCAGTTGAGCAGTTCAGAGCAGGTTCCATAATCCCTATGCACAGCCTAAAAGTGCACTGGGGAAGCTGGATTCAATTTTTTTGCTTAATTCCAGAGGTTAGCCATTATCCTCTTTAGACAGTTTTTAAAATAAGTTATTTTTCTATGGTGTGTAGAGCTAAAATTAGTACTTGGTCACCAAAGACCTGTCAGTAGACATTAGGTTCTCTAATTAAAAATGAACACATGTGATTGTGTAAAGCCTACTTTGAATTTTGAACAGCAAAAACGGTCCTTCAATAAATCTAAATGCTGTATTTGTCCACTACTGCCCAGCAAAGAAAATGCCCTGACATTTCATGTAGATTCTAGAATGAGTCACAAGAATATGCACGTGTTATATTACAGAGCTTTGCCAGTGTCATAATATTTTATAGCTTAATGGGGTATCTGGCTTATAGCAAAGCAGGAAAAATAAATCTTAACCAATCAGCCTCACTGTTTTCAAAGGAGTACTATCCTAGCCTACTGGGATTTTCTTCATCAATAGCAATTACAATGAAACCTTTCTGACTCAGTAGCTTAATCTTTAATATCAATAACATAAAACACAGGCATACTAATGAAGACATATTAATGTATTGATTACTTCTGTAAGAAAATGCATGGTTGTTTTGGTTCCATTTTATGTTCTGGATGAATTATATAATGTTGCTTTGGTCTAAGCACATTTGAATGTTTATCTTTTAACTGAACTGTATCTGGAAGAGTTGTACTATATGACTGTACCAAAACCAGGCAAGAGCAACAAAGACCATTGGCAGAATCATTCAGGCTACAGAATATGAAGGTCCTTCAAACCTTTGCCAGGGCTGGTAGATACGATCATAGAAGATACCAACCATCAGGGACCCAGCAGACAAGGGAAAAGTTGTCTTCTTCCCGAGAGGGAAAGGACAAAGAATTTTGTCTCTGAAAAAATTACCCAAATTCACAAATGACTTGTGATGGAAACTACTAGAATATGACAGAAAATGAAATTAGAATTGTCCATTCCTACCAAATGCTGCTGAAAATAGTGGCCCGAGTTATTCTGAGCAAGCTCTCCTGAGAGGATCTATGTTCCCCAGCAATAAAATGCTTTGAGAAAATGTCCTCAAAACATTGTCCTCCAGACCGCATACCTTGACTGATCATCTGATTTTCAGCTTACTCTAGGAACCACACTCTGCCCCTGCTCCTGTCCAGGAGCCCAAGACACATGAGCAAGGGGACATTCCTTGTCTCCCAGGGGAAAAGTAATGGCTGGAATAGAGAGACCAATGTGATGTCTTTAATGTGCCAAAGGCAGAGCTGCTGTTGTGATGTTTGCTTTCCTCTGCCCATCTTGAAGATCAAACATTCTCCAGTCATATTGTAAGAGATAATATAATCAGTTTGCTATCATATATTTTTCTCTAAACCAAACTACATACAAAATAATACAGTAAGGATCTTCAGTTCATGAGAAATTGAAAGATTAGAAAGATAGTATATCCAACGAAACAAGAGCCAACATGGTGTAGTGATTTGAGTGTTGGCTTATGACTCTGCAGGCTAGGGTTTGAAGCCCTGCTCAGACATAGAAATTCACTGGATGACCTTGGGCAGGTCACATTTTCTCAGCCTCAGAAAAAGGCAAAGGCAACCTCCTCTGAAGGAATCTGGCCAAAAAAACTCTTTGATAGGCACATCTTAGAGTATCCATAAATGTGAAATGACTTGAAGGTACGCAACAACAATATTGATTGCAAAGAACTGAGATTATTTTATTAAACTAACAAGGCAAGAAGTTGTCAGAGATGTGTTACTAGAATTATGGCCAACTGGGATTACTATCAGGAAAGTGTACATTGCATTGGAGCCTTTGCCTTCTTGCATTATACAAATGTCTTATTTTTTTAGTTTGCCTTTGAGGGTTCAGAGACACATTACTTGCAATACAAAATGTGTAAGAAAATCCAACCATCTGTTTATTTCATGCAAAGCAGTTTTGAGAGGGGTGATTTGAAGTGGAAAATCAGCAAGGGGGAATTGAGTCATTTAATCATTTCCCAACCCACAGCATGATTTGCATAATTAGCAAATAGCTTGCATAATATTCCAATGAGACTAGATGGATTTAAGAACTGGAATATGACAACTCTCCAGCTTGTCACAGGGCACAGAATCAGTATAGCTGGATCCAACACCTATATTATTGTGTGTGTTATTGGAGGTTAAACAGTAGCACTAGAGATCTTTCAGGGAAGGGGATTGTGGAAAACCTTTCAAAGCAATGAGCATTTGCCTATGGGATGGTGAAGCTGAAAGACATAATGGGCACAGGAATCAGCAACAATGGTGAACTATTAGTGACAGGCATGAAGCCAGCAGCAGATAGGAACTGAGATCAGGAGTAGGATTCAAGAACAGATGACAGAGGGAGAGTTGAAGGTTGCAGTGTCTGAAGGCATGAGCTAAAAAAGAGAAAACCAGATGGTCTGAGACACAAGAGGAACAGTAAAGATCCTTCCTTAACAAATTAATAGCTAGGCAGCTGTCGCATTGCACAGCTCTGGAATAAATAGGAAATCTGTTAATCAGAGCTCACACAGATAGTCTGTGAGACTGTAATGTTGCAGACTAAAATTCATACCTTGGTCATAAAGTATAGTAAAGACACATTTAGAGCATATGTAGAAGGGTGAAGAAAGTGATTAATGCCTCTTTACAACAAAGCAAGCTCCCAACATGCTTGCAGAGGGCTGTGGTAAGACCACTTCTGAAGAAACCTTCTCTGGATCCTAATATAGTGGATAACTATAGGTCAGTCTCTAACTTTCCATTTTTGAGCAAGATAACGGTGGCTTCTCAACTCAAGAGGTTCCTGGATAAGGTAGAATATCTAGAACCATTTCAGTCTGGTTTCAGATGTGGTAATGGGATGGAAACAGATCTTGTCATCTTGGTGGATGAGGGAACTGGACAGGAGGAGGTGTCCCTATTAGTTCTGCTGGGCATCTCAGCAACTTTCCGTCTGAGCCATCTCTGTGGGATTGGACTTGGAGGTACTGTTCTACAGTGTTCTGCTCAACTCTTTGGCCATTGGCTTGTGAAGTTTAAACTTCAGGGTTCTGTCTTGCACTCTATGCTACTTAACATCTACATGAAACTGCTGGGAGCAGTTGTCCTGAATTTTAGGGTCAGGTGTCACCAGTATGCTGATAATATCCAACTCTATTACTCCTTTCCACCTAAATCCAAGGAACTGTGCCTGTACTAAACTGGTGCCTGGCAGATTAGTGGATGGGATGATGACAAACAAACTGAAGCTTAATCCAGACAAGACAGAGGTGTTCCTGGTCAGTTGAAAGGCAGATCTGGGAATAGGAATTCAGTCTGGATTTGATAGGGTTACATTTCCCTTGAAAATGCAGATTTGCAGTTTGGAGGAATTTCTGGATTCAGCTCTGAGCCTGGTGGCCCAGGCTTCAACCGTAACCAGAAGTGCTTTTGCACAGTTAAAGCTAATGTGTCAACTGCAGCCATTTCTGGAGATGTTGGCCCAAAGAGCTGCATCTGTTGTTAAGTGTGGCTGTCTACAGGAACTCCCTTGTTGCAATAGCTCCATTGGCTGCCAGTACATTTCCAGGCACAATTCAAGCAGCTGGTTTTGCCCTATAAAGCCCTATTCAGCTTGGGTCTAGGTATTTCCCTTTATGAGTCTTTTAGAGCAATAAGATTGTATGGATAGTCCATTCTCTCTTTCCCACCATCCTCTTGCGCTCATTTGTTGGACACAAGGGAGAGGACTTTCTTGATGGCTGCTTCCAAACTTTGGACTTCCCTCCCTAGAGAGTCCAGGATGGCCCTATCCTTGCTCTCCTGCTGGCAAGTCAAAATATTTTTTTTGTGCTGTCAAGCTTTTACAAACTGAATAGAGTTGAGCTTTTAATGCTGTAATACTGTTTTTAAGGTTTGTATATAGCCTTTTAGTGAATTTTAATATTTTTGATGTTTAAACTTTATATATGATTTAATATTTTTCATTTTATATTTATGCTTTTATTAATGCTCTTACATAGTTTTTAATTTGTGTTGCTTAAAATATGTTGTTAGTTGCCTTGAGACACATTATTCAGAGAGAAAGAGGAGGAGGAAGAGGAGGAGGAGGAAGTTGAAGTAGATTCATTAAATGGAAGACATAGACAAGACAAGAAGTAGATTTATACAGGACAAACACAAGACAATCTTTGAGGGCAAAGTTGTACAAGTGAGTCTTCCATCCACAAAACAACAATATTTTTATTGGGTGAGCTTAAAAAAACCAATCCTTGTTTATCTCATTGTCAACATGCATTTTCCTCATTGTTTGTATGATACCTTTTGACTTGCATGCATCTTTGCATGCAGGTTTGTTTTGCATGCAAAACAAAACATTTGCTATTACCATTAGTTTCACAGTATTCACGGTGTTACTGACTGGGGTTTTGGACAATCAGTGATTAGGATTGTATCTAGAAATCAGGCCATTTCCTCACTAGGCTGTTATAGCGCTATGATTCCACTTTCAACATCCTATGGAATCCTGGGGTTTGCAGTTTCGGGGGGGGCAGCTAGGATGTTGAAAGTGGAATCATAGCGCTATAACAGCCTAGTGCAGAAATGGCTTCAGTGAAGTATCATTGGCACATGTGGCACGTTCCAAGAAATATCACTTTTTTGCAGTTATGTTATTTATTTCTTACCTTTCTTCCAGCTCCAGATCCTAGGACACAGAGCAATGGCTTCAAACTTCAGGAAAAGTGATTTTATCTAAACATTAGGAAGAACTTATTGATGGTAAGAGCTATTTGACAGTGGAATATGCTGCCTCAGAGTGTGGTGGAGTCTCCTTCTTTGGAGGTTTATAAACAGAAGCTCTTCTGTCATCTGTCAGAAATGGTTTAAGGGTGTATTCCTGCATGTCGGGGGTTGGACTCAATGGCCCTGTGGTCTCTTCTAGCTCTATGATTCTATGATTCTATAAGCCAAGCTTCAATGAAAGAAAGAAAATATATTATTCTACCATTGTAGATCCTCTAGAATTACTAGTAACCATAGCCATAGATTACATAGTTAGATTTGTTATTTCTCAAAAAGTCCATAAATAATTTCCAATTTTCAAAAAATCTTCAGTTGACTTAACCTACTCAGCAACCTTAACAATCCATTCTTCCATCATCCATGTTTAGTCTGTTTCCTGATTTAAGCAAACAATGTTATTGCTGCTTTTATCATATATAGAAGAAATATTCCACATTTATAATCCAATTAATTATCTCTAATACCCAACAAAAACATTTCTGGTGACATAACAAAGAACACATCTTGATTAAGGACACACCTTCACTAAACCAGCACCAGAGCTTGAAAAAGTCATTCGTTTGACTTCCAAGTAGTAATATTCCCTTATTAATACATTTTAAGTGCATAAACACTTATTTTGTGATTTCACCTGAAATATAACACCAAATCAATGGTATAGTAATTATGTTATCATTATGTTGAACTTGAAGGTACATACATATACACAAACCAAGTAGAAATGAATGAATGAATGAATGAATGAATGAATGAATGAACAAACAAATAAACTGAACACCTGATCTGTTTCTCTATGTTATCAAGTTAATTTTTCCCTAAGAGAGATGGAGCATTACATTTCTAATTAAAATTACATATTTGGAAAAGCAGTACATCTGCTCTACAAGTCTTGCAGCATAATGTTAAATCCTACAGCAAATTGAAAAAGATTGCTAAGCAAAAGCGATTATATCTTCTATTGTTGTTGTTGTGTGCCTTAAAGTCATTTCTGACTTATGGCAACCCTAAGACAAACCTATCACAGGATTTTCTTGGACTGAGGTTATGTGATACATCCAAGGTCACCCAGTGGGGAATCAAACTCTGGTCTCTAAGGACAGAGTCCAACGCTCAAACCTCTATGCTAGCTCTCTTATATCTTCTGTAGGGGTAGTAAAACAACATCATTCTTCGTCTTCTGAATTCCACTCAACTACTTCTGTGATCATTATTATTGAATGTCACAGAGTAGAAAGATAATATAAGAGAGATGTTTGAAAATTTAAACTGTATGGCATCATCTGGGACTAGAGAAAGACAAAGATGTCCTCTACTCACTGAAGCTGCTATTACTAGCGCTGCTTACTTGTAGCATGGATTCACTTGGAGATTACAATTAAATGAGTTCCATTCATGTTAATGAGATTTGTATACAAGCTGCTTTGTCTTGAAATCTCAGCACAACTTTGTCTAATAGCCAGTTCCCTGTAATGGTTACAGTGTTGGACTGCAATTTGAGAGATCCAGATTCCATGAAATTCATTCACTGGATTACCATGGGCAATTTACTATCGCTGTCAGCCTGGACTACTTTGTGAAGATGTTATGGGGGAAGGAATAGTACAGTGGTTCTCAACCTGTGGGTCCCCAGATGTTCATGGACTTCAGCTCCCAGAAGCCCTGAGCATTGACCATAGTGGCTGGGGCTTCTGGGAGCTGAAGTCCACAAACATCTGGGGACCCACAGGTTGAGAACCACTGGAATAGAACAATAGACACTCTCTTAATCTATTGAGAAGACTAATAAAGAAATAATGAAATAAATAACATGCTAACTAAATAATATACTCTGTGTCTGTATTCCTATATCTTCTCTGACCCGAAACCACTCCAATTTTAGTGCAAGATATAAATTTTTTACAGATTTTTCTTCTTGTTCTGCATCACATGGTAAAAAAAGAAAGAAAAGAACTCTGGTATGTTGATTGGATGGCATATGTAACTACACCATAGAATCATTAATGGCAATGAAGCAAGACAGAGTCCTGCGGCTGAGGATCCAGTCCTTTGCCTTTTAAACAGCCAGGTGGTAAAATGACAGGTTTTAGGTTCACTTCAAAAGCACAAATATTATGGTGGTCCAAGGTCACAATAGCAGGCCTCTCTTTGGAGCAGTTAAATGAATTTCTGTAGCTGTCTTCTGTTAAACCTCAGCTCTGTGAATAAAATAACTAGGGAAGGCTCATAAAAATAAGTAAACAAACATAAAAGGCTGGACCTGAGTGCTATTGTATTTCAGAGCTGGCTCAGAGCTCCTGTAAAAGGGCCGATGCAGACATATACAAAGCATCATATGCATACAGCTGGAGCCATCTACCTACAGCACAGAAATGTGATCTTGACTCTTCAAATGTGGTTGAAATTTGTTGGAACTGGAGAATAGATTAGTCTTTCCTTAAAAGAACATCTCATGAATTCTGCCTGCCTATTCCTGCTAGAGAGTTACAGGGCAAGCCAAAGGGAGGGAAGAAATATATTTGGTCTTTACTGATTTAATAGCTTTAACATATTTCCTTCTGATGAAGATGAAAAGCTTTCACTTGTAAAAAAAAATGCATCATATAAAGAAAGTAAGGCGTTGAGGGAATGAAGGAGAAAGAAGAACACAGTGTTCAGTTGGATTTAGCTGTGTTCAATGTCCTAAGTTCAATTTCAGAACAAAAGTCTGGTTGGTTTAACTCATTAATCTTATGGTTGCTTATTATTTCTTCCTTCTGTTTAATATCTGTAATTAAAGCAAAATAGTGAGTAATGGGGGGGAGCCATCTAAATGGATAGTCTTAGAAAATGATACACCAAAAAACCTTAGCAATGAAACCCATAGGGAAGAAATGATACAATGTCTCAATGTTTTAAAGATGACATTCCTTTATATAATAATATTTGAATATAAATACTTTCTGTGTACCAAATGAAGCAAAAAATTATCAATGGCAGACATGGATGAAAAGCTTCAAAATCTCCACTAGACAAGTTCTTTCTGTAAGGCACATTATAATGGATATTATCTGAAACTGCAATCCTAACCATATTTGAGGCTCAGATTAAATCCCATTGAACTCAGACTTACTTTTGAACAGAAGTGTAAGGTTGCACTGTAATTCATCACAAATAATCATACATTTAAATGTAATTTCATCATAACATGATGTATTCACATTTGAGCCAAGTTACCAAAGCATTAATATGGGGACATCTATTTTTCTACATCCAATTAGTTCTGTAAACTCTCTCTCAAAACATGTTTTCTCTTTGATTTTAACCTCTACGTGGAAGAGGAAGCTTCCATCAAACCACTTTCTGATTGTGCTGAACTATAGTTTATTATGGTATTTTCATTTTACTTTTAATTCCCTTGATCAAATTTATTTGTATTTTATGTTTTTCCAAACAAGCATGTTCCATATTTACAAGGACAAAATGTATTTGCCTGATACGCAGAGCTCTACTTTTACCTCACTGTGGTCTGATCTCTATAATCTTGCCAGAGTTTTGAACTTATACAACACTCCCTGGAATAACCTCAGTCAGTTATACTTTTTTGAGCAGACAGATATTCCAGGTTTATGAGTCATATGACTTTTCAGTGAAATCATTAAAATGTGTTTAATCTTATTTAAAACACTGAGGCCAAAAGCACAACATCATTGGTTGTATAACAGGAGATGGTTAGTGAAAGAATGGGAACATTCTTCTGTGTTTCTCAGTTCTGGCCCCAGAACAAACAAACTAGTAGATCATTTTACCTTTGATTTTACAGGTCTTCTTTTCCCCTATATACCTCTTTGCCAGTAGAGATGTTGAAGTACTTGAATAATGCATTTCCAGAATCCAGCCTCTATTGGAATACTGATTGCTACATTTCCCAACAGTTGAAACTAATGGACAGTAACCAAGGAAAGTCTGCTGTTCAATGTATTACAGTAGTTCGGGGCTATCGTTAGGAAACATGAATCATGATTTCTAAGTTGCATCTGCAAAGGACAAAGCAAGAACTTTATCAAAATGGCAGCTGTCAGGGCTATAACCAGGAGGGAGACCTCTAGAGAGAGGGAAAGATCCAAGAACATTACAAAAGCTGTGAGTGAAGCTTTGCCAGGCTGCAAGATAATGTCTTAAAGGAACTTAGAGTATAGCTGTTAATTAGCACCTTCAGAGAGATCTCTTTGGTAAGAACAAATGCAACCATTTCTGTGAATTTGTATAAGGTCCCAACACGGTGTAGTGGCTTGAGTGTTGGACTACATCCCCGGAGACCTGGGCTCAATTCCTCTCTCAACCATGGAAATCCACTGGGTTACCTTGGATATGTCACACACTCTCAGTCCCCCCAAAAACCCATGATAGCTCCACCTTAGGGTCACCCTAAGTCAGAAATTACTTTAAGGCATCCTGAGCATGTTGTGAGACAATATGATGCTTGCCTATGAGTAATGGAAAAAAAAGTGGTAAGAGATTTCTGGTGAGAGTGCTAGCAGATGATAATGCTAACCATTAAAAAAAGAAAGAAAGAAAAAGAAATGATCCAATCAGCAGGATTATTTGCACTGTCTGCTCAGGCTGGGTGCTATGGTGGCTTTCTTTTCTTCCCAAAGAAAATATACTTCTTCCTTCTTTTCTTTTCTTTTTTTTTTTTTGGATGGTCTGAAGGATAAATGATACAGATGGCTTCCAGATGGTCCTTAGCCAAAGTAGCAGCTATTATCTCTGGAAAAGGAAACATGCACAGCTGATTAACACCACAGCTTCAGAATGCCCTCCTCCATGTCCAAGATCTCATGCAGGAGACTGTTCAAGGAATCACAGACAATGAAATGGGGATAATGGCTTGAATGAAGTTGATGGGAAAATGTTCAAGGGTAATGTGCTAGGATTAGAAACCATCAGTTCTGCATAGAGCTATCTGGATTCACATGACTGCCATTTGAACCAGCAGCCTAGCTGTGGATTAGCCCAAGTCACTCAGGTTGACCAATGGCTATTGGGGCTGACACTTGGCTTGAGCAACAGCAGTTTTTTTTTATTCTGGGGCATATAGTCCTCCTCTCCATTGTTGTGCTTCCAAGAATTATGTGAGGTAAGATAACAACTTGACCAAGATCACCTAGTCATTTTCATGGCAGAGGGCCATCTTGAATCAGCAGGAAAAAAGGCGATGCATCCCATCTTTTTGCACCCTATCTTTTTCTGAAGCCATCGCATGGAGATCCAGGGACAGCCTCTCCCAGGAGGGAATCACTTCTGATGTGCTCCCCTCTGCACCAGCTGCCTGCTGGATGGGAGGAAGCACAGTGGCCTTGCCCCTCCATTCTGCAGCACAGCACAGCAGTTTCCCAGGCTGCGCTGGGGGAGGAAGTGCAGTCATTGCACTTCCTGATGTTCCACAAGACAGATAAGTGCAGGATGGAGGGGGGAGGACCGCTCAATTGCGTGTCATTGTCTGTGTGTCATTGTCATTGTTGGGAGAAACCCAACAATGATTTAATCCGCAATTGCGATGGGTTTCCAAAGGATCGCCACGGGATCACGACGATGTCATGCAGAACCGTTGTCGCAATCCCATGGCCATTGTAGGTTGGAGTGGTGGATGAAAACATCCTAAGCTCCACATGCTTATGGATGATCCAAGTTTTCTCTTTAAAAAAACAACAACATAATTTTATATATGTGTGGTGTTCCTTATTATAAGATTGTTGTTTGCTTTTAATATAGCCCCTGAAAAAGGCCAATTAATATCAACAGGCCAAAACTCATTGGGACAATCCCTAAGCACATGGAGCTTAGTCTCCTTTTTCTGCTGATTTATTAAACATGCTTTCCAGTACTTATTTCTACTCCAAAGGGGCATTTTGGATGAAAGGTGAGGTAGGTCTCCCAGTACTAGCCTAGTATTAAGATATTCTTAGAGGTGTTTCCAATGCAGCATGTCCTACATCCAGTTACGACATTGTGAAAGATCCATTACAATAGTATTTTTACATTTTCAGAAATAGTGCAAGGATAAAATCCAGTCGTATTCTTTTATGCAAGCAGTTGTACAACTGATTTTATAATCAATTTCACAATGTCTTGTACAACTTTGAATTTGATTTACCTCTCTAACAAAGGTAAAATCAAGCACAACACTTAGAGAGGGGATTTTCACTTTCCTAGTGCTAAGTTGGGTTTAAGCCTTACATATTTATATTTTAGGAGGTGCTCTTACAGTTCTAGGAGGTATTAAAGGGACACAAACTATATCCCAGTCTTGATTTTACTTGTTCTCTTAGTAAGCATTCCTGCATAATTGGTACGTTTACTGTGGAACTCCTTCCCACAGACAGCTAAGTTAGTCCTCCTTTCTTTAGCAGTCAAAGACCTTTTCATTTAAACAGGCTTTTGACTATTAGCTGGTTGCTACAGAAGGTTGTTTTAAAGAAGGCTGAGGAGGAGAAGGGGAGGGAGGGAGGAAGGAAGGAAGGAAGGAAGGAAGGAAGGAAGGAAGGAAGGAAGGAAGGAAGGAAGGAAGGAAGGGGCAAGTTAAGTTATAACTTAATTTATAAGTTAAGTGCCTCTTAAACTTATTTACTGTCCCTTTCGTAGTCCATGGTATCCACAGAATTAACCCCCAGAACCATAGAATCATAGGCCATTTCTGCACTACACTGTTATAGTACTATTATTCTCCTTTCAACATTCTATGGAATCCTGGGATTTGCAGTTAGGGAGTGTCATTTAGAATTCTCAGCCAGAGAGCTCTTTGGGCTCAATAAACAACAAACCTCAGAATTCCACAGGATGTTGAAAGTGGAATCATAGCACTATAACAATGTAGTGTGGAAATGGCCATAGAATCATAGAACTGGAAGAGACCACATTGGCCATTGTTGGACCACAAGTCCAACACCTTGCCATACAGGAACACACACTCGAGGCACCCCTAGCAAATGGCAACCTACCCTTTGTTTAAAAGCCTCCAAAGAAGGTGACTCTACTGCACTCTGAGGCAGCATATTCCACTGTCAAACAGCTCATACCATCAAAAAGTTCTTCTTGATGTTTAGGTGAAATTTCTTCTCCATTTGTTTGAATCCATTGCTCTGTGTCCAAGGGCATTACCACATTATATTTTTATACTGCTATTATTCTACTTTCAACATCATATGGATTCCTGTGGTTTGAAGTTTAGAGAGGGGCAGTTAGAATTCTCAGCCAGAGACCATCTCTGGCCTTGGTAAATAACAACCCCTGGAATTCCATAGGCTGTGGAAAGTAGAATAATAGCACTATAACAGTGTGGTGAAGAAATGGCCCTAGTCGCTGGAGCAGCAGAAAACCAGTTTAGTCCATCTTCAACATGACATCTCTTCAAATATTTAAACATGGCTATCAAGTCATCTCTTAACCTTCTATTCATCGGGCTAAACATACATAGCTCTCTAAGCCACTCCTCCTAGAGCATGGTTTCCAGAGCCTTCAGCATTTTGGTCGCTCTTCTCTGAACATGTCACCTCTTAACCTTCTTTTCATCAGGCTAAACGTGCCTAGCTCCCTAAGCTTCTCCTCACAAAGCATGATTTCCTGACCCTTCACCATTTTGGTTGCCCTCCTCTAGACACGTTCCAGCTTGTCAATGTCTTTCTTGAATTCTGGTGCCCAAAACTAGACACAGTATTCCAGGTGAGGTCTAACCAAAGCAGAATAGAATGGTATTATTTCTTCCCTTGATCTCAGCACTATACTCCTATTGATGCAGCCTAGAATCACATTGGCTTTTTTTGGTGCCGCATCACACTGTTGACTCGTGTTCAGCTTGTGGTCCACTAAGGCCCCTAGATCCCTTTCACACATACTGTTTTCAAGCCAGGTGTCACCCATTCTATATCTGTACATTTCATTCTTTCTTCTTAAGTATAGTACCCTTCATTTCTCCCTGTTAAAATTCATTTTGTTAGTGTTGGCCCAGCTTGCTAATCTGTTCAGGTCATTTTGAATTCTGATCCTGTCCTCTGGGGTATTAGCTATCCTTCTGAATTTGGTGTCATCTGCAAATTTGATGGGCATGCCCTTTAATCTAACATCCAAGTCATTGATAAAGATGTTGAATAGCACTGGGCTCAGGACAGAACCCTGTGGCACCCCACTAATTTCTAGGATGAAGAGGAGCCATTGGTCAGCACTCTTTGTTTTCTGCCAGTCAACAAGTTACAAATCAACCTAACAGTAGCATTATCCAAACCATATTTTACTACCATGTTTGCAAGAATATCATGGGGGATCTTGTCAAAGCCCTTACTGAAATTAAGATACACTATATCCACAGCATTCCCTTCATCCATCAAGCTCGTAACTCTATCAGAAAAAAGTGAGAGAGAGAGAGAGAGATCAAATTAGTCTGGCATAACTTGTCTTTGAGAAACGCATGTTGAATTTTAATGATCATGACATTTCCTTCCAAATTCTTACAGACTGTCTGTTTAATGACCACATTTCAGTTGATTTGATTTTCTTCCTATCAGCTTTCTTCACTGTCTCGCTTTCACAATTATACATAGAAATTGGAAATATGATGGTGTGGACAATCCTGACTTTAATATACAATTATATATCTTTACACTAGAGAATCTTACCTACTTCTTTCATAGTTGCCTTTCCAAGGCATAGTCTTCTCATTTCTTGATTAGAAACTCCATTCTGATTTATGGCTCAGCCAAAGCATGGAAAATCTTTAACTCTTTCAATAGTTTTACTTCAAAGGCAAGTAAATATCCGTTATTATTTTTACATTCTTAGTTTATTACTTTTATATTCTTAGTTTTCACTTGTGTTCAGTGATTATTTTCTTAAAGTTCAACTGTAATCCTACCTTTTTACTTTCCTCCTTGATTGTCTTCAACATTCACCAAAAGTCTTCACTATCTGCTGACAGTGTGGTGACATCTGTGTATCTTAAACTGTTGATGTTCCTCTCTCCAGTTTTCATTTCTCCTTCCTCCAACTATAATCCCATTTTACTTATGATATGCTCCGTGTACAAATTAAACAGACAGGGAAATTAAATGCAGCTTTGCCTGACCCACTTGCCAATTGACATCCATTCAGTTTCTCCATATTCTGTTCTGACAGTAGTCTCTTGTTCTGAGAACAGATAATGCATCAGGATCATCAAATGTTGTGGAACAGGTTATATATCACTTCTTTAAGAGTAATCCATAGTTTTGCATGAATTTTCATACAATACTTTAACATACAATACTTTAAGCATTTTGTTTAGTATTGTGATT
Organism: Iguana delicatissima; assembly: GCA_948472985.1. Taxonomy (NCBI): domain Eukaryota; kingdom Metazoa; phylum Chordata; class Lepidosauria; order Squamata; family Iguanidae; genus Iguana; species Iguana delicatissima. The sequence goes on along the minus strand of CAOKZL010000092.1, from coordinate 1,011,612 downwards.
GGTATATCTTCTGTTATAATCTTTGTTGCAAGCTGCCTTAGGTCCTGTAGAGGAAGAAATGTGGTATATAAATAAATTGAATAAATAAATGAATTAATATTCTGCTTATGAAATTATTTAATATCATTCGATTATTACTAATTCCATATGGAGGGTTTCAAATGAAACAATAAATTCCCCCTGGGTTCTGATTTATTTTATTTTACTGTATTTCATTTCAGTTCTAGAGTTTAAGGTATAGTTCTCCTCCCTTGATTCTTTTCCAGGTAGTTTAGACAGTGAAGTACCACTTCTGCCTATTTAACTGAGCAATAGGCGGTAACTCATAATTAAGGGCAGCTTTATTAACTATGCCAAGTAATGAAAATATCTCCTAAAACATATAAAGGTGCACGTCCGAAAACATACAAGGTATGACCTACTAAAATACTGCTGGAAGATGGGGTACTCTACTTTAGTCTGGAGTTTTCAAATTAGCACTGTGGTTCAAAGAAAACTATAATAGTCCTTCAAATATATCACAAAACCAGAACCAAATCTGGCAGCTGGCATTAATATAGTAAATTACATAATTATATTAAAGCTGAATTGCATGGTCTTACAATAATAAATCATAGAACCTGTTTGGATCTCCAATCATTTGCACAATATGAGTAGACTTAACAATGAGAAATGAATATAATTTTTAGAGAAAGTAATGAAAGTCAGATTTTCATTTACTTACTTATCAAGCCTGTGTTTGTTAGAGCTGTATTTGAGCCATGTAGCAAGAGTGTTCAGCTCTTTGAAACACCATTCTTTATACAGGCTGTATTATGTAAATATAATCATGCCAAATTAAGATGTCTACAGAGTCCTCCCCAATCCCCCCAAAACAATTTCAGATCTCTTTGTAGGGATAGGTATAAATTAAAGGTTGCATGTAATCACAAAGAAATTAAAGATACTATGATTTACACTCTAATTCTGAGCATATTATGTAGACCTTGATCGTGGTGACTGCTTCCCACACTGAGTTTAGGATATTAAACAAGAAGGAAACAAAGATTGTCAGAATCAAAAACCCACTTCGAGGCTGAGTGGTTGTTGTATCACTTCCAAGACTACTGACCTTTATTTAACTGAGTATATGTTTTTATTATCAATATTTAAACTCTAGATCAGAGGTAGGCATAGCACAGCCTTAACCCCTCAACTACCCCTAGAGCCCACTTTTGTGGACCTGGTAGCCCCAATCAACCCCTCAAAGTTCCTCAGATGACCTCATTTTAAAAAATAGCACATGAGGAGATTTTTGTCCCCAAACATGTGAGAGCATGCAAAATACTGCCCAATCCCACAAACACCCCAGAAGCCCATATTACACTCTCTCAAAATACTGACAAGTCTTGATATGCTGTCAGTTCCTGTTTATTCTTTGAGGTGGACTGCAAAGAGAAATGGAGGTGTGTGGGCTTTCTGCATGTCTGTGTCAGGAATGGCCCATACAGGGAGGTCAGGGGAGAAATTTGTTTCCATACGATTGCCCATACTATGTACACATAGTAAAACTGAGTATAGCGTATGCTGAATCTCAGGCAGAAAGGATGCATAAATGGAGGCTCCCCTTATGTTTTCCCAAGATAATCTGAATTTGGAACTTATCCTTCCAGCCAGACTATCCTACCCTTCCCATCTTCACTTTAAATCCCATTTACCTAGCTGACAGACTCAGCAGTGGTGAGCAGCCATAGTAAGAAGGAAGGGAGAGAGACAAAGTGGTTCCATGCGTGAAAAATCCTCATATGTATGGGAAAGCACTACTCTAGTCTGCCAAGGACATCCTTGAATCAAGGATCTATTATGGGGATTTGTTTTCCCAACACAAGGAACCGTTCCACACTATTCAGTTATAGCGATGAGCTTCCGCTTGAACTGCCATGGGAACATCCCATGGAAACCTGGGGTTGGTAGTTTGATGATGCACTAGTGCTCTCTGCCTGAGAATGCTAAAAACTCCTCCCTCCCTAAACTGCAGATCCCAGGATTCCATAGAACAAGGTTAAAGTGGAATCAGAGTTCTTTATCTGTGTTGTATGAAAGGGCCCCAAGATTCAGAGAGGGGTGCAACCGCATTATTTCCCTCCCTCTTTCTTTCCGTTTTTCTCTCCAAGGGAAATACAGTGCCATCCTAGGTATACCTATCCAGAAGTAAGTTCCATTTAGTTCAGCGAAGCTTAAGTGCATATCCAACTGTAGCACTAAAGACTATTTAAAAAAAAAAAAAAAAAAGCTATTACTCTTCTAATCAAGGACCCAGAATGCCAAGTAGTTAACAATTTGCACAGTCTGAACTCAGCATTCTGGGTTATCTAGCAGTTAACAGAATATTTTCCTGGAATAGGCACAAATAGTACTCCAGAAATAATATTTGCTGAATTGATCTGTAAAATTTAAATTTACTGTAAAGGTTGACAAGAAGTAGAAAAGAGGCCAAAATCTGAAGAATAAATTGCTCACAGTAACAGTTTAAACTGAAGAGCAGGAAAGCATAATTCAAAATTTGCCTCATTTAAAACCATTGATTTCTAATTAGAAGTCTTTGAAAAAGGTTTGAAAGCTGCAGTGACTGGTAATTTCAGAAGGTGGACCCATAATGTAATGAAATTCAGCAGGGAATATTTTAATATATAACTCACTATAGCTTCTTTCATTCTTTTTTTCCAGGGCTGGTAGAACAGCTAATTTATCAGGTTTTAAAGTATGCTACATAAAAAAGAGAATCAATTATTCTATTTTCCTTCATATTTCTCCTTAGTTCTAACTACTGGAATACTGTGTTGTATCAAGACCAGTCCTTCCAAATTGCAATTCTCCTAAGAAACCAACACTAGCATTTTTCACTTACATGCGAAGAATCTGCTGTCCTCCTCAGTATATTTCTTTAATTTTGCACATTTATATTCTGTGTCCTTTTTATTATATAAAATCATAATTTCATAAAAGAGAACAAATGTTTTGCACAGATCGTTTAGGCTGACTCTCCTTCTGACTGTTCAGGAACAGTGAGTTGTAACTTATCTCTCTTGGTAGAGTCTTGTTCACTTAGAATGCTAATGCACTCATTATAAGTGGTTCTTAGTTGTTTTTGTTGTCATTTGCCATCAATTACCTGAAACTTATTGTGATCGCATGAATTAACAACTTTCAAAAGTCCAACTCACCAACTACCCAGCTCAGATCTTGCAGAATTATAGGCACGGTTCCTTGATTGAATCAATCCACCTATAGTGTGGTGTTACCACACCGTACATCCCCACTCTGTAGGATACGCTATTTTCAGAATTGTACATATTTATGACTGAAACACATGTGTGAAAGCATGCTCGCTGTAAGCATGTTGGTAGGTCAGGATCACCTCAGACATGGTCAGGTCATAAATTCAGAAAAGATTAGGCAGGAAAGCTCAATGCTAATGGACTTGGGATAATCCTTTCAAGCCTGTGGGATATGAGCACTCCTGAGAACAATGAAAGGTGAAACTGCCCAGGTAAAGCAATCGGAGACCATCTTAAAATGGTCTCTTCCCTAGACCCTATGCCCAACCAGACATTAAGAGATTGTCATGACTCCCATCAATATTTTGTTATACAGAGTTAAGACAATCAGCCCATTACAGGCTCCTTCATCAACCCTATGAGAAAGCAATTATAACTTTGTCCGTATACCCTCCTTCAGGGTAGGAAATAGGGTATCAAAATGCAACTTCATCCCAAGAAAATTGTAGTACACAGTAGTACATGGGGCATGTTATGCTGTACGTGGTACCCCAGATTCCCATTCTTCTGTGCTACTCTTAGACATGCTGTCTGAGCCACTTCGCTTCAGCCTTCTGCTTCAGGACTGGTAACTATCACCCTTTCATCTAATCTCTATCTATCTAGCCTTTCTTGCCTCACTTCTCAATAGCCTGGTACAGTTCTTAAGAGTGTTTGCTTTCTTGTGTGTTCGTTAATGCCAAATAAAAATACTCTGTTTGAATTTTAACCGGAATCCTCTCTACAGTTAGTACTGCTAAACACAGGTGAAAAAATCCAGCTGTTACCCTCCTCTTACAGGTCTTCTTTGAGCTATATTTCCCCAAATCTTAAGGCGACACTGACATTGCAGGTAGACCCCAAAATCTCCCAGCTCTTAGGGTAAGAGTGGTCTCCCTCTTTCCCTACTGTCTTCCACTTTGCCAAGCACTGTTGTCTTTTCTAATAAACAAAGGAAAGGAGATTCCACCTGAACCTCAGGAAGAACTTCCTGACGGTCAGGGCTGTCCGGCAGTGGATCATGCTGCCTCGGAGTGTAGTGGAGTCTCCTTCCTTGGAGGTTTTTAAGCAGAGGCTAGATGGCCATCTGCCAGGAGTGCTTTGAGGGTGTTACTGCATAGCAGGGGGTTGGACTGGATGGCCTGTGTGGTCTCTTCCAACTCTACATTTCTATGATTCTATGATTCTGTAATTACCATTAGATCCAGAAATTGGTTCTTGTGGGTTTTTCGGGCTTTGAGACCATGTTCTGGTTGTATTTTCTCCTGACATTTTGCCTGCATCTGTGGCTGGCATCTTCAGAGAAATGGTGAATTGGAAGTGGAGTGGAGAATATATATGCCAGTCTCTTCCTCCAGAGGGGAGGGAGCAATTAGCATAATAGTCCTATTGTGTGTATTGAATACTTGTTCCTGGAGGGAGACTTCCTGAGCCCAGGTGGGGTTCGTTAGGGCTCATTAGTATCGTTTGTATTTTGATTTTGGTGTTTTTCAATACTGGCAGCCAAATTTTGTTGACTTTCTGAGTCTCCCCTTTCCTGTTAAAATTATCCAAGTGTTTGTGGATTTCAATGGCCTCTCTGTGTAGTCTGACCTGGTAGTTGTTAGAATGGTACCGAATTTCTGTGCTTTCAAATAACATTCTGAGTCCAGGTTGGTTTATAGTGTTCTGCTACTGCTGACTTTTCTGGCTGGATCAGCCTGCCGTATCTTTCGTGTTCTTTGATTCGTGTTTGGATGCTGTGTTTTATGGTCCCTATGTAGACCTGATCACAGCTGCACAGTATGAGAGAGGGAGAGACAGAGAAAGTGAAAGCTCCAAAACTATATTATTTAATGTGCCCTATAGTTATCCTTAGGATTGCTATAAGTCAGAAATGACTTGTGGTTCCCTTATTTACAATTGAGAGAGAGAGATTCAAAATGGATCAAAAATTAGAGGGAATTACACTATAAAAGACATATAATGAATTGGAAACAATAATATTCCTTAAAACAAAACAAAAGGTTTCCTACTTTTATAAATACTTTATAAATCAAAAATTGGAGGACGAAACAATAAAGGATGTAATGATAAAATGGGCAAAGAACATCCAACATGAAATTGCTTTCGAACATTGGGAAATGGCTTGGAAGGACACAGCAGAATTCACTAGTTCACAAGATCTAAAAGAAAATTTTATTAAAATGATGTACAGATACCATCTCACACCAGAAAAAAATAGAAAAAATGTACCATACAGGAAATAATAAATGCTGGAAATGCAAAGTCAATGTGGGTACATTTTTCCACATATGGTGGACTTGTCCAATTATAAAAAAATATTGGTTAAAAATATATGAAGTCATAAGAGAAATATTCAGTGTGTCTTTCCCTATGATGCCAGAACTTTTTTTATTAAATATGACATTCATGCTGGATAAAAATTTCCAACATAAAAATAAAAGAGTATTACTTTATTTAATAACAGCCGAAGAATGGTATTTGCAAGATTTCGGAAAATGCTGGGAATCCCAGATATAAAACAATGGATTTTAAAAATATTGGAATTGAAGCAATCAGTTAAAAGGGAAACAAGTCCATCAGGTAGAAAAAGATTGGCATCAAGTAATTGAATATATGAATAAAAGTGGATATTGATATGGAAACTGATATTGAGGGTGATATTGGATGTTGACAATGTAGTAATGGTTAACTTAAAACAGAAATGAAAGGATTAAAATACAGATTAATATATACAATTGATCGAAAGAGATGGATTTACATCTAAATTTATGGAATGAGGAGAAAAATGTATTTGCTGACAGACAAAATGGTGTAAAAAGTGTACAATCAACACAGAAATTACATATGAGTTTAAGGGAGTTCCTAAAGTACTAAAGCAATAGTGTAAGAAATGATTCGGGGTAAATGACAATGGAAGTCAATGTAATGTAAAGGATAAAAAGCCTTAAATGACAATATGGAGTTATAAACGAGAGGAATTTTACATTATAAAAAATATAAAAATATCTATTTTGTATATAGTATGAAATAATGATGTTATCAAAGTAATCTTATGTTATGATTTTAACAATATGTATGTTTTTAATAAAAATAAATCAAAAAAAAAGAAATGATTGGAGGTACACAACAACAGCAAAGTCCCAAATCACCTTTTAATTAGCGCTTACAGAGTATCTGATATAAAATGCATTCCTTATAAGATGTTATTGCAGTGGCGTACCGGGGGAACCCCTGAGTTTGCTGCATCTTGGGGGGGAAAATTTCCAAAATACAAAAACTGATTAATTGGCATTGAGTGATTGGGTTCTGGGTGCACGTCTTCAGAGTGGGTACCTGCACACCTCAGGGCCACTCTTGCATTCCTGTGGGGGGAGCCCCCCCTCTCTGTTGCCTCCCCCTTTAAGGTCAGCTGGGATGGGCTCATTCCTTTTGGGGGAAAATTTAAAAAAAAAATATTTGAATATTGAGAGACCTTGGTAATGAGACTCTCAATACAGATATTTTAGTAATTGCACAAAACGGAAGTTGAACAATCACCAGTCCCACTTCTTTAACTACACCCCAAACAACTTAATCTAGCTCAAAATAAGCACAAAAACGGTTTGTTTAAAAATAAAAAGATTTACCACAAAAGCTTGTGATAGTCACACAGGTTCAATTCTTCAAGGGGAAAAAAAAAAGCATAATGCGCTGCAAAATGATCTCTGTTAGGAGACTAAGCATGTTTCAGGACAAAATAGTGAAGAAAAAAGGGAAGACAAAAATCCCGGAAAACCCTTTTTTTAAAAGAACAAGGAATGTCTACTGTAAAGAGGGTTAACCAACAAACAGGAAGTTTTTTTTAGGCTATCTCTCTATGCTTACAATAGACATGCAAACAAACTAGCTATTCAATTAGGCATGAAAGGTTGCCACTGCCAACCCCCCTTTTTCAACCATGCATGCACTCCTAAGTCCCATCTTGATCCAGGTTCTCAAAGCCATCTTTGGTAGAGGTTTGGTTAGGATATCAGCTACCATCTCAGTGCTTAGACAGTAGATCATCTTGATCATTCCATTCTCTGTGAGTTCGACTTTGTGGTATCTTGTTCCTATGTGCTTGCTGCGTGGTGCTCTTCTTTTTTGGGGTTTTTAAAAAGCTCGGGTTGTCTTCCAAACAATTGGTTTTTCTTCATTTATTCCAAAATCAGACAACAATTGATCAGGCCATAATAATTTTTAATCTTCTGATGCTAAATATACTCTGCTTCTGTAGAGGATGAGCCACCACACTCTGCTTGTGGCTGCCCCATAAAATAGGTCCATCTCCATACAAAAATAGGAAACCACTACGGGGATAATCTGCAGTATCCCCAGCCCAATCTGCATCAGTGTAGCATACTAACTTTGGATTGCTACTAGGGGAGCTTCAATTTAAAGTTGATAGTCCTTTTTAAGTATCTACCCACCCTTTTTCTCCAGTCCCTTTTTCTTTGTGGGTGAGCTAACTTTCCTGCTCGAATCCCTACAGCAGATGCAATATCAGGTCTTGTGTTGGTAGATAGGTACAAAAGTTTTCCTATTGCTGTTCTGTAGAGACTATTATTGGTAAAGCATCACTTTCTTCAATATTTTTAAGAAAATCTGGGGTCAGGGGTTTGCTAATATAGGCATCTTGGAGCCCAAGTTTTTAAAAGTTAAATCTTTTGTTTGAATTTTGTTGATTCAGTAGAAAAGGTCCATCTTGTTCTCTTTGAATCTCCATGCCCAAAATGTCTTGCATCTCCTAACTCTTTCAATTCCACTTCTTTGTTAAGTGATGTACAGCTTCTGAGTAGTCTTTATTTCTGTTGGTGGCTTTAATCAAATCATCAACATAGGTCAGGATAAAGGTTAATCCCTTTTTTGGTTCTGGTGTACAGACACTGATCCGCTTCTCCTTGCTTAAAGCCTAATTGTTTCAACATTGTGTCTAGTTTCTCGTTCCAAGCTCTAGCAGCCTGTTTAAGTCCATACAAACCTTTGTTCAGCTTGCAAACCAGATGTGGTTGCTTCTGGTCTACAAAGCCTGTAGGTTGTTGCATGTACAGTTCCTCTGTTATTTCTCCATGTAAGAAAGCAGTTTTCACATCAGGGTGCTGAATCCATTTGTTTGGAAGCGGGGAGACTAGAAGAGTTTAGGGTCTGTGTTTGACAACAGGCGCAAAGTCTCATCAAAGTCTATTCCAAATTTCTGCGAGAAGCCTTATGAAACAACCTTGCTTTTAGTGTTCCCCCTTTCCTTGTGCTTCCAGTTTCAGCTTGAAGACCCATCTGGATCCTATCTTTCTTTCCTGGTGGAAGCTCAGTAAGTGTCCATGTTCTATTTTTATGAGTGCATTATTTCTTCTTGTGCTGCCTTTCTCCACTTAGCTGCCTCAGTTGCAGGATTGTTCAATTTTTCAAAGTTGAGGTTATTTGGTAACACTGATGTTGCGAGGTAGGACAAGTGTGGAGCTGGTACACCTTGGTTGGGTCACGTTAGCATCTGGGAACCTGTTCTGGAACCTGGTCTGTCTCTGCAGCATCCCCCCCAGTGCTCAGAGCCATCTGCATCCCCTTCTCTTAGTGTACTGCTCTCTGCCTTTAGCTTGCTTTCTGCAGCAAATATCTGAGTTCTTTGTTCAGAATCAGGTTGTGTAGCTGCTTGTGATATTTAGATGAGGCAACATCTCACTTTAAGACAGGTTCAACACTTTGCTCTTCTTCCAGTGATTTTAAGATAGTCTCTCATTCATCTGGAAAATCTATGACAGTTCCTCTCTTATCAACTCTGCTTTGTTATAAATAAATACATGCCTAGTAGCAACTTCACCAGTCTTTAAGTTCATTACTCATAGCCTTTGCTTCCAGGAGCATAGCCAATTAGAATAGTCTGCTCTGCTCTTGCATCTAGTTTTTGTCGCTTCTGTTGTGGTATGTATGAATATGCAATACTTCCAAAAGGGTTTTAATGTGTTTCATGTCTGGTACTTCCCATGCCAAGTTAAATGGTGTTGTGTGTACCTTTTGTTGGCTTATTCTGGAGAATTGGGTCATAAAGGCATCACCCCCAAAAATTTACTGGGGGGATACACTGAGCATGCACTTTGTATCTCCCGGAGAACTCAGTTTCCTTTAGAATCCCCTTCTGCTCAGGAGTGTAAGGAAAGCTCCTCCTGTGCAAAAGCCATGGTTTCCCGGAAAGCTTGTGTGCGATGTGAAATGTACTCACCAGCGCCATCTGTCTGGATAGCTTTAGGTGTCATCTCAAACTTGGTTCTCACCATGACAAATACTTTTGTAGATTTTTTGGGCTTGACTCTTCTCTTTCAGAAGAAAGTAACACAATACCTTGAAAAATCATCCACAAAAATTAAAGCATATCTGTTTCCACCAAGTGAAGGAACATTAAATGGACCACACAAATCACTGTGAATAGATCCAGTACCTTAGCGGTTCTTTTTCAGTCCTTGGATGAAATGAGGGTCTGACTACTTTTGTTCAACACAAGTTACGCACCTGGTGCACTCTCATTGTGTTGTTGATTCACCTTGATTCCTGTAGCCAACCTCTGGTTCTGTAGTTAAAAATGCCTTTGGATGATGTCCAAGACATCTGTGCCATAGGTCAAGGCTGTCCTCATTCACTGTGCTTAAAATTAGCTTGTTGAGCTGAAAGATGTAACCATAAAACCATTATTCTCAAATGCTTCTGCAAAAAGGACATTATCTTTGGTAACTGTGCATTTCCCTTGTTTAAAAATAATTCAAATCCTTTCTTATCTAAAGAAAATGAGATGTTGCAGTGCAATTCAGGAACAAACAAGCATCATTTGCTACATTTGTGCAATTTGCCATTAGGAAAAGACAGTTTAAAATGAGTTCCTGATCCCAGGATCTGCATGGATTCATCATTTGCAGCTTGAATCTTTTCTGTTGCATCTGGATCCATTTTATCAAAATAAGCATCAGAAAATGTGCTATGATTGGTACAGCCAGAACTATAAACCAACCATTATTTTTCTGCTTGTAGCCATTAACTGCCAGAGTCTGCCCCATTAAAAGAAGATTATTTCCTCTGTAAGACTGTTTGCTTGGTTCACCCACTTCATGCTGCCTTTGTCTTGTAAATTTCTTAGTTGGAGAGCTACCATTGGCTGAGGGCTTTTTTGAAAGAGTCCAGTTTCTTGCAATGTACCCTTTTTTTTGCAGTTAAAGCAACTGAGCTCTGATTGGTCCCTAGGCGGAGCTTTGGGTTTGCCCTTCTTAGTGGCCAGGTAATTTGATCCACTTGGTCTCTGGTATGATCAAAAAGGGGGGGCCCCCCGGGAAGCATTCTTCTTGTAGTTTAGACAAAGCTTCATTAAAGGTTAGCCCTTTTAAGTTTTTAAAGAGAGATGAAGGGATTAACTCTGCTCCCACAGTTCCCGTCAGGAAACAAACCTTTTGTCTATCAGAAAACTGGAATCCACAGGAATTCAACTTATCAAAAATTATAATCAGTTTTGATATAAGCTTCACAGCCTGCTTTTTATGAAGGCGAAGCTGTCAAGTTCCCTCATCCAAATTGACTGAGATTTTTCAGATGAAAGACCATACACCTCTTTAAGTTTAGCTACATTTCATTTGCAGATTTGCAATCTCTTACATAGAGTAGCTATTAGCCTCCAGTGCATTACCAATCAGATACTGAGCTGTAGCATCTTTTCTCAACCATTGTTCTGCAGCTTCACCATTGGTTTTTCTTTTTCAATTGCATCCAGAACATTATGGTAATTAAAGGCTAAATTTAATTTTTTTCTCCATTCTGTATAGCGCTATTGCTGAGTCGCACAATTTGGGGTTTTAAGTGGGTTAAATCTGTAAATCTGCTTGCAGCATTTTTGCTTTAGTTAGCAATTCCAACAAAAAAAGAAATCAGCTCCCAAAAAAGGGAAAAAGGGAAAAATTCCAGCAGATGTGTGTTTCCAAAAAAAAAGGGGAAGGGAAAAAACCAGCCACTTTCACAAGAAAGACACAAAGCAAAAAAAACAAAAACCCCAAAAAAACTGGTAACTGTTCTGTACGGGACCCCATAACCTGTTGGGGGAAAATTAAAAAAAAATATTTGAATATTAAGAGACCTTGGTAATGAGACTCTCAATCAGCAGAGTATTTTAGAATTGCACAAAACGGAAGTTGAACAGATCACCAGTCCCCTTTTTAACTACACCCCAAACACACTTAACTGCTAAAATAAGCACAAAAACGGTTTGTTTAAAAATATAAAAGAGTTTATCACAAAAGCTTGGCAAGCACACAGGTTCAATTCTTCTAGGAGGAAGAAAATAAAGCACTCAACCCAAAAAAAAACTTGAGGGAAATCAGAGCATGCTTTCAGGACAAAACGTCAAAGACAAAAGGGAGAGACAAAATGGCCGGAGAACCTTTTTAAAAGAACAAGGAATGTCTACGTGCTGGAGGAAGAGGTGTTAACCAACAAACAGGAAGTTTTCTCTCTAGGCTATCTCTCTATGCTTACAATAGACATGCAAACAAACTAGCTATTCAATTAGGCATGCAAAGGTTGCAAATCCCAACAATTCCCAGTCTCAGAGGTGGACTGGGGGGGAGCAGGAACCTCTCCTCTCCTCTCCTCCTTTTCTCCCTCTCTCGTCCTCTGCCCAACCCAGCAGTCCACTGGCATCGGTGCTGCTGCTTTGGGAGGTGTTGCATTCGGTTGGTCCTCTTGCCTTCTCAACGGGAGATGAAGCAAGGCAAACCCAGCCACTAAGGTAGAGATCTGGTTAATGTATAAGGGAATTATAGTAGAATGCTAACCTGTTAAATAGAAGACAATTTATGTTATGAAGTGTACATGATTAACTAATGTGTCTATGTATGTTTTCTCTCTCTTTTTTTCTTTTTCTGTCTGTGTTTAGGAACTTAGGAAAAAAGAATAAAATGCACAGATACAAGATGGGTGATACCTGGCTTGAAAACAGTATGTGTGACAGAGATCTAGGAGACCTAGCAGACCACAGGCTGAACATGAGTCAACAGTGTTATGCAGCAGCTAAAAAAGCCAGTGCTATTGTGGGCTGCATCAATAGGAATATAGTGTTGAGATCAAGGGAAGTAATAATACCACTATTTTACTTTGGTTAGACCTCACCTGGAATACTTTGCCCAGTTCTAAGCACCAGAATTCAAGAAGTATATTGACAAGCTGGAGCATGTCCAGAGGAAGGCGATCAAAATGGTGAAGGATCTGTAAGCCATGCCCTGTGAGGAAGAGGCTTCGGGAGCTAAGTATGTTTACCCTTATGAAGAGAAGGTTAAGAGGAGACATGACAGCCATGTTTGAATATTTGAAGGGATGTCATGTTAAAGCTAGTTTGTTTTCTGCTTCTCCAGAAATTAGGACACGGAGCAATAGATTCAAACTACAGGAAAAGAGATTTCACCTAAATGTCAGGAAGAACTTCCTGACAGTGAGAACTGTCTGGCAGTGGAATACTCTGCCTCAGAACGTGGTGGAATCACCTTCTTTGGAGGTTTTTAAGCTGAAGCTGGATGGTGAATTGCTGGGGGTGCTTTGAGTATTTGTTCCAGCATAGCAAGGGGTTGGACTGGATGGCCCCTGTGGTCTTTTTATGATCCTATGATTCTATTTTACTTTATGGAGGGGGAAAAGAAACTGGAGAAGAGGAAAAGAATGGTCCTGGTTGGAATGGAGTATCTTGAAAAAGGGTGTGTGTGGCGAACACTTGAGCTTAAGCACTCCAGGATGTGAAATTTTCTTGCTGGTCCCATTTATTAATTTATTGATTTAAAACACTGTATTGGGTTATTTCGGTTCTCTTGATTTAATGTTCCTCATGTACAGTCTTCATATCTAAACTTAAATAGTAAAGAGGAAATTCCCATTTAAAAAGCTGATGACACAAAAGAAATGCACAACACACACGCCAGGAGCCCCCCTCCCCCACTGCTGAAAGCTCAAGCTGTGGTTGATTTAAAGGGGAAACAAAACAGCACAAACCTGGGGCGGCCTATGAGTGAACACTTTCAGAAACCTCTCTCACCACTTCTTTGCAAGTGAAAGAACAAATAGGCAAGCATGAAGCGCTGCTGGACACAGAAAGAGTAGGCAGCGCTTCAGGATGAGGAGGCGCAGTCTTTCCAGAAAGGATTCTGGGGAAGCCAAGGCTTAGGAGGGGGAGGGAGAAAGAGAAGTAGGCAATGCCTGGCTGCTTCTGCACTCTTCTCGCCAGCAGAATAAATGCTGAATTCTGAGCAGCCATCCTGTCTAGTTGCCCGCCCAAAAAATGCCACCCAGGGCGACCTGTCCCCACCGCCCCATCCTCGCTCCACCACTGTGTCATTGATAGAAACAGAATGCATAAGGCTAAATATTTTGCCATGTTATAGCATGAAATAATTATTGCAAATATTTATCATAGAATGTTCCATCTGTTACACTAAGAATGTACTGAATGTACTGCAATGCAAAAATAATGAAAGGTGGCTCATGGGGTACAATGCCAGCCCAGCATGAAACAACCTGGTCCGTATCTGATGGCAATCAAGTCAGAAAAGCTTGAATTTATCAAGGTTAGGCTTTAAACTCACCTTACAAACATTTTTTTCTCTCCTGTCGCACTCAGATGTTGCCTGTCACCTGGAAAATCCTATCGTTGGTTTAAATTGCCCTCCCACAGTTCAGTTAGTAACGTGCTGGACTTCAGGTCCATCAAGTCCCTCTCATGAAGCAAAGACGGAGTGACGTACATTTCAGTAAGAAATCAGCTTTCAGCTGCACTTTGAATATTTCTTTTGCTTCTGCAGATTAACATCAGGCTCTGAACATTATTAGCATGCATTCACTGTGGTTTTGTAAATGGAATAGGCTCCCTCAACTCTTGGAAAATATTACATGAAATAATGATTTAAACTGTGCTATTAGCACGTGTCAGACGTGGATTGCTAAAAGAAAAAAGCTTATGTAAATCCCACTTACTGTACAAAGACATTTCCTTAAACAAATAATGAATAAAGAGTTGCTGGAGGAGGAGGTGTTAAAAGAACAAGTTTCCACCACTGCCATTGAAAAACTGATCATTTGCAAGTCCTCCCTCCCCTTCACAGTATGGCTTATCTTTGCTTTGCAACAAATTCAGAAATTCCTGTTACAAGCCATGTTTTCTGAGTATATTCTAGCCGCACATAGGGATTAACAACAGGAGGGAGTTCTTCAATTCAACTGACATCAGTCTTGCCAATATTTCCAAAGACCTTCTTCCAAGCCAATATAAACCATCCCCACTCCTGTTATTTGTTGTCACTGTTAGAACTACTGTCATCACTATAACTGTGACAGCTTCTAAGTATATGCAGGCACAGCAAAAGTGGCACTTGAAAATTTTTTACACATGGCATGCAAGCCTATACCCACCCTGCTCATCTATTCTATGCCCCCTGTTAGAATAGGAATGTAAATTTTCACTAATTTTCTTCTAGAATAAACAATGAGTAATTTTAGCAATTTTCTTCCCTCTGTGAGAAAGTCTTTTATTGAAGCTCATCTGCAATTCAAGACTTATTCCGCACAAAATTTGCATGTGGTGGTTTTGCACAGAAAACAGCCGGAGATAATTTGGAACCAAATATAATTTAGTAAGACTAGCAAAATCTTTCTGGAGGTAATTCACACATCTCTAGTTATGTGTTTGGCACAGGAAGTCTTTACATTCTCACACAGATAAAGGCTGTTAACAACTCCTAGTGTACCTGCATCAACAAGTTAGTAGTGGATCTCCAACTTTCATTGGACTCCAACTCCCATTATCCTTATATTACATAGATATTCAATGAGGTAGATATGTCAACCTAGGGCAAGACATTCTTTGTTTTCTAGAGATTTGCATCTAATATGTATAGACTGTCTTCTCTTATCTAGATTCTATGACTTCTTTCTTTTTTAGCCATACTTCTTGCTGTCTATCCACTTTCATTTGAGTAAAAATACATCTACTAAATCCTTTATCCCTGTAGCTACTACTATCCTGTCATCTCTCCTATTAAACTGCTGTACAAGTTCCCTGTCATTTTCTTCAACAACTTAAAATAATTCACCCATGTAATCTGTCACTGACATTACACACAGTAATTATTGTGCATTGCCTTGTACAACTCCCTTTATTCCTCTTGTCACTCTCCACACTGCATAGTTCAGAGGGTTTGTTCAAATGTACCCAAGAATTGCACACACCCAACGTAGTATGCGATCTTTTATCTTCAGCATCAGCCCTTCCTAGCCCTAAACTCTTCCAAATTTACCCAAGGTACCAAAAGGCCTTTGTTAAGAATGCCTCATCAAAATTTCACCTATCGTAAAATCTGAAGGTAATTATGTGACCCTCTCAGGAAGGTCCATTTGAGTACTTTTGGGAAGAAGAAGCAGCAGCAGCAGCAGCAGCAGCAGCAGTTGCAGCTGTTTTCACAAAAGTGGTGAAATGGGGGAAGCTGTTCATGTACCACTAGCAGAGCGATGGGGAACCTGTGGCATCTCCAATCATTATTGAACTCCAGTTCCTTCAGTCCCAGCCAGCATAGCTAATGGAGAGTTGCAGATTCCCCATTTTACCCAGTTAAGTCCCATTCGTTTCATTGGTGCTGAGTCCCAGAGAGGAATGCATAGTTTAGTCAATCAGGTAATTCTTGGATTAAAATTAAACTGAGTCTTCCATGTTGCAGGGTGACCTTTGTAATACATGGGCTGCATTCAGACCCTCAGATAGACAGACAAACAGACAGACAGACAGACAGACAGACAGACAGATAGATTCAAAAACCCCAAATGCCCCCCAACTGCCTTCTAAGGGAAGTGGGGGCATTTTTTGCATGCCTCTTCCATTTTAGCCCAAGAGAGGCTCTTCTCTAAAACAGGAAGTGAATAAGCCTTACCCTGGACTGAAATGGCTTAGGGTTTTTAAAAAATGGCAGAAACATCCCTACAACCCTTAGGAAGGGGGGGAGAAGTTTGTTTGTTTGTTTGTAGGGATGCAGTGGGGATGTGGCCCTCCAAGGTCTTATGGGGGGTGCCCCTGGCCTCCCCCAGTTGCCCACCCCTGCTTTCACATACTTTTTCAGTTTAGGTTCTTTTGTTTGAGTCTGCCCTACGCAATCCCAGAGATCCATCTCCAGTCATTTCACTGGCTGGGGGGTGCACCTCAGCCCAGAGGACCTGAAATTCCAGCATGAGAATTTGGAGCGTTGACCCTGCAATAGCATATGTAGTGTTTATTTTTTAGCTGCCTGATACTACTGCTTGCTGCAAAGTGATGCTGGAACGTTTGAGTTAAAAGACTGTGATTGTCTCTGCTGTAGGCTTCATTGAATTACCAACAATACAGCTTATCATATAGCAGTGATGTGTATGTTTTTGATATTAAACAAGTCTTGGGAGGCCTGGAATTGTAGATAGTTTCAGCTGAGAATAGCCTCTGCCTATAAACATTGACTACTCATTCTTCCTTGGTGATTCTGAGAATTTTCATCCAAAAAAATAACTTTTCCAAGTTCTAGCATAGATACCTCTTTTGTTTCTCTCTTTCTGCCATTCTTCTTACTACCATGCCTACCAAATGTTAGGGCAAGAACAGACAGATTTTCCCAGTTTTAAACTGATGGCTTAGAGACATTTTGAAGTTAGGTTGTAGGTCAAAACTTCTCCACCCATGCTGTAGACTACATCTGAATGTGTGCATTTAACAAGAGTTAATAAATATTTTCTTAAACATGTTGCAGAAAAGTATCATTTCTCATTATCATCTTTACAATTGATAAGGTCAGTAGCTTTTAAACTGATCAAATTAAAAAGAGAGATGTCACAACCATAGAAAGGGGTAGTAGAGCATAGCTATTTACTTATTTTAGTACACTATTTCTTGCTATCCCCTAGTGCCACCTCTGGTTGAAACTGGCTGCATATAAAAAGCTACCAGGCATTTCAACAAGAAACTGAAGTGTAATGTGTTTGACAACTACTTGCTTAGTCAGAGAACTGGAAACTCAGAAGTCCTGCTGGGTTCACCACCTTTTCAAGCTGATAATCAAACAATGAATGTGACTGCTTATCTGCCTAAAAATATCCTCCCTGTTTGCCCATGATTATTGTTCTTAATAAGAAATTAAGAGTTACAGAATGAGTTGACATCCATAATTCTGTGGATAGTGTACACCAACAGAGAGCAGATGTGCATTATTTCTGGTTCAAAAACATTACTGTCTTAATTTCCCCATGTTTGCCCATAAACCAGATACCTATCTATCTATGTATCTTTCTTTCTTTCTTTGTTTCAAAGATCTCAATGTAGGTTTTCTTTGCAGTTCTGCATGTTGTAGTTCTATAAATAATAAAAAATAAAACAAAATTTAAAGAGTAAATTCAATTTGTAAATATGTTCTGAATAAACTGCTCTTTTAATATACCAAACATGATCATTTTATGCCACCCAAGTTATAAATAATATATCTTATATTCCTAAAGTTGAAAAGTGATTTTCACTCTTAAAGCCCTCTAAAATTGCATTTTCCCATTTTTTACCAAAATAAATAAATTCCCCTATCGTCTCCCAAAAATTTGGGAAGTCCCCTCCCCCAACATGGCTTCAAAATTTATGGAAAGTTTACATCTCTAATCTTAGTGTATAGTCTTTCCTAACTTTCCAGACCATTGCTATAATGGTATATACTTTCACAGTAACAAATCTGTTTCCCAATGATTAACTCACAATCTGCTCAACAGCATGTCCTGGAACCTTATCCAAAAAGCATTCAAGGGGACAATTTATGCAACAGAGAATAAAAAGTAGGATCAGCAAACAAAATCTATAATCTGTGACTTATACAAATATGGCCCCCTTGCCAGTTTCCAAGGAAAAGTGTTTAAAACAGAGATGGGAATCTAGGCAATCCTGGGCCACATGTGATCTGTCAAGCCCCCTTTTAAATCTCCCTGGCAAACTCTAATGTCTCCTGAAAAGAATCAGTTTAAAGGGACCTGGTTTTGCACCCGAAATTACTTCCCTAAAGGGAAAGGGGATCTCAGATTTACCACTGGAGTGTGCTTTTCAGAGCATTCTCCATCTTCAGATCCTGTCCTTCTCTTTTCTTGGTTGTGATACCTTCCCTTCCAACTTACTGAATGGGAAACAAATCTTACCGAAGTCCTCTATAGCTCCTGAATGTAGAACCTGTTACACAGGACTCTTCTCTTTCTAGTACTGCTTATGCTAGTTTCTACTAGCTGTCAGAAATCCACAGTCTTAAAGCTGAAGTGGGTGAATTCATTCTTTAATTTAAAATAAACAAATAAATAAAAACGAGTTAAAGAGGTTATTTGTGATGGGGATTACTTTATCTTGTATTAATAACACAGACTTACAAATCATTTATTTTGAGTTTGTTAGGGTATGTAAATGCAATTATACAATAGCAATCATACATTGCTTTTGTAATGTATTGTAATGTATACAATGTAACTAGAAAATAAATGAAGATGTCAAAGGAGGTTGTCAGGACAATTGTGAATAATGCGGCTATTAATTGTGATTATCATAATAAATATTATAATATTACAGTAAAAAGTTCATTTGAGAATTTAATAAAATTCATTTCTTTTCTATCTTTTCTTATGTGACCAGTGGCTAGATGGTAAATTCCAAAAAAATAATTCCTAGAGTGTGCCCATTTCAATTTAAGGTCCCCCAACATTCTTAAAATGTAGACTTCTTTTCAAAAAAAAAAAAAAATCAAAGCCCAAGACAGCAATCTTGAATACTAGAATACACAATACTGAAAAAATCATGACACCATAAATCTGTATGATGGCATAACTTAGCATAAAGGCAGAATGACGCTAGTTATTTCATTTTCAATACTCATTTCTATAATGAAGTTTGTTCTTATTTTCAGCATCTGCACAGTAAGTTAACATTTTTTTTAAAATCAAGCTTTTCAGCACAATTCTAAGATGATCTGTTTCTTGGCCAAGGTTGTATCAGTATATATTGGAACTGTGGATGTTGTTATTCTCTCTCTCTCTCTACGGGTATGTGCATGCATACACACATACATGCATCACACATATACACGTACACTTTACACTTATACTGACTTTCATCTCTCATTTCACCACTCT
Source organism: Iguana delicatissima (assembly GCA_948472985.1). Lineage (NCBI taxonomy): Eukaryota > Metazoa > Chordata > Lepidosauria > Squamata > Iguanidae > Iguana > Iguana delicatissima. The sequence continues at coordinate 992,125 of CAOKZL010000092.1, read as the reverse complement.
TTCTCCAGTTTAAAGAGACTTGTTTGGAGTTCTTCACAATCATTTTGTTTTAACCAACCTGAACAAACTGGTGTCATCTGCAAATCTGGCCATCTCACAGCTCATTCCTAATTCCAAGTAATTTATGAATAAGTTTAAAAGCACTGGTTCTAGTACAGATCTCCAAAGGACAACCAGTTCAAGTACCTCATTGAGAGAACCGGCTCTTCAGTCCAACTCTTTGCTTCCAGTTCTTTAAGCAATATCCAATCTAGAAAACTACTTCTTTTCTTCTTTTCTTGGTGATGGATTTTATCAGAGGTCTATAAGTAGTTACCTACTGGATCAATCTTAGCCACATGTTTCTTGATACCTGCAAAGAACTCTAAAAGGTGAGTAGGCAGGACTGAATCTTTTCAGAAGCCATGTTGGTTCTTTTTCTGGAAGATTTTCCTTCTACATGGTTGACAATTTTATGTGTAATAACACTTTCCACCAAGTTGTCTGCAACAGAAATTAGACTAACAGGTCTGTAATTTCCTGGATCACTTAAAAAAAATCACTGTTGGCTGAGCATGTTTCAGCTGGCTGGAAACAGTGACCACAATACCATTACATTTAATTTATACATTAAGTGGAAAAGTGCCAGGGAACTTGAACACAGTTCTTGTTTGAATTGAGAAGATTCAAACAAGACATAAAATGAGATGAATGGTAAAAAGAAACTGAAAGCAAAATTCAAAAGCATAAAAGGTACTCATGATGGTTCAAGGTTGCTGAAAGCCATGTTCATAAATGCTTAGCTACAGAACCCCACCAATGACAAAACAACTATGAAATCCAAGATGTTACTAGCTTAGCTAATGAACAGTGTTTAGAAAGCTGTTCATGATATTTAAAAATATTCCCTCTGACATAGGAAGTCTTGCCCAAATGAGGCAAACTTAAAAGAATAAAAAATTGTACAAAGGATACAAGAGGAAAATTAAAAAATGGGAAAAGGATTTTGAGGAGGCTATCCCTAATAAGTTCAAGGCAAATGATATAGAATTCTTTAAATACACAAGCAGCTGGAAGCCTGCAAAGAAGGAAGCTGGACAATTAGATAATAATTAATTAAAGGAGTTCTGAAGAAGGATAAGGAGAAACTGAATGTATTTGCCTTCATTGCTTTTTGTAAATTACAAACAAGCTAATCACTTTGTGCTGATGATATCTACCGAAGTGCTTATAGAACTGAAATGTAAATTGCTGGTATTCAAAAATACACAACATGTTCCATATATCAGTTTTCATAACACAATTTCTTGGGGGGAAAGGCACTATAAATCAGCACAGTAATATAAAATAATGGGAGCTTACCAGAGCATGAACTACTGCAGCCAGAGTATTCCTCTCCGTGAATAGTGTTAACTAGGAAACCAGATAAAGTTGGTAAAAGACATCCCTAGACTCCTAAGTTTCTAAAGGCCATGTTAGATCAAGAAGTATCGCAAGCTATACATCTGCTTCTTAGAGTTCTTTCACCAAACCTGCGCCAGCTGTACACTAGAAGGATAGTTTTATGTTGCTGTTTAAAAAAAAAAAAAAAAAAAAACAATCAGACTCCTCTGCCTATTTCAACCTGGAATCTCAAGTTGTGAGATTTTAGACAAATTGGTGACTTTCCTGTAGATTCCTCACCACCACTAGATGATGTTATGATCCTCTAGTGCATTCTCATATCTGCCTCTGGATCGAAAGGTTGCAAAAGATGCTTCTGCTTCACTTTGGGTTATTTTGTTCACCTCCATTAGTCCCTGATATATATTCTATGCAGGTTACCACCTGTCAGGGCCGGTGCAAATGGCACTCAAAAGGGGACATCTGATTTTTTATTTTATTTTTTTAACCCAAAATGGCTTTAATACATAGGCTATCACTTCCACTTGTTTTCAGCTGACTTTAGGGCTCTCTGGTTTAGTGCAAGGGTATTTGCATAGCAGTTGGGCTTGTGCAGCATTGGTGCCCCAAACAGCTACAAGACAGTGGAGTTGGCAATGGAAGTGAGTTCATTGCATTTGGAACAAAGAAGAGAGTAGAGGGCCAGTGTTCCAGCTCTTAAGACTTCTGTGGTTGTTCAAATCATGGAAGCATTTATGGAGGGTTTTGGGAGGGAAAGTCCTTCCCAAGAGTTGATCTAAGTCTTTCACAAGCCCCAGCAGCAATATGGGACTAGAAAACTCTCCATGTGCCATGTGTAAGACCACATGGAATGCAAGGCCTATCAGGAATAGCTGCACATGATACAGCTAGTCAGAGCATTCTGGAGCCCAATACAAGGGGGGGGGACACTTTATTTTCTTCCCTCTCCTACCCACATTTCTGGGTTGTCATATTACATGATTAGCTGAGATTTCTCCCACTTTGAGGCCCATTACCTTCATGCCTGCTTCCACAATCAGCTGAGCCAGAAAAAGTTGTAGTCTGCCTCCTAATTCTTGTCTTCCTGACTTCTGAAATCACAAGGACCAAATAAGAATCTGTCCCTGTAATATCGAAAGAATCCACCTCTGTTCTTGGATTTTGGCTTTGAAATTACAAGGAATCACATTACTCTAGCTTTTTGCTGGGGGTGATTTTGCCTGCTTTTGACTATTGGCTTGAAGTGTCAGGCACATCCTGTTTCCTGACCAGTTGTGTCAGCCTGTTTAAGATTGTGTAGCCATGCTTTAGCCTCCTTTGCTCTTTGAAGCCCCCCCACCAACCTATCCATTTATGGCATGGGCTTTCTAGTCACCTTCAGGGGATGAGCATTTTTTTTCTATGTCTTGATTTGCCTTGGATACAATTTTTTCTTTCATGTTGTATTGGACCTGCCCCTATATTTTCTGTTTGCACTCCATTGCCATACCTGGGTGCTGTGGGTACTCATTTATCATATATGTTTCCTGAGTTGATACAACATGAAACAATTGCCCACACACTTTGTACAGCTGGCTAGTCAGGGAGGAGACATGAAGTGGTTCCTTGTTCCAGATAGAATTCCCCCTCCACACAAAGAGAGTTCTGACCAGTTCCGTTGGAAATGTGTGTGTGTTTAATAAACTTCAGGTGTCCAGAGTCTTTGAGCTGTGGTCAAAAGGAAGTCAGATCTCAGCACCGGAAAGACATGTTGTCCATAGCAGCTGAAAATGCCATTGAATGAAGCCAGATATTTAAGGGTTATCTGTAGCCAAATTGTTCAGCAATCCAGGATTCATAAATCCTTCAGGAATAAGAGAATCACATCAAGATCTGAGATCCAGGAACAGTGTTTTTTTTTCAAAAAAGAGCTTTTTATAGGCAGAGATGTCCAGCCAGATCCCCAGCTGCATTCCATGATATCTTCCTTCAGCTTTGCTTTTCTTAAGACTTTGATTACAGCCTAAGACTGTGTGAGGGGAGAATCTGGGCCAGATTCTTGAGCCTCAAACATTCCCTGGAACAGGATGGATCCTCCCTTTGTCCTCCACCTGTTCTGATTCAGAACTGACAATTTAAACAGAAGAAGGGCTTGACTGGTCTTCAGACATCTGCTGAGTATTTTCCACTGGTAAGCCTTCTGCTTTTTCTTCTTCAGAAGATCTCTCAGGTGGCATGTGTTATCACAGTTTCTAGCTGGACTTGTGGGATACCAGATATCATTTTGATATCAATAATTTGGCCTTCCTCACCTATTCCTTCCGACGTGCTTGCGAGGCCCCCGGACAAGCACGCAAACAGGCTCGGTCGCTAATCGCTGTAATATTCCAAACAAATACAGGCAGACCAGAAATAGCCAGACTGCCACTTCAGGAGACCTCAAGGCAAGTACCATATTATGTATGCACGCTACTTACAAAGAACTCCCTGCCCCGAGTAGGCAGCTTGATGAGCTGAATACTCAATTATAAAGCACTCCACGTTTGCATACTGGCTATCCTACTGACAATTCGGACCTAACTCAATCATGCTAAATTCTGACCTTTCGGAGGCTTTGTCTCCAGCCCAAAACTCTTTGTTTTCCCCAAGTACAGACTAGCCTACGGCCACATTTTCCCCTATAAGATCCCATGACTTTGAGAGCTTCCTCGAATCGCTCCCAACTTCCATCCAGCCTTGCTGCTGCTTTGCTTGGCAAACCTTCCCCTCAGTCCCACGTACTGAGAGCCTTCATATCCACGAACTCTATCTTCAGACTACCCGGGCTTCAGGACAGGTTTAGTATTACCCATACCAAAAGCCTCCTCTAAAAATCCCTCTATCCAGCTCCAACCTTTATTTCTCTAGTTATCTGCGTGAGTGTGTTGCATACACTTGTTTGATTGTATTTTAATAAAAACAATAATTATTATTTCACTTCTGTTTGCTCCTTGACTCGGCCCAACCCCGTAGACATTGGGTAAAGGATCTCGCTCCGTTGCCCTGCCTCTCGCAGTGCTAACTTGTGCTCTTTGACTAATTTCCCCAACTTGTATCATTTGGAGAGCATTTAGGTGTCCCTCACGGGACCCCCAGAAATCAGGGTAACACATGGCAGAAGGCTTTCCTGGGGACTTCTTCATGGGGAGAAGGAAGTGGTGAATCATGGGGACTTTATGGCATGGTTCTGAGCTAGGAAATCACTCTCTTGCAGAGGATTAGGTCCAGCAGACATCTCAACTAGAATTGTCCACACACCCATGTTACTGTTCTATCTACACTACATCATTGTCTGGCATTGTTGTTCCATGGGGGAAGGTAGCAATGAGATGCTGATGACCTTGCAACTCTATTCAAGGTTTCTACTGAGGGTCTCCCAGTTGTCAAGATAGGATGAGAGGCTATTCAGAAGAAGAATATAATGGGCTGAGGAGAAAAAAAAAACTCTTTTACTTAGCATGCCTTCTGAGCATGCGAGCATTGGATGCTATTTCTTGTGGGGGAAAATGATTCCTTTTTTTTTTTTTTTCAGAACAAAAGTGCTACAAAATACAGTGGAACTCCAGTACATTTCCCTGTATCGGTCAGTAAATCTAGATGATATAATGGTTTTGTCAGCCAACGTGTTCCTTTTAAAAACTCATACATTTTCCTAAAATGTTCAGCAGCCTGTAAAATGGTTCAAAGCTTATTAATGCATGAAAGCAGGTTTGGAATTTCCATATCACAAGCACCTGCCATAAACTTCTGGGTCTACCATCTGTTGCTTTGAAATGTCAGGTTCATGGTTCCTATAGAGATCCATTTAGATTACCCTTTTTCATGAGGACAACTCAGAGTTCTGCTAGAGATGGGCATAACCAAGCAGTTCCAATCCAGACAAGGTGTACTCTTAATGAGGTGTGTCTGGGAACCATTTGGCTTTGCAGACTTTGGCCAGTTTTGGACCACCTGCTATATTCCTACATCACAGCTTAGGCTTCAAAGAGAATTTTTACACAACATTTAAATCATGGTTGAGTCTCTCCCATCTACTTCAGTTACTGTTGAAAAGAAGGGAAGCATATTCATAATACAGTACATTTATCATGTAAGGATTTACATGTACACTACAATAGCAATAGCAATAGCATTAGCATTTATTTCTATAACGCCTATCAACTAGTGTTATCTAAGCAGTTTACAATGTATTTTAGCTAATTGCCCCCAACAAGCTGGGTACTCATTTTACCGACCTGCGAAAGGATGGAAGGCTGAGTCAACCTTGGAGCCTGGCAGAATCGAACTCACAACCTTGTGATTGCAGTACTGGCATTTAACCACTGCAAGCAACACCTTTGTTTTATTGGTGAAACAAACTAAGATTTCAGCAATTTTTTTTAAAAAAGTAAGTCTCAAATGCAAATTTCAAAAGAAAAGTGGCTAAACTTTGAATCTGGGCAATTTTTTTTATTCAAAATTTATTTCTGAGCCATGTATCTCTGAAGGATGGAAGCAACTAAAGCTGTATGAATTTTCCACTGTGTAAGTATCATTGCAAAGTCAAAACTGATTTAACTCAGTGGTTGGCTTTGGGACAACTGTTAAGCTCTCCACTGTTCCGAAGAGGAATTCAGTTAGTATGTAAAAAAAAGTCTTAATCCAAGCAGAGATTTGCAGTATTTTAAAATAGTAGTGAAAGGAGCAACTAGGGTCTTTCCACACTAGGCAATTATAGCACTAGGATTCCAATTTAACTGTCATTTATAGAATCCCGGGATTTGCAGTTCGGGGAGAGTTATTTAGAACTATCAGCAGGGAGCTCTAGTGCCTCACAAAACTAAAAATCCCAGGACTATATAGGATGGAGCCACGGTGGCTGAAGTGGGATCATAGGGCATTTCTGCACTTCACTGTTATAGTGCTATTATTCCACTTTCAATATCCTGTGGAGTCCTGGGGTTTGCAGCTTAGGAAGGGTCATTTAGAATTCTAGCCAAAGAGCTCTTTGGCCTCAGTAACCTATAAACCCCAGAATTCCACAGGATATTGAAAGTGCAATAATAGTGCTATAACAGTATAGTGCAGAAAAATCCATAGTGTTGTAACTATGTGCAATGTGAAAGCACTCTAATACTTGCATTAGGCCCACACTGATGAGAATGAAATGAGCAACAGTAACAACAAAATAAACAGTAATTGATGTTCTGAGAGCACCATTTTGGCATCCTTTTAAATCCTATTATAATAGCTTTCTCCTTGCAACTCTGAATATGCACAGGTTATTTCACCCATGAAGGATAGAACTACATTTCTTTGCTGCTCTGAAAGATCCATAACTCAAAAGGCCCTGAGGCCAAAGTGAATGCTGAAGGACTTTTTTCTGATAAAAAAATAAAGGAATCATAGTCACCCTTCATGGATGAGATAGTCTGTTTGCTGTCTAGAGACTTTGCCTGTTCTTTTAAAAAGAGCTTCTGAAAGACAAATAGAGGCCTAGGATTGGACACTGAGAGATGACAGAAGAGCACACCAGCAGTGATGTAAGCCATAAGGGAAAATTGAGTCCTGATTGTGTTTGTTATATCCTTAGGAAAAAAGGAAAAATAGAATGACACACGAAGTAATCTAAGGTAGTGCTGGGTCAAAGTATTTGGCCTAGTGTCATGGTAACTCTAGGTGAAAAAATTCCCCTCATTTTGATGGATTTTGGGACTTGCACCAAGAAAGAGGGGAAAGACCTTTGTCATTGTTTTAAGAAGCAGAGAGGCTATCCTGAGCAACCCAGTGGCATTCTCCTCTAAGCTTTGGGATATTCTGTCCCAAATTATGTAGTGATGTTATCAGACTGGTAACAGCAGCCAAGTCCCACTTTAAAATGAAGCAATGGTGATGATCTTTTTTCACTAGTAAAATAAACAGACCTTTGCGATTTTATCATTGAGATAAAAGGGTAACGTGAGAACAGGGTTGGAAGAAAATCAGCAATGCAAAGGCCCCAAATATAAAAAGCATTCCGCCTGCTACTGAAAAAATAGTTTCCACTTGCTACTAAAACAAAAACAAAACAAAAAAACTGTAGATGACTTGGCAAACCTCTCTGAGGAACTACCACTGAAAAGGCATTCTCTCTAGTAGTCACCTACCTCATTTAATTTTGTCAACCCTGCATTCAGATTTGTTGGTCATTCACCCACCCTTTTGAATGTTAGAAATATCATTCCCTTTACCTTTCCAGGGCAAAGAATGACCCCACAAAAGCAGCAATAGTCAAATTATTGCATGTTTAATTTGAGGAACACTTGCAAGGATACAGATGGAAGAGAGATTAATTTAATCTTATTCATATGGCCATTAATCCTTACACATAAAACTTTTGTAGCAGATACCAATGATGGCGGTGGTGATGAAGATCTCATAATAATAGTCAGCCATTTGTAATATCATTGTTCACTAAGGGGCTATCTCGGAACTGTTCATTTGATCTCCCACTCTTTTCGCTGTGTAGGTCTCAGTGGTTAGGTCCTCAAGTGTTTTAAGAGTCAAATGGAAAAATGACTGTCAGTCTAAACGGACAGGGGCTAGTTGTGCAGTCCAGGGTGGGCACAGTTTAGTTTCACAGGCAATAGTCAAAGGTTACCTCAGAGAGGTGAAGCAGTCGAAGAAGGCTAAGAAGTCAGGTACAAAAGGTAACAACTGGAAAGCAAGAAACAGGCAAGTAAATACAAGACGGGGTGATATTGAGTCCTAGAGGTACTATCTAAAGCCATCTTGGGTCCTGTGCAAGTAAATAAGTGGGAAAATAAACAAATGAATATTTGGACAGCACCAGCAGACAGCGATAGATGGGAAGGTGACAGGACTTTACCTAACTAGAAAGTGTTCTTTAGTGAAAATCAGTTTTGAATCTGAGAGGTGATGCTCTCTTTGTGTCAGATGACAGAATATTTGGCCAGCAGCCTAGCTATAAATGTGAAGAACAATCCTCCAGGATGGTGGCTGAGACAGTAATAGCAATGGAGGAAGTAGAACACCAGAGTTGGATTTTGGGACAGAATTTGGGTGCTGGAGATTAAGACCTGCCTTCCCCTGATATGACATGTTTGCCTCCACCAGGAGAGTATGTCCAGGTTTTTCATTGTTTGTAAAGGCTAGGTACATTGCCAAGTTCCTGTATTAAATAGAACAAAGAATTCCTGGACTCTGGCAGTAGTTCCCTCAAGATATGGAAAATACTCTCATCTTCCAAAATACTGGTATGTTTTTTTCTTTTTTTCAGTACGCACATGGAAGTATCAATAAAGTTATTATATCATCCAAGGACAGAAAGACACATATGCAATGTGCAAAGATGTCTAGACCACTCTGAGCTGAAGGCCAGAAGCCACAGATAATATCTTGTATCAATATGAAGTTCCAGAAATTATTCTAGGTCATGGGCAGAAATCTTGATGAGCAGTTATGCTCTACCATTCTGTTTCTAATGGTGCAATCCAGTGCTATATCTACTAAAGAGTTTGTGAATGACACATATGTGCAGAGGTGTGCCTTTATACCCAGAAACAGGAAAAAATATGTTAATCCAATTAACAAATGTACATAGTTGGGAAGGTTAAGCATTTCTTTCATAAATCACTGTCACCACTGCTACACCATAACCCACGAATTTTGTTTCTATTAACACTATATTTTCTATAGTGAAAATACAACCCCAGTTTCACATTATATATTTGTTGTAAAGCAGAGTTTCATCGTCTTATAAGACTGTGTATGTGCGAAGTCTCATAGGTCTCTATACTTCAGTTTTATATTTTTCATTGAGGACTGTCTACTGATATATTTTTTATTACTTAACATTATTCATTTACTATTGAAGGATGCTGGAATATCATGCAAAACTATCTATTTCTACATCCTACTTTGCTTATGTTTCATTTGGTCATTTTATTAGGCTGTTTGGGCATTTTGTTTGTCAGAGATGAAAGTAATCCATATTTGCAAAGCTTGCAATACAAAGTAGAAATTAGTGTCTAAGTTTAACTTATTTGAATTATCCAAGTTTGATGAAGATTAACTTTGTTCTGAATGTTTAACTGAACTCTAAAGCATCCTTGATTGCTAATTTTGTACAATGACTTAACAAGTTCTTGGAGCAGAGGATGCTTTGCATATGAAAGACCACAAGGTTGACTGACAACAGCTAAGTAGGTGAAAGCAAAGCAAGCTTTACTGGAAAAAAAAACAAGTATTTTAAAATATGCCTGTCGGTTTTGTTTTGTTTTTTGGAAGAAAACCAGCATTTTTGCTTTAGAAAACTGAGCCATAACTTTCAGTGTGTAGCTATAACATTATAAGAAATTAAAATAAAGATGGCACTATCAGTAATATTATCAACTGTATTACACTTTCAGAAAATTTTACTAGGAATAAAAAGTACTGGACAATTACAAACCAGTCCCCAATACTCCATTTTTGGGAAAGGTACTGAATATCTGATAGCCTTCCAGCTCCAGGGGTCTCTGGATGATACAGATTATGGAGAACAATTGCAACTTGGGCTCAGACTTGGTTATGGGATGGTGGTGGCTTTGGTCACCTTGGTGGATGATTTTGTAGGGTTGGGCTTCTATGTACAAAGCATTTCTGCATATGTAAGTGGATGGATAGCCATTTTCTTCTGCTGCCCCCTTTACTACTGTAGATGGACAGTGTGTGTGTCTGTGCTGATCATATGAAATATTTACTGTTTTATGGAGGCACGCACAAGCACAGGCCATTTCTGTACTACACTGTTGTAGTGCTATTATTCCACTTTCAACATTCTATGGAATCCTGGGGTTTGCAGTTTAGGGAGGGGCATTTAAAATTCTCAGCCAGAGAGCTCTTTGGCCTCAGTACACTACAAGCACCAGAATTCCACAGGATGTTGAAAGTGAAATAATAGCACTGTAACGGTATAGTGCAGAAATGGCCACAGTTCACATCCATGTGAGATATTTCTTCCATAAAGGTTCAACCATCAAGTAGAAATAGCAGGTTTTATCCTGATTTCTGCAGTGTCTCCAGGTGTACCGTCTAGGAACACATAAAAGCCAGTGACTTATACAAGAAAATTAAGGGATACCAACGATGCCATCACTGGTGTAGAGATTTGAGAGAGCCAGTGTGGTGTAGCAGTTTGGGTACTGGATTAGTAATCTTGAAGACCAGGAGCCAAATACCTGCTCAGCCATGGGAATCTACTGGGTGAATTTCAGCAAGCTATACTCTCTCTCTGGCTTAGAGAAAGGCAATGACAAACTTCCTATAATATTTTTTTCCAACAAAACTAGAGTCACCATAAGGCAGAGTTGACTTGAAGGGACATAGCAACACAACAAATGGCGGTTTAACCTGTTTGCGCACTCAGGGCTGAGCTAGCCCTTAAGAATGACCACACAAACACCAATATTTGGAAAGCAAAAGCCACAACTTTATTGGCTACAGAACTGAAGAGTTGACACCTGCATAGGTCCACATCCAAGCTTTGCCCAACCCACCTGTTGACTGATGATCCAACCACCAGCCAGGCCAAGACCATTTGTGGGCAGGCACGAGTTTCAAGCAGTGCAGAGGATGTGTGTCCAATGCCATTGCGCACCCAATCCCTCTTGGACTCTCAATGTTCCTGAACTCCCTGGCCTGGCCTGGGAACCACTATCCTGAATCCAGGACCCATGCTGCTGCCTGTTAAAGTTGTGACAATGAACAGTTCTATGAATAGTTCTATGTTCTTTTTTTTAAAAAAAAAATGGCAGGGGAATTGGTAAGAGGGTTTTTATTGTTTGCTCTTTTTTGCATTTTATGCATGCTTAATAGGGGATTCTAGAGGGAGCTTCTGTTTACCTTGCCTATTGAAGGCAAATACATACAGCTATATTTCATTTCATTGTTTACTGCAGACTTGCTTCTGCAACTTGATACTCCAGCCCTTCTTCACCATGCTCACAGTACCAATGCTACTAAAAAATCTTTCAGCTAGACAGAAGATGAGGAACAAAGAGAGCCAGGCAGGCAAAAAAAGACTTTGTTAAAAGGCACTTCTTTGTCAGAAGTTTCAATGACAGAGGTATGCCCCTACACAATAGCATCTCCCTTTACTTTCACCATAATTAAAGAAATGGGCACACATTGTAGTTAGTACCAATACAAGTAGTATTCTGCTTTGGGCTAAATTCATCTGAGCCATTGCACCCATTCTGTGAACCACAAGTCCAGTGGAGGCAGAGCAACCAAGGTAGTGAAGTATCTGGAAACCATACCTTGTGAGTAATGAATGAGGAAGTAGGGCATGTTAAGCATGGAGAAGAAACGACTGAGATGAGATGAAAGTCATCTTCAAATTTTTGATGGGCTGTCACACTGTAGACAATGCAATCCGTTTTTCTGCTGTTCCAGAGAGCAGAACCTGAACTAAGCCATACAACTTACACATGAGGAGAAAGAGGGGGAGGAGATTTGGATTAAACGTTGGGAGAATTTCTTGATAGAAAGAGTTGTCTCAGAAGATGGTGGACTGTTATTTTCAGCTTTTAAATAGAGGTTGGATTAGCATTAGCAATAGCTGTGGATTTCATGTATTGGCACTGAGCTGAACTAGATGAATTCCATCCACCACCATAGTTCTATGATTCTATGACTCAGGGATGTGCCTAGAAGAGTTATGGCAGCTTTTGAAAGTTTTCCAAGTGATTCTGTATCCATTTTGTTGCTGGTGGTATGAAATTAGAACCCATTATCTCAACACTGCCATTTAATACAATGGTGTCATCCAATGTCCTGGCGATTTTTTAAAAAAGGAAACAGTAAATTTTTAAAATGCAGTTTTCACAAAATATTTATTTCTTATGAAGATTTTACTGTAACATATTGCTTTTGTATGTTTTGTGCTCTACAATACAGATGTTTATATATTCAGATAATATGCACTGGGGATAATACTGCAAAATTCAGAGAAGTGAGAAAACCTAAAGATGATGCATTCAGATTTGTGTATTAGTCCAGGAAATGTGAATCAGGTCAGTTGCTTAAAAATGTAGACTAAACAAAATCTGTGGACATCCCTAATGAGAATTCAAGTGATGTGTGTGCATATAAGAACTGACTCTAAGTACAGGAGAAACATCATTTAAGCAACCACAGGTCTTCAGATGCTGCTTGCCTTTCACAGTCAGGAACACCTGTGTGAACAGATGCACTCAATGAATGTGAGAGATGAATAATATATTTTATGGCAGTAGATCTTCTTACTGTGCAATGCATTTTTGAAAAATAATGGCATTTTTAAAAGCTGTGATTTTTCTAACAATGGATTATTTTTGCTCCCATCCCACCCCTGAGCTTTGATCCTGAATCATTTCCAAAATGTAGGCTTGATTTGGAAATTGTGGAGAAATGCACCTGCACTGAGTGTTGAGTAACAGTTAATGTTATTTTTGCAAACATTGGGCAGGGGTTGAAAGCTACATTCATGTTTTACATACAACAGAAAAAAAAACACCAGTTCAGTTCAGACATCTAAATCTAGCTGCTCTTCCCAACTGGGGTAGAGACACTGAACTGGATCTACCTTCCTTTCTTTCTTTCTTCATTCATTCATACGAAGCATTTATACCATACTCTTTGGGGCGGTTTAATCTGTACAATTTGAATAAGACACAACACATAAGGGAAAATGTATGGGAAGGAGAAGGGGAAAATTAATTTCGGCAGAAGTTAAGTTCTGACTGAGTAAGAACCAAATGCTAAGTCACGACTGTTTTACTATTTAGCAGTTGATTTGCTGGGACTATCCTAGTAATTGCATTTAGCCTTAGAGCCTCAGTTTTCACAATTGCATTAGGGAAAAAATCACACAGATTAAGCATTCATACACTTCTACTCACCATTAGGCAATTTGCAGGAGTTTTTGAAATCCCTAGTAATGTTTAGTACAAAAGACGTTTTGTGGGAGAAAACCACAAAACCACAGCACCCAAGGAAGCATAGAACTTGAAAAAGTTCTTATTACGGGGCTACATCTCTCATAATCTACCAATCATCACAATCATTCACCAAGTTTAATGACGGAATTCTGGGAGCTGCAGTAAGAAAAAAAAATCCAGATGCCGCACAGCTGTGTTTGGAACAGAAGGATTCATTCTCATATTTTTAATACTAATCCTTGTACAAGGAAATGTCAAAAACAACCCCACAACCCTTCCAATATGATATCAGAACTGTTACACTTGAAGTATATGAACTGTCAAGAATGGCTGAGTTTTGTCTATTTCCTTACCTGCATTTGTTAAATGTTCACAGGGAAATACAATGGAGAAATACAATGGAGAAATGTTGGCAGCTTTTCTCTTACTGCCTGACTGCAAGTTCAGATAACAAAAGCAGTCAAGGTTGCTTCCAGAACATGTGACAGCCTAAAAAGAGGCCAGAAATGACAGAACTTGAAAATATACTTGGGGAAAAACTGAAGAGAGGAAGGAAGGCTATAAAGCAAATCCTAATTTGGGAACTAAGCTTGGGACATCACTAAATGTTTACTTTCATTATCTAATGTGCCAGTGGATTTGAAACACCAGGGTAGCATTTCCAGACTTTGCAGATCACTTAAAAGCTTAAGAGATTATCAAACCAGTCATTTAAAATGACATTTTCACTGTGCAAATATTTGTCTATTAAATAGGCTGTATGGCACAGGACCTGATCAAGCTTGGCAGTGTTACAGGATCTTCATACACTCCAAACCCCACTGTTTCCTCATAAAGCTGTCAAGTCTTCGTTTAATGAAACATATATAAACCCAACGATGTTAGCCATGTCTTGGCGAGTTAATTCATTTTGGCATTTACTCAGTGACTTCTTCTATTAGGATTTTTATCAATTTATCCTTTTAGGAATAGCACAGCTTTTTTTTCCCAGTGCCTTCAGGATGTGAAACCTAAGAATGTGTTTAATATTCAAGCAACGAAAATAATTCCATATATAAAGAATAAATCGCGTTGAAGTCTTATGATGTTATATTATAGTAGGCAGATTATTTGGGTTTTTATAGGGTAGCAGCAGCTAAAATCACCATGTAACAACCACAAAGGGTGTTTTTTTAAAAAAAAAAATCTCCCCCCGCCCCCGTGACCCATTTGTTCCACTATAAGCTTGGTTTAAACCTGAGTGTTTGAATTTCACATTTTGGCCCACTGAAAACACTTGGAGTGATGAAACAAGCAAATGTCTTGCATATAATGTATTATTCATAATCAAAAAAAAGTTTAGGAAAAGTATTTTTTTTTTCAAATATTACAGCATACTTATTTTGAAGAAAGTCTGCACTGTTCAAACAGTGTGATATACCAGCTGAATTTTAGAAAGTCAAATAGAGGCTTTTAAACTGAATTTTGCCTTCTATCAAAAGACCCAGCCTTTATAAGGCAAAAATAGGCTATGCAGAACACTACAGTTAATCCGGTAGACTTGGATAGTATTTTTTAAGAACAAATACAATGGCAAATTGAAGCCATCCATAAATAAGAAACATATATTATGTAAAATATCCCCCCACCCCAGCACGTGCTTTATTTATCCTGAAATAGCAACATTGGAGTATTCATACTGGGCTATTTTAGATAATCTTGTTGACTACCTTGGGTCTTTTACAGGTCACTGTTCATTTCATAGAAGAATAGTGGCTATAGCCCACATGCCACAATATCTTTTACATATGAGAGATAGAAACACTTCTGTAATTCACACATCCCAATAATGTTGACATGAATAGCCAATACTCTAATAATAACAATCCATACATAATATTTTACCATTTTCATTATTTGCATTAACAAATTTTAAGAGTGGAAAATGAGTCAGTGATGTTCAGTATACATACAAATGTCACATACTTAAGCTCCTCAACAGCTTGTGCCAGATCCAATTCCCATTACATGATTATAACACTATATTCCACTTTAATAGATCCAGTATGATATTGTGATCCAAGTGTTGGACTAGATCTCTGGGAGACCAGGATTCAAACCCCTGTTCGGCCATGGAAATCCACTGATTGATCTAGGTCAAGTCACACACTCTCAGCCTCAGAGGAAGGCAACAACAAACCTCCTTTGATTAAATCTCACCAAAAATACAGGGTCGACATAAGTCAGAGTTTACTTGAAAGCACATAACAACAGCAAATTCCATGTTAACTGCTGTCACAAAATTCTGTTGAATCCTTAGATTCATTGTTGGTGCAGCCCTAGACCTCTCTGGCTGAGAATGCTAAAAACTAGTGCAAAAGGACCATTATTGTGCCCAGGAAACTGATGCAAAAGTACCACTGTTGCGCCCAGGAAAAAGACTGTTTTCATCAGACCTAGAAATGGTTTGGATTATTTCCAAATCAATCCAAAACAGGTATATTCACTAGACATTCACTTCTGACTCATCTAATTGATACAGTAACTTGGATGGTACAGAAAGATTTATTGCCCTATGTGGTGGCAATAACTTCCTGGGGAAAAGAAAGGATAGAGGACTCTACCTCCTTGGTTGATATCTCAGACTGTCATTTGTACTAGAATACCACTGTTAGCCAGATCAGCTTGAAAAGTGGGTGGGTAAAAGGTGGGACCACAAGTAAGAGGTGAGAGGAAGAGTAGGAAGGAGGGTTTGGGGATTAATATACTGGGAGGGGATGGCGGAATACTTCTTTAGTCCCACTAAAAATCTGGGAACCAACAGTATAATACAATACAATATAATATAAATGTTTTAACTTATAAGCTAATTTGAGTCCCATTATGAGAGCAAAGTGACATATAAATAAAATAAACAAATGCCTTTGCTTAGAGGTGAGCATTTTGACCTCCTGGGAGTTATATTTCTAAGGACATCAGTATGAACTTTTCTATCATTGCTTTGTCAGACAACTAGTATCAAGAGATTTATCTAGTCAAAAGAAGGCATTCCATACTAAAGCCTATTACTCTATGTGTAATTTTTTTAGAAAAAGATACAGATAAAAGTTTGCATCAGTAAAAGTTAAAATACAATTAAATCATCAATCAAGTTAAAAGCTATTTAAAAGCATATCCATTAAAAAGTAGCACATTCATGCAGTACAGCACATTATTAAAAGCCTTTCTCACATTAGATCCTTTTCCACACTAACTGCTTGTTCCCAAAGTCCTGCTGAAAAAAAAAAAGTTTTTACTTGCCACCAGAAGGAGATTTTGGAATAAGCCCATCTAACCTGTCTAGAATAGGAATTTCAGAGCCTGGGAACAGCTGCCAAGAAAGCCCTTCCCCATGTTTCCAAAAGATATATCTTTGAGGCTAGTGAGATGGAGAGAAGAGCCTCATGTGAAGATCTCAAAAGCCAGGCAGGCTCATACAAGAGAATATAATAATTCAGATAATCTAAACCTGAACTGTATAGGTCACAACCAGCACTTTGAATTTTTGCCAGAAATGGACTAGTGGTCTATAGACCTGTTGTAATAAGGATGTTTTGTGCTTCCTATGACTAGCTCCACTCTTTAGTCTTCAGCCTGAAACCTGGGTAGGCTCATATGGAAGAGTACAACTTTGTATCTTGTAGCCACCTCAGAGGGAAAGGTTTAGGACAGTAATGGGAATGCATCCTTATGAAATGCCTAACCCTTCTTGTGTCATGTTGCTAGAAATATAGCTGTTCTGCATAGAAACTTGAGCCTCACAGATGAGGCCCGTAAGATCTGATTACTGATTGAATCAAACTGAGGAAGGCAAATCATGATACTCAAACTAAAATCAAGCAGGTAACATCCAGTCAGGATGGGCAAGCTCCTTTCATTTGAGTGATTGGAGCACAGAAATGGGAATCATACACTGGTCCAGATGTTGGACAGCAAGTCTGAGCAGCCCTAGCCAGTATAGCCAAGGGTGAGGAATGCTGCGAGCTGCAATCTAATAACATCTAGTCAGACACAGGATTCCGACCACTGTTCTGGGAAGGGATTATCAGCAAGAGGAGCCAAAGCCTACTAAAACCTGAAGTGAAGCTAGCATTGCCCCTTCTCAAAGGATCTGAGTAGACTGTGAAAAGCTCCCACACGGTTTTGCAATTGCTGACTAGGGAGATGGGTGTTCTACTGGGAAATCATCCTCTGAATCTGGGGATGCTGCTGGGTTTTTTTAGCCAGGTGGGTCTTGTACTGTTTTTTATCAGTGGAATACTTATTGGAAGATCGGAATCCACATATTGCTAAGCTAATGGCCAACTTTCTGGTGGAGGCAACTAACTTATGGCTTAAATTTTCTAAAAATGATTGTTGAAGTCTTATTGTAAATGTATATGTTGTAGTATGCCTAATAAAGGTTAATCAGAAATCAGAGTATCATCTTGCACCAAATGCTGTAAGACTTAAGCCTTGACAACAATATGCCAACTTGTTGTAGGAAGATAGTTAGTCCCCAGCCCTAGAAGTTTAGTCCTTTGACTGTCACTAAGATTGTCCTGGAATATCGTCTATTTGCACAATCAGTTTATCATTTAGAATTCTTAACAGAGGACACCAAAATAGCTGCGCAATAAATAAGATATACATACATTTTTTCTTTCTGGAAAAAAAAAGTATAAAATCCCCAGTTATTACTAGGAAAAGGGAGAGGGACACCACAGCTTTTTCTGAAGTATTTTGTAAAGAAGAGGAGGTAGACAAAATCTATTCAATAAATTATTCACAAGGAATTTTTCGTCCAGCTCCATTTTTATGATTCTCCTTGAGGTTAATTAAGCCTGTGGAGGATTTTTAAGTTAAGGGGGAGAAAGTTATGGCAGCAAGAAATAACATGTTTGTTTGTCATTAGTTTGTGGCTTCTCTCTCTTGTGGTTTTTCCTTTCATGAAAACCACTCTGTACTAAACAAAGCTAAATGTACATATTGCATTCTGGAGTGGCAACCAGCTGTGAATATTTGCTATGCTCCCTTGCAATTTAGCAATACCAAGCAGGGGAGCTGTATGGAGAACAAGAAGGAGAAAGAAAAAAAAAACAGAAAAAAGAAAATGAAACCACAAGTACGATTCATTCTTTTTTTTTTTCTACAACAAGAGAAGCACTTCAGCAGAATAAGTGCTATGATAATGCTAACTGTTCCTTGACTGAAGTTGGCTCCAGACAGATTATTTTGATGGGGATTAGACAGCCACCTGCAGGAAGCTCTCTAGCCCACTAAGTGTTTTGTTGGGGGAAAAAAATTCATAGCGTGCTCATTGGAAGGGATTGTGTATGTTGAAAGTTATTTTAACAATATCATGGTTCATATTCTTAGTTGAAGAAACAGCAGTCCATGTGTTTACACAACTGTCCAAAACTGAGACTGTTTAATTCATGCTTTACCACATTTCTCCCATTGAAGACAATCTTGTGATGCCCAGTCTGAAGTCCCTCTGAACTGTGCTAGGCAATCTTATATTCCCATTATGCTGGGAAGCAGGGAATATACACCACTATTCCATAGTGGTGGAATGGACACACTACCCTATATCAGTGCAACCTGAGATGATGGGGAAAACATATACCCAGAAACTCCAAGAACATGGTTAAAACAAGTATCCCCTTTTCAAGTCATAGGAAACAAGCAACAACAGCCATAAACTGCCCATAAATAAGGTAGCCAGTAATAATGGAAACATGCCGCTAGGTTCTTTATAAATACAGTCTCCATCAACTAGAGATTGTGCCAACAGTGATGTTAATATGCTGCCTGTGTGCTGGAGGGAAACAACAAATTAATGATGACCAGGACACACATTAAGCAAACCTCTACATTACAACACATAGAGAGAAGCATTCAAGCTACCAATCCGTCTGTTGAATTGAGATGTTAGCAGTGAACTAAACATCACTCCAGCGAGGTGTTTCTGTCTCTTTCACCTTCTCACAAGCATTGTTTCTAAGCACAATGCAAAAAGAGAGCCCACACAACCATTCACATAGCTCACAGGGCAAGGGGCTTCTTTGGAACAAGGTTTTAAAAGGCTCACCTGGGAATGAAAAGACTCTTTTGCCAAGTAACCATGGAAAGGGGTCAGAAAATGCAACAAGGGCAGATGCAAATGAACAGAGACGGTGGCAAGCTCCAGTAGCTCACTTGAGAGGGAATGGGGAAGCTGGGACTCTAGTATATCTGGAATGTAAAACTATGTCTCTTGCATTCCACCAGCATGGTGGGGGCTGTTCTTCTGCCAAATGCTGTGCCCCTCAACAGGGAAATCTTGAGAATGTAGTTGCACTTTGAGGTTTTTTAGCCCTATCACACTACACTATTATAGTGCTATTATTCCACTTTAACTCCCATGGCAGCAACTTGTGGAATTCTGGGACTTGTAGTTTAGTGAGGCCTAAAAGCTCCCGGGCTGAGAATTCTAAATGCCCCTTCCTGAACTGCCAATCTCAGAATTCCATAGGATGTTGCCATGGCAGTTAAAGTGGAGTTAATAGCACTATAGCAATGTAATGTGATTAAAATCCTTTCTCAATACTTTTACTTGGTAGTGAGAAAGTTGCCCTCTTCAGCTAATGACAATGCAATCCAGGGCATGCTTCTTCAGAAATAAGTCCCACTGAGTTCAATGAAGCTTATTTCGTAGTAACTGTTTGGAGAATTTCAACCTGAAACATATGCAAATTTAGAGTGGGAATGAAAATACAAATTAGGAGTGAACCACAAAGTTATCAGACATAAACTTTCATTTGAAAAATGTATCATGACTCCCCTTACATTTCCTGAATCCAATTTTGATCCATTAACTGTGAAGAAAGCCTTTTTACCTCTATGCACTGGTAACCTGCCAGTTAGTCTACTGCAATCCACTATACATGGAGCGGCCCTTGATAATGACTCAGAAGCTGCAGCTAATACAAAATGCAGTAGTTAAACTGCTGACAAAAAGAGCTTATAGAAAACATATAACACCACTTCTTTTAAAAAAAAACTGCACTGGCTGCCTATATTTTTAAGGTCAGAATTCAAAATGTGACAATATCATTTAAAACTCTAAATTATATAGGACTTTGATGTTTGAAGGAACACCTCTCCTTACATATGCCTGTCCAAGGACTGAGGTCTGCTGGGCAGGTTCTTCTCTGTGTCCCACCAGTGGGAGAGAAACATGGAGTAAGGACTTGGAAGACAGCTTTCTTAGACATGGCATTCTGGGTGTGGAATGTCCTTTCCTTGGAAATTTGATTGGTACCAACATTGGCCCTATTCCTGGGCAAATTAAAGTTTATAAAAGTCTATGAAAACAATGATTGGTAGATTGGTACAGAACACCCCATCAAATGGCATATATAAATGGTAATTTCACACTAAAATGTTGGCATGGATGTAGAGCAAAAGGAATTTATATACATATACATACATACACATACATATACATATGTGGTGGGAGTGTTGATTTATTCAGGAATTTTGAGAAGAGGTTAAGAAACAAATAAATATAATAATAGGGAGAGAGGTTCAATTAAGAAAAGAAAATTGCTTAACCCTCAACTTAAGGATGATAGGTTTAAATAAGAATGGAAGTTATGTAACAAAATAAATTTTAAAAGCTGATCATGCTGTTATTGTCTTAGGGTGGAAAAAGAAATCAAAGTGGAATGAGTTTTATTTGAAATATATAAAATAAGCTATATTATTTAACTTTCTTAAGGAAAAAAGGTTAAAATATAGTGGACAATATAGTAAAGAATCATGGAGTAATAACTGGAAAATGGTGATTGAAAAAGTAAAAGAAAAATCAGGGTATGAAGATGTGATCAATTTGATTAAGGTTATATCCCATGTCTCTGAAAAAGCTTTTTATACAAATGGGGTTGAGATCCTCTCCATCAACCTTTGTGGGGGCAGGGGGGTTGGCTAGATTGAAAAAAAAAGTTACTTTTTTTCCTTGTAATAACATTGTAATACAGTATATATTAATATATACCAAACATGTGATTCATAATAAAAGGAAAAAAATAAGGAAAAAAGTCTTTGGAGCCCAATGTCTTCACCCAGTGTGTATAATACATTTTTATATTATTTTAATTTCAAAATTTGAAACTATGCAACTGTTTAATTTGTTTTTGAAACATTTTGGTACTTTCAGTTTTATTGTCCTATTATCCCACAGTTTAAATTGTTGAACTGTAAGCCACCCAGAAATAAGTAGCAGAACAGAAATATTGCAAATATATAAATCCTTAAACAAGAGAATTTTAAAGTACATGTGAAAATATCCATTTCTATCATAAAAACTAAACACAGAGGAAGCTATGCAGCTGTTGTTGAAAATACTGACTTGACACATCCTTCCCTTTTGCCCATAACATGTAATAACTCAAACTAGTATGAATCCCACTCTTCGACAGAGAAAATCTCACTGTCATTATGTAATTATCACATCACACATTTATTAATATTGAATATTAGTAGCAGACAAAGTAGTTTAGAGATGAGGTAAAATTTCATCTTTGAAGGCTCATAAAGCAGATTCACCTCAATTTAAAAGAGAAAAAAAAAACCTGCTTCATTGTGAGTTGGCTCTAAAAGTTTATTAACTCAGGATCAGTTTCAGACCCTCCCTCTGTTCTGCTCTCCCTACAATCTTTGCAATCTTCCCCTTAAAAAGGGGGGGGGAGTCTTCCCTTGGAAAATGTTAAGAAATAAGTGTAGGGCAGACTGAGTTCAAGTCAGGAGTGACCATATAAGGCCTCTCCTTAGCTAAACAATATTTATGAAAAATCAGTTGCTATTGGAGACCATGAATCTCATAGCCTCTCAGTCACTGCATCCAAAAAAAGGTGACAATATTACCATGCAAAGTCCCTAAAAAATTTGGGATCCAGACAGGTGAGGATACATATTTCTCCATATAAATCTAACTGGACTTTGATATCTGCTGGGGAAGCTCTCCTCAGTATGGCCCTTTCCGCACATAGGAAAGGAACTGCGCAAAAACAGGACTCACCGGATTTCTTCAGCATCCGGGCGAGTCCATCGGGACGAGGAGCAGTGTGAGCTCATCACTCTGCACTGCTCCGGTGTCCAAAATGGCGGCTTCCGGTTGATGGAGGCTCTCCACCAACCAGAGAAGCTCAACAGCCTAAAGCCTGCCCCTGGCAGATCTGATCTGCAGGTATGCACTAGTGCGCACCTGCAAATCTGCACCAGAGCGCGGCGACGGAGCGACACGGAGTCGCGCGCTCCATGCTTTTTAAAAACCTCTTAAAAGAAGTTTTTAAAAAGCACACTGCATGACCAATTCCAGTCGCTCCGAGCCAGACTGAGGTGCAGAACTACAAAAAGTAGTCCGCCCCAGTCCACTCCACGGTTCAGAAGACCTCCGTCGGAGGTTGCTCTGCACTGTTTTAGTAGCCCGGTGCGGAAAGAGCCTATGTTTCCACAGCCAGAAGGCTTTTTTTAAAAAAAAATTCACAACTCATTGTCTTCTTGCCGGTAGCACTCTGTTTGACTCTTATACTCTCTCTCTCTCTCTCTCTCTCTCTCTCTGTGTGTGTGTGTGTGTGTGTGTGTGTGTGTACTGGACTTTTTTTTTCAACAGTTCTTTGCAGTTTGGTATCACAATTCTTAAAATGAAAAGTTTTTAAAGATTGTGACTAGTAATGCAAATCTTCATTCATTCAATTCTTGAAGAAAGCAACAAGAAATTTCAGCAATTTTCTTCTCACTAAGAGAATTCATTGAAAACTGCAGTTTTCGAAGACGATTTGCAAAAAATACCCCATGTGTCTTATTTTGTTTTTGCAGAGAAAACATGAGTTTCTGTGCAGAAAACAAGATTTCAGCACAAAAAAACAAAAAAACAAAAAACCTGACAGGAGGCTTCTCAGACAGAAAAGTCCTGAACTAAAAGGATTCCTGACACAGGAGAATATTCCTCGCTGGAGTTTTCCACTTTCAAGAACCCCCTTTTCTGACCATTGAACAGATTTTTTTTCATATATTTTTTTATTCCAAGTTGTCACTCACTCCAAGATCATGTGATGAAAGACTGGATATCTTTGGATTCTTTTATCTCAAGTTGTTACCTTGTACCTCAGGGTCTGGGGCCTCTTTTGTGATCCTCATGTTGGAGGATCTCCTCTGATGGAGACTGTGCTGTCTTAAGATTATCTGTGTGCTACTGATCCCTCTTTCCAAGATGCTTTGGGTTAGTTGCTTTAGTCTCTTCAAAAGGTGATCTACCTGGCCACCTCTTCTTCTTTTCAAAGTTTCTCAGACTTCAGCTGGAATGAGCACTCAACAGGAGGGAACAGCCAGTGTGGGGAAATACAGAGCTGCCTCAGTATTTCCTGCCTCAAGAGTTGCTGAGTACATACCAAAGGACTGCTGCTTTGTGGCTTTCCTGTCTTACTGTGAACTTCCTTTATTTCCATCTTTTTCACCCTATCCTAAATGGTTGAAACCATAATAAAAAAATTTTTCTTGTTTGGAGGTGCATGTGGGTTGCATGATTTAGTAAAAAATTATGATACTGATGTCTTTCTTCTTCAGCTTTTTCTAGAAACTTGACTTCTTTCTCTTTTATCTTCTTGACTGTATATCTTTCTGTTTCTCACCCTCTTTCCTAGCTCTGCAGCATCTTAAGTCTCCTTTCCTTCCCTTACCTTTCTCTCTCTTCCCCTAATCCTCTTCCCTTCTCTCCTGAAACTCCTCCTCACCTTCATCTTCTCCCTCATTCTATAGCCTCCCATTCCCAAGTTGCCCTTCCACTCCCCAAAAATTCTTGACTAAAGTCTACTTCTTTATCCTTCTACTGTTTGTCCGTCTCCCCTCCTATACACATAACTGCTTTCTTCTCCTTTCCCATCTCCTTCTCTCTTTCTTTCTCCCTTTCCCCATATCTCCTAGTTGCACTCATTTTCTACCTCTTTCCCAAGTCCCCCTTATGGTCTCTTGTTCTCTTTTTATTATCCCATCTGAGTTCCCCTGTATACGTATGTCTTCTCTGTCCTTTTCCATTTCTCTTTTTTTCCTCTCTCATTCAATTTCTCCTGGGTACACGCATCATAATCCCTCATCTTCTCTTATGCTTTCTCTTTCCAACTCTCCCTCATCCCCCAATAAAACTTGAAACTATTACTGGAGTAGATTAGATTCTCAGCAAGTCAAATTTTTATGTTCAGTTAAATTCAAATAGTTTACTCCTGAACAGACATCCACACACAGGATTGTCCTCTTGGATCGTTGTCGTAATCCCTGTTGTTATCACCACTACCATCATCATAATCATCTTCATCATGACTATTACCCTCTACCCCTCCCCAAATCAGGGGTCTTGGTAGAAAAGAAGTACCTCAACAATTTTTATCATAGTTCTACGCAGATGTTTTTCAGCCACTGTCTGACTGAGAATGTATCTGTATACAGTGTTAGCCTGTTAAATGTCTCCAGAGATTGAGGCGGGAGATAAACCAGATTAAATTTGGACGATTAGCTCAATGACTTCTGCTCAATAAGTCTAGGAAAGCAACTATTTCTTTTTTCTTGCAAAGGAGTTTAATTCCAAGGTTCCTTACTTTCTCTCATGGATGAATGACTCTTTAAAAATGTAACATGAAACTTAGTTTAAAGCACACATACACACACACACACACACACACACACACACACATAAAGCAAAAACCAGAAAATGTGGTTAGGAACCCTCCTGCCTTTCATTCAGTGTCTAGGACTGAAAGACCATTTGTGAAAAGATAGCTCTATTGTTACCATTATTTACATTAATAGGATATGCTGGATCCCAAGGCCCCCCACAGATGCTCAGAGATTTCACAAACATTTCTATCAGCTCTGCTTGAAACTACATATTAAAACCCACCAATCTTTCCACTGCTGCCTGATGAAAACCTCAACAGAAACAGCTGCATTTCACATGTGGTTTAACTTAATATCCTATCCTGCATGTATAACTCCAATGGGCCATATTGCTTTTTAAAAAGAATTTACAATCCTCTTTTGTTTCACATTGTGAATATGGCTGTGTTTGAGAATACAATGAGGCTGGTAGCACTTCATTTCTACAATGTCCTAACATCTTTTTTCTTTTTTTCATGTAACGAAACAACTGGAGCACGTGCAGTATTTGATAAGCAGACAAAATGGTTAGGCAGCAATGTAATAAACAATCACTAACCTTGTAGCACAATACTTTTTCCCCCCACCAGTTTCTTTAAAGCTTGAAACATTTCAAAGTACTAAACTACCTAGATAATATTTTCAAACTTAGGGAGAAAAAATTGAATGAATTCATCATAAATCATGCATGATTGCTGGATATTGCCAGAACCTGAAAAAAGTTACTTTCTTGTACTACACTTCTCTGAATCTCCCAGCAAGTTGTAGTCCAAGAAAGAAACTTTTCTAAGGTCTCTTTTTTTACCATATTCTCCTTATTAGTTCTACAGTGCTGGTGTTTGCATGTAGGACATTTAGGAGTCATGGTGGCATCCTGCATTGCAGTTACAGATTTGTGACCTAGAGTTATGGATCTGTAACTGCTCACTGTTCAGATACACTACATATTCATGGCATTACTGTCACAATCATACATACCCCATATTCATGGCATTATTGCCACAATCATATATACTCTCAGGAACCCATTTAATTTCAAGGGGAGCCACTCTGAGCAATGGGCATCTGGGAGGCAGGTAAGTAAGCTAGTTCGAGATGATGCAGCTAGTCTCCTGCCACTCCTGAGACATGGTATAATCGGCAGAAGTTGTACTCATTATACCATGGCTCGGAGCAAGAGGGGAATCATCACACTGAGGCACAAGGGTGGGTATTGACATAATTAAGAATGTGACGTAGCATCTTGGATCCTGTTCTTATTAATCAGCTTTTCAACTGTCTTTTTTCTCCACTTTCCATTGCCTGTTAGTGTTGATGTATGCATCCCTCAGTATTTGTGTCTTTGATGTTTGAAATTAATATCCTGGAAATGTTAAAGTATGCTCAGGTCTCAAAAGAGTCAATTGACATAATTAGTTGAGTTGTTAGTTATGAAGTGATAACTAAATTGCTTGTTTCTGTCAGTGAATATGAGATTCCCAGAATAAGCCTGACTGTGTGATAGACAATTTATGATAGGGTTGCAAAAATCAAGCTGTCACATAGTAGTAGATTCCTGTATTATAGAGGAAGTTTTATGAATCATACCAGAGTCCTCAAGACCAAAATTAGAAATCTGTCAATATCATGAGCATTCCTTCATATATAACAAACCCACGCTTGTATTTTCTTCCCTCTGTAATATATTTTCAAAGGCATTAAAATCAATAATAATTCAAAATAGAATGTATGCAAATTCATTTCAGGCTGACTTATCTCATAGCTCACGCTTTCTCTATAAAGTGACAATTTATATACTTGTAAGTAAACATTGTGTAGCAAACTATGTCACACAATGGGCAAGATCCATGCTTAATAATGCTTCAAATTAACCCTTTGGAATCAGTAGAACTGGATTTAGTCCAAACTAATGCATCCCACTGATTTCAGTGAATATACTATAAATGTGACTACATTTGGATCCAAAAGCATTTTTTTTCAACAAATTGCTGTAATGTTGCACCTATATGAACATATAAAGTTATCTTAACATGCTGGAATCTCAGTGAGCTTAGTAGAACCCCCTTATGACTTGCAAAGACTTATTCAGGTGTCAGGTCCAGGTCCTTTCCATTTCAGCTGAGGTCCCATTAAGTTGAGATTCCAGAGATTAATTCTGAGGCCCTCTACCTATGTGCTAACCACTGAGCTGCTTTCCTTTCCATAAATGTGACATATACTATAATGTTAACAATTATTTTACACAGTAGCTAAAATATGAGCCACCATGTACTTTTCAGGTTGCCATTTTATTTCATTTTCTAATGCAGGCATGGGAATTATGTGGCCCTCCAGTTATTATTGGACTGCAAATCCCAACAGCCCTATCCAGCATAGTCAGTGTTGAGGTATGATATGTATTTCAATTCAGCAACATTTGAAGGGCTACATAATATACCAGCCATGGCCCAGCAGCTCATGAGAACTCTTCCTCTCTATTCCAACTGTTATTGTTCTGGCTTCTAAGGAAGAGAAGAGCAGCCGGCCACATCTATCATTGTGCCTTGCCCCAGTCGTGCAAAGACGCCCTTTATCCATTCCAGTTGACACTGTTGTGGCATCTGAGGGAGAAAAGAACAATCAGCATCTATTAGGCTTAATCCTCCTCCCCTCCCCTTTTCCTTATGTATCTTGTCTTTTTATATTGTAAGCAGGGAACTGTCAAACAGACAATTTGTAAGCTGCCCTTGGAGACTTTTTGGCTGAAGGTTGGGGCATAAACACTCTAAACAAACTAACAAAAAAACTCCACTCCTGTTTATTTATGTATGCATACACTCCTTGTGTGATTTAGAACTTTGACCTAAAACATATTGACAGTCAGAAGTTCAGCTACTAATAAATGAAAGGCTGCAAGAACAGAGGCCCTTTTCACAGCTTACCTTTTTCTAGCGTCGGCGCGAGGGGATCACATGAGAAGCCACTTGCAAGAGGCACTCGCCTCCCCTCTGCTTCTCCTCTGGACCAGCTCTGTGTTGGCCGATAGGAAGCGTGAGTGCTCTGCCCCTTCCTTCCACAGTGCAGCCAGGTACTTTCCCAGACTGCACTGGGGGAGGAAGTGCGATGGCTGTGCATCTGGAGGCTCCACATGCAAAGTAAATGCATGTGGGGCCCAAGAAGGACACGTGATCGCGCATCATTTTTGACAAC
This sequence comes from Iguana delicatissima, assembly GCA_948472985.1. Taxonomy (NCBI): domain Eukaryota; kingdom Metazoa; phylum Chordata; class Lepidosauria; order Squamata; family Iguanidae; genus Iguana; species Iguana delicatissima. Next base: position 963,902 of record CAOKZL010000092.1, on the reverse strand, counting down.
AAGCCGAAAATGATATAATGCACAATCACCACCTACTGGCCTTGGGAGCATCGCGCAATTGTGAGGACATCATGTGAAACGGTCCTTGCAATCACGTGATGCTCCCAGGGCCATTTTGCAACAGGACTAGCATGAGAAAAGGGCCAGTGACGGGAATACGCAGAAGGCAGGGCCAATGAGTTCATCCCAGCTGCTCATCATGAAATGAGAGATGACTGACTATGACCCAAGAACTACTGGACAGGTGGAAATGAATGCAATAAGCAATGTGTCTTACATAAGGACAGTCCAAAATATTTTCTCCTTCCAACTATAGAATCCAGCCGAGCTCTCAGATAAATCTTGCTTCTGTGCAGGTATCAGGAGAATGTCCTCTGCCATGTTTGGGGTGTAGCAGACAACATTTATTTATTTATTTATTTATTTATTTATTTATTTATGTTTATTATATATTTATTATATTATATGCATTATTTATTTATTATATGTATATGCTGTCTTTCTCCCAGCATGGGACCCAAGCCGGCTTCCATCAACAAATTAAAACAGCAAAACATTTAAAAACAATTTAAAAACTTTAAAAACATATAAAATCATAAAAACCTAAAACAATATTCCATTAAAACAAGTTACTGAATAAAGCTCTCCAGCTTGCATGAAAGCCTGTTGAAAAAGCAATGTTTTCACCTGGCAGTGAAAGGAAAGCAAGGAGGGGCTCTGCCTAGCCCCTGTGCAGGAGCAGGGTGGGAGCAGCCACTGAGAAGGCTCTCTCCCATGTCCTCACCAGGTGAGCCTGGGATGGTGACAGGATCAAGATAAAGCCTTCCCCAGCAGATCTTAAGGCTCTAGCCAGTTTGTACAAGGAGATGCACTCTTTCAGATAGCCTGGACCTAAGCCATACTACTTTTGGTAGTGCAAGATTTTAGGCAATTCAAGGAGGATTGCCTCATAATGACTGCCTCATTATAAGACCAGCTCTGATTATATACATTGATTCATTCCTCTATCTTCATCATTTTGTGTCCTGAAAGTGAGGTTCATAATATTACTCAGTTTGCTGGCTGTGTTAAAACTGTAGTAAAAGAGAGGAAATGATCTAGAAACAATAATAGTCAGAAAAGGAGAGCCCTGGAAGAAATTAAGGATGTTATGCAAGCGAGAGTTTCAATGCAACCAGGAGCAAGTAAACTGTTGAACACAATTTGACAACTTAATTGGATCTGACATAGATTTGTTGGGGCCTGCAAGTGCCTCAGCACCTGGCAAAACTAGAAAAATGTCATTTCGTCAGCACTGAGCAATGGTTATATAGCATATGATGTAGGTTTTCACAGTAAGGCTATCCAGGGCCTTAAACCAAAGTGGTTTGTTTCCTAGAAGTTTCATGGAGGAGGTCCAATAGATCATCTCAATCTAGCTGCCTCCTTGAGACAGGATAAAAATATTCTTTCTTTATGCTGAGACATAAGAAACATGCCGTTGCAGTTGCAAGCAGGAATTATATTACAGACCTATGTGCTTTGGATTTTTAGCACAGTATCATACCTTAGGGAACCAAATGGTGTAATGGTTTGAGAGCTGGACTAGGACTCTGTAGAGCAGGGTTCCAATCCCTGCTCAGCCATGGGAACCCACTGGGTGACCTTGATCATCACACTCTCTCAGAGGAAGGCAAAGGCAAATCCCTCTGAACACATCTTGCCAAGAAAACTGCATAATATGTTCTCTTTAGGGTCACCATAAGTTGGAAATGATTTGAAGGCACACAAAAATAACAATTTCACCTTGTTCATACCATATTCTTATTATATTTTTATCATGATAAAAGGGAACACTACGGAAAACCTTGCTTTTAGTGGTAGGGATCTCCTTTGCAACATCTTGGGATTTAAAGGTGATGGAGAATAAACTATGCATTACGTAAGTGGTGCCAAATTTGTTCCTCCTCAAGAAAAGTGTTACTTGCCTAGTATGTGTCAGTTGATTAGCTATGTGGCTTATCAAAGATCAAGTCATACCCTATAATTATTTATGCAGCTTTTAGAAAGTGGGTTGAGAATGTCAAAAAGCAGGACATTCATGTCTAAGATGATTGACATTCACTTAATGGAAGAAAGGTAATACATCCAATTTTAAGAGAATTAGGTTAACAATGCTTTTCAAATACTGCAGATATATAGAGGGATGTCCTATCTCCTCAGTATTTCAAAAATAGTATTTCTTTCAGAAATAATGGCCAAGATCCTGTAGCAGGAGACATAACTGTGTCTCTATAGCTATGTTTCTGTAGCTATGTCTCCCTCCTCTAACCCTACCTTTTAAACAGTGCACACACACACCACACAGTCATTTCCATGTTGTCAGATGTCTGCTACAGCTGTCTGGTGCAGAAAATGAGCTGGACACATCCCCACTCATACACAGAAGTAATTTTATGTGTGTTCTAAGGAGTGACTTCACTGCTTAAAAGGTAGGTTTGTGGTTGTTGCATGGTGGGAAGAAATTCTGATCTGTTCAACAACCATAAAAGTGAATTGACAAGGTGAACCACTGTAATCCATGAACATGTTACAAGCTGTTACTCTCCACACAGTGCTATTTCCTGTACAGAAAACTAGTTTTGTGCACAGAAATGTGACTTTTTGCATGAAAACAAAACCCATTATTTTCTGCATTAGAATCATAGAATCATAGAGCTGGTAGAGATTATAAAGACTATTTCCAACCCCCTGTCATGGAGGAACATATGCTCCAAGCAGCCCCAGTAAATGCCCACCCAGCCTTTGTTCAAAAACCTCCAAAGAAGATGACTCCACCACATTCTTTGGCAGCATATTCCACTATCAAACGGCTCTTATTGTCAGGAAGTTCTTCCTGATGTTTAGATGGAATCTCTTTTCCTGTAGTTTGAGTCCATTGCTCTGTGTCCTAGTCTGTGGAGCAGCAGAAAACAAGCTTGCTCCATCTTCAACATGACATCCCTTTAAACATGACTATCATGTCACCTCTTAACCTTCTTTTTATCAGGCTAAACATAAACAATAAAAATATTAAAAAGCCATGAGCTGAAAAGATCTCTCCTACCTGATATTCTCCTCATCGGGGGTTTTTGACACTTTACAAATCTGTTTTTCAACCATTTGGGGGGACATTTTTGAATTTTTTTTCTATCTCCAATTTTGAGTCCATCATGGTAAACTGGTGGGAGAGAGAAACCCTTGAAAAGACATATAGGAGAAGTGGGCATTCCCCACCACCACTTTTTCCCCTTCTGGAGGACTGAAGAAATCAAAATCTACCCCTGACAAGCACTCATGGGCTGCAGTTATGCTGGTTGGCATAACTGTGCTGAGAAAAGTGATGGAAGAGGTACAGATAGTGACATCTTGGCAGGCATAAAATGTCCATAGGTACTGTGACAACAGGTGTGTGGGTGGTAGTGGAAACTCTATCCAGTCTCTATCCAGATAAAAAGACTGCTCTGGCAGCTCCAGAGCATACAGAATAACTTTTTCTGGTGATGGAGATGGCTTTTTAATGCTGCACTTCCACTGCCACTAAAAAAAGTGTCTAAAAAGTGTCTTGAAACAACTTCATGGACCGCTGTGCTGGTATAAGGCACTAACAGGATTTTTGCCTTTGTGCCTTTGTGTTTAGACTATCCCAGTTTATTTTTCGTCCTTTAGAGTAGGGCAATTTTGTTGTAGTTTGCTGATATTTTTCACAATACTGACATACATATATTACAGAATATGTGGAAGAAAGATAGAAGTGATCATATAAATCGAAACTGACTTACAGCTTCTGGAACATGGAAAATAAGCTACGGGGGTGGGGGTGGGGGGGTGGGGGGAGGATCTTCGACCTACCTGAGATCATCATTACCAATATATAGTTGGCCTAGTGTATAGTTTTTCAAAGGAAGAAACTCTAAATATCTTTGCATCCCAAGGGGAAAACAATTATGAAAGCCCATAAACCAATATAAATCTACAGCATTTCTATTGAGCAATACGAAAAGGGTCTGGTATTCTGTGGATGACAATAAAAAGTATACTAATTCAGTTCCATAAAAAAATGGAAGATAAAAAGGGAAGCTTTGTGGGAGGAACCTGCATAATTTATTTCATGGCAAATACAAAGAAGGAGAAGCAGGGGGGAAATGCAATGGGACCAACTACTCCCAATAGAATAAGGGTACAAACAGGAGAGGTCATAAAAGTGCACAATATTAATATAACCAGAGGGAAAGGTATCAGCAAATTAGAACTGAAGATCTCCAAGTCATCTAAAATATAGGCCTGAGGCCAAGCAATACAAATGCACACAGTGTGGAATCTCTGCTCATTTGCAGCAGATTAAAAAGACAATCTTTAGCCGCCAGCATTTGTACTAAAGCAGCTAAAAAATGTTTTGTAATTCGGTGTCAAAAATGAAGCCAGATATCATCCTGTAATTGAGAGTTTTTGTTTCGGAGTGGATTTTTTGCAGGCAGATAACTTTGTGAGGTATTCAAAGTGTGCCTTTTGATAGTCATCATAATTGATTTTTTTCCATCCATCTTCCATAGAGTGATGTTCTGCTCACTGAAAATAATTGTTAGGTCTCACAGCAGAAGGATTATGCTTTCTTCTTGCCTTTGATGAGAAGGTTCTTTGTTTGCTTCAAGAAAAGAACATGACCTTTGTTTAAGGTAATGGTCAAGGCTATTTGATACATAAGTTACTCTTTTGGACTTATGTCCACACTGTGTCCACATGGAGTTTTGGATCTTCAAAACCGTAGTGTCATCATCTTTTCCCTAAGCCACAGCAAGGTTGTAATCAGCAAAAACAGTGTCTGCTTATATGTGAATGTGTGTCTGCTCAACAGGCACTCCCCACCACCACTGGGATGCATCACAAAAGATAATACAGGTTTCCCTCAAATTTCACAAGGGTTTGGGGTGCAGAACCCTCATAAAAGGGGGAGAAGCAAATAACTTCCTACCTACCTGAGTGAGTGGTCCCTCTCTTATTCCTTTCTGGGGTTCCCTCTTCCATTTACTTGTCTTTTACCTGGGCAGACATACACCCAGGCAAAAGGCAAGGGAATGGGAGGGGAGAATGGGGGGAAGGTTCATGCACACCTTCATTTTCTACATGTGGGGAGGAGGAGAATGGGTGGGAGGCAAGCAGACACCTCATGAATAATTAAATTCATAAAGGTCAAACCTGCAAATGTGGAAGGAGGACTGTATGTTGTTGTTCCCTTACACACGTTTGCTATTTTCTCTCTACTGTGACAAATGTGAGGGAAGGTAACACAGTGAAAAGAATGGGAATGCAACTGAGAGATGTTCTAAGTTAGCTGATAACGTCCTGGGAAAAGGAAGAGAAAATCAAGCTTTTTTTTTTTTCTGATGAGAGCATTGAGGAGATGAAAATATGAATATACTGGGAGAAAATCAAGCACTTTTTTTCTGATGAGAGCACTGAAGAGATGAAAATATGAATATACTGGTATATTGAACTAGCTGAGGTCTATAAATGCAGCTTATGAGTAGAATGTTTAATCATTACTTTGATATAGACTTAGGCTTATGTCTTATGTGGCATGGTGAGCTCATGGATTTGTTCTCTTTTTTTTTTCTTTTTTTTTTGATTTGATTGTGCATGAATTTAGTGGGCAAAGGATGATTTTGGGCACAGGCCACACTCCGAGGCTGTTTTTAACCTTGCCCATTCCCACCACTAGATCTCCTGGACTGTATCTTTTCTAGCAAAAAGAAAAGAAGGAGAAGGCCTTTTTCTGTGATACTTTAGCATGAGCAAAAGTCCAGCACCACCATTTAACATCAAACAACCTGCTTTTTTTTTTGCTTTTAACATTTTTGGCAGTCCATGCAACTCCCAGAAGGTCTTAAGAGCAGAAAATTGGTTACCAGTCCTGTGGCAGTTTCTCACATTTTGTCTATTGGAGAATACTGTGAACATTTTTTGTTTGTAACAGAGTGTCAGGCAAGACAAGATGCCATTTATGAAGTTTTTGATGAGTGCCCTTCCAGTCATCCCACTTCCAAGTCCTTTACCACTGGGTAATGGCAGTAGCACCACCAGAAGCAGCAGCAGCATCTCTTTCTACCTTCAGATCAATCTGAGCTAGAAGCCATTGCTCTTGTTTCAGGACTTTTCAGGAGAGTTTAGCCTGGCCCACATCAAGGAAATGACCTGCTCTATCATAGGTCAGAAGTACAATCCTGCCACCAGTGTGGCAAAACTGATCATCAGGAAGCACAGGTCTCTATTTAGCCTAGAATTGATGCTGGGGCAGCCCCGGACTAGTTGAGTCAATATCACTAAAATTAATGGTAATGGTAAGGCTGCATCAGAAGAAAGGTTCAAGGAATACAGGGAAAGCCAAGAAGCAATGCAACTCTTGTAGAGAATGGAGCAAGGGAAGAAAAATAACTGCAGAGAAAGGAGAAAGATCCATAATTGTCTGGTGTAATGTATGTGCAATGTTTGTCTTCTTGGCAGGAAACATCACCAACTACACCTGAAGTAAGTGCAGAAACAGAAGCTCAGTGCACTACGGTTATGTTTTGTGTCTCTTCAGTGCATCATAGAACAGGAGGCCTTCCTGGGTAGAACACAGGGAGAAAGAACTGACTGTACAAAATCAACTAGAATAAAGTTCCAAGGAAAATGAAGATGCCTGTAACACTGAGGAAACACCTTGGAGGAAAGCCATTGTCAGGACCATAACATACAGAAGGGATTCCAAACCTCTGCAGCTAAGCAATTGCTTCATACGTCATCAGGAGGATAGCAGCAGTGAAGATACTCAAAGTGGAAAGCATCAACAAGGGGTACCTCAGGAGTCAAGGTTACCACCAATCACAATAAGAATAGAAAGATGCTGGTGACTGGGGACTCATTGCTCAGGGCTATAGAGGCACCTGTGTGCCAGCCTGATAAGATGAATCAGGAAGTGTGCTGTCTTCCTGGCACATGCAGCAGGGATGTCACTGACAACTTGTCAAAACTTATGAAGAAGACAGATCAGTATCCCTTTCTCCTTATACCTGTGGGAATCAGTGATATGGCCAAGAATACCTTTGAGCAGATCACCTTCAACTGAAGCTTTGGGCAGGAAGCCGAGGAGGCTTGAGACACAGGTAATATTCTCATCAATTCTGCCAGTGAAGGATAAGAGACTACACAGGGACAGAAAGATACTAAAAGGGAATGGCTGGCTATGTAGACTGGTGATTTGTCTTCTGGGACCACAGTCTTCACTTCTTAGGTAGAGAATTACTGGCTACAGATGGGATGCATCTCACAAAGCCAAGAAAGAATGTTTTTGGTAGTATAATGGCAAGTCTGATCAAGAAAGCTTTCAATTAAATCACTGGAGGGTTGGAGATGATAAACATCTGTCCAAAGGCAACCTTTAAAACAAAAGGATATGCATTCTAGAAAAGAAACTGAGGAAGTAAATGGATTCACAGAAAACTAACAATAAACTAATAGGTGTGAACAAACAAAGCTTTAAATGTGTATATACCAGGATTTTTGAAAACAAAAAGGATGATCTTAAAGTCCTCGTGCAGGAAGGTTCACGTGACTTTACAGGAATAACAAAGACTTGGTGGGATGTCTCCCAGGTTTGAAATATTACAGTTGAAAGGTATGGTCTGTTCAAAAACAATAGATGTAGCAGAAAAGGGGTGGGAGTAGCACTGTATGTCAAAGACAAATTCAGTTGTATAGAAATCCATGAGAATGATCAGAGTGGAGCAGTTAAGAACATTTGGGTAAAAATAAACAAATGCAACATTGTTCAGGCCACCAAGCCAAGGAAAGTTGGTGGATAAATCTCAGAAATCTCAAAAATACACGAATTAGCAGTTATGAGGGACTTCAATTACCCTGATATCTTCTGGGAGACTAACTGTGCTAAGCATAGGCTCACCAACAGATTCCTGGTGTGCCTTGCAGATAATTTCTTATTTCAAAAGTAAGAGTAAGGAACAAGGGGATCAACAATCCTAAACTTAATCATAAGCAATAGGAAGGAGTTGGTCACTGGAATCAAAGTAGTTGGCACTTTAGGGGAAAGCAGCCATGTAAGGCTAAAATTCACAATCGTGAGACAGGGCAAAGAAGAATATAGTCAAAGATAGACCTGGGATTTCATGAAAGCTGAATTTAACGAATTCAGAGAATTACTGGCTGGAATCTCATAATTAAACATTCTAAAAACACTCAGGAAGGATGGAAGTTCTTGAAGAAGGTGTTGAAAAAGCACAATTACAAATAGTCACATGGAAGAAGAAAATGTAAAACATCTGAGAATGCCAATGTCGCTGCTCTCTTGGTGAAGAGAAGTCTGAGGAGTTATATGATTGCACTCTTTATTACCTCAAGGGATGTCACAGAGAGAAGGGGGAAGAAGGTAGGATTAGGTCTAACCATTTTAAGTTACGGAAGGTACATTTTGTTGTGCCTTAGAACAGACAGTAGTTGTTGTTTAGCAATGGAATCAAGAGGTTGTGGAGTCTCCTTCTCTGGACATCCTCGAAAAGAGGCAGGATAGCTACCTTCAGTAACTGGAGATCCTGCACCTAGCAGAGGATTGGACTCAATGGCCCATGAAACTCCTTTGAATGTTACGATTCAATGGCTCTATTTCACATGTGAATGATATGTGAAAAAAATTGTCATGTGGGAAAGAATGTTTCAGAGGATGGGGAAGACTGCTGCCTTTGGCCCTGCCTCCCTGAATTGAGATTCCTATACCTGCTAGTTCCATTAGGGAAAAAAAATCTAAAGCAAACAAAAGCTTTTCTTGTAATAAAATATTTCCAGAAAACAACATCATACTGGTACTTTTTACTAGGCATGTTGACTGAAAAGGTTTCATTCTGTTTTGAAAGATGAGCTTAGGGCTTACCTGTAACTTGACTCAGTCAAATTATTCCACATTCACCTGGATCACAGAATGAAGAGCCCTCCTCTATATCAGAAGGTTCCAGGTACTTATGGATGGAAGCAAAGAAATTAGAAAAGAGCAATAGAACATACACTTTTAATCACAAGGTGCTCTGAAATTTCTTTTTAAAGTTTTATAATTGCACTTTTTAAACAAAAACAAGTATTGGCAGATCAACTTTGCGGCATGGTTTGAAAATGGCAGTTCTAATGTCAATTGGAAGCAAAGCTTAGTGGCAGTGCTGCATTGTCACCATGGTCTTGTACAGAAAAAAAAAGGTGGCTGTCCCCACACCTAGAGACTTTCTCTGCCATGAGAATGAACGCTGAGCCTTTAAAAAATTTCCAATCTTATGCTCTTGCTGATTCTAAACCTACAAACATAAATCTGAGTGCACCATTTCACTTTGCATAGTTTACTTCTAAGATAATGTGAATTGGCCTATTAGGGCTTGTTCTAATTACGAAACTACTGTTAAAGCTCTAAATTCAATGTTAGTTCTTCCTTGAACAGAACCAGTGAAATGAATAGGTCTTGCTTGTCACAACTAACTTAAGTCCCACCAGTTTCTATGGGCTTATTCTGGATAGGACCAACATTGGTCTTAGGTCATTATTATGACAATAATTTTAGGACACATTAGGCCAACGCTTTAGGCCTTTTTCAGATATTTAGTTAACATGCTGATGGAAGCAATCAAGATTACCTTCACTATTCTTCCTCCTGACTTTTATGTCCACATCTCTAGATCTGCAGAAAGTCTACTCATGTACAGTCCTTGAAGATTTCTCAGCCTCATAGACAAAGCAAAGTCTATTGAACTCTTAATTTGACTGGTCAGCACACATTTCTGTTCAGACTGCAACACAACTCTGCAGAGGTTGATGATCACCATCCTTTTCCATCATGTGTTCATTAGACATCTGAAAAGAGCTTTTAGATTCCAAGTTTACTGTAGTTTTAAACAGGGTTGTTAAAAAAAGAAGAAAAATAATTCCATTTTTTTTCCTGCTTGATGGTTAGAGAACTATAAGAGAAAGTATTGTTTTCAGATCCAAGCTTTCAAAGGGTTCTACGGGAACACCTCATATTTACTCTTTTTTTTATTCTGAGAGAAACTGGGTACATGATGCCAGTAAGGTTAGATCAGGTTAATGATGAACTTGACTTCTAAAACAAAACAGTGTTTGTCTCATTGCCAAGGCTTACAAATGTAATAAAGCATTGTGAATCTCAACATTGCTGGGTTCATCTGCCAGGTGACCTGTTCACATAGCCATCTCATGACATTTCCTTCCCATTCCAGAAAGACAACAATCTGACAGCAAACAAGCCTTGCCATTTTGCATATTCCAATCTACCATTTCAAACACAGTCCTGTGCTTTTCATCCTAAAGTGGTACTTGTTAAAGGAGCTGTGACCACTCAGGCTGTTTCCTTTGAGGATGATAACACTGCTGCAGAAGCTTCATTATTATGCTAATCGAGCACAGTCTGAGCAGCTTTCATAACTGCCACATTAAATCATCTACCAAGGGGAAGCCTCAAGAGCCATTTACATTGCACCATATGCATATTAATGAAGCTGGAAGCCGCAGAGTTGTTTTTCAAGCAATAGGCGGATGGGATGTGTGGAGCATATAATGGTGAACGTCTTGAAAAATCTGAAAAAGTGATTCAACTTCAGATGGGTTTTTTACCGGTTCAGCTCTGGGGGTTTGGCATTCCTGTCAGCAAGGGAAGAAAACAGCACATAGATATACAGAACAAAAGAGTTCTTAACAAAGGTAGCAATGATCTGGTGCAGAAGTTCATATGAGCCCTTTACCACAGTACGGCTTGCTTTTTTCTCGATGAATACACTTCCAGCACAGTGACACAGAGCCATATTTTAATATACAGCCAACTCACTAAGCCTACGCTGCTGGCTTAGCTGGTGTGACAGATAATTCTAGCCAAGTTGGCCAGAACCATACAACTCTGGCAGGGACATATGCTTCATGCATCCAAGATGCATACTATATGCCACATTCCAGAGATCAGTTTCTTCATGCTCTCCCTACTTTCTTTTCCAGTGCAGTTAACCACTAAGATGTGAAGATCTCTTATTTCTCTCTGTTTAAATCTACACCAATGTAACTTGATTCTCTGCATGCTAATTAGGAAGCAAATGTTATTGAGTTCAGCAGAACTTAACCTAAGAGGCTAAAGTGAAATAAGTGTGCACAGGAGTACATGCTTGAAAGGAGTAGTATCTATTCTTCAGCACAATTCACAATGTTCCTCGGTTGTTTCCTCCCTCTAAGAAGCATGTGGTTTTATAGTGCCTGAAACTAAGAGTACAGCTCCATGGAATCCATGCTAAGGCAAATATTAAGCACCTGAGAATAGCAGAGAAAAATATGTCATTTATAATTATTCTTTCCTTTTCTCAAATCTCATGACTTTCTGTGGATAAATTTCTTTCATATCTTCTTCCACAAAGTTTCACTAAGCATGAGGAAAAGGAAGCTTTTGTTGTGTGAAACTTAGGGCATTCTGGGAATTTGCAATAAAGCAAATCCTGATCCTTGAATTTGGAAGCTTTCATCAACAGATCCCAGTACATTTCTGTGGGACATGCATAGACTTTGATTATGGTGATATTTATTTATATTCCACAATTTCCCCGGCTCTAGGACTTAAGATAGTTTACAAAAATTCAAACAGAAACAGATAAAAATTTACATGTGTAAAAACAGATAACTTTTTAATGAAATTATTAATAGACTTTAAGACAGTTTAAGAACTAATTCTCAGACTTCATTTTGGATGGTACTAGCCATTCGAACCATTGTGTGTCTGTGACTCCTGCTTGAGTGAGCTTCTGGGAGGCTTGCTTCTGACATTTTTGTTTGTTTCTGTGTGAGAATTTTGCTTTTATTTCTTTAGGGTTGTGAATTTTGCTTCTTTGTTTCAGTCTTTGAATTCTGTTTTTGTTGATTTGGTGTGTGAATTTTCTGTGTGCATGTGTGTGTCTGTCTGTCTGTCTTTGGCAGTGTAAGCTCTGAACACAGGCCATTTCTGTGCTATACTGTTCTAGTGCTATTATTCCACTTTCAACATCCTATGGAATCTCAGGTCTTGCAGTTTAGGGAAGGGCATTTAGAATTCTCAGCCAGAGAGCTCTTTGGCCTCAGTAAACTACAAACCCCAGAATTCCACAGGATGTTGAAAGTGGAATCATAGCACTATAAAGTGTAGGGTGGAAATGGCCACAATCTGACGAGGTGGAGTTACAGTGAAAGGAAGCGAAGCCTTGACCTTGTTTGGGTGGAGCCGCTTTCACTCTCTCAAAGACCTTGTGAGCTCATGAACAAGATGAGTAAACAGATGTTTTGCATGGGTGTTTACTGGAAGAATTTGCAGGGGAGGTCTAGAGTGCTACAAAGTGCCAACAAAGATTGAAAACTACATGGACAGAGAAGGAACTGATTCTGTAACCTGCAACATTTGTGTCAAGTTTGTTCCTGCGAATGTGTAAAGATATAGTGGCATCAAATGCCAGTTGGTTGACTTTTTGGGAGAGAACATACAACAATTTTAGGCTTACTTGTCTACATGAAGCTGCATCTAGGGAGATAAAGGTTTTCTGTGCAGAGTAGAGCAGACTCTCCTAGAAAAGAAACAGATGGGAGGATACTGCTAGCAATGAGAGGGCTACCAAAAACAGGAGGCAAAACACTTAGAAAAGGGACAGCTGGATCTCAGAGGAAGTTATTTTTCTATTGATAATGGAACTGAAATTTTATTACCTGTTTTTTTATTGTTCTTTGTCCCTGGTCCCCACATGACCAAGAAAGAGAGTAGTTTCTGCCGCCCTGAAATCTCTCAATACTGTCTTAACTGACCGAAAGTAATATCTGAGACAGAATGTAGGCATCATCACCTCCTATATGTTTTTTAATATCTTTGTCTGAGGAAGAAGCCAGTGAAGTTTTGAAAGCCTTGCATAATGTATTTTATGTTTTGGAGTAGGCCCAATAAAGGTATCGCTGCCTTTGGATTTTGAATTTTGTTGCATTTTGCTGCATGGCTAACATGGCCTGAATATGTTACTTGGAAGAGTGTGATCCAAAGAAAGACAACTGTCTGGAAACATGCAATGTCTTTGGAGCTACATAATAGACTTGAGACTCTTTCCTGAGACACTGATTCTGAGCCATAGGAAGAGGGGCAACAATTGAACATGACAAAGTATTAGAAGGTTCCGTGGGTAGAAGAACTTCTATTAATTCAGAAAAGAGGAGAAAAGATGTGGTAATTGTGGATGACTCTGTACTGAAGAGAACAGAGGAAGTGGTGTGCAGATCTAACAGGATGTCCTGAGTGGTGCTGTTTTTCTAGTGCAAGAATCCAAAGCATGATTACCAACATTTGAAGCGTACTGACCATAATCTTTTCCTCCTGATATATATGGGAGCTGGCAACGCACTCTTCAATGTATTGCAAGTAATAGTAAAGCTCTGGTTAAGAAGCTGAAAGTCCTTGTGATATGAGTTGTCTTCTCACTAGTCCTTCCTGTTGAAAGACATGGACCAGGAACAGATAGACAATACTGAACGTTAGTGATTAGCTATATAGATGGTTGCATTGGGAAAGATCTGCATGTTGCCTTGGGTCCCATATTGGGAGAAATGTGGGATATAAATCAAATAAATATTTGGTTTCTTACACCATGGGCTGCATGCCTATGTAAAAGTATTTCCAGCATGAGATGGATTACACCTAGCAGCAACTGGCAGCAAAGTGTTTGCCAGAATTAATCCTATGTGGGAAGAAGACTATATTTCAAAGGACATGAGATACCAAGTGTTAGAAGCAATGGAACAGACTCCTTTAGAAGATGGTTGACTCTGCTTGGCTGGAGGCTTTCATAAAGAAGCTGAAGGCCTATCTCTAAGAGATTTAGCAATGGATTTGTACCATGGCAGACAACTAGACTAGTTGGCCCTTGAGATTCCTTCCAACCATATGATTCTTTGAATGATCAAGAAATAAGTGCAGTACAATACCCTTAAAAGACCTTGTCCATCATCAGTCAGTTCCCAAAGACCTGATAAAGCAAGGAACTCTTTACCTGTTGTAAGAAGACCACCATGGAAAAAGCCAATCTATAAAGGGAATTCCAGTTCCTAGAAGCAGCCACTGAAAAGGCCATCTCCCACGTTCCAACCAGAAATACCTTTGAAAGTAGTGGGGCAGAGAGGAGGCTCTGCACTGAAGATTTAAAAGCCAATGCTGAATCATATGGGAAATATGGTTCTTTCTGGACCTGAGTAGATTATTGCAGTTTTTATTTCCTCCTCCACTTCATGTGTCTTTTTGAGGTTATTTCTTGAAAAAACAGCAAAAATAACTCCTGAATAATGTTAGACAGCATCATCATTAGCTCAGCTCTCATTTTCTAATATGACCCATTTTTCTGTGATCTATAGATATGTGGATAGCTTGATAATCTTAAATATTTAGGAACTTTAAACTTCATTTCTATTCATAAAATGTCTGCTAACTATCATGGACAATAAGGGTGACCAGATGTATCTGTTTACATGCCCAATTAACTCTTTAAAGTCATCTGTAGTGGATTGAGTTTGGTGAACCTCAAGCAATTCTAATTTAAGTTTATGTCCTGCTATTTAGTTTAAATTATCCAGAAATAAAAATAAAAACAGTAATTAAAAGAAAGGAAGTTGAATTTCAGTTTATATCTTCCCAAAGCAATGAACAGCATAATCTTCATAATCTTCATATACTCTAAGTGCAACATTTGTACATATATAGAGAAAAAAAATCATTTCCATCCATGCTTACCTCCATCCATACAGTTAGGAAATGTATGTATTGGTAACCACATGTCTAAAGTAATGCTACCCAAATGTATGCCTGGGCTTAATTATATCATTGTTAACAGACCTAGAAGTGACTAGGAGAACCTGAGCAGCTAATTTATGTTGAGAAGTATGTAGGTCTAATTGGAGTTACATTTTTATAAAAGTATTATCCTTTTTATAGAAATATTTACTTCATACTTTGAGTAGACAAATGAAGTCTGAACTTAGCAAGGACAACAAGTAGCATCAGAGATTTGAGCTGTGTAACCATTAAATCAGGAAACCTAAACAAGCAAAGGTCTTAATTTATGGGATCTGCGCTGCTTATAAATCATAAGCAGGTTTACCTCCTTTACTCACATCCATAGAACTTTGTATGAGGGAGAGCAAAAATATACCATTATAAGCATGATTATCCCATGATGTTATTCTTCGACTGCCATGATCTGAATCAGTTTGAGGGGAGAGCAGGGATACAGTAGCTAGCTCTTCCTCCTCATATCCTCTTTTCCACCCATGCATCAGAGAGTAAATTTGTGCAGTAGAGGGTCTGCTGTACTTGTGTAGGCTGCCTGCACATTTTATGATGGGGAAAGGTGACTGTCCAGCTAACAGGGACCAAGGTTTGCCTTTCCACTCCCTCTAGCAAACTGTACAGTATGTCTCCAGAGAACCAGAAATGACCTCAGTTTCAATTTCTTTTTCAGCTGAGCAATGGCTGATTTGTGGGGTCGAGTTTAAGGAGATTCCATGGGCGAAGGGGAAAATTAAGCCAGTCATCACATTTTGGAGGTTTGCACATTGGAACTGTGGAATTTTTCACTAACAACAAAACATTGAATTTGAGGGAGCAATTGTGTTGCGGGGAACCCTGGGGGCCTGGAAACGCAAAAAGGGGATTGAGGATCTGTGTGCCTCAGAGTCTGCGTTTTCACTGATTTAGAACTTTTACAGAATTGGGGTTCCAAATCATGTAAGGAGCATGCTGAATATCTCAAGCTTGGCCCTCGAGGTGTGGAGAGCAGTGAGGGAGGGGAAAAGGATGTGATAGGGGAATATTGAGACAACTGGTTGTGACAACAGAGATAGATGTCTTGATCCAGATTTATATGAGGACCACCTGACCCTGAGATTATCCTATTGTGGCCACCTGATTAAGATGTTTGTGTACTCCAGGGCATTTGAAGGATTGTTACTGGCCAATTTTTCAATACTGGCATAGAATCATAGAACCATAGAACCATAGAAATGTAGAGTTGGAAGAGACCACAAGAGCCATCCAGTCCAACCCCCTGCCATGCAGGAAAACCCTCAAAGCACTCCCGACAAGTGGCCATCCAGCCTCCGCTTAAAAACCTCCAACGAAGGAGACTCCACCACACTCTGTGGCAGCACATTCCACTGCCGGACAGCCCTGACTGTCAGGAAATTCCTCCTGAGGTTCAGGCGGAATCTCCCCTCCTGCAGCTTGCATCCATTGCTCCTTGTCCTGGTCTCAAGAGCAGGAGAAAACAAGCCCACTCCCTCCTCGACATGACAACCCTTCAAATATTTAAACATGGCTATCATGTCCCCTCTCAACCTTCTCTTCTGCAGACTAAACATACCCAGCTCTCTAAGTCTGTCCTCATAGGGCATGGTTTCCAGGCCCCTCACCATTTTGGTTGCCCTCCTCTGGACCTGCTCCAGCTTATCCATATCCTTCTTGAATTGGGGTGCCCAGAACTGGACACAGTATCCAAGATGAGGTCTAACCAATGCAGAATAGAGTGGTACCAATACCTCCCTCGATCTAGACACCATACTCCTATTGATACAACCAAGAATTGCGTTGGCCTTCTTGGCTGCCGCATCACACTGCTGACTCATGTTCAGCTTGTGGTCTATGAAGACTGCTAGATCCCTTTCACACGTACTGTTAGCCAGCCACGTGTCCCCCATCCTATATTTCTGCATACCATTTTTTCTGCCTAAGTGTAGGACTTCACATTTCTCTCTGTTGAAGTTCATTTTGTTAGCCTTGGCCCAGCTCTCCAATCTGTCCAGGTCCTTTTGAATTTTGATCCTGTCATCAGGCGTATTAGCAACCCCTCCCAATTTGGTGTCATCTGCAAATTTGATCAGAGTGCCCTCTATTCCTTCATCCAAGTCATTAGTGAAGATATTGAACAGCACCGGGCCCAGGACAGAACCCTGTGGCACCCCGCTAGTCACTTCTCTCCAGGATGAGAATCTGCCATTGGTGACCATCCTTTGGGTACGGTCGGTCAACCAGTTACAAATCCACCTGACAGTAGTCCTGTCCAGCCCACATCTTACTAGCTTCTTTGCAAGAATGTCATGGGGAACTTTGTCAAAGGCCTTACTGAAATCAAGATATACTATGTCCAGGGCATTCCCTTCATCTATCAAGCAAGTAACTCTATCATAAAAAGAGATAAGATTAGTCTGGCATGACTTATTTTTGAGAAATCCATGTTGACTTTTCGTAATTACGGTATTGTTTTCTAAGTGATTAGAAACTGACTGTTTGATGATCCGCTCCAGGATCTTTCCAGGTACTGATGTCAGGCTGACTGGGCGATAATTATTTGGGTCCTCTTTTTTCCCTTCTTGAAGATGGGGACAACATTTGCCCTCCTCCAGTCTGCTGGAACTTCTCCTGTCCGCCAAGAGTTTTCAAAGATTATAGCAAGAGGTTCCGCAATGACCTCTGCTAGTTCTTTTAAAATCCTAGGATGCAATTCATCTGGCCCTGGAGACTTGAATTCATCCAGTGTGGCCAGGTATTCCTGTACTACCTCTCTACCTATTCTGTGCTGCATTTCCCCCACTTCCTCACCTGCTCCCCAACCACCAGGTTGAGTGTTTTTACCCTTTTGGGAAAAAACTGAGGCGAAGAAGGTGTTGAGGAGTTCTGCCTTTTCTCTTCCTCCTGTTATTAATTCACCATGTTCCCTGCACAGTGACCCTATCGTCTCCTTCTTTTTCCTTTTGCTGCAGACGTATTTAAAAAAGCCCTTTTTATTGTTTTTAATGTCTCTGGCCAGCCTAAGTTCGTTCTGTGCTTAAGCCTTTCTGACCTTCTCCCTACATCTCCTGGCTACTTGCTTATAATCTTCTTTGGTGATTTCCCCCTTCTTCCATTTCCTGTACATGTTTTTCTTAACACTTAGCTCAGCTGAGAGCTCTTTAGTCAACCATTCCGGTTTCTTCAGATGCCTTCCATTTTTCCTCCTTAATGGCACAGTTTTAGCCTGTGCCTTCAGTACCTCCCTTTTAAAGAACTCCCGTGCATCCTGAGCTCTTTTCTCATTGACTATTCTTGACCACGGGATTTCAACCAGCAGCTCCTTCAGTCTGCTTTTTTAAAATCTAAGACGAGTGCCTGGCTACACTTGCCTTCTCTTCCCCACTGAATGCAAAATTCTAATAGGGCGTGGTCACTCTCTCCTAAAGATCCAACCAGTTCTACGTCATTAACAAGGTCTTCCCTGTTGGTCAGGATCAGATCCAGAATATTTGATCCCCTTGTCACCTCTTCCACCTTCTGGACCATGAAATTGTCTGCAAGACAAGCTAGAAACTTGCTGGACCTTGCCACCTTTGCAGAGTTTGACTGCCAACATATATCCGGGTAGTTGAAATCTCCCATTATTACTGTATCTCTCCTTTTTGAATGTGCAATCATTTGGTCTATGAAAGCGCCATCGAGGTCCTCAGTCTGGCTTGGAGGTCTGTAGTAAACCCCCACTATAATATCCCTATTGTTTCTCGCTCCCTTAATTCTTACCCAGATGCTCTCGACCTGGCTTCCGGTGTTCAAGTCATGGATCTCTTCACAGGTGAAAACATCCTTGACATATAAGGCTACTCCTCCTCCTTTCTTATTTGGTCTATTTCTACAAAATAGGCTATACCCCTCTATTCCTACATTCCAATCGTGAGACTCATCCCACCAGGTCTCAGTGATGCCTATCAAATCATATTTATTTTGTTGTACTAGGAGTTCAAATTCATCTTGTTTGTTTCCATACTCCGTGCATTAGTGTAGAGACACTTAAGTCCCCGTGTCCTTCCTGCAAGTCCCATAGCACTGTTTCCACTCCTCTCACGATTGGATGCTATTCCTACTTGGCCAATATCATTTGAGCCTTTTTTCCCTGCACTTGCCGAGTCCTTGTCCTGAATAATCTTGTCTCCCTCCCCAGTTGTACTTAGTTTAAAGACCTCCTAATCCTCCTTGTGAGACTGTTTGCAAAAACGTTTCTGCCTAGTTTTGTGAGGTACATCCCATCCCTTGCCAGAAGCCCATGTTCCTGGAATTTCAAGCCATGATCCAAAAAGCCAAACTGTTGGCGGTGGCAAAATGTGTGGAGCCAGTTGTTGACCCCTACTATTGTCCTTTCCCTTCGTGCACCATATCCTTGAACAGGGAGGATTGATGAAATGACCACCTGCGCACCTTAAGCTTTCTCCCCATAAGCTCGTAGTCCTTTGTGATGTGGTGAAAGCTGCGCTTCACCGTGTCGTTGGTTCCAACCTGAACCAAAATGAGGGGCTTACGGTCAGTGGGCTTGACCAGCCTGGCTAGCCTCTCTGTTACGTGGTTTATGCCATGAATTGTTATTCTAAGAAAAGTGTGGGCAGCCGTTCACTAAGAGGCCCTGAGGGCCACAAAAAATAGCCCTGGAGGGCCTCGTGTAGTTCATGGGCTGTATTTGCCCATTGCTATTCTAAAGGGAGGAAATCACTTACATTATAAAAGCAATGTTTTCTTTTTTCATATTTTAATCTTCGTATATTTTAATTAAGAACGTAGAAATCAGTCCAAAGACCTGTGTAGTCCAGCATTATATTCACTTTGTGACCAATCATTCATTTATGGGAAGCTCATGAATAAAACAGCACTCTCCTACTTAGATATGCACAAATAGATATGTGTAGCCATACTGCCAATTATACTGGAGATAATATGTATCCAATGTGATTAATAACCATTGATTCTGAATATTCAGGAACCTTAATGAATCCAAAATTCTGCAGCCAGACTGCTAACCAAGGCAAGTTACAAGGAACATATAACTGCATTGTTGCAACTACTTCAATGGCTACCAGTCTATTTCTGGATACAGTGGTGGTATGACCTCCACAGTCCTGCACAGCTTGGATTATTTAAAAAACCACTTGGGTCCGGAACATCTGAAAAACCATTATCTCCCTATGTGAACCTCAGAGAAGGGCATTTTTGAGACTAATAAAGAGAAATAAGTTTGTAGCATAAGCTTTTGAAGACACAGGCCATTTCCACACTACACTGTTATAGTGCTATTATTCCACTTTCAACATCCTATGGAATCCTAGAGTTTGGAGTTCAGAGAGGGGCATTTAGAATTCTCAGCCGGTGAGCTCTTCGGCCTCAGTTAACTACTAATCCCAGAATTCTACAGGATGTTGAAAGTGGAACAATAGCACTATAACAGTATAGTGCAGAAATGACCACAGTCTACTTCATCATCTATGCCTCTGATGAAGTACGCTGAATGTATGAAGGGTTAATGCTACAAGATCCCGTTATGTACTGATCTAGATGAACACAGCTATGTCCCTGAAGTGGAGACTAGTTAGCCTGTCTTTCCACTTGCAGGAAAGATTCCTTTGATTTGGTAGTAAACTAGAAGTCACAAAAGGCGTGGCAGATGTAGGTTGCCATATTTCTGTTCTCATTGCTATGTTTTAAATGCTTTCAGACTGTTTTAAATTACTCTTGGTTTTAATAGGGTACCTCTAATTTTTTAAAAAGTTTTTGTTATAATGATTGCTTTTTAAAACTATATTTTATTTCAATTTGTACCATGAATCTCAGTGGAAGTGATATTGTGAGAAATGTGCAATAGCAACGAAATGAAATGAAATAGTCATGGTTAGCTTGCTCATTCATATAAGAGATACTCTTTACTTTTGTCAGGATTCTGTTAAGTAAATTGTTAAGACTGTAATGTAGTGAAAGGTCCAATATCTTCCAATAACCCAGTTTTGAATAGCTTGTTTTTCCATGAAAGGGCTATTTCCTTCTTTGAAGGTGAGTGTCCTATTAGATTTGCTTTCAGTTTCAGGTCTATTTAGTTGAGTGATTGATTTGTCTTACAACTGCCTTTGTTCACCAACCTATTTGGTCAGGGTTATGCCATGCCCCCTATTCCCCAGTTAGAACATCTTAGGAAAAATTTTCATATTTATTGCAATAGGTCACTCAATAGGAAATTTTCTGTTCTTCCGGCTGCTCTGTCTTATCTGCATAGTGTTATTAAAAAAACAACAACAACGCACACACACAAATATATGCAACCATTCTATATATGTTCCTTATTTCCTCTTATTTGGACTTCCTGAATACATGACTTTTTTAGAGAACAGGAAATGTCGTTGACCAGTCTCTGATTGCAATTGCTGCTGACTATGGGAGCTGGATGTGCTTGCAAGAGAAATTGTTCTGAGGCAGCTGTGTCTATATTTTGCATTCTCTGTGGGGGTTTTTATGCAGCTGTGCTTGTCAATTCACCCTGTGTGGGCGCGCCATTATCACTGGCTTGCCTGGCCTTCCTGCTGCCTACCTAATTGTGTTTGTGGAGCATAGAAAACTGAACAAATTATTTTCAAGTTCTTATCTTTTCCTTGCTATTCACGGGTAGCATGGTTCAGTGCATGCTGTTTAATTTTACTTACTTGGCGGGCTGATTACATGCTAGAAACCAATAGGAACAGCTTTCTTATCAAGGATTGTGTATAAGGGAAATGTTGCAAAGTATAACTGAAATAAATAGCCATAAATGTTTGAAATTTGACAAACATTGAAATTCAGCTAGCCATACAGGTTGTGTTTTGTTTTGTTTTAATGAAACGCTGTGAAACTATTTCCAAAATTATTTTTCAAAAATTTATTATTTATTTGGTTTGTGTCATGCCTTTCTCCTAACAGATATGAGATTCTAGATAGATAACAATAAAGTGAATAAAATAAGTACAGTTAAAAATATAGGCTGGTATCCTGTTGGGAAATTACTTTATTGGTAAATGACTTATGATTGCATCAAGTTGAATTGTACCATTGCTCAACATTAGAGATGGAAAGAATGATGGTGATAATGTAGATGAGGATGATGGAAAATGGTCAAAAAATATCTTTTTCATGTTTTGAGAAATCCTGATGAGAAGACATCGACACTGACCAAAATCTTTGCAGTTTGGAACTTACTCTGTGCAAAATTTGCTGTTCCTTGCAGAAAACAGCATTTTCTGCACAGGAAACAGGATTTTCTGCATGGAAATTAATGTGGAAATATTAATTCCTACACAGAAATTGTGGCTTCCCACACAGAAAATGCTGTAGTTGGGGATTTAATCTGTGTAAAATTCTCTCATAGTAGATTTTCGTAAAAAATATTTTCTTTGTAGAAAACAGCATATTTGTTTCAGAAATCTATATTACTACATTGAAATATTATTTTCCATGCAGACAATGCTGTTTTCTGTTCAAAACAACTTTTGTGAATTTTGCACAGAATAAATCCTGAATTGTAAATAGCTGTCAAAAATTTCATGGTTTTTTAAGATTTTCTCACAACGGGAAGAAAATGGCTGGAGTTACTCATTGCTACCTTTCAGAAGAAATTTAGTGAAGAATTACATCCTTACTCAACATTCATATTCTCAGGAGTGAAGGAGAGATGTAGGAAAACTATCAGGACCCTTGTGCAAGTGGACCTATTAGTGCTTTATGCAATGTATCCCAATGTACAGTGTGTTCTGATGCAGAATGAGAGGTCCTTTTTACACGGTGGAACTTTTTTTAAAAAATTTTAAATTAAATATAAATACAAAAAAATACAGACACCAACCAGAATAGTACGTCCAAAAAAGAAAGAATAAAACCATAATTAAACAAAAATTACACACATCTTTACAATTGTTAAACACAAAACAAAACATATCTAAACTAAATTAACAAAATTAACTAAACTAAACTAAGGGCATTTCCGCACTACACTGTTACAGTGCTATTATTCCACTTCTATTCCAGTTTAGGGAGGGGCATTTAGAATTCTCAGCCAGAGACTCTCTTGGCTTCAGTAAACTACAAATCCCAAAATTTCACAGGATGTTGAAGGTGGAATAATAGCACTGTAACAGTGTAGTGCAGAAATGGCCTAAACAAAAGAAAAAAGCTACAACGAATTAAAAGTGGTTCCCATCCTTGTTGTAAACAGCTCCTAATTATATAAATTCACACAACTTAAAGTCATTGTTTAAAATTACTATTAAATTTGTAGCTTATTATACTTATACTCATTAACTATTTTAAATTCTAAACTTCTTAGCTTTCTATTTTGTACTAAATATTGATGTTGTTTGTCACTACAAGATATTATTATTTAATTCCAAAGACACTGATTAATCCTCAGTAATCTGTTACCTCTATTAAACAAATCACACTTATATTAAAAAGATTAATCCTATTAAATTTTCATAATATCTTTCTCATGATAACAATAAAAATTAAAGATTAAGATGAACAGTAATATGCAAGTTCAAAACCCCACAATGGGACATTTTGTGTGGTGCCCCCTTGTGCATTGTCACCAGGTGTCATCTATTAAATACTAAATGCCATTTTACATTACTTATCAAATTTTGTCACCTAATGCTTAATGGCATCACTTGCTATCTGTCAAATGCCTCAGATAAAAAGTATCTTTGTCAGCTACAAGGTGTTATATAATTTCAAGTGTTACCCGTGACAAGTATCAAACTATCTTTCAGGAAAATTGGTGTTATTTGGAAGTTTATTAGCAGGTTCTTAATTACAAGAAGAGCCAAAAGATAGCTTGCCCACTGCTAATGGTCTTCCTTTGAAATAAGAAAGCATTGTGCTATGTATGTTTTAGGACAGAGTTCGATTTACTAGTAAACGGCAGGTTTTGATGGAACCCTATATTACCAAATGTAAACTGAGTTTACATCTTAGAACCAAATCCAGAATCATACAAAATAAACAGATGAAATCCTCCATATATGGGACCTGGGATTCTGGGAGTTTACTCCAAAAAAAGTAAGTTTTCCAAGCTCTGGAAGAAAATACACAAATTCAATTCAAGTTTGGAATTGTACACTAACTGTCATCACTACTAAATATCTGTACACGGAAACTATCAGATATTATGAGGTATCTACAAGTAACTATACTAAATAAATTCTTACTAAAAAATTTAGTCAAATACAACTGGGTGTCTAGAATATGCACAGCCAAACCTGGAAAATATTCCAAAACTCTTTAGTTATTGAGAGGGGGAAATCCAAGGAATATTGAACGTGAACCCATAGAAGAATTTTCAAGAGAACTTTTTGGAGAAAATTTCATTCAGCAATATTTCAAAGTTATGTTTTCAAGCACATTACAATACACCCTGTTACACACTGAAAGTAAAGGCTGATCTGCAAACTCGGTTCCAATTCTCATGTTACCTTTTAACATGGTAGGCTACTTGTGAGATGATTTAACTGTGTTCATTTCATATGATGACTACTTTGTTTAATGCACATTTCTGTTCTGAGAACTGGTACTTAGCTACATCATGAGAAACTTTAACATTTAATTTTTTCCCACTAATATGATAAAACCTATCTCTTGCCATATAACAGTGCACTTCAATAACATTCTCAAGCATTATAACTATTGTCACAAACATGCTGTGTAATAACATTATTCCGCTTAGCAGTAATGCTAATTTAGGCTTTAGTCATCATAAAGTCGTGGCAAATTTACAAATATTAATAGTTCTGTTTCTAACAACTGGCAAGCAAGTTAAGCCTGAGTGAGCTGATCTAGAATTCAAGTATTGTAGACTGACAAGAGAACCATTTCAGCGATCACAGTTTGCTTGTTAATTAATATTATAGCGATTTATTCTCTGGAAAAAAAAAGTAACTGCTTTGGAAGTCAGTATGTTGGCTTTTCTATTCTGTTCTTTTTTCTTACTTTCTTTCTTCTGTGTGAGTTGTTCATCATTCAGATTCCAGTATCATGTGAATTGAGAACTTGCACATTGATAATGTTGAAAATAAAAAACTGTATTAATAGACCTGGAAAACTAAATACCCTTGTAATGGAATATGTACATATGTAACATCATTTCCTGGCTTGGTAAGGTGAGTTATTTCACCTTGGGGACAACTTAATACAATAGAGTGCATAGAACTGGAAGGCTGCCAATATTACTGCATTGGAGAATTACATCTGTATTAATAAGCTGCTGTCCTTTGGATCTAAATTAGTCTGATAAACTGCAGCAATCAGAGAAAACCCAAAAAGTACTGACCAGATTTCACTAATTTTCCACTTTATTGTTACATATACCATACAAAAAAATACAGATTAATGTACTTGTGATGCCCTTCACTTTTTTCTAATATAATGAACAAAATGTCCGTACCAGGCTGCTTAAAATTCATGTTATTTTTCTAGATATTCCTTACTCATTACCATTCAAAATTAGCATCTGTGATTCAAAAATGGCATTGCTTCCATAAATTATGGTTGGAATACCATTGGTATTCACTGTTTGACACTCACAATCCCTATGTATTACCTTCTTTAGGGAACATATAGGGACACTGAAAATACCTCCAGTCCCCATTTACTAGGAAGCACTTGTTGCAACTGATGGGAGTCCTTTCTGCTGTCATTCAGGAAGCAGCTGACTGATGTTCCCACCACCTCTTTCATGAGCTATCTCCAGTGTGAGGGAAAATTACAACAGGGACCCTAGTTTTGCCTGTTGCAACAGAGATAGCTCACACAAAGAGGTGGGAACATCAGTCAGTTGCTTCCTGAGTGAAAGGGGAATGGACCACCATCAATTGCAAAAACTGCTTCCTAGTAAGTAGGGGTTAGGGAGATCAGGCTGGAAGTCACTGCATAGCTGCATCACTGCAATGATTACATATTCATAAGTTCCCAACAGGATTCCAGCCAGTACCTTTCTTATTGTGGCCAAAACCCATAACCATGGCACAGGAATGTAACTATTCAAACCTGCTTACAAATTTGAACCAAACATTAAACAATGATGACCAGAAATCACAGAACATAAGTAAGTGCGAGGGTGAGATCATATAACACCTTTTTCCCCAACTTGATGTTCTCTAGATATTTTAGACTACAGTTGCTTCATTCCTAACCATTACCCATGCCACTATAATGTAAGTCAATCTAGTCCTCACATCCTAGATAACCATGGATGTATGGGCAAGATCATTCATTATTTCACACAGAAGAAACAATGGAATACAAAATCATTTCATTGTTATATGAATGCATGTGCAAAAGGAAAAAAAAAAAACCCTAGCTAGCATGCAAGGTAGCATGCATTGTTTTCATTAAGTCATGCTTTGAACCTGAAAAGTATTATTCATAATTATACCAGTACAATAAAATATGTCAATAATTATATCAGAGTTTCTGAGCCAGGGTTCCCTGAAATCCTAAGGTTCTGCAAGAGGTTGCTAGAGGTTCTGAGAAGCATAGTGACTAGGAAAAAAAAAAACTTTGGGGGGCAGTAGATATAATAATTTGTATACAAGGGTTCCCTGAGACCCAAAAATTATTTCAAGGGTTTCTTCAAGGTAAAAAGGTTGAAAAAGACTAATCTATATAATGATAGGAAACATGGAAAAAGAAGAACAGGGAAGAAAATTAGAACACCTTTCTCTTTTGCATGTAACTGACAGTTTTAAAATAAAATGAGCATCTTTTATTGTTACATTTATCTTCTAGGAAGTCATAACGCTAAAGTCCTGAATCTGGAACACCGCCTCCCCATGTCTGAAAATATGGTTAAATATAGATATAAAGAAAAAGGCCATGTCACTTGGACAATGAGAAAGGAACTTTTCAAACAGTCTATTGAGCTAGATGGCCTATATGCTGGAAATGCAATGTAGCACAAGTTGAATTTTGTAATCTGTGGTATGGAAAGAATATTCTCCCATGTCTGTTTGAAGATGTGGGCGTGGTAAAAAGGAGATCTTTTGACAGCCAATAAACCCCAGTTAATAGAATCCTCGTGAAGCTCCTTCTTCATTTTATCTCAGGTCTTCAAATGGACAGCCACTCCCAGGCCAGACTCAGGTATTTCCTATCCAACTAATACAGCTGTGTAATGGGTAGGAGTAGGGTAAGTTGTAGCCAATGATCAGCTTTATTCAATAGCCAGCATACAACCATAGCAACACCCCCAAGGACCACTGGAGGACCTCAGAAAGGTCACAGAGGATTCTTACATTTTTGTGTACTAGTTATCAGAACATAACTTGTAATGTTATTTGAATGCCCTCTACACTCTCTCCAGCCACCACATGGCCAATTCAGGGATGGCAAAGGGCGTCTGAGGATGGCCAGCTGCACCGTTGTGCACTGGTTTTCAGAACATAGTTTCCAGTGTTCCTGCACCCCCAGTGCCTGATGATTCATTCTGGGGATCCTCTGGACATCCCTGAGAATGATGTCTTAATGTGCCAACTATCACAACATAGCTGGCAATGATTTTCATTTGTACTCTGCCCATATTAGGGTGTGGGAACAGTAAAAGGTGAATCAGAGGGAAAGACTCTCTCCCACTTGTGGATATATCTCACGTCAGCTAATGTCTGAATCCGGACACATGCTAAGGCCAGTTGTAAGCAATAAGAGTTGTGATCTTTTGTGCCAAAATTTGGTTGACTGCATGTCATTGAGGGATTCTGGCACTCACCACTGACTCCCCAAAACTTCAGAAACTCCCCTAGGTTTTTTTATTTTTTTCTGCTAACATAACGCTGGATATAGGCCTTGAAATCTGCACCGATAGAAATATTCTTCTAAATGTTTTGCTTAGAGTAAAATAGCCTCGACTGAAGCCAAGTTAGAATATGTAGAACAGAGAGACTCAGAGAGGTCATCATCCAGAAAGCACTCTCTCTCAATAACCATGAAACCTTGAAAGCACAACCAGTGGAGGTTATTGCAATTGCCTAAGGAAAGCACTGAAATTCCACAGAAGATCTGAAGAGTCAGCCATATTGGCAACTATGGACATGGGTGACTTAATCAATCTCCTGTCATTTTAACAATCTTATTACTATGACATTTCATATCACTTTTTGGTTTTCTTCTGTCCTTTTCATTCTCTACCTCCTCTCCTAACTTCTTATTTCTATAAATGAGAGAACACAAGCTAAAATTACATGCTCAATGTTTTTTTAATCTCTCTGTTGTGTATATTTATACTTATATATTCAGGTCCATGGCCACCTTCTCTTTTGGTTTTTATAATTATGGACACATTTATGTTTGATTTTATTAATGAAAACTATGATGGAAACAGTATGTTTCCCCTTTTTTATTACATTTACAGTGGCCTGAGGTTTCTTGGGGGAGGATCGATAAAGGAGATTTAAGAACCCAGCATAATTATAAATGTTTCATCAGAAGACAGAACATATTAAATGCATATATGGCTCAATCCAACAAATGGCAACCTGAATGTACAATAGTAGATTTCCTTCTCTGTTTATCAAGAGACTATGAAAGATAAGATGGTGCTGGAATGTGATTGGAAAAGATAATATGTAACAGAAAGATAAGTGTGTTTAACAAGTGATTTTATCAGAGTGAATTGTTGCAAATAGGATGTAGAATTGCAACTAGTGATTTATTCTTGCTGAGAAACAATTCATTCTGCATCATACTTATTTCATGCCCACTTCTATTTCAAAGTAAATAGCACTTGGAAGATGCCCCTGAGTCTGCAAACATGAATAAATTCATTGTTGATGCAAAGAACATAACATAATACATAAGGATGCCAGAACCTATGGGTCACTGGAATTCAAACATGCACATGCACATACGCTTCCATGCTACACACACTTCTGCAAGTGCTTGTACGTGTGTGTGTGTGTGTGTGTGTGTGTGTGTGTGTGTATAATCCTAAAACAGAACTGAATGTGTGAGATGGTGCCACCATATTATAGTTCCATTCCATGGAGCTGGATTTGGCTTAAAAACAATGCATATAACTCTGAAGCAAATGAAACTTTGGTCTGGATGGGGTTTTGCAAGGGATTAGAAATAAATTGTTCCTGAAATGAAAATAGATATATAATAATATTAAGTATGGGGAACAAAATATATCATGTAGGTCATCAGTCTTGTTATACTGGTGTTTAAATTGTTCCTATGTGCTTCCACTTTGTATGTAATTCAGTTTTGTGACTAAAAAGTACAAGAAATCATTTAAAAACAAAACCACAGGGACTTGTAGTTTGGTACAAAACTAGTGGATCAAAGTTGTTAGGACTTGTCTTCCAAAGGGGTGCAGTACAATACAGTGTGCATTTACTTGGAAATAAGTCACACTATATTCAAAAGGACCTGTTCCCTGATCATTATACAGCCAATTCTATTGTTAAGCTTGCAATCTGATGCACAGATCAGTGGGAACAAATACCATTAACCTCAGTGGGACTTGCTTCCATGTAAAGATGTAAAAGGTAAACGCTGATTCAAATATTTAGTCAACAACAGTTGATGCTAAATACACTTTCCTTTTTTAACTTGGGCCCCAAGCAGTGGTGACAACATTCCACATTGCTTCTCACATGTTTCCTTATATTACAGATACACCTCCGTTCATGAAGTAGATGCATTTCTGGGAACTACTTTTTAAAATTTTTGTACCTAAAACAAAAACAACATGGAAGAATAGGATTTCTGCCCAACTGCTCCCCCTTAAAAAATCAGTTCTACATGTTTCAAGATACCTTTCTGCAAAACTAATGATATTCACATGTAAAATGAAACAACCAGATCACATAGACATTGCATTAATTAAATAAAAACATTTTGAACATTCTAGAGACCACTTGAATGTATCTTCCAAAATGTGTCTTCCAAAAAGCATCCAGGGATGATTATTTTTCTTTTGGCTTTCTCTGCTTTTCTTATGATTTCCATTGTGCTGATGGAATTCATGGAAGTCTGCTCAAGACATTTCAGTACCTGAAATAGAACAGCAAGTTGTATTTTCCTTACCACAGATTCAAGGCTCATAGAACTCAAGACAAACCAAATTGTTCTGGCACTTGAAGTATAAGTCCACCCGCTCCCCACATCCTGGTAATAAAACAACAGTAATAATAAAATAAAAAAATATTTCCTGTTCTTTTATTATCTCTAAAACCTGCTGATGTAGGCATCTGCCTCTATCTAAGTGCAAGTCTAGCCCTGCTTTTTAAAAAAATAATACTTGTTTACCAGTTCACTAAATCAAGAGAGGGAAAAAAGATATTGTGAATTTGGTATGCAGATTTAAATCACTCTCCCTGAACATGTTACCACTGCAACGCTACTTCACAAAGGTCAGAACTACAATTAATATTGATGCAGTTGTAGGTTAACAAAAGAATCAAGTTTGCACATTCTTGACTTCTAGACTAGTTAGCGTGAATACATTCTGGGTCAGCATTACCGCAGTTAAGATTTGTCTTTCTTATATTTATCCTGCTAAAGGCTTACTACTTTAAATTATCTATGCTCTGTGACACAGAGCTTCATCCATGGTAGAGCTTTATTGGGTGAGTGGAGGTCAAGATAAAACAAATTGCATCAGTGTATTTGGTGATCAATTGATTGCAAGGTCAAATACAGCTTAAATTCAGAGAAACATTGGAATGTAAGAGATCGAGGACCCAAGATATTTTCTTGAAACAAATGGCTGCTTAAAAAAGGTGTGATAACTAAGGGCTTTGGGCCATTAACACCAGCTGATCATTAAGGCCCTTGAAATTGTTATAGCTTTTATAACCTCTCTTATCTAAAGCAAACAATTAAACATTTTAATTGCATTATAGGGATGACAGAAGATAATTGAAGTTATCAGGAAGTAATGCGGCCACATTAATGTGAGTTACTGTGTCACTGTTTACCTATGGAGTTGCCATGTAGTTAACATAGACAAGAGTTATTGCCCAGTAGCTATTCAATTAGGCCTGAATCCAGGTTACTTCTTCCATAAAGAATGATACTGAAAAAAGGTGATGGAGAAAAGTATTGTCTTTATCTGTAGCCTGAAGCCCTCAAATATAATCAGTCATCCTATGCCAGGAGACTCTTCTCATATCATTTTAGATATTTAGTGAAATACATTTTAACATACATTTCTGTGGTAACTGCTTCAATGATTTTATAGGGAGGTTAATGACCGAAGTTCAATTTTTCAAAGAAAAGGCATTTTCAAGCTCTGCTGGAATAATGAGAGCATCTTACATGAGCCTGTTTCCCTTTCTAAAAGCAGCAATCAAAATGCTGATTTAATATCACATTTCCCTAATTCTTCTTTGATGCCACAGCTTTGAACCATCTGGGTAGCAGCATCCAAGGAAGCATACTTACAACACAAAATGGAATACCATCCTTAACTGGTATACACTTTGGATAGGAGAGATGGTACATCAAGAGAAACTCTCACACGCCCATCTTGTGTACTTTCTCCATTGGCTAACTGTGGTTTGGGAAAACTCTCCCCCTCAGCAACCTCTTTCCTAATCTTATCTCTAACCACTGACTCTAAATCTTAAACTGAATTTTTGTTAAAAGGGCAGAGCACTTATCCCCTTCAAATGGAATCCAAAACGTTAAACATTAAACCCTGAAGGTATGTGTTTTGGGACTTCTCTTTTGGAATAGAAATACAGCAGAGCCTCCAACTGAACTAATTTGACTAGGCTTGTTTCCTTTATTAGAAAGCTAAACTGCCTCCTTTTTTTATCTGAAGGGCCTCTATACCATGTGTACCCCCTGTCAAAGGATGCAGCCTGCCACAGTTGGAGTACTCATGAAGTACAGACAGGGATAATGGTTACAGGAACTCTGGGTCCCAAATTCCAAGGAGAGCAAGCAGGATTGAACCATCTACCCCACCAAAGAACAGGCTGACATGTGAGGCACATACTTATTGGACCTATCATCCTGTGCAAATTGAGCTGGGATCACTATCTGCAGGCACAGTTGGGACTTCTGTTCATGTAATAAAGACTGGGGCTTATCATTGGGGTTTATCATTGTGTATCATTCAGAAGGTCTAGTCATGTTGTAGCCAGACTGTGCCTATAATGTCATCATAACCCTTGTATTTTACATCTTGATGTACCACAGCATCAAAAAAGCACTTCAAGGTTGAGCCCTCACTAACACCACCACATTGACAAGGAAACCTGATGAGCAATTTCTCCACATTCTTTCCACTTTCCATTTGTAGACCCTTCCTCTTTCCTTTAGTTATTTAATTTTAAGCCACCTAAAGTTCATTTATGGGAGAGAGGTAGGAAATAAATTTGATGATGATGATGATGATAAATTAAAAATGAAATTAATAACAGCAGAAGTAGCAACAGTAGCAACAACAACAATTTCTTAATCTCTCAATGGATTGAGGCAAAAGACACCAACAAATTAAAATGTAACATACGACATCAGTTAAAAACACTAAAAGAAGTCAAAATCCTATAACATCAGTTAAAAGAACATATAAAACTAACAAATATTAAAACTATCAATCCAGATTTAAATATTCATAATTTAAGACTTTAAAAGTCATAATTTTAAATTTTAACATAAAAAATTAATTTAATTTAAAAATAAAAGTTAAAAGTTAAGGATCAGACTGAATAAAAATTCTTTTTGATCACTAACTTTTGTGATACAGATCTTTCTTGATAGAAAAAAAAAGAGACATTTAACAATTATTTTATTATATTAAATAGGAGGTGTTTTTTTTAAAAGCATCCGTCATTATGGTTTTTAAATGCACATAAGAAGTTTGCCTTAATGCAAGAGCGGGCAACTGAAGTGACCAAAGAGGTCAATTGTCTGCTACTAGGACTGCAGTGACTTCAAGGAAAACCACCCCCCACCACCACTGCCATGAAACTAAACAAAATGAAACTTGGAAAAAGCCAGAATTTCACTTCTAGTTTTGAAAGACAGATATTGTTTGATGCAGGGAGGCCTACAACCTGTTAAAAAAGACTTCCAAGATGGGCAATTCATCCCTTTGGAGGCAGAAAAAAGAGTAAGGCCCTTTCCTCAACTTACCTGCGTCCAGCGTGGGTGCGCGGGGATCACGCAAGCAGCCTCTTCTGTGAGGCTCTCGTGTCCCCGCTGCTTCTGCTCTGCAGGAGTTGCCTGCTGATTGGCAGGCAGCATGAGGGCTCCGCCTCTTTCCTTCCACAGCGCAGCTGGATATTTTCTCAGGCTGCACTGGGGGAGGAAGCGCAAGCTCTGCAAGTACAATAAGTGCATGTGGGGCCCCAGAGCGATGTGCGGTCATGCACCATTTTTGGCTAAAAGCTTAAAGGTAAAAGCTAAAAGCCGAAAATGATATAGTGCACAGTCAGCACCTGCTGGCCCCAGCAGCGTCATGCAATTGCAATAATATAATCTGAAACACTCCTCTCAATCACGTGATGCTCCGGAGGCCCTTTTTCATGATAAATGGCATGCAAAAAGGGCCTAAGTGAGATAGAGGCCATTTCAGCACTAAGGCCCGTTCCTAACATGGGGATGCATTGAAGACAGGCAGTTAGACATGCTACCACACAACATCATCATGCATCCCCAGATGTCATGATCGCGCATTATACTATTACCAGAAAAAATCTGGTAAGAAGCCCCTTTTGCACAATGATTGCATCAGCTGAGGCCACGCAGAAAGTGAGGAAGTGCTATCAAGGTGCTTCCTACTTGTACATCACAAAAAGAGGCCAGCTGCAATGCAGGAGGGAGGAGTGTGTCCCAACTGCTACCATCTGCCAGCAGCTGGCCGGGTGCAGAGGAGAGTGTTTGGGAAACGCTCCCATCCTGGCAAAGGCACTTCCAAGATAATGCTGGGATGTTGTGGGATGTAGGTAAGGTGTGAAAAGGGCCACAAAAACATCCTTAGAGTCTGCCTGCTCTGTTTGTGGAGATCAGTGTATCAAAACCATCTAAGCCTCCAGTCTCCTCTGTTTCAGAGATCCTATTGAACTGAATTTCCTTTTGAATTTCTATTTATATTTTTATCAGAATTTACCAAAGATTACACAATTTGAATGTGAGATAAGGCAAGACCAACACATTTTCCATCCCTATAGACTGTTGCAATAAGAGGGGACCTTCACAAAATGATTGGTGTCCCATCTTGTATAAGAGAATGTTCTGCCCACTAAGTCACAGTAGAAAATAGTGGAGGCACAAATATGCCTCAGTAGGATTGACTGCAGGCTAAACTGACTCTAACATTTGGGGCTAAAATAAAAATCTGAGCTGAAAGTGGCTTGACATTGTCTTCCAGCTTTCTTCTGTGAGGAGGAGGCTTGCATTAAAACAATGTTTGGGGTGTACCTTGTTTTAATTTTTTAAAAAAAATACAATTCCAGGGCCATTTCCGCATAGCATTGCTGTTGTGTGATGGGGACACATTGGCAATGGTCTGTGAGTTGTGCTTTTTGCCAGCACACCCCCACCCATAGAGATCACGGGACAGTCACTTAACAGAAAAAGCCTGCTAAGCACCTATGATCATGTGATGCTCCAATCACTGCCAGCCATCCAGAAGGGCCAGAAACATGATCATGCACTTCCTTCTCCAGCACAGCATGGGAAAGAATATGGCTGTACTGCGAAATGAAGGAGCATGTCGTTTGTGCTCCCTTTCCAGCAAAGGTGCTTCCAAGACCATGATAGGAGGACAACAGAAGGAGGTATGGTGTGAAAATGGCCTAAGAGTCAGTGGACAGTGATGATTTGGCAACAATGGGGAGATAGGATATTCAGGTCTCCAGAGACTGTAAACTGTGGGGTGTCCTAAAACCTGTCATCCCAGCAGGAAAGCAAAGCCACCACAGAATACAGTCCACAGTGGTCAATAGTAGCAAGTAAAACTTGCAGACAATTTTCAATCTTCTGCAAGCAGGAAAACAGGAATGGTCAGTGTTTTACACAGCATTGTTAAAGTCATTTCACACACACACACAGAGCAGGATAGCCAAGAGCTATTCACTCACCAACCCACCTTGTTTACTGACTAATTATACTGGACTTAGTGGGCTGCCTACATGAAATCATTAAACTTGATGGTAGGAGGAGGGTCGGCTTTGATCATTACCCCGTATTCCTGATGGATGCCTCCAGGCTCTCCGTTTTCTCTCACTGTTTTTGCCTAGTCTCTGCTTGACATATCCTCTTGTTAAATCACTACAATTTGCAACAGGTCATTCATCTTCCCAGCTACTTCTGACAACTTTCCTGTACATTGAACCCCAATAAACAGAGAGACCGTGATGATAATGCCATAGAAATGTCAAGGTCCAGGGAGTTCAGTAATCACTGCAACATGACTGTATTGAGAAAATAATTTGTTTTGGGTTGTATTTCACAGGCTTTTATTTTTCTTAAGCACTTGCAACACTAAGCTGTTTCATATAGGCAACGTTAACAGCATGGGTCTTATTTAAGATTCCATAAGTAAATGCAGTTTGAAGAAGTCTGACGGATAAATTGTCTTAAATTATCTTAATCTAAGACACTCAAAGTGAGGAAGAGCCTAATTTTTAGTAAAGGCAATGGCCAACCTGCTAATATAAAACTGTTTATATACTTATTGCTTAAGATATTTGTAGGCTGCCTTTTAGGAGAAAAAATTTCCATGGAGATTTCCATAAAAAGAAAAAAAAGGCAACTTATAAACTGAAAATATATTTTTTAAAAAAATCATTAAAGACAATGTCCCAAACAGCAGAACGGCTGCAATGGTAATAATAGCAGTGGTTATATCAATATCGGGCCAACATAAGAACAATAACATTGGGTAAAAATATTTTAAACTAATTCAACTTGAATGCGAGGCAACATCACCAACACAAGGTCATATTTTTCAGAAGCTACGGAGTTTTAGGACTATCAAGCTTCTGGCCCTCATATGTTAATGAACTAGCATTCCCATTGAGCCTCCACCAACCAGAAGCCTCCATTTTCATCTCTGGAAAGTGTGTAGCGTGAGCGTGTGCTGCTCCCGAGTGTCGTGGATCGTAGGGGGAGCATGCCAGTCCGGTGAGCAATGGACTGCCCCGTTTCCCCCACAAAGTACGGAAAAGCCCTGTGAGACATACAGTGTGCCAGAAAAACATTTTCTCCATTCAGCCCACTATCAATGGACTTGTGGCCATATTCCAATTCTTCTCTTTCTCTTTCCAATCTTCCTTTGTGCATGTTTTGTTTTGCTTTGTTTATTCCAAGATTGATGTCTGAGGTCCAAGATGGAATGTCCAGGAAGACTGAAGTGTTCTGCAATTCCTTTATCCGTGTGTGTGTATTTCCAATCCTAATTTATGTCAATTTATCCTCTGGCACAGAGATTGCCTTGTGAGTCCAATGCAGAGTGCTGAAGGGCACTGCTGACAGAGGATGGCATATATCACATTAGTGAATGAGCAAGTAAAGATACTTCTAATATTGTGGGTGACGTGATTAGGTCCTGTGGTGACATTTCCCAATTAGATGTGTGGGCAGAACTGCCATCTGGGTCTATGGGAGAGTCTTCGACCCAACTCATCTGTGTTGTGTGTCTTCCTGTAGGTAAATTAGTATTTGTAATAGGGAGGCTGCCTTTAGGCAAGTAAAGGCCATCAAGAGCCTTTGAGAGAGCAATATTTTTCTCTGAATAGTTGTAGCTCACTGATGATACATCTAAGTAGTCTCATTTGGGAGCTGTATGTAAGCACTAGTGGGATTCTGCCATTTCCTGTCTTCAGTCTGTTCTGTAACAGATTAGTCCTGGTTACAAGTCTTGACTTGTTGATTTATCTTTTTACTTTATATGGTGGGTACTATAGCCTGAGGAATTGGTTGTTGTAATTTCATGAGCTTGGCATAACTGTCTTATGGATTTCAGCAGATGTGATTGGCTTGGCTATAAACCATGGATTTGGTAGTGTGTTCAGGATGGAAACTAGAGGCATGTAAGTATGTGTAGCAATCAGTGGATTTGCAAAATAATGTGGTGCATAGTTTTCTGTTGTGTAGTTGTACCATGGCGTCCAGAAAATGAACTTGTTCTATTGATAGTTCCAGGTTAAGACTGAGTGGAACTTCTTGAAATTTTGGTGGAATATTTTGAGTGAGTCCTCTCCATGAGTTGAAATTACAAAGCTATCAATGCATCTCAAGTAGATTAGAGTTTTCTGGGAGAAGGTGTTAAGGGAGGGTAATTCTAGGCCAACCATGAAGATGTTGGTATATTGTGGTGTGATTGCAGTACCATTAATTTAAAGGTATATGTTATTACCAAAAGTGAAGAAGTTGTGTGTAAGAACAAAGTAGCAGACCTTGGTGGCTAGGACACCATGCCCCGGGCTGGCAGAAGCTGATGGGAACTGGATTCCAACAGTATCTGAAAGATCTCATATTCCTCAGGATTACTTTCAGGGATGGAGAAGCTCTTCTTTTTATTTCATGTATTAGTTCTTTGATGATTTGTAGAAAAATTATCCACAACCCTGCAAATACATCAACAGAGACATATGACCCTCTATTCTGCTGAATGCTTCTTTGGTATGCTGTGTCTCTAAGAAACTTTTGGAAAGGTAATTTATGTGGTAATATCAGTTTCATTGCCACTATATTTAAACAGCTGGTTCTGGATATTTGTGACCAATTTGCTATTAGCACAGCAGATAGAGGAATACTAGGGAAAACATATATAGCATTTTCACTGATTTTGAATCTCTTTTCTCTTTGACCATTTGGCTTCTCTTTTACTACTGTATGTTTCTTTTCATACATAAAGAAATGTGCAGATGATCCATATCATCTGATTGGTGTCATAACCTTGTTGTTCTTTGTATGCAATAGCTTCACAGCCATTCTAGATCTATTTTGATGCTAGTTTTGGAAGCTTCATAGTCTTCATCAGCAGGCAACAATGGTAAAATAGCATGCAGGGCAAAGGAATTACAGCCACCAGTTCCACACTTTAAGATGGTATGGAAAGAGTTTCCCTATTGATTATAAAATGAAAGTCACTCTTCCTGAAGTTACTGGGAACAAAGATTATAAAAGAGAGGCAGTCCAATTTTAAAATTTTGGTCTCACCACTCCAAGACACAAATATCACTCCTTGAAACTCAGATCTATTTCTAAATTTTCAAGGGGGATTCATTACATTCTAGAAATGAACCACTTTTCATCTTTAGGTGAAGCTCTAGGAATGGAAACCCTGTGTTACTGCAAAACGTGGGTGACTCAGGGGTCAGCCCATGACGCCTGTTCCTCCACATGATGATAGGGAATTAATTAGCTCAAAATCAGGAGGCCCACGGTCGGAGGGTAACTTAACGAGATCTTTCCACCAATGTTTACAGAATCACACAGCAAAGAACCAGCCAGAGATTCAAAAGTAAACTAAAAATGTGTTTTATTGAGGGGAATTCACTTAAACAAATTACAGACAGTCACACATTTACACAAGAGTGAACTGAAGGATAAAGGGAGGAAAAATATGGATAGTGAGGCTGAGGTTTTGGGGTTATAATTACCATTTCAGAAGAGTAATGAAGAAGCAGTGGAGTGCGTTAGGCTTGTGTGTTGAAGGGCAGTACACAACCAGAAATCAGAGCAACAGCATGGCCACTGGCATCTGACTGCTCAAAACCAAGGGTTTATATACTCTATTTCCCTCGCTGAAGAAGTGTGAGTTAATTGCTTTCTCACTGATTAAAAAAAAGAAGTCTGGAACGGACTGATTGTTTCAATGTCTTGCTTGGGTTATGTGACTGGGCAAGGTTTCGGTAGGAAATGCACAGAGCAGGGGTGTTTGTTTGCTGTATCTGGGCTTGACTGTTGTTTTCATTGAGAGGATTAGCTTAGACCCATTAAGTCCGGCTTTCCCAGCTAATCCACAGTAAACTTATGAGCTGGCCATGCTGAGATCACCTCTGACCTACTTTTGTACATCTTCCTGGCCAGTGTCCCTTCTCCACATGGCCTTTCAGCCATAAGTGTATATAACTTAATTTTTTGCCAATTAATATTTGCTAATCAGACCACATCAAATTGTGGGGTTTACAGCTGCTAACACTGTACCAGGTAGATATTATTGGGCTGCAACTTTGAGCAATCCTCACCATTTTTCTGCTGGATAGAGCTCCTCAGAGCTGCAGTTCATCAACATCTAGAGGGCTGCCTCATTCTGACTCCTGCTATATGGCCTGCATGTAAGCTAAGAAGATCTTTACCACTGAAAATGACTAAACTTCATTTCTGACTTGGAGAGTACAGCATAGCCATAGTAGCCAGGCCAGAGCAGGCTATCCCCTGGAAAAGAAAATTGATTTCCCCAGATGGATTTGCTAGTTGATAAAGTTATTATATCTGCAGCCATATGCTGCCTTGTACTTAACACTGGAAGTTATGCAAGTGCAGGTTGAAAGGGAAGGAAAATAACAGCTTTCCAAGGTAGTAGATGGGAACTCAGAAAACCAAAGACCAGTTTCACAAGAAATAAGTTACTTTTCTACTGCAACTCTTTCTAAAAGGTTAGTTTTAAGGGAGGTTCCTGTTTAACAGTTTAAGTGGGGTTCCTGTCCCATTGGACCATGAAGAATAGATCAAAAAACTCTCTTCAGGTTACATGATGCCCTTTTACACTGTAAAGGATTTGATATGTATTGTGTTATACAGTGGCAAGTCATTAAACTTCATGACAGGATGCAAAATAATCCATTGGTAAGGAGGCAGCCTTTGGGCATCAAAGAAAACTGGCGCACACTTGACTAATTGCTCTTGTAGCAGCAGTGAAAAGGAAGATTTGCCATTTGTTGGACAACTGCTCAGAGTTGCATTTAATTATTTGTTCTTTCTCATAAAGCTCACCTAATTGCTATTTGAGCTCATTTTGTGGCTGATCCACTGTCTGGACCTCCTACTGTCTACTTTGGTAGTGATATAGGCTGTAAAATAGGGAATGGATTTAGGAAGCACAGTAATTAGACCTTTGCCAGACTGATTGGTTGTTACTATAGAACTGATAACCTGAAAACAGAGAAGGTGCAATGAGGACTTTTCTCCCCTAGCATCCCCCATTTGAATATCATCAGTCCCAGGCCTATTGTATATAGATGGGATGTCAGAGAAGTGATATGACTGTGACTGGCTATTTACGTTTTGCTGCTGTGTACCTTCAAGTCATTTCTGACTTACGGCCTCCCTAAGGCAAACCTATCATGTGGTTTTCTTGGCAAGATTTGTCCAAAGGGCATTTGCCTTTGCTTACCTCTGAGACTAAGAGTGTGACTTGCCCAGTGGGTTTCCACTAGCAAGTGGGGATTTGAATTCTTGTCTCCTGAGTTGCAGTCCAATGCTCAAACCACTGTAGCATACTAGAAACCAAACCAAGCTAAAAATTAGTCATTAGTTGTATCTGTAGGCAGAGCTCCAGATCTGAAGACTTTACTATTTCATTCTCACTTCTGAAGATGAATAAATAGGTTAATTTTCTCCATGCTGCAGGAGAACATGATTATATGCCATGATATTCTCTCCATATTTAAATGTCCCAACTCATGGGAGATCCAGTGGCAGAGCTTGGAGTGTCGGAGGGGGATGGGAGGGGTGGGGCTACAGCACGAGGGGCGTGGCCACTGTGTGGGGTGTGTGGCTGCGGTGCATGGAGTGTGGCCAGGGTGCACAGAGGAATGGCCAAGGCATGCAGGGGCATGGCTATGAGCCAGGACACCCCAAAAACATTGCCACCTGGGGCAAATTCCCCACCCCCACATTCCTACGCGACTGACGAGATGAATTTTTCTGCATAGAAAAATTCTGTATTCTGTAAGTGAAAAATATTTCATATGCAAACAATAGTGTTTGAAAACATTTTTTAGTACATGAAATCCCATATGTATTTCTACTCAGAATAATTCTTTGGCAAAACTTTGAATACATTTGAGTACTGGAAGAAAATTGTGCAAGATCTTTGCTCATCTATTATTCTTCCTGACAGGATTTTTTAACTGTCCAGAAACCTGCTTTTCAAGCTGGGAATGAATAATAACAAACATCCTTCCCATTCCTTGTAAGAGCCTAGAATATCCATTGCTGATCAATGAAAGGCAAGAGAAAGCTAG
Source organism: Iguana delicatissima (assembly GCA_948472985.1). Taxonomy (NCBI): domain Eukaryota; kingdom Metazoa; phylum Chordata; class Lepidosauria; order Squamata; family Iguanidae; genus Iguana; species Iguana delicatissima. The sequence goes on along the minus strand of CAOKZL010000092.1, from coordinate 922,796 downwards.
AACTAAAACTATGGTTTACTAATGAACTGGTACTTCGTTACTGTTAGACTATCTATGTAGTGTCAGCTCGAAGCTCAGAAGGACCTTTGGCCAAGATGCCATGTGATGATGCTGTGACACTGTAGGTTTATTTCCAGTCTTAAGTTGACTTCCAGCCTTGCAAGACTGGAAATTCCCTCCCAGTGCTTTTACTAGGGTTCTTGCCAGCCTTCCAAAGCTGACTTCCACACATGGAACGACTGGCAATCTCCCCAGCTCTATCAGGTATGCTGCCACCACCACCCTGAATTATGAATTACTTAGACAGAACAGCAGGGACTCTGCCTAATCTCTAAGCATAAGGAACTTCCACCTCCCCCTTCCCCTGAGTGAGAGGTCCTATGTAGCGTGTGGCAACCCTGGCGTGGAAATGGAGAGAAACGGAGGTTTATAAAAGTGTTTTAATCAAGGCATGCAAATAAACAATATCACACTTGGGAGACCCCCTCTCCCAGGTGCACTTAGTTACAATAATTTACAAAACAGATATAACAGCACAGATACATTCTTAAGATCAGCCAATTCCCAAAATAACAACATCCCTAACGCGACTAACTACTTATTTCTAGTTACTCACAATTAGGTTATAGGCGTAGATGGTCTAAAGGAGAAGAGAGGGGGGTCCAGGAGACAGGGCATGCTGCCAGCTCCACTGACCCCGCTCTCCTCTCTGTCTTTCTGTGTGTCTACATGGCCTCTCAGAAGTTTTATATTTTCCTCCTTGGAAGAATCTGGAAGCCTCTCCAAGATGCCCACCTCTTTTCCTTTTGGTTGGTCAATTCTCACCTTGTGACCTGTGATGCTGATCCTTTCTTTTTGATTGGTCAACTCTCACCCTGTGACCCTTGATGTAATCCTAACATCTCATTAACCCTTGGTTTACCTGAAGAGGGAAGTATCTCCCTTTGATAAGCCTAGATAATGGAAAGCCCCATTATCACAGATGCCTGCTCCTTCTTATTACCGCTTCTCCTTGTCTTGTCTCTTTGAGTATCACATGCACCACTGTCACAAAGGAGAGGGCAAGGCTAGCAGAAGCTGCTGTTTCATTGTCTTATTTGTGGAAGGCAAGTTAGCAGGTTGGAACAGTAGGGGCAATGGTGGCATTAAAGGACTTTGGGGTTTCATAATTGACCTTTGCAGTAGTATGACATTTCTACAGTGTGGAATTTAGCAGATCCCAGCACCTCTTATCCCTGAAACCTCCCCTAATCTACATGTATTGGTATGGGATTTGGGCAAAGATAGTGAGTAAAGAAGAGAACCATGAAATAATATATTCACAGAGCTGGAAGGGGCCACAAGTCTATCCCCCTGCCACCTAAGAATATATAACTGAAGCACTTCTGAGTATGGCCATCCAAACTCTTCCAAAAAGACAGTCTATGACACTCTGAGGCAGTCCATTCCACTGTTGAACAAGTCTTACAGGAAAGAAATTCTTCAGGTAGAATTTCTTCTTGTAACTTGGACCATTTCCTTGCTACACTGTATTGTACTATTATTCCACTTTCAACATCCTATGGAATCCTTGTTCTGGACTCCTATGGAATCCCAGGAATTGCAGTTTAGAGAGGGGCATCTTTGACTTCAGTAAGCTACAAACTCCAGAATTCCACAGGATGTTGAAAGTGAAATAATAGCACTATAACAACGTAGTGTGGAAATGGCTTTGGATCCATTGAGTAGTGAGGTAAATAGTGAAAAACAAACAGTAAATAGTGCTTTTTCTTATAGTGAAATTTTCTTGTCCTCAGCAAGAAAGGGTGTTGTGACCCATCAAAGCACTCTACTGGAAAAAAAAAGTCATCCACCATGAAATGCTTTGCATTTCCAATACTGACCAGAATCTTATCTGGAAGTTATGTCTTCATAAGCGGACTTATATATGCAAAAATTGGAATGGTAGTTTTGAAGCATCTATATCCAGTAGAGCTTTTGTTACACTACTATGTAGCAGAGCCAGCAAAGTGAACAGGACTGATGCCCAATGAGACTGATGTGCATCAGGTACCAATGCGCACCAGTCTTATTGTGCATTGGGCAGCACTGTTTATTGGGCATTCTTGCAGTTGTCCTGACATGCATCTTCACAGTTCACTCACAGGATTTCTTAGTGCCTTTGCTACTTAGCTAAGTATACATAAAGTTATATTAAGTAAAAGATGACAATTCTGGCAACTGTTTGCAAAATGATCATTTGTACAAAATAATTATTTTCCTGTATATGATCATTTTTTACACAAAGCCTTTGATTTTTTTGTATTAAAAACTAATTTTTTGCCCTTTATTATTATTATTTTTTTAAAAAAATTCTTAAACTGTAGCACAGATACAATTGAGATCTTACCCACTGGAGATATACCTTTCAAATTTGTCATTTCTCCCTTTGAAAATAAAATAAGCAAAGATTTCCTTTCCTGGTTCAAAAAATGCTAGACTGAGTAGACTTTCTCAAGTTCAGAGTGGCAGTTTTATAGAGTGAGGATCTTTTGACACCACTAATTTTCTTGACTTAAGAAGTCCTCTGTGCACACTCTTTATAAATGTAGCACACAAAAAGGTTGTTGGGAGTTTGAATTTTATTTTTTTTATTAAGCAGTAACAATCAAATTATTTTACATTGTACAATCAAACATTGCAAGGGAACTCACATATCTATTTTTTTTAAAAAAATATACAAAGGAATACAAAAAGATTAACTCTGGCAACTGGGGCAAAATGGAGACATTGCTCTTCCTAATATGAATTCTTCTTCCCAAATGAATTTTTCCTTTTGGTCCCAAACTTCTAGTATTACTGAGAATGAGACTTTTGAGAAAATTGTTCACACATTGAATCCTTATATTTGCTATGTTCACATTCCTCGATATCTTTCCCTGGCCCTTTTCTTTAGATGTCTAAACTGCATTTCTAAATGTTCCATGGAAATGTTAAGTTATTGCAATGCTAGAAATTTGGGGATTGAAGGAAATTTTCATTCGAGGGGAGGCAGAATTCTTATTTGGTGGAACAAGGTACTAATTTTGACTCTTCCCCACAACTACACTGTTGTGAAAACTTCCAAGCTTCCAGAAAATCTAGGTAGAACACACAAAAGTGAACCATGTGTGTGCTGAGGAGGGAAAAATGACACAAGATGGCAATCAGTTCAACCTTTTTTAAGTATGATAGCTAACCAGAAGAATTCTGTACTACATCCACTGAAAATTGGTGTATTTTATCTTGGTGTACTTATCGGGATGCTGTCCTTGGACAAAGGAAATGTGATTGTCACACATATAAACACACCTCAGATATACACTGTTCAACAATGAGATGATTTATGAACAATATTAAACAGTCTCAGTTTGATTGTTGAAGAAGTGATGAGGAAAGAATGTTTAAACAGAGATTTTATTTAACACTGCATTCTATTGCTTTTGTTTTGTGTCATAGGTCATACAACATAATTTGTCTTGGTTTGAAAAGGGGAAAGAAAGAGTAGATAGGAGATCCAAGGATTTTGCTATATAGACATTAGAATGAGGAATAGTAGTTATGGTTACATATAACCTTCACTCTTACTACTTGAATATGCAATAAAAATGAAGGATATCTGCATCAAACTGAGGGCATTGTGTGAACAGACAGCATCAGCTTCTAGGAATCACATTTTCTTTTACAGCATTTAATTTGTATATACTTATTTCCTAACACCTAAATAGATACTCCTGGATGGGGGGAATCAATGATTAGCTGTGATTAACAGTTTTTCAAAGAATTCAGACTGAAAGTCAGACCAGGACTGATCTTTATGACCAGATGTTTTGTAAACGTGGGGTATACACAGTGGTTTATTAGTTTCCTTGCCCCCCAGAGACCATCAGGGAAAACCGCCCAGCTGCCTAGCTTTACTGCACACAGTGCAGCACTTTAGCACAGCAGTTAGGCAATCTCACTCAAAGCGATGAGTGCAGTATCTGTATCTGAAACAGTAACATATTTACTTAAGAAAATACATAATACAGCCATCCCTCCACATTTGCTAGGGTTAGGGACACATGACCCCCGTGAAAGTGAAAAAACTGTGAATAACTCTAGGCCCTCTCAAACCATATTTAACACACAAAAACACATTGTGGATTGCTTTGAGGCATCAGGATTCCTTCACAATGCAGAAGTGGGTGGCTGGTGGGGCTTACTGCCACCTCCACTGCTGCCCCACATCATTTTTAATAGGGACTTACAAGCCTCCTTCACAGTTTCTGTCTCACCAGGCTTGCAGTCCCTATTAAAAATGGCATAGGGAGGCAGCAGAGGTGACAGCAATTAATCTGTGAATCATAGAATCATAGAAATGTAGAGTTGGAAGAGACCACAAGGGCCATCCAGTCCAACCCCCTGCCATGCAGAAAACCCTCAAAGTACTCCCGACAAGTGGCCATCCAGCCTCCGCTTAAAAACCTCCAAAGAAGGAGACTCCACCACACTCCGTGGCAGCACATTCCACTGTCGGACAGCCCTGACTGTCAGGAAATTCCTCCTGAGGTTCAGGCGGAATCTCCCCTCCTGCAGCTTGCATCCATTGCTCCTTGTCCTGGTCTCAAGAGCAGGAGAAAACAAGCCCACTCCCTCCTCGACATGACACCCCTTCAAATATTTAAACATGGCTATCATGTCCCCTCTCAACCTTCTCTTCTGCAGACTAAACATACCCAGCTCTCTAAGTCTGTCCTCATAGGGCATGGCTTCCAGGCCCCTCACCATTTTGGTTGCCCTCCTCTGGACCTGCTCCAGCTTATCCATATCCTTCTTGAATTGGGGTGCCCAGAACTGGACACAGTATTCAAGATGAGGTCTAACCAATGCAGAATAAAGTGGTACCAATACCTCCCTCGATCTAGACACCATACTCCTATTGATGCAACCAAGAATTGCGTTGGCCTTCTTGGCTGCCGCATCACACTGCTGACTCATGTTCAGCTTGTGGTCAATGAAGACTCCTAGATCCCTTTCACACGTACTGTTAGCCAGCCACGTGTCCCCCATCCTATATTTCTGCATACCATTTTTTCTGCCTAAGTGTAGGACCTTACATTTCTCTCTGTTGAAATTCATTTTGTTAGCCTTGGCCCAGCTCTCCAATCTGTCCAGGTCCTTTTGAATTTTGATCCTATCATCAGGTGTATTAGCAACCCCTCCCAATTTGGTGTCATCTGCAAATTTGATCAGCGTGCCCTCTATTCCTTCATCCAAGTAATTAATGAAGATATTGAACAGCACCGGGCCCAGGACAGAACCCTGTGGCACCCCGCTAGTCACTTCTCTCCAGGATGAGAATCTGCCATTGGTGACCACCCTTTGGGTACGGTCAGTCAACCAGTTACAAATCCACCTGACAGTAGCCCTGTCCAGCCCACATCTTACTAGCTTCTTTGCAAGAATGTCATGGGGAACTTTGTCAAAGGCCTTACTGAAATCAAGATATACTATGTCCACAGCATTCCCTTCATCCATCAAGCAAATAACTCTATCATAAAAAGAGATAAGATTAGTCTGGCATGACCTATTTTTGAGAAATCCATGTTGACTTTTCGTAATTACGGCATTGTTTTCTAAGTAATTAGAAACTGACTGTTTGATGATCCGCTCCAGGATCTTTCCAGGTACTGATGTCAGGCTGACTGGGCGATAATTATTTGGGTCCTCTTTTTTCCCTTCTTGAAGATGGGGACAACATTTGCCCTCCTCCAGTCTGCCGGAACTTCTCCGGTCTGCCAAGAGTTTTCAAAGATTATAGCAAGAGGTTCCGCAATGACCTCTGCTAGTTCTTTTAAAATCCTAGGATGCAATTCATCTGGCCCTGGAGACTTGAATTCATCCAGTGTGGCCAGGTATTCCTGTACTACCTCTCTATCTATTCTGTGCTGCATTTCCCCCACTTCCTCACCTGCTCCCCAACCGCCAGGTTGAGTGTTTTTATCCTTTTGGGAAAAAACTGAGGCGAAGAAGGTGTTGAGGAGTTCTGCCTTTTCTCTTCCTCCTGTTATTAATTCACCATCTTCCTTGCGCAGTGACCCTATCGTCTCCTTCTTTTTCCTTTTGCTCCGGACGTATTTAAAAAAGCCCTTTTTATTGTTTTTAATGTCTCTGGCCAGCCTAAGTTCGTTCTGTGCTTTAGCCTTTCTGACCTTCTCCCTACATCTCCTGGCTACTTGCTTATAATCTTCTTTGGTGATTTCCCCCTTCTTCCATTTCCTGTACATGTTTTTCTTAACACTTAGCTCAGCTGAGAGCTCTTTAGTCAACCATTCCGGTTTCTTCAGATGCCTTCCATTTTTCCTCCTTAATGGCACAGTTTTAGCCTGTGCCTTCAGTACCTCCCTTTTAAAGAACTCCCGTGCATCCTGAGCTCTTTTCTCATTGACTATTCTTGACCACGGGATTTCAGCCAGCAGCTCCTTCAGTTTACAGAAGTCTGCTTTTTTAAAATCTAAGATGAATGCCTGGCTACACTTGCCTTCTCTTCCCCACTGAATGCAAAATTCTAATAGGGCGTGGTCACTCTCTCCTAAAGATCCAACCAGTTCTATGTCATTAACAAGGTCTTCCCTGTTGGTCAGGATCAGATCCAGAATATTTGATCCCCTTGTCGCCTCTTCCACCTTCTAGACCATGAAATTGTCTGCAAGACAAGCAAGAAACTTGCTGGACCTTGCCGCCTTTGCAGAGTTTGACTGCCAACATATATCCGGGTAGTTGAAATCTCCCATTATTACTGTATCTCTCCTTTTTGAATGTGCAGTCATTTGGTCTATGAAAGCGCCATCGAGGTCCTCAGTCTGGCTTGGAGGTCTGTAGTAAACCCCCACTATAATATCCCTATTGTTTCTCGCTCCCTTAATTCTTACCCAGATGCTCTCGACCTGGCTTCCGGTGTTCAAGTCATGGATCTCTTCACAGGTGAAAACATCCTTGACATATAAGGCTACTCCTCCTCCTTTCTTATTTGGTCTATTTCTACAAAATAGGCTATACCCCTCTATTCCTACATTCCAATCATGAGACTCATCCCACCAGGTCTCAGTGATGCCTATCAAATCTTATTTATTTTGCTGTACTAGGAGTTCAAATTCATCTTGTTTGTTTCCCATACTCCGTGCATTAGTGTAGAGACACTTAAGTCCCCGTGCCCTTCCTGCAAGTCCCATAGCATTGTTTCCACTCCTCCCACGATTGGATGCTATTCCTACTTGGCCAATATCATTTGGGCCTTTTCCCCCTGCACTTGCCGAGTCCTTGTCCTGAATAATCTTGTCTCCCTCCCCAGTTGTACTCAGTTTAAAGCCCTCCTAATCCTCCTTGTGAGACTGTCTGCAAAAACGTTCCTGCCAAGTTTCGTGAGGTGCAGCCCATCCCTTGCCAGAAGCCCATGTTCCTGGAATTTCAAGCCATGATCCAAAAAGCCAAACTGTTGGCGGTGGTAAAATGTGCGGAGCCAGCTGTTGACCTCTACTATTGTCCTTTCCCTTCGTGCACCATATCCTTGAACAGGGAGGATTAATGAAATGACCACCTGCGCACCAAGGTCCTTAAGCTTTCTCCCCATAAGCTCGTAGTCCTTTGTGATGTGGTGAAAGCTGCGCTTCACTGTGTCGTTGGTTCCAACGTGAACCAAAACGAGGGGCTTACGGTCAGTGGGCTTGACCAGCCTGGCTAGCCTCTCTGTTACGTGTTTTATCCTGGCCCCAGGAAGACAGCAGACCTCTCGATTGAGCTTGTCCAGTTTGCAAACTGCCGGTTCAGTTCCTCTGAGCAAGGAATCCCCAACCACCAGAACTCGCCTCCTCTGAGGCCTGTCCGGGGTTCTTCGACAAGCAGATTCTTCCAGGATTGCCTGGGCATTGTGTTGAGGCCGGGAGTGCTGGTCTTCCCGATGCTGGATGCTGTCCTGTTGGTGTTCAAGTTCCAGTTGCCAAAGTTGGATTCCTTCTTGCTGATGTTGCGTTCCCTCCTTCTGGTGTTCCTCATCATTCACAGCACCAAGAACGTTGAAGCGATTCTGTAGTTTGAGAGTCTCTGTTTCCTTCCTGGCCCTTCTACTTCTCCGTGTGACATTCCTCCAAGCATCGCTTTGCTGGCTCACGGAACTGATTTCCTCATCAGGCAGCTCCTCCGCATATCCGGTCTTCAGGAAGGTCCTCTCTGCCCTATCTAAGAAGTCCTCACCTTCCCTAATAAGACGAAGATTAGAAACCTGTGCCTCCAGCTGCCGCACCTTGACCTCTAAGAAGGTGACCAGCTTGCACTTGCTGCAGGTGTACCCGACCACATCTTGTGGCAAGAAAAGGAACATGCCACAAGCGCTACAGGTGACAGCAGCAGCTCCCTCCCCTTCCATACTTGATAATACAGAGAATAGAACAAGAAAACAAAAACAAAAACTGGGCCTCCTTTCTTAATTTGAGCTGTATAAGCTATGTCTGCTCAGCTAACTCCCAAGCTCAGTTGAACTCTTCCTAAATTTGTTCAGTCGCTATAATGATCGGTTGTTCCTAAACTTGAATGGTTGAACTTGAAGGTTTGAAGTAGATGAATGAAATTGTGCGCGCCGTAGGCAAGTTAGCAAGAAGACTGCTGGGAGTTCCTAATAAAGCCTCCTTCCCCTAGCTTGCTCCTCCCCCTAGCTTGATTAACTCTCCCTAGTTTGATTGACAGTTAACTGACTAACTAACTAACAATTAGCTGACAATAGGCTGTGAGCTCAGGCAGAGCACATGGCCAGCGCAAGCAAAAAACAAAACAAAACAAAAACACAGAGAAATAAGCAAACAAACTCACCCCACAGTCCTGCAAAAACACCTATCAAAGTTGTCTTCACAGACCCAGCTTACCTTCTGCTCTCTCCTCTGGAAGTCAGCAAGAAGACTGCTGGGAGTTCCTAATAAAGCCTCCTTCCCCTAGCTGGCTCCTCCCCCTAGCTTGATTAACTCTCCCTAGTTTGATTGACAGTTAACTGACTAACTAACAAACAATAATCAAATCCCCAAAAGTGAAACCTGCAAATGTGGAGGGCTGACTGTAATCTGAAGTGCATTCAGAAATCATCAGTGCAGCAAGCTGCTATGAATACTAGATTAGACATTCGTGTCAAATACTGTCATCACAATCCCAGAATATTGAAGCTCACTGACATTCTAGTTTGTCCTCTTAAATGAAGTTTGTTGTTGTTGTTGTGTGCCTTCAAGTAATTTCTGACTATGACAACCCTAAGGGAAGCCTATCGCAGAGTTTTCTAGGGACCACTGTTACCCTGACTTCTGGGTGTCCTTTAGGGGACACTGTGCTTTGCTCTAAAAATGCAAAGATCGGAGAAATTAGCAGAGCACTGGCTGTAGCCAAACGAGGGACAGGGTAACCCAGTAGGATCTTTTACCCAATTTTTACGGGCTCAAACCATGCGAAAAGCCAGACAAGCATACCAATAACTGGATTTTATTAATAAGTGTGTTCTCACACATCAGCACACTCACTCATGCGCACAAGGCCCATCGAGAAAGGAAAGAGGTGAAAATTGATAGGGGATTCAGCAGAGCGGGTGTAAAGGTGGTGATACTGCACCTATCCTGAAGTCTTCAGTCCGGGAAGCTGCAAGAAGAATGGAGCTCAGTGAAGAGGGAAGACTAAGGGGATCACTCATCTAACAGAGTGCTGGTCTGCTAGCATGATGGAGAGTTCTTTGAAGAGACCCTGAAAAACTAGGACTACTTATAGGGCAGAACATACTTCGAGGGCAGACCCTCTCCTGGGAAGAATAATGGCCAAAACAAAGGGAGAAATGCCACATAATAGTAACTTGCTAGTTTGCATGATTGGCTTATGCAGATGCAGTGCAGGGTTTACTAACGTTGGAGTTGCTCAACCTGGGGAAAACCCAATAATCCACTCAGGTTGGCTATTCCTTGGCTGAAGACTCTCTAACACGACTTACAGGCTGCAACTCTATAGTCCATATCCTCTAACATTTCACAGAACAAAGCCAGGACGTGATTAGCAAAATAATATCAGAGTGTGGTGAGGATGGAAAAAATTATTAATGAGGAAAAACAGACAAGCTGGGAGAGGCTGCAGCAGTTTGGGTTTGCTTGAGCCTACAGGAATGGCAAGATTCCACTGCTTCCCCACCCCCGTTAATCAAGGGCAAACTACTTTTGCACTTTGAATTAAGTTCATAACAACTGAAGCAAGCTGAGGTTGAAGGAAGGAAATGGGAGGACAATCAGGAAGGAAGGAAATGGGAGACAATCAGGATTGTCCCTGCCAAACTGGGACTATTAAGAGGACAAAGTGCACCAGTGGTTCCTCCCTCAGGTTCTAGTTTACAATTAGCTTCTTCTTTTTAGATGACAGAAGATGAGTGTGTTTTGGCAACTCTGGACTACCAGGATGTGAGAAGCAGAAATGAAGAAGAAATTCATTCGCTCAGATTTCTGTGCAAGAATATCTATTTTGCATTTTCTGAGACTGTCAGTGAGACAAAGCATCACCTCTTAATCAAAATTCCATACATTTTTGACACTTGTTATTCATTTCAGCAATGAAATGAATGAAGATATAATCTTGTGTACATTTGAAAAATGCACAGCTAAAAATATGCATATTTGAAAAATGCTTGCAAACAAGCTTTAGCCAGTGGGAAAATAGGTATAAAAATGCATGCATTAAGAAAAACATATATCAAAATACACATGAGTCTATATGTGGGGATGAAAAAAATAAGCTGATATAGAACTGGGTAGGATTATGAAAAATTCAATAAAAAAAGAAACAAAATAGGTTTTCACATCCCTAATGGGGTTGTCTAAATATGTTAGGCAAGTAATTCAGTAACAGTGGCAGGGCTGTGCATTAGAGGTAAACTTTATGGAGATGGAAGTTTCTTAGAACTCACACTACTATTGATAGGACTGAGATGGGTGGAGAACAGAACACCTTTGGGACTCTTGTTTGACTCTCACACATCTAGAGTTGTGGAGTTCAGGCAGGGAAAACCCCCACTTGGGAAATACTCCTGAAGGCCTGCTCATGTGGAGAGGTGTGATTAGTTCATAGGATATACTTATTACATTACATACATTACATTACATTCACAGCCAGGTATATTGTTCTTATATGACACCAAGTCAGCTTCAATATATGGCAACTCTATAAATGAGAGGCCTCCAAGAGAGGTTGTTATTAGGAGTCCTCCTCCAGTCTTGCAAACACAGGACAGGGTCTTCTTTTATTGAGCCAATCCATCTGTAATGTGTTTTTCTGCTTTTCTCTACTGCCTTCAACTTTTTCTAGCATTATTGTCTTTTTCAAGAGGCCAAGTAGAGCTTCTACTAATAGAAGACAAGCATAACCGTTAGGTGGCTATTGTATTAGCAGAGTTAGCATCATTACTGTAGCATCATTACCGTTGAATATCTAGTTATGTGAGCTTTTGCCTTAATTAACTGAATGGCACATATCTTATCTCATTGTTCCTGGTCTGGTCATAGCCATGCATAGAATTTTTGTGAGTACATACAATGTTTATGAATACATTAGTCTGAGAAGCAATGGCCCTTTCCACACGGGGGGCCCGAAACACGGCTGAACGGGGCAGCGCACGCGGGGACGGAGCTTACCTTAATCCGGGTGGCTCTGTCCCCGCGGGGAGCAGCGCGCGTTCGCTGTTCTACAGCGGCACCCAAAATGGTGGCTGGCAGCTTCCGGCAGCACTCCGCCACTCAGGGCAGTGCGCCAGCTGGAAGCCCGCCCCAGGCAGCTCTGCAGGGACACGCTTGTGCGCCCCTGCAGTTCTTCACGGGGTGCTGCGACGGGCTAGCGCGCTCTTGTTTTAAAAAGGCCACTTGAAAGGTGGTCTTTATAAAACACGTGGCGCCACCCCACGGCATCGCGAGGGCGCTTCGAGGTGTAGAACCTCACCTTTTCAAACCACCCTAGTGCACCCCGCGGTGTAGACGTCCTTCTGGTGAGGTTGTCCCAGCGCGGGCTATATCCCTGTGTGGAAATGGCCAATAACTTCATCCAGAACCCACATAAATTTTAATGCTTTAACTATGAGGTCTTTTGACTGAACTTTCATAATGTAGGGTCTGCACTAACTCTGTGTAATGAGTTGGCATTGCTGGACCCCCATGAATGGTATGGGAACACCAGTACTTTTCTGCTCCCAAATCTAAGCAATCACCTGAAAGATGTTTCAAAAATATGACTCTTCTTGTTTTGAAATTCTCTCTACAAGTAGGAAACAACCATTACAGCCTCCAAAGTCCAGCCTTTCTCTCCACATTTACATCCAACTCTTTCCCTTACCTGCCACACAGATACCTTTCTGGTGACATCAAGAGAGACAGAAATTCCTTCCTCCCTCTCCTTTTCTCTTATGGAAGGCCATCATTTCCCAGCCTAAGGCTGCCAGGGCAGCTGAAAAGGACGGTAGATCTTCCATACTTCTAATGGTTGTATGGAAGAGGAGATTTTGGCAGCTGGAGCTTTATGACAATTCCTTTTTCTACAAAACTGTTAAAGGCAACGGAGCCCTGTTCAGTTTTCCATCTGGCAACCCTACTTTCCCCTGCATTTCCCAATGCTCCTTGCCCATGCCTGCAAGTGGAAAGAGACTCAACTCTTGTTCTATTCTGTCACTGCTGCAAAATAAAATGGTGAATAGCAGAAGAATTTTGGAATGAGGAAGGAAGGTACCTGAGACTGAGAGAGTATGGATGGGTGTACACATGTGGCTGAGGAACTGGGAGGAGTGGGCTACATTGTACATCTATTTGAAACAGTATTGCTTTGTTCAGGATTTTGCTCAGAATAAACCAATCTGACTTTTGGTGAAAAGAGTTTGGTATTATACTGAACCCAGCTGTAAGACTGTGTAGTGGAGTCTGTCCTGTCATAAAACTTAATTGAGGACCCCTGGGTTACTGATGTAACAGCAGTATATGTGCAAAACAAACAAACAAAGGGCATCCATACATAAATACTTTTGTAAAAAGTAATATGTGTAACAGGGTAGTTAGAAAATTGTACCTTTCTGTCACAACTTTATGAAAGAAATCTAGTGCTTCTTAATAGTATAAATTCTCGTGTGTGTGTGTGTGTGTGTGTGTATATAATCTTAAATTGTCACAATTTTCCCAGAAAATCCAACTGTCCTGCAGTGACCAGACTTTGCCAGTACAGAAGAAGGGATATAAAGAGGACCCTTTCACCCTTTGAAGTACAGCTCCCCACAGTTTAACTTTGATTAAAAAGAAAACCACATGTTCCTACAACTTTACGCAGAGAGTTGCACTTATAGACCACCAATACAATTCTTGTAAGGAAACTAATTAGACATACCTCCTGTTGGATATTTTCCCACAAAAAGGTAGCAGTGTTGACGGAAATTTAAGGTTTTATGGCATACACAACCAGACCCAAAGGCACCTGTTTTCCTTTTTATATTGGAAAGGGGTTTGGAGTGGGAAGAGGTATTGACTTTATAAGAGTCTGCATCTTAGCAGATGAACAGGATACAGACATTCCGACAGAAACACATGTTCAAAGAGAAAGCCATACAGTTCATTTTCAGATGTGATCATGTTGGGATATTTATTTTACATCCCCTACCATTTTTCTTTCACACCAATTCTGTTCATGTGATTACTATTAATAAGAAAATCAACAAGAGCAACAACAACAGTCTGGAAAGGCATTGTGTTGTCTACTCATAATAAATTGGAGACATTTCACCCTGCATAAAGCAGACTGAAGTTTAAACAGTTGTGTAAAAAATCTTGTGGTCCAGCATTGCACAATAATAATAGATTATTGCAAGCCTTAAGCTACACATGGTGCCATAAATGTTTCACCAAGCTGACTTTATATACGCTGTGAAGGAATTAGAGGAAACCAGCCCTCCATCTCTGAAACTGTGTTAAGATAATGCTGCCAGTTTCAGACATATTTTAAAAGAAAAATGGGGGGAAATGACATATCTGATGCTAAAACATTGAACGCATCTCTGTTTTCCAAATCTTATCAAATGCATTTATTTACTTAAAAGACTGCCCACCTTGAAAACAGACAATTAGGATAATGTGGTCCTAGCTCCCCACTGAAACAAACAAAGAAACAAACAATGTGGTCCTTGTCTCAGCTCCTGTGTATCCCAATGGATGAAGCCCAGCACCATACAGACACCAGAGCAGTTTACAGACATCAGTCTTTGTAGGGGCCAGCAGCAGCAGCCGGAATTCCTACATTTAACTCAGAACCCAAAGATTCTCTAGGAGTCCATACTTGTTTACAAACATTTACATTTTGTCCAAGATCTTACATCATGCTTGTGTATTCACTTAGATACAGGATGTTTGTGCTACATCACCTTTCTGCTAATTACTGACATTGTAGAACCAACCATATGTCTGCCAGTGTGCTTCCTTATTGTTCTATTGTGTAATGATAATGTACTTTGGCTGTTTTTTTTAATTCCCACTGAATCAAATGGTACACTGAAAACACTGACAAATGATTGTGTACAGTTCAAGAATGTGTAACTGCATGGCTGAAATCCAATTGATTAGTCCCAACTAGAACAGTCTCATTCAATCAATTGCCGAATAAGTCAACACACAGGTAAATCCAATTGATTTAATTGATCTACTCTAGTTGGATTTAAAAAAAAAAGTTTGGCCTATTTGAAATGGTTAGACTTCTGGAACGCTACTTCCTCAACCATTAACTAAGTCCATTGTACAACAGCAACTAACTAACTAAATACATTTTAAAATGCAAAAGTATGTGAGGGCACTGGCATTTAATAGCCACACTGTACAAAAGAGAGGAAAGACAAATATAAGCAATTTCAGGCAACTTCTCTATGACGTGAGATTAGGAACATGAACAACTTTCAGATCTATTCATCTTGGCTTAATGGAACTCTACTGTGAGTTTTCTTTAACTCTCTTGAGAAATCTGTAAAAGACTAAGATGCAAAAAAAAATTTTTATCATGTTTTTCAAATTATAAATTTAAATTACACTGAAGTCCAGACTGATAAAATTAGAAAAGGATGACTTTCTCTAACATTAATGTTGATATTGTTCTGTAAAATGGACCCAATATTTAGCTTACACAGAATGCAGCAAATGCTTATATAGCTTGTGCAATCGACAAGGCAACTAATCTCATATTTTCCAATAACTCACATTTTACTAAAGGTGCAAAATAATTAAAAAACCCACAAATATTACACAAAAATAGTAAATTTTTTAACTGAAAATCAACTACAACAAAACTGGGCAGATCCTTCCAACTCATGGCAAGGAGAGATGTTTTCAGTTTTTCTTCACAAAAGCTACACAAGGCAGGTACCAGAAAGGAAGAGCCAAATACCAATGGGTGCTGACCATATCTATGGTATCTGCTTCACATCTTAGCATCTCATAAATCCAGCCTCATAGACTAGTGGCTCTTCATGACAGTTAGATTAGAGGAACCCAAATGAGGACTGAGGGTGAATTTTCAGTTTATCTTTTATAATAGTTTAGTGATACTTGTTGATATTTTACTTCACAAGCAGGGTAGAGAGGAGGAGGAGGAGAGAGAAAAGAAAACTAACCTGTTCATTCACCCAAGGCCAAGACTTTGGGCATTTTTACAACATAAAAATCTGAATTAGAATCTCTGTGTTATGTTATGCAACCATATTTGTGTTGAATAAATGTTACGCCCTCCTTTTCCTGAGACACTTCTTGTCTTTAACACACAGATGGGAAAATGGTGTGGCATGCTTAGAACAGTAATACTTATTGACTATGGCCAGAGCAAATCGGGGAAAATTTGTTTGTTGAGCAATTTATTGACATTCACAAATGTCTTTATGCTTAGGAGGGAAAGCACTTGAGATTTTAAAACTATGAATGTGGGCGAAATTGCAGATTTCCTCATCCTTAGCCAAATTAGAATCTCCAGGCCAGAATACATGTTTTTTAAACTCCAGTCCTCCTCTGAAATGGATTCTTTTTCAAGTTTCTAAAGGTATCTGTGATTCCCCCCACCCCACTATACACACACACCTCAAGAGCTTTAAGTATGCCATACTAACAGTGTAAACTCAATGCTAGACAATTAGATGGGTTTAAAGCATTTCTACAACTTCTTTCAAATATGGAAAAGGTTCATAAATACAGCATTCTCCCAGCCTTTAGGATATGGGGACCAGGGCCAATGGTCTTCCTTCCAATCTCCTGTGGGCTACATTCCTCCCATCCCTATCAGTGCTCCCAAATACCACTATCTTCTGCTAAGTCTTTCTCAAAATGGCAACCAGACGTGGCGTCACATCACTTTCTGTCACCATTTTGAGAAGGACTCCAACAAAAATAGATGTATTTGGGCGTTCTGGTTTGCTTTCTCTGGAGACATCTCTGCACACTTTGTGGTTTTTTTCCACATTGTTTCTAATTTAGAATTACTCCATTTTAAGGTATGATAGGGGTTGGTGGATTCGCAGGGGCTTCAAGGCCCCTTGCCCACCCCTGATCTAAAGGGAGAATTTTTGGTCATGTGGAAACACGTACAAAATTTGACCTCCTAAGGTGCAATGTGTGTTAACATTATAATGACTAACATGCTGTGTCAGAAATATTTGAAGGATTGATTATTTTCCAAAGAAGGTATAAACTCCACCAAACCTCAACAGGGATTTATGCTTCTTATTGTTCAAAGTGTATGATCCAGACTAGTGAATTAAATCCTCAACCTACCCGCACATCTCAGGAACCCTATGGCAGGACTGTAACCCTCTTTCCTATTCATGTTAACACCCAGTAGGGAGCAGCATTAGTAGAATCAATCCAAAAAACTTTTGCTCAACCCAGAGAAGGAAATTCTCCTCCCAGTATGGAGTGAACTAGAGGAAATTGAAAATCCTTCAGTATGCAGCATGGTAGGTGATAATTGCTGCATTCCAAGGAGTTCAGAATTGTGGCACCCACTTATAATGGATTGAAACATTATGATTAGCCAACGTGAAGCCTCACTACTCAGAAGAGCAAAAATCCATTGAAAACACATGGGGATAATTTATTGCTTGCTGCTGCTCCAGTATAGTTCTGTGTTGCCAAATTAATTATTGAAAAAGACTAATATTGAGATCTCTGGGACTTCAGGTGAAACTACAGAAAATATTTTTTTCTCGTCAGGTCACTCATTAGTACACACAGTTAAGAATTTTGTGCATTACATGTGAGGTTTAAAATCAACCTTCTGCATCCAAGAGGTGCTTTGGGTTTTTCATGTTTGCATTTTTTTTTAATTACAGAGCTTAATGGCTCACTACTGTATTTCTGTAATAATAATTTGGTAGTTATCCAAATGGCTGTTTATTTTAACCAGTGTGCCAGTTCCAATTTCTGTAAGGAAACAGTTCAACAACCACACTGCCTTTAGAAAATTAAGTAGATCAAATGTTATTTCTATGCATGTGCACACCAATTAAGTCCTTTTCCACTTCAACATCTGGACCTTGCTTAGTTCTGTAGAGGTTTAAAAATCCTCTTTAAAAAAAAAAATTTAAAAGGCCAAATCCCCCCTTTCTTGCTTTTTTGAAAGACTATGCCATTTATGCCTATGTTTTGAATTGTATACATTTTTTTGAATATGCCCACTTCCTATTTACTAAAATGTGGTTTAGCAATCTTTTGTCCACATTTCAAATGTAATCATTGATTAGGAGTGAGCATGACAGAATGGATATATGACTGATAGTACAAAGGGCAGGCAAGTTCAGAGGGTCTGGGGCCATATTTTACACACCCTGTACTTCAGAAGGTTTTATTCATTTTTTCAAAATAGGAAATGACCAGATGGTCACATCTGTGTTTTTTCTTTGTTTCTTTGTTTTGTTTTTTATTGTTTTGGACCTAAATCAGGAGGGGGATGTTAAATAGCCTTTAAGTAGCAAGTTGTGCCTTTGGAGTCTTTCTAAGATGTGATTTCCCATTTTAACCTGAAATACTATCTTTAGGCATATGGAGTATCAACTGCTTTATGGGGTCTGAGGGACACACCTGGGAGTCAGGTGGGCCATTTATTTGTAACATTTCTTGTGGTCAGTCTTCATCCATGAATGTCTCAAAGTGGTAAAAAAAAGAACTGGATATAACGGGGATTAATCATGACTTAAATAGTACCTGCTGGCATAAAGCTGGCTGATTCTCTTCAGAAAGAAATCATTCAGTCAGTTCAGGAACAGAAATTATATGGCCCACCATACATTATTGGACTGCAGCTCTCATCATGTTTCATCATTTACCTGGCTATTTGGGGCTGATGAGAATTAGAATTCAACAACATCTGGAGAGCCATAGATTCCTGCTTCCTTTATTTGATGAAAGTAGAGAGAAGGAGATATCTGAAATTGTGACTGTTTTGGTGCTTCACTCAACAGCCATGCCCAGAGACCCTACATGACATCCTTAGAACTTCACAGCTGTCTTGCATAATTCATGCAAATACAGGATGACAATTATTGTATTATTGTAATTTCAGATCTGATTATTTAATTAATCTTGTCCATTCCACCTACATTGGTCAATTATTATGGCTTTTTGCTAATAGACTAGTTTTTCCATCAAGTCATTTCTTACAAGTGCGAATATATACAACACAATGAGAAGACTATCTACTGATGTAGCAGAATCTCTAGAAATCTCTGTAACAAACTTTGCTGTTAAAAGTTAGGGAAGGAATAATTTAAAGAAATTACAAGGATTTCATATTGTCAGTTGTAGAGTGCTGCACCACAGTCTTGGGTACAAATCAGCAACATTTGCTATGGCATAGAGTAGATGTGGCAAAAATGTTGCCTGGTTCTGTAAAATACAGGGCAAAACAGGACTCCTGGACTACCTGTGAAACTAAAATCCATGTTGACTTTCATCTAGTTACTGCTACAGCTAAAGCTTTGCTACAGTGAAGGGGGGGGGAGTACTTCAGTTTTTTTAATCTTAGCACACTTCTTATAAAGTGACTCAATGATCAGTCAAGCACATCAAAATAATTTCTACCAAAATTTTTCTGAGGTTCAGTGTATAAACACTTGCTACTATGTGTTATGAAAGCTTCGCCTGTGAACATGGGACCCATCCAGCTGCTGGCTTTGATTCAGTAGACCAGTGAATCTGCTCCAGACTTTTTGGGCCAAACATGAAAGGAGGTACAGTGTCCGAGGCACTGAAACCTATCTCATAAATATCCCATGCCTGACTCACCACTCTCTTACTTGAAAATCAGGAATGCTCACTTCATTTGAAACAGAGGTGGGCAAAGTGTGGTCCAAGGGCCACGTGCAGCCCACCAGTCTCATTTTTGTGGCCCCTAGACCCTCCAGGGGGCATTTTTATTGCATTTTTCAGCAGAATGTGTCTAAATATAATTTGGGGATGTGTAGGGTATTTCTATCATATTAGGACCCTGCCTAGCACCCTCAGGATAAAAAAAAATCAAACAAATTTTTCAGAGTGCAGTAATCTATGTTGGATATAGCAATCATGTGTTACCGTGGCCAGACCAAATTCCTCTAGGAACAGGTACAGCTTGCACACAAGCCTTACCTGTGCAAATCACTCCTGACTACAGCTTAAATGCTCAGGTTTGAAGTAGGGGTATATTCCAGGAGTATAACTGAGCTGCAGACCAGTGTCTTCAAACGGAATAGTGTAAGGCCCTGCTTTGGGATGTCCTCAATATCAGTATGGTTCAGATGGTCACCATACCTAATTGGCACCATATTGGATTGACAACTGTATTAACTGGCTCCGATATCAAAATCAAGCCTGAGAGGTGACCAAAAGGTCAAACTGAGCAAGAGAAGAAACCCGACCGTAAACAAGAGAGGCAGGTCAACCTAAACATCCTCCAGGTAAGACTGAACCATTTGTCAGGCAAATAAATGCCATTCCTGTGGCTAATAGGCTTAAGCAGAAGCTGGAATTTTTGCAGGGAATACAATAGTGAGAAGCCCACCAGGACACTAACAGACAGATACCCATCCCCTGTGCACCTGGACTCCTTCCTTTTGCCTCGTAACACCCACAATAGACAGCTGTTACAACACACATTATGTCTTTGTAATCCAAACACTGCAAACTTAAGTGGGTTGATAGTCATTGTCTGTGCTGCAACTCCCATTGTTCCACACCTGAAACTGCACATACCTTCCACTGACACAAACTATTTTTTTGGATACAAATATCCCTGATTCCAGGATGCCCAGCACAGTTTCTCAAAGGTCTACCCATCACTCTGTCCAAGAACTGTCCTTAGGTCCTAAGCCAAGCCTCATTTCAGTTCTTCACTACTCTTCTGGACTGGTAATTATAACCCCCCCCCCCAAAAAAAAGCTCTCAGCCTCTCTATCCATAATATTTTTCCCTCTCTTTCTCCTTCAGTTAGCTCTTGTGTGAATGTTTGACTGTCTGTATTTTGTGTGCATACATGAGTGAATTCTCCCCAATAGTTTACTTAGCTTACTTTTGAATTTCTGGATGGTTCTTTTCGAACGTGAGCCTGTAAACATTGGTAGAAAAGATCTTGTTAAGTTACCCCCCTCTCTCAAGCCTCCTCTTTGAGCTAATTCATTCCTCACTTTTGCAAGGAAGTATTTGGCATTGTGGAGTGGCCCTTGTGGCACCTACGTTTTGGGCTAACAATAGGTCCAGGGGCTATAAATAGGTGCAGGTGGGCAGCTGCAAACAGAGCAGGAGTCATTTTTCCTTCCTGTGCTTTTCCTGCAGTAAGGGGTCCCAAGGCCAATTTGCCCACCTTTGCCCACCTGAAAAACAGTTTAAGTTTTAAAGAAATAGTTTGCAGGGAAGAATTAATTGTGTCACAATCCTTCCCTTAAAATCTTGCTCATGTAAAACCTTCCTAAGGATGTAAAGGTGGGTCTCCAGTCACGTAAAAACATTTGGCACTAGGCTATCTGTTTTTCTCATTTTGTTGTTGCTACTTGCCATCATTGGCTTTGGTTTATGGTGGCCCTATGAATGAAAGATCTCCCAGCTCCCTGAGAATCCACTGTTCTGCTAAAGTTTTGCAGACTCGGGGCTATAGTTTCCTTGATTGAATCAATTGGTCTCCCTCTTTTCCTACTTCCATCCAGTTTAACCAAGCATTGTTGTCATGTCATGACATAAGTCATGTCATCTCATGATACATTGAAAGTATGACAGCCTGTATTTTGCCATCTTCACTTCTTGACCTATTTATTTGTCTGTTTAGCAAATTTTGTCTGTAGATCTCTTCTTTAGCATGACATTTCAAACGAGTTGATTTTCTTCCCATCAGCTTTCTGCACTCTCCAACTTTCACACCCACACATAGAAATCTGAAATACTATGGCCTGAATTATTCTGATTTTGGTGTTTAATTATATGTCTTTACACTTGTGGATCTGATCAAGTTCCTTTATGGTTGTGTTTCCATGTTTTAGTCTTCTTTTGATTTCTTGACTGCAGTCTTCATTTGAGCTAACAACCAAGCCAAGGTACAGGAAATTTTAAACTATTTCAATGTCTTTGTTACCCATATATGTAAACCATCTGTGATTGTTATTTTTGTCTTCTTAATATTCACCTGTAACTCTGCTTTTGCACTCTCTTTCTTAACCTTCATCAGTAGTCACTGCATGTTGTTGCTATTTTCTGCAAGTAATACAGTGTCATTTGCATATCTTAAATTGTTCCTTCCTCCAGTTGTCACATATACTTTCTTTCTGTCTAATCCTGCTTTCTGTGTGTTTTGCCTGTACATCAAGCAGATAAGGTGATACAAGTTTTCTGACTCCTGTTACCTCAAAATGGAATGCTGCGGACATGGCATATCTTGATTTCAGTAAGGCCTTTGACAAAGTTCCCCATTACATTCTTGCAAAGAAGCTAGTAAAATGTGGGCTGGACAGGGCTGCTGTTAGGTGGATTTGTAATTGATTGACCAACTGAACCCAAAGGGTGCTCACCAGTGACTACTTTTCATCCTGGAGAGAAGTGACTAATGGGGTGCCACAGGGTTCTGTCCTGGGCCCAGTGCTATTCACATCTTCATCAATGACTTGGATGAAGGAGTGGAGGGCATGCTGATCAAATTTGCAGATGACACCAAATTGGGAGGGGTTGCTAATAGCCCAGAGGACAGGATCAAATTTCAAAATGACCTTGACAAATTGGAGAGCTGTGCCAAAGCTAACAAAATGAATTTCAACAGAGAGAAATGTAAAGTCCTACACTTAGGCAGAAAAAATGGAATGCACAAATATAGGATGGGGGGCGTGTGGCTGGATAGCAGTACATGTGAAAGGAATCTGGGAGTCTTGGTAGATCACAAGCTGAACATGAGTCAGCAGTGTGATGCAGCAGCCAAGAAAGCCAAGGTGATTCTTGGTTGCATCAATAGGAGTGTGGTGTCTAGCTCAAGGGAGGTAAGGGTACCATTCTATTCTGCATTGGTTAGGCCTCATTTGGAATACTGTGTCCAGTTCTGGGCACTTCAATTAAAGAAGGATATTGACAAACTGGAACATGCCCAGAGGAAGGTGACCAAAATGGTGAAAGGTCTGGAAGCCATGCCCTATGAGGAACGGCTTAGGGAGCTGGGTATATTTAGTCTGCAGAAGAGAAGGTTAAGAGGAGACACGGTAACCATGTTTAAACATTTGAAGGGATGTCATGTCATGGAGGGAGGGGGCTCGTTTTCCACTGCTCCAGAGACTAGGACAAGGAGCAATGGATTGAAGCTGCAGGAAAGAAAATTCCACTGGAACCTCAGGAAGAACTTCCTGAGGTCAGAGCTGTCCAGCAGTGGACTATGCTGCCTTGGAGTGTGGTGGAGTCTCCTTCTTTGAGGGTTTTTAAGCAGAGGCTGGGTGGCCATCTGTTGGGAATGCTTTGATGGGTGTTTCTGCATAGCAAGGGGTTGGACTCGATGGCCCCTGGGGTCTCTTCCAACTCTATGATTCTATGATTCTATGAAAACATAGGTACCATAAGGGCCACCCTGCAATGCCAAATACCTCCTTGAAAAAATGGGGAATTAATTAGCTCAAAATCAGGAGGCTACGAGAGTGGGGCAACTTAGCAAGATCTTTCCTACCAATGTTTACGGGCACACACAGAAAAAGAACCAGTCAGAGATTCAGAAGTAAGCTAAAAATGTGTTTTATTGAGGGGAATTCACTCATGCATCCACACAAGATACACACAATCACACATTCACACAAGAACTAACTGAAAGAGAAAGGGAGGAAAAATTATAGAGAGGCTGAGGGGTTTGGGTGGATTTATCATTACCAGTCCAGAAGAGTAGTGAAGAGCAGAAATGTATTTTGGATAAGGCAGGACCTAAGGACAGCTCTCATTCAGGATCCATATGGACAGACAGAAGGGTAGACATTCAAGAGACTGCATTGGGCATCCTGAAATCAGGAGTATTTGTACTCTGAAAATAGCCTGTGGCAGTGAAGGTTCCAGATGCAAGAGAAAGGGAACCTGTTGTGGACGATGGGTATTTCGCCTGTTGATGGGCTTAGTGGTTGATTCATAAAGACATGACGGATGTTGTAATAGCTTTCTATCATGGGTGCTGTGAGGAAAGAGGAAGTAATCCAAGTGTACAAGGGAAGGATATCTGTCAATCAATGTCCTAGTGGGCTTCTCACAGTTGGGTTCCCTGGCTTCTATTTAAGCCTATTATCCACAGCAATGGTGTGTATTTACCTGACAAATTACTCAGTTTTACCTGGAGGAAGTTTTGAGTTGACCTATCCTTCTCATATTTATAGTCAAATTCTTTCCCTCTCTCGGTTTGACCTCTCTGTCACCTCTCAGGCTTGAATTTAATATTAGTGCCAATTAAACTGTGTTGCCAATTACATATGATGCCAATTAGATATGGTGCCCATCCAAGCCATAATGATATTGAAGACCCCCAAAGCGGGGCCTTACAATCCCTTGCCAATGGAAAACTATTATGTTTCTCAATATTGTGTCCTGACAGTGGCCTCTTGTCCAAATAATAGGTAATGTGTCAGGACAATCAGATGCAGTGGTGTTCCCATTTCTTTTACAGCAAACCATAATTTCTCATGATTTACACAGTCAGAAGCTTTGCTATAATCTTTAAAGCATTTTTTTCTGATTTTTTTAAATAGGTTCCATTATCCAATATATTCTTGCAATATGAGGACTGAACCAAAGCTTTGTTCTTCTTTCAGAAAAGACTTTCTTGCTCAAGAATTTACAAGACAGTTATTTTCTAATAGGCAGAACAAAGCTTTGGATCTGTTCAGGTTGATATTTTATTTATTTATTACTCTGAGTTGGGGATACGCATTTTCTCTTAGAAAGTGGCCAAAGGGGCCTGAATCTGCTTGAACTACACATATCCACCAAATTTGTTCCCCACTGTATAAAAATGGTTGGTGGGGAATCTGCAGTTGATTTCAATGAGGCACCATAGTTCTTAGTCTCCACTTGTTGAGGAGAAGGAGGAGAGATTTAAGAGTGGAAATATCTGAGGACAGTTTAACTTTCGCCTATCCCTGGGCATAGTCTCAGTCAATTGGGCCAAAATGCTTTTACCTGAACTAAAACAAAACAAAACTGAAGCTTAGTTTCACAGTTAGTATAGCATTTAGTTTATTTCTCATATACATCTGGTTTACAGATTTTGTCATGTTCCTAGACTTTAAGGTCTTCTGTCAAAATAAGCAGAACTGGTTTGAAATTCAGCATGCCAGTACTATTCAGCACCAGTCTTGAAATTTTTCTTAAAATGTTTCAAGTGAGATAAATATTTACTGTTCTGTGTTGAAAAAGCATCTCTTTCATGGTCCCAAATAACATACTAAGTTTTTTTCTGAGTGCATTGTAATTTAAAACTCTAAAAGGATTTTCTCCTCTTTTTACACAAAGACTAGATATTTCTTAAACTGCCACAATAATCTATCTGAAAAGCAATTCACAAAATTACATTTCTCAAGAAGGCAGATATTTAAGGTGCAGTTTTCACAAAAAACTTTGATTGTCATCTAAGGATTGAGAGTTATCCTTTGTAAAGAAATACACACACACATTCCGGTCTTCTGACTGCAGAGTATAACATTCAGCAAGAAGTAATTTATTCACTCGTGCTATTTCAGTTCCCTTCAGTGTAGTGGTATCCAAATAAGCAGTCAACAATTGAAGTTAACTAGCTATCACTGAGTGATTTTTAAAAAACAAAGGCAGTCAGCACTGCTGAGCTTATTTGAAACCATGATGGTGGTGATGATAATTTCTTACCTGCCTTTATATATGGATTGAGATGGGAAACCACAGCTGATTAAAACAAAACAACAGACTGGATATATAACACCCTTTAAAAACATATAACACCAGTTTAGAAAGATGTAATACTAGTTAAAAGAGCACATAAAACCAATAAATATACTTTAAAATTCATAATTTAAAAACCATATGAATAGGCCTACTGGAAAAGATTGGTCTTTAGTGATGCTTTAATCTCAGAAATAATCAGAACTGATGAGGAGCTGATGAGTGGAGAGTTTAAACTGATAACTGAAGTGAAGCTTTGGTTTGTTTGAAAATTTATTTTAGCTAGATCAGGTATGGGAATCATATGACCCTCCAGATTTTGGTGGATTGCCATTCCCAACAGCTCTAGCCAGCACGACAAATGTGGAGGTTTGTCAAGAGCAGAGATGGAAAGAAAATTCATTGCTGTCTATATGCCTGAAGAATAATGAGTTTTCTGACACTTGAGAAACTCCTATAATAGAAACAAAGCTGAGGCAAAGATTATTCATACTTTCAACACCATGAAGTCTTTATTCTGCACAGAAATACCGATGTGTTTTCTGTGGGGAAAAAGGTAGGGAGAGTGGCAAAACAGTTTCCTATATGTGAGAAAGAGAGAGAGACATGGGTTGCACAGAAAAAACACTTTTTTCATATAATAATTCCCAAAAAGATTTTATAAGGTGCAAATCCCTCTCTAGAAGTGTACCGAAATCTAATTTCCTCATGCAGCAGGGGAAATATGGTAGAGCACATTCATCCTTGAATGTGAGGAGAAAGAAAATGAAGGTAGCATGATTCCTACCCCTGATTTAGATATATAACCAAAAGGTGAAGACTGGTTTGTTACTCGAATATCACAAATAGTACCTGCAATCAAATATTGCAATATATTTGTATATCTAGTAGGTATCCTGAAAGTAGCCATGTGTTCTTCCAAAAGCCTATTCAATATCCCATACCCATATGTTCAATTTGGCACTTATCCTCCCATCTCAGCGGATTGACTAATGTGTGGAGAGTGTATGTCTCTCAGTTGTCTATCTCTCTATCTAGCTATCATCTGCCTTCTGCAAATATTACAATTTTTGAGCTTCCTTGTTTCTCAGTGGTTCCATATTCATTCCCTGTCTGTGTTACAACTCATCACCTGAGTTTGCTGCTAGTGGTGGGACTGCTATTGTCAATGCTGCAATTGTTCTTAATAGATTCTCCATAGACACAATCTACCTATGCACAATATGGTTAAACATGGGACCTATTTCCTAGGCATATAGAACAAAGTATAAATTAACAGTAAAAGTAATCAAGGACTGTGATGAATTCATTAAGCACAGATTTACAGCATGATTTTTTAAACAGCTTTTTAAAGGTGTATCCTGTGAAAGTGGGTTTCAGTGCTGATGTCACTGTTGCAAAGGAACCAGCTTCCACCTCTGCATCTAAGCAATAAGTTCAACAATTTCCAAATCATATATTATATTTCTTATACAACTATTTTTCTTATTTAAGATAGCCAGTACAAAGTTATATTCCTTCCTGGAAGAGGAAACACATTTAATATTAACACATTTCATTTAAGCAGTGATATTAATAGAAAGAGAGAGTCAAAATATGTTGCCTGTTCCACCATGCTCCGCTAAAGGAAATTTAGACCTTGTTAAAAAAAATGTACCTTGTTTTTACAAGCAACAAATTACATATTACATTTATTGAAAATTGCCCCTCCCAAAACTGCAAACCCCAGCATTCCATAGGATGTTAATGGAAATGGAATCATAGTGCTATAACAGGCTAGTGCAGAAATGGCCCCAGTTTAGTGGGACACATGAATGAGCATTAAAATGTGCAGACAGTTTCAAATAGAGATGCATATAAGTACAGTCAGCCCTCCATTTTTGTGGGTTTCACTTTTGCAGATCTGATTATTCATGGATTATTTGCTGTCACCTCTGCTGCCTCTTTATGCCATTTTTAATAGGGACTGTAAGCCTTGTGAGACTGAGAAACTGAGAACAAGGCTTGTAAGTCCCTATTAAAAATGGTGTGGGCAGCAGTGGAGGTGGCAGTAAGCCCCCACCCCCACCCCCGCCAGCCACTTCTGCCTTGTGAAGGAACCCTGATGCCTCAAAGGAATCCACAGTGGGTTGAATATGGTGATCATAGATTTTTTGTGTGTTAAATATGGTTTGAATATGATAACCATATTCAACCCACTGTGGATTCCTTTGAGGCATCACAGTTCCTTCACAAGGCAGAAGTGGCTGGCTGGTGGGGCTTACTGCCACTTCTACTGCTGCTCCACACCATTTTTAGTAGGGACTTACAAGCCTCGTTGACAGTTAGGCATACCAGACAGATAGCTTCACCATGTCTTTCAGAAAGAAAAGAAAACCTTGACATCAAAAAGGAAAGGAAAGGAAAGAAATAAGCCATGGATGAAATTACTGAAATTTATATATTTATCAGATCCATGTTCATTTAGTATGGAACAATGAAATATACACCACTTTTGTCAAATAGTAAGTCAGGTAGCAAACATATTTCTTCCCTAAATCACTCATCTGATGACAAAATGCTATGTGTATGAAAATGTCGATAATGATTATGTTCCATTTTTTTCTGTTGACATGCTACATGACCTTGTAAGTTGCTGTAAGATAAAATATTTTTACTCTTTGACACACAGAGCTACAACAGCCCAAATGTCCCCCCTTTCTTGTCCTTTTAACACAGTTTGCATATTCAAGGATATCCATATCTCATTGATTATCTTGTCTCCCTTCAAAAAGATACCAATATGTCCGGTATGTATAAAATCTACCACACACTATAGATCCACTATCTTCACTGGAAGGATTCTAATATTAGCACAGAAATACCTATACATAGTGCGCTATTCCAAATGTGTAAATTTTCTCTGATACCTCTATCTGATACCTCTATTAGCTTCTGCCATTGTTTTCTCCAACTATATCCAAGCTTTCCAATCAATCAGTTTTTCCTACTGATTGCCTAGCGCTACCATATTAATTTGATCCTGAACATTGACACTTTCATCCCCTCAGAATAACTGAGGTTGAACCATCTGCTAACCTAGAGGACAGAAAACTTCTATGTCACCTTTTTGATATTAAGCATCAGAAGCTTTGTTATGCTTGGTTACAAATAGAGTCTCTTGTAAGGATAGACTAATCCCTAAACATTCCTAATTCTTAACAAAATGAAATTCCACCTGACACCTTTGTCTCATCCATCCCCTGAATTTGCTTGGCTATGTCCATCTGCCAATGCTGCATGTGGAAGAATTCCGTCTTGAGGTACCAGTATTTCAGTGGTCTACCGAGTGACATAAACCTTGCTGTCATGAATACATGACCATATTTTCGAGCATTACTGGGGCCAATATACACCACAATCATTTATTAATTCCTAATACTACCTATTATCCTATAAATAGTGGCAACTGGTGGTTTCCATGTTAACTGTGATTTTATTTAGGTGCCAAGTAAAAACTTGGCTATTCATCAAAGCCCTTAGGCTTCACTGATTTCTCTCAAACACTACTATGCATAGTTTTTAGCTGTTTTAAATCTTATTAAATCTGTTTAAACTCATTAATTATGTTTAAGGCATATTAAACATCATCATCGTCATTATCATAATTGTATATAATATTGTATAATGTTATATATAATTATATTATATATATTAATTATAGACTCAATCAAGGAAGCCACAGTCCTGAGTCTGCAAGATTTGAGCAGGGCTGTTAGTAATGGAGTGACTTGGAGGGTTCTCTTTCATAGAGTCACCATAAGTCAAAGTTGATTTGATTGCAGTTAACAACAACTATGTTGTCAGGGCGACCAAAATGGTGAAGGGTCTGGAAGCCATGCCGTATGAGGTACGGCTTAGGGAGCTGGGTATGCTTAGTCTGCAGAAGAGAAGGTTAAGAGGGGACATGATAGCCATGTTTAAATATTTGAAGGGATGTCATGTCAACGAGTAAGTGGGCTTGTTTTCCACTGCTCCAGAGACTAGGGCAAGGATCAATGGATTCAAGCTGGAGATGCTACCTGAACTGCAAGAAGAACTTCCTGAGGGTCTGAGCTGTCCAGCAGAAGAATATGCTGCCTTGGAGTGTGATGGAGTCTCCTTCTTTGGAGCGGAGTTTTTAAGCAGAGTTTGGATGGCCATCTGTTGGTAATGCTTTGATGTGTGTTCCTGTATGGCAGGGGTTGGACTGGATAGTCCCTGTGGTCTCTTCCAACTCTATGATTCTATGAAACAGTTTCAAACTTTTTCATTTCACTTTTAAATCACCCTTTTTTATATAGGACAAGGTGGAAATACTTTAATAAATACAAATGTTTTACTTTCTGTTTTGATGCTACAATAACACACGTCAACTACATTATGCCTACTGAATCTCCAGCGATGTACAGTGCCAGCTGCACTATATCATGGGTGAAGATAGTGGCTGCAAGCTTAGTTGAGAATTAGGATTGTTTACACCATAATCCATGCTACATTCCATTCATGCTTTGCTATATACATTCTACAGTTAGAACTGTAAAGAGCACTTGCCAGTGTTCTCACCTTCAATGAGAAAAGGTGTGTTGACATATCAAAGCACCTCCTTGCATGAAATGGTCAATCACTGTGAGGCTTTTGGGACTTTTCTGTGAAAATTTCATTTGTTAAAAAAGAAGAAAGCAAAATTTGCAAAAAAAATTGTAATGTCACTGAATAAAGGGAAAAAATTGAAATTCTTCACTTCTGTTTGATAGAATGAAACAAAGTAGCTGAAAGAGGCTTTCATCTGCATATTCTAAGCTGAAGGAGAACTATACTTAGAAATGTGAAACACCAGTGAAACAATTAGAAGTTCAGCTTCATAGGGGGCTTTGTTTTTGCACTCCTACCTATTGTACACACTCAGTTTAGGATATAACTAAGTACCATATACAAGAAATGAAGGGGAAAAGAACATGCCATGGTCACTATGAGAAGCACTCTCCTAGCCCAACTGGACAAAGTGGTTTACCACCCTTCCCTTCTAAATGCTCACCTCTCTTTCAGGAAAGAAATCTGAAATGACACTCATTTTAAGGTGAGTTTTCCAACACCTGATTGTGCTCCATGATGCTTTACTATGAGTAGGTTTGGTCCCTATTTCTCTTCAAAAGTTTGTCTTATGGTTGTGCAGGTATGCATACACTACAGAGCCAGCATAGAGTAATGGTTTGAGTTTTGGCCTAGGATTCTAGGAAACCAGAATTCAAATTCCCATGCAGTCATAGAAACCCATTTTCTCTCAGCTAAAGAAGCGGGCAGTAAAACACCTCCTCTAAGTAAATCTTGCCAGGAAGACCCTTGGATAGAGTAGCCATAAGCTGGAGTCAAACTGAAGGCACACAGCAGCAACAGCAGCAGCAACAAATATACTACAGTGAGAATATTTTCTTCATAAACATACAATGCCAGACCCTCTATTGGTGTACAATGGCAAAGCTGTCCCCATAGAAAGTATTAAGTTTAAAGTAAGGTCAATGAAATTTCATGATAATTTTCTTTTTTATCCATGGTTCTTACTTTCTTTCATCTGAATAGCAATAAGTTTCTGAATGGTTATAGGAAAAAAACAGGAGGATTGTTAAGTGTTACCTTATGTGTAGCTTACAGAGACAATATTTTTTAAAGGAAATATTTGATCAGCATCTTGGCTGAAGCACCTTGACTATATGCATAAATCTTCTCTGTGTTACTTGAATGTTATACATGGTTTCAAGTGATTCAGACTTGCAACAGTTTAAACAAAGAAGATCACATGGGCTTAATAAATTCAATAGTAATAAAAAAGGGAAAGGTTAACTTTAAAAGGAAAATATTTATACTGGAGGTAATTACAGCATCTTGTATTTATACAGCACCTTTTAAATCCAAGTGTTCCTAAAAGTACTTTAAAGATGAAATTGAAGCAAAGGTTTAAGAGCCAAATCTTTGGTTTTATCTCTATCACCTACTTTTGACTTGCTGTGTGGTCTTGGACTAGTTGCCTAAGACCTAATTTCCATTCACAGTAAATGCCCACACCTCTGACAAACTTCATACCTCCAGCCTGTCATCTTTCTTAACAGTATAGCTTCCTACAACCACAAATAATGCAATTAAGTTGCACATTGCTTACCATATTGGTATACATCAGGAAATAACAGGAATTGAACACTGATATCCTCTAGTTTTTTGTACTGTTTTGATTTCAAAGAAAGCGTGAGTTTTCAAGTTGGGGAGCTTAGAGATGCTGATATAGACATAGTGAGGAACCTTATAATACATAAGCAATGTTCCAATTTTTTTGTCCAGTAGTTGCCTTGGCATGAAGAACAGCATTTACCCTGTAACTCAAGCTTTAGAAGAATAGCCCCTTTAACTGTTTTATTGCCTTTTGTTACATTTTGCTTATTAAACCTTAAAATATTCCAGGAATCATTTGGGCTGATTTGCATTATAATCTTCTCTGTAAAATGGCACACAGATAGGTATGAACCCTAGAACCATGTACACCTTCCACAATGCAGAGAAAGTATTGTGTAACTTGAGCTAATACTAGAGGTGTGAAGAATGCTCATAGTGTTCCTTATTCTCAGCCTCATTCTCAGTGAAAATCTAAGTCTCATCAGGACTTCTTCACTAATCTGCATCAGGTTTCTTGACTTCAGCATGAGAATGACACATGTATTTTTCTTTTCTTTTCTTTTCATGATTGTCATGTTTTCCACATTTCATGCAAGTGGCTTCATTACAAAAATATTGCCTTTTCTTCTGTGCGGCTGAGCACACAGACACAGTCAGTACAAAAAGACAGGCTGATTCATAAAAAAATGCAGACATCCTGTCCAACACTTCTACTTTTTAAAAGCCCAAGGAAGCAACTATCATAATTTTGCAAAATTTACCCAGAATTACTCTTGAAAAATCACAAACTATTATGACTTGACAAAATTATTTTGCTCTTCCACAAAGGATAAAAAAATTGATGTTACTTGTTATTGCATGTCAGAATGAGATAAGTAAATATTTAAATTCCTAGTTTACAAGCATGAAAATGCACCCAAGACATACTGATTTATGTGATCCACTACTAATTCTTTGAACCCTTCCTCTTTTTATTTAGGCCAGGAATGACATAGCACTGATTGTTTCCCTGAAGACAAAAAATAGCATACTGAGCAAGAACAAGTCCAACAGGAGTATGCAGTATCGTTTTCCTGCTTTTGATATAATTGGAATTGTAAAATCTAGCATTTCTTGTAGGAAACTAATGATGAGACCACAAGAAGATATTCCTGTCTCACATATGCCTTCCAGAAGTTAGCTTTTTTTTTTTCCTTTTTGACAGGGGGAGATAGAAGTGGTAGTTGTATGCACTTGGAAGTTCCCTTTGAGGGATTTGCATGGAGCATGCACAAGACCCTACTCCCTTTGAGGCGAAACACAGGCATACTTGTGTATTCCTTGCTCAATACATTAAAGCCCTGCTTGCAGCTTACCTGAGTCCACGATCCTCCCAGTTTTGTCCCAGCAGTGGCTTTGCTGGGATGAAAGCATGGGTGCAAACACTCCCCTCCACACCAGTTTGCTTCCTGCAGAAGGAAGCACAATTGTGCTGCCTCTTCCTGCTGCAACGCAGCCAGCTACTATCCCAGGCTGCACTGGGGCAGGGAGTGCAGCCATCGCACTTCCAGGGTATCCACAGCTAAAGTAAGTGTGGGTGCACAGTGGGACGGCAGCACAATTGTTTATCATTGATGGGGAAAACCCATCAATGATTTGTAGCGTGATCACATCGCCTGAGGATGGGAGAAGGATGGATCGTGACAACCTGTATAAGCATTGTCATGGTCCCATGCTATGGTGGATTGGGAAGGTGGGGTGGAAAGGGTCTTGGATGGAGAAAATAAAAATATACATACAAACATACATACATACATACATACATACATACATACTTTCAAAGTTATCCTCCACAATCACTAAGGAATCAAACAAATACATATATTTAATTCTGGAAATATTGGCACACCCTACTAGTCGTTTAAATCTCAGATTTTATGACTGTCTAATAAGGCAGGTTTTGACAGTCATGCAAAGTAAAGAAGGTCACTCTAGGTAGTTAGAGCATAATTATCCATTTTGAAAATAGCTCAGGGTACAAAATACACATCTCTACTAAGACTACTATGGAACTGGTTCTATAAGAGTCATACAGCTCCAAAGCACATGGTCAGTGCTTAACATCTGTGGATTTAAGGATCCATTACTTTGATACAATGTCTAGCAGTAGAGAATTCTCTAAAAATAGAGAGAATTCACAGAGAATTCTCTAAAAATAGTATGTCACATTTTTTCACAATATCATGTTTTCCAAACAAGCAGCAAGTGGACATTTACAACCCAATTGCAGGATTTGTAAGTCATTTTAGTTTCTTTAGTACATTTATATCCTATTTCCTTTTATCATAGAAACTGAGGCAGCAAAGGTCTGGTGAGTGGTCTCCTATTCCATCACTGACAAGATTTAAGCCTTCTTAAGATTTAAAAAGATGGCTGCATCATATGCCCTAAAAGGGTGAGCAAGTGTGACTCTCCAGATATTGTTGGATTTCAGCCATCATCATCCCTACCCAGCACAGGCATAGGTGATGAATCCTGAGAGTTGTAGGTGGGGGGCTACTGTTGCCCACTGCAGCTTCAGAGGATTTTCTGGCACCAGGACAATCAAATAAGAGCAGAGATTACTGCTATGGAGGTGAGATGACTTTTTATTAAACAGACTGTAGTCAATCTTGGAAAATTTAATTTTTGTAGCTACAGTTCCCAGACTCACCCAGCCAGCACGGTCAGTGTCTTGCTCTATTAAGAATGTATAACAAAACAGTGGATTTCACCATTAAGAATACTTAATTCTTTAATGCACAGTTATAGATGTTAGTAAGGCTCCAATACAACTAGGTGTTCCTCTGATTATATCATTCAAAACATGGTTAGAATATATAGCAAGCCAGTAGCTAGACAACCCATTACTTTTACACTGGAGTTAAAATGAAGCAGTCAGAAGACTCAATCATTAATGCTGGACAAATTGCATCATTTTTTTTTTTACATGCCTCATCCATAGTTATACTAGTACTTACATCTTTTCAACTTCATGGTGAAGACTATACCACTGATAAATCTGGCCCAACAAATTTGAAGTGTCAAGTAATATCATCTTGATTCATAAAATCTCTTTCATCTTTCCATGCAGAACTCTAGAGCTTGTTCATTGCTCTAATAGTCACTGAATCTTCTTTATGAGTTGAATATCTCTGCCATCTAATCCTATAGGGAATACTTAAGTAGATAGTATTACTTCCTTTAAGGAGATATAAAACTTCAGAGTCCCTTTGTCTATATGCTAATGTACAAACGTCTTGTCCAAGGCTTAAAATTTCATTGGCATCCCTGAATTTGAACAGCTCACATTAAGTAAAGGTTCTATGACAATTTTTTTTCTTACAATGACCTGGCTCAATAATGTTTGTGTTGGTTTGTGCCAATTTCTTTCACATCAACTCCTGTAATCACAATCAGTCCCCTATCAGAAGGAAGGTGGTCTTAAACTTTAGATTGAGAGTATTCTGTGTGCATGTACCTATATAACAACATAGGCTCTTTCCGCATAAGGAAATTAAAACGGGCCAATGCATCTTGTAACAGAAGTTGTCTGCACTTTGGAGCAGACTAGCTTCAGATTACTTACCTTCATTCCGCACCTAAGTCCAATTAAATGTGCCCCCAAGTGGTCCTTGAGCATGCTATTTGAAAAATGGAAGAAATTGGTTTTTCAATTTTCCAGATCGCACCAATTTGTACTTTTGCAGTGGTGCAGATGCGCACATTTGCACCAATGAGATCTGGTGATCAGCGGAGGGCAGGCTGTGGGCGTGGTCAGCTTCAGCGGTTGGTCCGGCCCAACAAATGACAGGAAGCCACCATTTTCTCATCTTCATAGTGCGGACCTATGATCTCACACTGCTCTGAATTGGCATGGAACATACAGAGTAGCCCTGTGAAGGACATAAGGGAAAGTCCACTTTGTTTCGAGCCCAGAAGAACTAGTAAGAAACAGCATGAAGCGATTCACTAGCCTCACGGAAAGGCTGTAGAAAGAAACTCTATTAACAGATGGATTGATTGGTCATCAAAAAGAAAGAAAGTAGGAGAGAGAGAGTTGGAGTATGTCAAATATATAGCATATATTGAGCTACTTCCTGAGTAAGGCCATTTCTGCACTAGCCTGTTATAGCGTGATGATTCGGCCCCTCCTGAAACTGCAAACCCCAGGATTCCAGAGAATGTTGAAAGTGGAATCATCACGCTATAACAGGCTAGTGTGGCAATGGCCTAAAACATGGAAATGTTGGGTTCCTTCAGCCACTGTGGTGTGTAGTTAGAGTATCAGCTTTAGGGCCCCTTCACACTACACAACCACACAGGAAGACTTACTACAAGTGCTCTCTCCATCTCCTTCAGTGAAAGAAACATGTGCAAAGTCTGCATGTCCAGTTGGGTTAAATCTTGGGGTTCCATTTTAATATCTTTTATATTCCCATTTGATTCAAGGAGTAGAGGGCTATAGGCAATCCATGTACCATATATTACTCATCCTTTCTATGGAAATATCCATTCACCCAGGAAAAATTCCCAGTGCAGTCAGTGGGACTCACTTACTGAGTGGACAATGTACAGAATTGTGCTGTTCATATTTAAAGAGTAAATATCATAATGTCCCTGGACCTCCACCTATTTTAACAACACCAGGGCTTTGCTTACAACAGTATCTTTTAGATAATGAAGTCCCAAGTGCCCACATTTCTATTATTCTATTATTTAACAACCAGGAAGAAAAATCTGTTGTATTTTCATGCCAAGGTTATTGTGCTCCCTTTCCCCCTCCCCCCACTCTTTTTAAAAAACTCTGCCTGACCTAGAAATCTTCCTAGCTTTTGATAAGTATGGTCATTAACTGCATGGATTTAGATGATTTTCTATGATATAGTTTCTTTCAGACAGGCATTGAATTATGCAGACTTTCTCTACAGTGGAGCTGTTTTTCATGCAGTCTGGCTCTGCTATTGCACAGTTGGGGAAAGTTGAAAGAATTGGCTGTAATTCTCCTGAGATTTCCTTTCTATAGTTGAAAGGAGCTTTTTGTCTATACTGACCTAAACCTAAATGGTTACATTTTGCTCTTACTGTTTTTCTCCTGAGAATAACATACGCCCTTATGCATTCCTATAGCACAATGAGAAAAGGAGAGGGAGCAGTGTCAATAAATTATTGTGACGACAAGAATGAGGGTCATTTCATTTTAGAATGCAAAAAATATATTATTAGAAAACTGCAGCCATAGAACTAGCTTGCTAGTTCTAATCAATATATGACCTTTATATATTGATCCTTGGTTCAATCCATATTCACCACACTTTGGACTAAGATCTCTTAGAAAGTGTTTATCTGTTTTGGAAGAAGATTTCATTTTAATGTGTCATTCTCAGAGTGTTTTAGAAGCCCCTCAAAATGGTAGTCTATGGACTGGTGCCAGTCTACCAGCCATTGGTTGCTGTTCCTGGGAGAACTTCTTGGATATAAAGAAATAATTTTAGCCAACAAACATAAATATGGCACTGGTCCCTGGCACAGTGGAGAGTAAAAGTTGATGGTCACCCGCATCAAGTAATTTAAGAAGCTTTCAAACTTCTTTCTTCTCTTTTCCAGCTTTTAGAATCTTTGTAAAATGAATGAGGGTGCTTTTCTGTTGAACATCTTCCTATTAGTCCCCAGATGTCCATGTTTCCTGATCTCAGAAAGCCTTATGTGAGAAGTTAGCTTACAATGTCTTCCCCTGGGCCTTTGTTCAAGTCAGAAAGCCATGGAAGCTGCAGATTGCCTTTGAAGAGGCATAATCTCTGAAGAGATTATGACAAAAATCCGGAAGCACACAGATACATCTCAGTAAGCACAAAACTCCTGCATCTCACCCCTTAGGTGTTCTCCAAAATTTTCTCTGCCTTCAAAATGTATTTTAAATCACTTTCTCTCCTAAATCCTTTTTTATCTGTCCCAGGAGATAGATGTGTTGCCTGTTGTTGCCACCAATTCTGGCCTAGTCATGGTAGCCAAGACAATCATTGCTCAGGTCTATAATTTGTGGGTCTTTTTTGACCCAGAGTGTAGATAATTAGGAGTATCCTTGCTTGCTTCAGTCAGCATATCACCTATGACCTGTGATTACTATAAAATCATTAATGGCATTATTACCTTCTGGTAATAATGGCTATTTGCTCTATATGGGGCTATTTGCTCTGTATGGATCTGCCCCAGGAAAAATGTTTGGAAACTACCACTCCTGAAAAAAGCTGTGGCAGCTGATTGGTTAGAGTGCAAGCTATCAGAACATATCACACCCATTTCCCTCTTACATAGTTACTGATCCTCTATTTCTGGGTCCAAACAAAGGTACCAGTCTTAACCCTTAAAACCTTAAGTAGCTTGGGACCTAGGTACATTAAGGGCTGCCTTCTTCCGTACGTTCTTCCTTGCATGTTGCTGTGATTGTCTGAGACCTTTCTTTGGATTCCTTGTCCACTTGATACTCAGAAGGGAACAACAAGGACCAGTTACGTTTCAGTTGCATCATTCACTTAGTTGAGATCTGCCGGATCTTGACATTACACAGATTTATTTGTTTAGGTTATCTTTCACTTTTCTTTCATTATTGGGATGACAACATGATTTTCAAAAAAAAACAAGCTTTCAAAATTCAAATAACTTACATGCCAAGATGCAATTAAATAGAACAATGTAGTAAAACTGAATTAAAAGTAATTTAAAAATACATCAGGGAGAGTGCACCACACAACAAAGCCTTGCCTGAATGAAAAAAAAAAATGGTCTTTACCTACTGTCAGAAGGACAACAGGAAGGTCAGGTTAAAATCCTTTGGAAGACAGTTCCAGAAACTGAGACCTGCCCTTTGCTCACAACAAACAAGTTTGGGGGTGATGGTAAGACTTAAAGAGCAGCCTCCCATGAATATCTTAAAAATCTAAGCAGGCTCAAATGTGGAAATGCAGTCCTGCAGATGGATCCAAGACAAATAGGGATTTATTTACATAAATCATGGCCTTTGAATTTTGCCTAGGTGTGAACTTATAGCCAGAGAAACTGTCATAACAAGGAACATTTCTTCTTGTTGTAACTCATTCTGCTCAACAGTCTAACTGCAGCCTTTTGGAATACAGTAGCAAACACTTTCCTGGTTGATCCTGTTATCAATCCATACACACACACCCAATTTTATATTGTTTAATTGGTGAAATATAGCTTAATTTGCAATATGTATCAATTGGCATCAATATAAAATGAATTCTGATGTGGCTGTAAGACGAGACTGGACAAACCAAAAATACTGGCTGAACACGTGTGTTGCAAAGTAGATCAGAAATCCCCTCTAGGAGTGGTCCAGGCCATTGTCAGAACAATCACCAGGTAACTCCAGAGATAATAGGCTTAAACCGAACTGTATCATTTCTACCATCACAAACAATTGCAAAGGAAAACTCTCATCAAACCACTGATTGTTTCAATCCTCCTCCCTAATGCTTAGATGTCTTCCACATTATTTCCCTTTTTCTATCTCCTATTACAGAGCTATTATGATAGCCATTAATTCCTTGTCACCTAACACTAAGATCATCAACGTAGCCTGGACCTCATTGTCCACTCTGCAACCTCCATTGTTTGCTCAACCAGAGAGCCATCTACACCCCTTGCCTTCTAGGTAGATTTTGAGCATAAAAATCCTTTATTTCAACCAGTCAGCTGCAGTACCTAAAATTCTGAACACCACTATGTCTCTCTGAACCTTGAGTTGTACTGCCCTTAGATACAAGTCTAAGCCATTTCATTACTCTTCTGGACGGGTAATTAGAACCCAGAAATCTCAGCCTGACTATCCATAATTTTTCCCCTCTTTATCCTTCAGTTAGCTGTTGTGTGAATGTGTGACTATTTGTATCTCATGTGTATTCATGAGTGCATTCCCCTCAATAAAACACATTTTTAGTTTACCTTTGAGCCCTTGGCTGGTTTTCCTGCAAAGACCCCATAAACATTGGTGGAAAGATCCTGCTTCTTGCTGCCTTCTTAACTGGAACCAATTAATTCCCCATTTTTACACTGAATTGCTTGTAGTGCTGGAGGACCTCAAGGAAACCTCTACCTTTTGGGGTTACAATCTGACATACAGCACATTACAGTGATTCAGAAACAGATGGGCAGACAATGAAACTGTTGAAACAGGAGAATTCTATTCTCCTTATAACTGTCCCTAGTCGACTGTCTGGCTGTAGCTTTGTGGACTAGCTAATGTTTCCAGCTTGTGCTCCCCTTTGCCCAATCTCGGTATTTTAGAAAAAGGTTCCAGTGTGAAAGCTAATGTCCTTCTTACTGATGTTTTCAGGTTGTTTCCCCTTTCCTGTGCCTTCCTCTTGGTTCTAAGGGTTTTATAAATTCCTGATTTGTATTGACTTTAGGGGTCTTTGTGGGGT
This sequence comes from Iguana delicatissima, assembly GCA_948472985.1. Taxonomy (NCBI): domain Eukaryota; kingdom Metazoa; phylum Chordata; class Lepidosauria; order Squamata; family Iguanidae; genus Iguana; species Iguana delicatissima. The sequence goes on along the minus strand of CAOKZL010000092.1, from coordinate 882,715 downwards.
TTTTATGATATCCGTATCTTTTTATGGTTATTTAATCTGTTCTTATGGCTTTGGGTTTATTGTATGAATTTTTTTACTGTTGTAAGCTGACTTAAGTGTGTTTGTTATTTGAGTGGAACAAATATATGTTTACATAAAGAATAACTACCCTATAGGATTGAATTATTTATATCTTTTGAGATCTGTGAAATATAAATGATTCAATGCTTATGAAAAACTTGAACTCTAAAAACACTGTAAACAGAAAGAAGTACTTCCTAAAATGACTGGCCTGATTTTTTTTTTAATCTCTCTCTGAGTATAAGCTAAGGAGCTTGCTGTATCTTTAATCCTGCCATTTCTGTTAGATCAAAATGACTATTTAACGAGTCAAGTGAAGATTACACTGTCAGTGTTTCTACAACAATGCTTCGATCCCAAAGGAGATCTTGTGTTCAGAAATCTCAGACTCAGCTTGAACTTGTGGCCCTCCAGTCTAGCAGCCAATAACAATAGTAAGGTAAGGGTAAAAATATGCTTTAAGACACAGGAAGGGGTCATTGTTTTTAACAGAACCTCAGCATCCAAGGGGATTTGTAAAGATGAACAAAAAAAATATCCCTTTGGCAATTTTGGACATCTGGTCCATGCAAAAGAATCTGAAAGGTCAAAGGATGTTTGCTGTGCAGCAGGGAAGAAGCAGAAGCAACTTAACTTGCCATATATTCAGACATCCAAACTGAACTATGTTAACAAACTTTGACATCAGGAGGACTTAAGATTTATAATCTTCCGTGTTAGTTTTATTCTAGAAAAAAGGAAAAATAAATGGCATGCTTGTCCTGAAAGCATCCAGAATGTCAATCAAATCTATGGTTCTCATCTAGTGGATGTAGATTTGGGCACATTTAATTCTGTCTCTTGGAGAGGAATGAGACTGGAAAGTAGTGCCCCATGAAGGCTAGACAATGTGGAGGGACATATTGGTGAGTCTATTTAGGATTGCTGTACTTCCTCCACTGCATTTTACTTAGTGACAGAGAGAATATTTGAAAATATTCAAAAAATGGTGGAAAAACAAATATTGAAAAACCCTAGTGAAGCATCTGGTGAGGGGCAGAGGCCGTTTCCTCTCAGTCAAGTGCACAAGGCTATCTGGAACACACCCAGGGCAGCATCACACCTGGGTAATGGCTGGGAGAATGAAGCACTTCCAAGAAGTCCTCAGCTGTTCTTGTACACAGGTGACAAACTAGGAACAAGAGAACAATCTCCACAACTTCTGACAAAAGTGTAAGTGCATTGATGGAGAGTCAAATGACATCAGTCTGTTTGCTGGATATAGGCCATAAAGAAACTTTGGTTAATTCAGATTAGGGTTACAAGACTGGTAACCCATACTGAAAAATATGGCCACACCGCACTGGCACTTGATCATTTTACATCATAAAGTATTTACAATCTTATTTCAAATTTTGCTTTTGGATTTAAAGTATTTTACAGCTTGAAATCGGGAAAGTGAACAGCTTCATTGTATACACTATTTATTTATTTATGTATGTATGTATGTATGTATGTATGTATGTATGTATTGTGCAGAATAGACAAGGCATGCATATGCTCATCATCCAAAAAGAGAAAATACATCAACAAAGAGGAGAAAGGAGCATACAAAAAGAAGACCCCCATAATGCAAAAGAAAAACAAAATTCTTTGTATCCAGAGATGTTGCTGAGGTAAAAGAATTCTTTATATCCCAAATCTATTGTCTCAGTACTAATCTTTCATAGGCAAATTCAAGGCCCATGTTCTCATAACTTGGATTCCTTACCCTGAAACAAGATTTGGATTAGATAGCCCTTCAGATAAAGAATGTCGTCAATCAGAACAATAGCATTCTGCATCACATCTTTCTCTCTTTTTTTTTTTACTAGTGGTTACTGATAGGTAGACAGAAAGAAAAATGGACAAACAGACAGACAGATTTCTCATTGACAGTCTCCTTGGATACAAGTTTGTAAACCATTCTTGTGAAAGCTATGATAGGAATGACTATATTAATATGGACAATATTAAAATGTACATTGTTAGGAGGATCTCTACTTGTGAATCAGAAATTTATGAGCTCATAAATCCCAGGTTTAAAATACAGATGGATTTTGCTTGTCACATTTAATTTAAAAATGGAATCCCCTTAATTATGGTGGAGCATTTCCTCAAGAACCCACAGGCCTATTTACAGAATTAGTAGAAGTTGTCTTGACAAATGCATTTTTTATTCTTCAAGAGCTGTTTTACACACCTACTTCTGAGCCAGTGATGAGTTTGAATCCAGATGGTAGCTTTGGGAATCCAGCTGTTCTTACTCAAGAGCCACAATCACTCTACAACCCCCCAGTGTGTTCAACTAGCATCTCAGCTCTGTTCACCTATTCTCAAGCCAGAGAGCTCCTAATCAAGCACGGAAGAATGGAGATCATTTCCTTTTGTTCTTCTGTTTAATTAAATTTATTCTACCTCAGTGCCAATGTTCACTCTGATCCTTTTGCTATGCAAATGACTAAGTTAACTTTTATTAGGAGAACAAGGAGTGCACACTTGAGAGTAAAAACTGGCATCTTTTCAGTACCACTTGTGCTTAAGGGCAATCTCAGGTGCTTATGTTACCATGCATGACAGTGGCTTCTACTTCCAATTAGAATAATGAGAGGGATGTCTGGGACTGTCTTGTTTTGTTTCCTTTTATTCATAAAGAAACACAAAAAACTGCCTTCCTACCTGACATTGAAACCATGACTGCCTGCACTAGGCAAATTCCATGTGCTGTTTCTTCTTCATATGTCTGCATGTCTGTCTGTCTGTCTATCTGTATTCAGTGGGGCTCCTTCTATTTATATGCCCCATAATGGGATTTTAATATGAGTTTACTCTTGCCATTTTATAATCAAAGATAAACTACCATTTTCATACAAAAAGGATCTGATGGCCTTCAAAGCGATTTCCTCTGAATCTAGACCATTCAGCCAGATCAACTAAATATAGCAAGGAGAACAAGCCTTTTTCCTCCATCCCTAACATTGATATAAATTGCATGTGAGAATCATGTGGTCTTCCAGATCATCTTGATTTGAGGGAAATGTAGAAAACATTGTACCCTGTAAGCAGGCTTCATTTACCCTCAGTAACAGGTGAATGCAGTGAAAACTGATTGACTACAAAGTATTGTGCTATTGGTAGATCCATGGCCTGATCCCTGATTGAGTAAGATCTCTCAGAAACAATGAAAAGGAAAGACAAAAAAAAAAAAATAATTATCAGCTACACACCTCCCCATTTTGACTTCAGCGCATCTCGTGATTTTCATTTGGTACAATCTACACAGGTTTTATCTAGAGTACCAAGTACCTAGGTGTTATTTTTAGTTATATAGATGCAACTCTTTTCATCCTGCATCTATTTGAATTTTCGCCAAATTTATACTGGTGCAAGTTGAGAATTAGGCACTACAGGTTTGTAAAGCCAAGTCATTTCATCTTTGTTATGTTTTACTCTGGATATAAATTCATAACATATGCTCCAAGAGCCCTGAAATATTGTACACATCTCCATTCTAAAAGAGTCCATATTTCATCTCGTGATACCATAATATGGAGCTGTTTTACTGGCATTTAGGGTATTATTCTTATTACATATCTGCAGCATGTACTAGAAAATTCCCATAGATCAGGGAGCACATATATACAACTCAAAATGTGCATTTTGGTCCAATATTAAAGATTTATAGAATACGATTGTGAATTATAGGCCCATAATACTTAATTCCTAGTAAAAACTCTAACAGAGAAAGACATTACTCTGCTTGTTCCAGAATTCACAGTAGCTGTTTCTTTTTAGCTTTAATGTATCTGTCACTTTGGAGGAGGCTTTGAAAATAAGGAAAAGGCTTAGTCCACCCAACATTAAACAAAGGTTTATGTGGCTCCAAACTAAACTTGCTGCTGCAAGAAGTTACAGTGACACAAATGGGTAACAGTTGGCTTGTCCCACAACAGTCTTTAAAAAGTTACAGGAGCCCCAAGCTTTGGAATTGTGAAAGCCTGTCAAATATTCCATTCCGCAATTCAAAGACAGTTTAATTGATCCACAGCAAATTAATAAAAGATGTGTTTTTATACTGTGCTCTTGTACTCCAGATTCTCTCATGCACGGATGGCCAGATGTCATGGCTAGATTAATCATGCCTTGATCAGTTTTAAGTATGCTAGAGGAGAAGCCAACTGAAAGGCAGGCTTTATCTTAATTATCTGATTTGGCATTTCTACACATAGAACAGTTTACTTCATAGTAAGATGTACAGGATTAGACTGTGAGAATATCACTGAGCCACAATGGGAGAAATGGGTTTTCAAAATGAAAATTTGTCCTGAATAATATGTAAGATCAGTATCTGATCCAACTAGTGTGGTAGGACTTTTCCTTCCAGAAATGCAAAATCTTTGAACAATGAAAATTTTCCAACCATTTTATGAAACGGAATTCCTAATAAGCATTGTATTGTTGAAATACAATTATATTTCCAAATTCATCCGTATCTTCAGTACATTCTCACCCCTCTTATTACTTTCACATTTTCAAGATCTGTCCCCATGGCCAACTATTTCCCCCAAAAAATCTAGCCTCTTAATTGCCATTTTTCTTCTTATAGTTCTCTTACATTTTGAATGACTGAGAATGGCCAAGGGTATGTGACAACTGGCCTTAAATAAAATCTATCATTTTACTATCCTACTCTTGGGATCAAGTTTACATCATTCCAAGCAAGAAGTAGAAGAAGACTTTATAATGAATACTCGGTAAGATAGAAAATATTGATTTATTGTCATCAGAACTCTCCCAAACCTTCGCTTGACTTCATATGAAGTAATATAGTGCAATGTTCCAATATAACTAGAAGTATATATTTTTCTTCAGTGACATCTGTACATTGGTTTGCTGTTAAGAAGCTAGAAATTCGAAGAACAAAAAAAGTCAGTGAAAGGCCTGTGTTCCATTGCTAAAGCGGTATAAAGAATATAAATGAAAGATCCACTCTTTGAGCATTGATGCCTCATTCTCTTATGGAATGAAGCGCCCCATATTTTCAGGCCATTGGTTGCTAGTACACAAAACTACCTTACTTCTGTCCATTCTGCTGTCTCAATTTCATGATGAGATAATATATAATTATATTAATCATATTAATATTAATCAGAATGGCCCCTTGCTGTCCAGTCACCACACAAAGACTTTTTTTTTTTTAAAAAAAAAATCAGTTTTAATTTCAGGAGGCTTTCAAAATGGAAAGGTTTAGAGAATGGGCTGAGGATGCTGAAGTGTTTTAGGCTGAACTGTTTTAATTGCTTTTTCATTTTTTAATGGTGTTTTATCTTTTCAAGTATAGATAGAAATCATTTTACTACTGTAAATAATTTAATCCCATTTTAATGTTCACTTTTTTGTATGTTTTAGTTGTAATATTTTTAAAACTGTAACCTGCCCTTTTTGAGAGAAAGATGGGATAGGAAGAAGAAAAGGAAGGAGAAGGAGTTCATTTCAAGTTCATTTGCTGGAATGAACTGAAATATTGGAGAGATGTTAAATGGTTTGGTTATTGCTTGTTATTAATGTATTATTTCCTGTTTTGAGCCAGTAACAATATGTGGCAGGATAAACTGAATAAAATAAATATAATATATGGAACAACTACTGCAAGCTTCTCTGAAGATTCTTAGTGAGCATTTCTGAATCCAGGTCTCTGCATCAGGGGTGGGAATTGTGGGGCTTTCTACATATTGATGAACTACCACACCCAGCATTCCTTTGACATTGGTTATTCTGGCTAGCTTGTTAAGAATTACAGTTCAACAACATCTGGAGGAATGCCCAGTCCCCACCTCAGCTCTACATCTTCCTACAGGCTTCCTTGTTAATGGACTTGAGCCAAGAGCTGGAAAAACTAGGCTAAGTCACAGTTCAGGCACATGCACCTGGACACCACAACTGCTTTGTTTAAAAAGAGAATCAAGGATTCCTTATAAGCTTTTTCAAATCTCACCTGCGGACCAGGACCCAGTTGCTAAGAGATGAATTTTGCAGCTATTTCATCTCGAAAACTCTGGTGCCTTAGGGCTAACTGAAAGCTAGAGTCAGATTCCTTTATTCTTCAGCCATGGAATGCTTCTATGTGATAAACTATAATTGTGAGTATAAGCACTATTTATAATCCTCTGTGGGAAAGTTACAAGGGAGAGGTTACTGTAAGTATAGTAGGTCTGCTTCAACGATTTACCTAGATTTTATAAAACATCTCAGCAGTTTCCTCTTGCCCTTTGACCCCATGGTATTGTATATATTTAAATGACTGCTTGTTATAAAGACAAAGCCTGACTAAGAAGTGTTATTTACAACACTTAAAAAGAAACATGTCAAAGACAAATATTCTGTATATTTAGATACAGATTTCTACAGTGACTGAAACGGAAAGTGAGAGAAATATTTCTGGTTGCTAAGGATTGTTTTTTGATACATCTGATTCAGGATTTCAGCCAAGAAGAAATGTTACGTTAATGGAATATGTTAGTAAACTTTTGCTGAGAAGTTGCTTGAGCTCGCTTAAGCAACCCTATACACATTTACTTGGCAAATTTCCCTCAGCTCAGTGTTATTTATGAGTATTCATGTGTAGGAGTTTATGGCCATTTCCACACTAGGGCCCTCCCTAATTGGCAAACATCAGGATTCCATAGGAGGTTGAAAGTGGAATAACAGCACTATAACAGTCTAGTATGGAAATGGCCTAGGATAAATGACATTTCTCTGACATTAATAATCTATTCACTCTGTATCACAGTGTTGTAAAATACTGGGGAAAAGGAAATATACAAAATTCTGAAATCACTTAAAGATATATGAATTCATTAGTTTCTGTTGGTCTCTCATTTGATTTTTTTTTCAAAGTCTGTTATTCATTTCACAAATTTATGAAGAAATATGTTAATTTTAGAAGTTTCTTAACAAAAACAAATCAAGTTCAATTTTCTACCATATATACTGATTAAATTCTGCATTCAAATCATGGACAGGACTGTATTGTCCCTACCTAAGGGGCCTGTGAAGGGACAAAAGAGAGATGATAACCCCAGTGCAACACCACAAATATGACTGAATAAACAGGAACTCAAAGCCAGATTGTTAAGAGCTAAATATTCAGAACTCTTTTGCCTAGATGAGCAAATCTGTTGTTTTCACTTTCTTACCAAAGGTTTTTAATCTCAGTTTCTTTCCATCATATATATGAACTCATTTGTGGATTTGATGAAGTTTTTCTTTTTAATAAGAAAAAAAATGGTCATTAAAATTTAATCCCTGGCTGAAATCCCAAATCAGGAAATGTATATTAAAGTTCTGCACATGCAAACATGTGACACATCTCTCCATTATCCTCCCAACTCCCTATCTTTTAGTTGCTGCATTGATGACCAACAGCCACTTTCTGGCCATTGGAGACTACGGGAGTACTAGCAGAACATCATCTATGTTCCTATAGCTGACTCCAAGGCCATTTCCACATTAGATTGTTATAGTGCTATTATTCCACTTTCAACATCCTATGGAATCCTGGGGTTTGCAGTTTAGGTAGGGGTCTTGAGGTACTTAAACTGGATACTTAATGCTGTGAGCTTGGAAAGTTACTTTTATGAACTGGAATTTGTAGAATCCTCCAGCCATCATGATTACTGTCCATGTTGACTGGGGGATTTGTAGTCTACAACCCCAACTTTTGCAGGCAGCTGATTGTACATAAGAGTTTGTACTTAAAACAAAATATTATAGATGGATGTGGTATGTTCACCATGGAAAGCAACAGCCTTTGATTGCTGCTCTGTCCATTGCCTGGTAGCATCCAACCAACACCAAGTAAAGAAAAATCATGACATGACTTTATCATTTTGCAAATTCCGTTACACTTGACTTCTAATGGCAATGATAGTAAAGCTTCAAATGAAACGTCTAATGCATAAACAATTTTTTTTCAGCATAGAAATCTTATATTCCCATTTTTATATGGCACGTTTTAGATAAAATGACTTGGATCTGTTCTGCTTTTGGATACTGGAATTGATGCAGGTCATGTGTATGTCATTTTTTGGCTGTTTCTCTAAGGTTGGAAAAATTTTTTGAATTATTCTTAGACTCTCCTAATAAGCATGTAGCATGGCTGTAAACTGGTTGTCCATTAAAAAAACCTTAAAGATAACTTTCTAAGGGCATAAAAGACAAGTTTAGCATACTGAAGATCCTGGTTTATTGTCATCTCAAAACAAAGAGCTCCAAGGTAGACTTCAGAGAGCCACATTTACTTGGCAAATTTCCCTCAGCTCAGTGTTACTTATGAGTATTCATGTGTAGGATTTTAGGGTCATTTCCGCACTAGACTGTTATAGCGCTATTATTCCACTTTCAACATCCTACAGAATCCTGGGATTTGCAGTTTAGAGAGGGGCCAGCCGGGGCCAGTCACACTAGGCAGAGTACTGGGCTAGATGGGCTAGTCTATGGTTTAATATAATGCACTTCCATAAATTGCTCAGTTAACAATATATTTAGGTGAGTTTGCAATTCATTGAAACTCCTCTGGAGTATACACCATTGTAATATTGTATTGGTGTAGATGTGGGTGGGATGCAGAGTCTCTTCTACAGGTACTTAATACTGAAAACCAAACCGAGCAGCTCTGAAAACAATGAGGTGGGGGGAAGGAAAGGACCCACAGAGTAAACTGCTGTCATTAAAAAAGAATTTCTCACCTGTGCCATTTAAAGTGTAAAACCAGAAGGCTACCCATTGGATACTTTCTCCTTTGTTCTTTACTTGTGTGGGAATGGAAACTTACTGTGAACAAATTAGCTTAATTAATCACAAACATCGGTGTCCCAGCTGGACAAAATGCCAGAGGCCACCAACTATATGTCTCACCGTGAAAGAAAAGAGACTGTAATTTTGCCTGTTCCTGTTGGGCAGAGCCAGCCTCTGGTTTCCTTCTCTGTGCATTTTGAGCATTTTGTCAAAGGTGTTGGTTGTAACAAGCATGTGAAAAAAAAAAAAGGTGGGTAGGTGGGTGGGTGCATGCATGTTTGTCATATAGCAAGAAAAACACTGCTGTGTATATGTCTGTCTGTGTGCTAATGTATGTGTGTGTGGTGTCTGTATGTGTGCATGGTGAAAGATGAATGGTCCCCCAAAACTATTGACAACTATTTGCATTCTTTCTCATCAAGAATCCTATAGGCAGCATGGAGTGGTATGTTTTGCAAACTCAAGGACAGGGGTGGACAACTGGAGCAGGGGCAGAGGTCAGTCCTCTTTTCCCATCAGGCCAGACTAATACAACAGAAAATTAGCAGACTGGAAGTTAGTGGAAGTCACTTCCAATTTATACTTCTAGATTGTACTAAATTGGAAGATATCCGTACTTCCAGGCAATGATCATGCTGTTTTTCAGTAAGTTTCAAAATTTATGATAAGTTGAAGGGCAAAGTGACATTTTCTAGAGGCTTTTAAAGCAGTTTTTAGATAGACACGCCAAGTTGGGGGTTTGAGAACTTTAGAAAAATCAAGTGGAATGAAAAGCCACAAAAACGTGGTTGAGAGCACATGTGGACCCATTTCAGTTTGGCTTCAGGCTAGGATATGTATGGCACTGATATAGCCTTAGTTGCTCTGACTTCGTGGGAAAGATGGGGGACTTCTACCCTGTCAGTCTTTCTGGATCTCTCAGCGACTCTTGATCCCATTAATCATGGTATCTTGCTGGACCAACTCAGTGGGATGGGAGTAGGATGTGCTGTTTTGTAGTGCCTCCATTCCTATCTAGAGGACCAGTTCCAGAGATTAACTTTGGGGAATTCCTGTTCAGCCCTGAGGCAATTATGCTGTTGGATGCCGCAGGGTTCCCTCTTGTTTCCCATGCTGTTCAATGTCTACATAAAGCTTCTGGGGGAGATCCTGGGGGGGGGTGTCTCCCTTTGCCTCTCTCTCCTTCTCATTGGCATCAGCTGGGGCTGTAACAGGCTGGATGAAAGCCAATGAACTGAAGCCAAATCCCCATAAGATAGAGGCTCCGTGGACCGGCAGGTCTCAGGTCCAGGTATTGGATAAACAGCCTGTTTTGGATGAGGTTGCATTCCTTCTGAAGGAACATCCTTCAGAAGTAGATACATCTCTGTCACTGAAGAATGAAGTGGACTCTGTGGCTCATATATTCTGGTTTGGACTAGCAATAGGATTTGGGCCATAGCATCTTTATTTTGCATATGAGGCCAATTATTTTTCTTTCTTTCTTTAAGGTGTCTTCTTTTAAATCACCTTTGTAGCAATAGCAATAGCAGTTATTTCTATACCGCCTATCTAAGCGGTTTACAATGTATTTTAGCTAATTGCCCCCAACAAGCTGGGTACTCATTTTACTGACCTGCGAAAGGATGGAAGGCTGAGTCAACCTTGGAGCCTGGCAGGATCGAACTCACAACCTTGTGGTTGCAGTACTGGGATTTAACCACTGTGCCACCAGGGTAGAGACAAACAACTTTATTTATTTATCACCTGGAGCTTTTATTTATAAAGTTTGCCTAGGAAACCTAATCTGCCTTTCCATGTGGGCCAGCTATTCACAGAATGTCCTCCCCTCTACTTCCCTAGTAGGAAATCATGTGTTACAGCACATTTGCAGTTACTTCCAACTAGAAGCTTGTATATGGTTCTGAACGACACATCCATCCTTCTCCAGGGCCAGGCACATTATTTTCCAGGCAGTTTCCAACAGAAGGGATGTGCATGCCAATTATCAACTCTATAGGATTTGCTTATCCAGTTTCATATTATTTATTTATTTATTTATTTATTTATTTACATAGAAAATTTCTATATAACCGTTCAGTGATTTCTTATTTTTGTTTTCCTGTACTGGATGTTCACCCCCACCGTCTTGTTGGAGAAATGCATGTATATCACATATTCATACTGATTCATTTCTGGTGAACATTATTAGATGCCTAAAGCTCTTTCATCAAATCTGATCTGTTCCTGCATACAGGAGGACAGCTTCCACATCAAGCAACTATTTTCAGAGAATTAAGCCTGAGATATATTAGATCCAAAGGCAGTTTTACAAATATAGCAGGTTTAATGGAATTTACGGCTTGTTTGCATTCTTCTCATTTTGTTAGACTCTTGCTTGCCTGTGATAAGATATTCTACTTCCCATTCTTTTTATTTAGCTTTTATTTAGTCTGCTTAAATTAACTATATTTGACATTTCTAGAAGAGTTTTTGTTTAGAAATATGAGAGGACAGGGAGAAAGAAAGAGGCTTTTTTAAAAAATCTTCTATAACCCTAGATGAAGAAAACAGGTAACGACTTCTTTTCCTATCCAGTACTGATATACCTCAGTTAACAAAGCCTCTGACAAAGAAGCTCCATTTTTATAATGTCTTGTTTTGTGCCTGTCCAGCCTCCTTTTTCCTTCATCCTCTGTCTGGAAGGCTATTAGAACATTGGGAGCATGGTGCAGAAGGGCAGGAGAAACACAGATTTTCAGTGTCAAGTTGCAGCAGCATGTATGCAGTAAATAATGCAATGAAGCTTAAGACAGGAAAAAGTGGGATTTTACTCTGGTCAATCATCATGTAGCTGTGTGTGCATGTCTACAAACAGCAGCAGCACCATTGCCCCAGAATCCCTTACTGAGCATGCATGAAGTGCAAATGGTATAGAACAGATAAATCTGCCTTACCACCTCTCTCCATCTGCTGAAGAAGAAGGAGAAGAAGGAGAAGGAGAAGAAGGAGAAGGAGAGGAGGACGGGGAAGAGGAGAGGGGGAGGGGGAAGAAGAAGAGGAGCATATCTAAGAGGAGGAGGAGGAGACGGAGGAGAAGGGAGAGGGGGAGGGGGAGGGGAGAGATCCAGAAGTCTGGCCTCCAAAGCAGAAACCATAAGAAAGATAGAGGTTGGTGAAAGAAAGATTTGTTCCTGGATGCATTTTAGAAGAAGAATCCCGGCCCCCAAAAATTTGAGAATGGTTTTAACAAATCCATAAAGTAAAGCAGTAGACAAAATATAATGTCATCACCTTAAAAACCCACTGGAGTGTAATTATGGAAAACCAAGAATGAGAGGGCCAGGTGGGTATCAGAGAAAGGAGTTCCAGAGCCTATGGACAGAAGCCAATGGACACTGTGTCATTTCTCTAAGGCCATTTCCACACTACCCTGTTATAGTGCTATTATTCCACTTTCAACATCCTATGTAATTCTGGGGTTTGCAGTTTAGGCAGGGGCACCTAGAATTCTCAGCCAGAGAGCTCTTTTGGCCTCTCTAAACTACAAACCCCAGAATTCCACAGGATGTTGAAAGTGAAATAATAGCACTGTAGCAGTGCAGTGCAGAAATGGCCTAAGAGTCCAACTACACATTACTTTAAAAGCATTGCTGAGTCATTGGGTGCAGCAGTATGATGGCCTGGGAAAGTGACTTTTTGGACTATAATTCATAGAATCCCTCCGCAAGCTAGGAAAATCTGAGAGTTGCAGTCCAAAACAAGAATTTTCCTAAGCTCTGAACAGAAAAAACCAGCCTTAGCCGATCTCCTGCCTAAGAGAAAACAGGCTTTAATATCCTCTCATCACAGATGATTTTATCAGCTAATACTTACAGTTCAAATTTGCCTTAAAAAAAGACCCTGGGACCTGCGTGGTTGAAATGAAAGTGTCTCCTGGCATGTATTAACCAGATTTGATTGGAACTTAACTTTAAATGAGTAGTTAACAGCAAGAATCAGAGCTCTTAGACGAGAAAGTAAAAACATATTTACTGAAATATAGATGCCTTTTACTGAATTTGTGACGTCACCTCTAACATTGTTGGTCTTCTTGGAACATGTCAAAGGAATCTGGAGAGATCTGCTAAATCTTGATAGGTCCCCTAAGCAGAGTCATCAGAACTTCATATAGTATTACCCGTTCAAGAAAACAAATTGATATTTTTGAATAGGAATGGCCTACATAAATGTACGTTAATCAATATACATGGGAAGTTTCTGTGACTAGAATTTATAGAATTTCTGGAATTTTTCTGTTTGCTTATAAATAAAACTAATTTAAAAAGAGATATCTGAAAATTAAAGAACAGGTTCCAGTTAAGACTTGTTGATCTATGCATATGCTGTCTCTCTCAACAGATTGAATTCAGCCATTTTCCATAGGTTTATGGTGTTTCTTTAGCAATTCTCTGCTTTCTCTTTCATTAAGTGATATTTTTCTTACACTCTATGGAATGCTTAGCCATCTAGTGGAGAAGCTTCAGTTTCCGGCTAGTTTTCAGTTTTCCTTAAGATTGCAGTATTTATACACAGCAATAGTAATTACTTTATGCTCACCCAGAAAGAGCAATGTGTATTTGCAGAATCACAAGGAGGAAAACAGTAATCATGCTCACTTGGCCATTTGTTAAAAGGTCAGCTTGTTTCAGTGCAATCTGATCATATTATTAGTAAACCAGCAGTATGAGCTCCTTGACAAAAAAATTCACTAAGTTTCTTGGTAGAAGATCAGCTTCACAGCTGGGCTTCAAGGAGACCAAAGGTTGCTATGTAGTGTACAAAACCCGCCTCCACCCCTGGTACCTCTTGCTACATCATAACAATACGCATAATTGCTTTAAAAAAAAAAAGATGGTTTCTGTTGTGAGCCCTGAAAATGATTAAAAGAGCCATAGTGCAGTAAGCAGAGAACATGCTTTGCATGCCAATGTTCCTCGTTTAATTCTCATGAATCTCATGGATGTATTTTTTTCAGCCCAAATATACCCCACCCAAACCACCCAAATTTCCACAAAAAACATTGTGATTTGGATCCCATAGCTCCCCACCTACCAAAAAAAAAAAAAAAGGCAAAAATTAGCCTTTTGGGCTGAAAACCCAGAAGCTTAAGTGATATTGCATCACTTTTAGTTACTCAGGAATAATGCTGCAGCCTGTAGTGGCATTGGTAGTAGGGGAAGAGGTTGCCATTTTCACAGTTTCCAGCTTTGACCTCCATCCAATACCTAATCCAACTAGTAAACAGTCATTGAATCAATTGCAGAATGGTAACTCTGTTATCTATGCAAAACACCCAGTGACTGAGTGGATCTATTCTAATGATACTAAAAAATGAATTTAGACTCCTTTTCCCAAACAGATTGCATTGAGCTATGCAAAAAGTAAAAAGTCTATTGAAATTTTTTTGTTCCAGTTTTTTTAAGACTGTGAAAAAAATGCACCTGGCAAATGGATGTAACCTATTGATGTTATTTACAATAGTGCAAGTGACAATGCACCTATTTCTCTGTCAATTTTGCAACAAAATATGACCCTTGGAACTAAACATCCCATACTGGTGCATGGGGCTTAAATCTCTGCAATTTCCAATGAAAGGGATAAAGCAGCAGGTGAAGGGAATCTGGAAAAGAGTTTCTAGTTAGAGTTGACAATACTGTGCTAGATGGACAAATAATCTGACAGCTTCTGTTGACAGATATAAAGACACCACTATGGGAGCTTTGTCACATGTAGTAACTACATTTTGACTTCTGAAAGGTCTTGAAAAAGAGACACAGTTATGCCTTACTGCTAGGAATGTCATAGGAGGTTTTTGGTTGTTGTTTTTTTTAAAAAGAGAATTCAAAAAAGCCCATTTTTTTTATTACTCATGGGGACATGTGGATTGAATGGGACCCAAATATGCCTTCAAGCAGAATAAGAAGATCCTCTCTTGTATCTCAAACATTTATTTGCTGGTATCTTTCCTATCCCATGATCCATTGGCTTTCCAACTTAACCAAAGCAGGAGAAAGGTAAGGGATAATTATGGGTAGAGCAATTCCAGATCCACAGTGGAGCTTCTATTTCCACCAAGGAGTACACCAAAACAAGTTTCCAAGCATGGTAAACTAGAAAACAGTGATAGCCAGTGGCTTCCATGGCATTTGACACATTGAATCTTCTCCAGGATTTACTCTGAACTTTAAAGGAGCTATCCAACCTATTTTGGAAATAGGATTAAATAGATAGTTCTGTTAAAGTCTGGATAGTTCTGTTGAAGTCTGGACTAGAATCCTGGGCAGATTCACTGCCCAATGACATGTACTCTGTGAGCCACCAAGGCTGGAAAGACAGTCTTCTTTTGTTGCCATGTTTCTTTGATTGGTTTGACTAATTTAAGAGGGCCCTTTGGAGTGAAAGAGGAGGTGCTCACTTGGAGCATGTGCAAACATAGATTAATGGGCTGGAATCATATTGGTGACATATGCTTTCATAAAATAGATTTACACAACTATATATCCTTTTTGAGATGTTTTGGAAGCAAATATTCAATAAGCACACCCCACAGCAGAAGCCAGCTTTTAAAGAGCATGTTCTCCCTTCTGCATGTCCACTGAAGCTGAGGCTATGCAACTATCTTTTATTGGGGGACAAAGGGGCTCACACAGCTGTCTAGCTGGAGATTTACTCTCTGCTGTACAATATAGAATCACATCTTTTTGAATATATGTACCTGGAGTGAATGCAAAGTATCAAGATGAATGCCCAGGTAGCCATGTTTTTCTAACTGTAACTGATTATAATCTATGTAACCACAGACAGACAAATCATTGTAAGCTAAAAAAGCTAAGTTAGCATACTGTGGGCCAAGAATATTTACATTTCAAATCAGTCAGGAAGGGCTTTAAGAAAACCACTATTACCTTTGCCTGTGCTTTCCTCCCATTTGAAATAGGGGAGGGGGGCTGTTGCACTTTACAACACTGTTGCAAGGCCTGCTGCATTCCATATGCAATGTAAAACACATTAAATAGATGCCCCATTGGGGAGTGGGGAGCAGGTGGGGAAGCGGGGGAACTGCAGCACAGAATAGATAGAGAAGTAGTACAGGAATGCCTGGCTACACTAGATGAATTCAAGTCTCCAGGGCCAGAGGAATTACATCCAAGGATATTAAAAGAACTGGTAAAAATAATTTCAGAACCGCTCACAATAATCTTTGAGAACTCTTGGAGAACAGAAGAAGTCCCAACAGACTGGAAGAGGGCAAATATTGTCCCCATCGTCAAAAAGGGGAAAAAAAGAGGACCCAAATAATTATCACCCTGTCAGCCTGACATCAATACCCAGAAAGTTCTTACAGCAGATCGTGAAACAGTCAGTTTGTAATTACTTAGAAAGCAATGCTGTAATCTCTAAAAGTCAACATGGGTTTCTTAAAAACAAGTCATGCCAGACTAATCTTATCTCTTTTTATGATAGAGTTATAAGCTTGATAGATGAAGAGAATGCTGTGGATGTATCATATCTTAATTTCAGTAAGGCCTTTGACAAAGTTCCCCATGACATTCTTGTAAAGAAGCTAGTAAAATACAGGCTGGACACTGCTACTGTTAGGTGGATTTGTTATTGGTTGCCAATGGTTTCTCTTCTTCTTGGAGAGAAGTGATTATTGGGGTGTGACAGAGTTCTGTCCTGGTCCCAGTGCTATTCCACATCTTCATTAATGACTTGGATGAAGGAATAGAGAACACACTGATCAAATCTGCAGATGACACCAAATTGGCAGGGGCTGCTAATACCCCAGAAGACAGAATCAAAATTCAAAATGACCTTGACAGATTGGAGAGCTGGGCCAAAACTAACAAAATGAATTTCAACAAAGAGAAATGTAAAGTCCTACACTTAGGCAGAAAAAATGGAATGCACAAATATGGGATGGGAGACACATGGCTGGATAATAGTATGTGTGAAAGGAATGTAGGAGTCTTGGTGGACCATAAGTTGAACATGAGTCAGCAGTGTGAGGCAGCAGTCAAGAAAGCCAAGGTGATTCTTGGTTGCATCAATAGGAGTATGGTGTCTAGATCAAAGAAGGTAATGGTACCACTCTATTCTGCGTTGGTTAGACCTCATCTGGAATACTGTGTTCAGTTCTGGGCACATCATTTCAAGAAGGATATTGACAAGCTGGAGCGTGTCCAGTGGAGGGCGTCCAAAATAGTGAAGGGTCTGGAAGCCATGCCTTATGAGGAATGGCTTGGGGAGCTGGATATGTTTAGTCTGCAGACGAGAAGGTTGAAGGGATGTCATGTTGAGAAGGGAGTGGGCTTGTTTTCCACTGCTCCAGAAACTAGGACGAGGAGCAATGGTTTCATACTGTGGGAAAAGAAATTCCACTTAAACTTCAAGAAGAACTTCCTGATCATCAGTGCTGTTCAGCAGTGGAATATGCTGCCTTGGAGTGTCGTGGAATCTCCTTCTTTGGAGGTTTTTAAGAAGAGGCTGAATGGCCATTTGTTGGGAGTGTTTTGACGTGTGTTCCTGCATGGCGGGTTGGACTGGATGACCCCTGTGATCTCTTCCAACTCTTTGATTCTATGTGGATGAGCAACATTGTCACTTATACTAGCAAAATCTGTACATATGTGCATTAACAAGGTGGAATTAGCCTGAAAACCATTTCCCAAAATGTATTGGCATAAATCCTCATAATCTTAACAGTGGCAACTTCCTTGTCAGTAGAGTGTTGAATTTGTTCCAGATTTTAGTCTGAACTTTAAAGATGCTCCCCACAGTATTGCCCCCTATCCTCAAAACTGGTTCAGTACCTTGAACAACTCCTTTAAAGTTTAAAATAAAACAAACTAAAACCTGACAAGGATTGTCTGCCCCAGGGTATGTAGGCAACCAGCCATCACTGAGTCTAAGGAACTGTAAGCTATATCCTCTTTCTAGGCCTCCTTTTTACCCTTCTTCCCACTCCAATGGGAGTCAGCATGATATATATCCTTGAGTGTAGAACTAGAATTTGTGAAGACCAAGGTTTGTTCAGCAATGGAAACTCCCTTGATGACCTTCGACGAGTCACACCCTCTCAGACAAAAAAAAGGGGGGACAAACCTCCTCTGGATAAATGTTGTGAAGAAAATCCTAGAAGTCAGAAGCAACTTGAAGACGCACAACAACAAAACCCTGCTCCCATTCTACCCAGCCTCATAACAAAGCTGTGTTTGTTATATAGATACACACATATGCCATGATTGCTTGGGCTTCTGTTCCTTCACTGCAATTTCCACCTCCCCCACTTTCTTTTCCATGGTTTCCATTGGCGGCGGTTCACTAGCCACTTAAAGCTGCATACTTCCACTGAAGCACAGCAAACAATCCAGTGGGCCATGACCCAGCTTTAAGAAAAATCTCAGTGGAAAACCCTGTAAAATACATAAGAAAGATTTAATTTTTAGGCCTTTCCCTACGTACACTCCCACAGTTGTTGGATTGAAGTCAGCAAAATCAATGGGAGCGCTGTGGCGTAAATGGTTGGTGAATTACCTGCCCCGCCTCCAGGACACTTTTAGGACAAAAGCCGGTAACATTCCAATAAACTTTAGAGCTATGTTTATACCAGCTGTGAATCTGGGCCTCGACATTTCAGTCTTCTTTATTTTTCTTGTTCGCTTTTATTAAAACTGGTTAGGTTTTGATTAAATGTAAGTGCTATGCCTGCTGCTATGCTATTACACTATCTGGCAACTGTATCTTGACACATGTACTATAAAAATCAATACCAAAGACTGTAATCCATGAGACGGCAAAGCAATTTCTATTTCTCACTCAAATGTTTATAAGGGTGTTACTTTATTCTTGATTGTTACCAAAAAAAAAATATAAAAAAAATAAAACCAGCTTATTAACTCAGCTCCAGAGTCACTTTTTTTGGTTTGTTGGCGTTCAGACACCAATGCTGTTAACCAGCCTGAATGCTTCTGGCTATACCATGACGGGCCGCCTGTGTTTTGTTGCCCTTTTAAACTAACGGTATGCACAGATGGTTACTTGTGTGGAACTAGCATCATATTGTGGCAGCAGGTGGGGGTTTATAAGGCTTTACTTTCTATGTCAGAGTTAAAGCTGACATGTGTACACAGGCATAATTGTCCTTGGTTGCATAAAGGCTGTTTGTTTAACTTTGATTATATCATTCTTTTTTAATCTATGTCCCAGAGGGAAATGCTTGGCATCTATGAAAACAAAGCAAGTCAAAAGAAGCACCTCTGACAATATTAATATCTATGTTTGATATAATTAATCAAATGAATGACTGCCAAGCGTTAATGTGCCAAAAAAGCTAGTGGTGATTAGAGATACTTGAGTAATTTAATGTTTGTGAATTCAGATATGAAAGGGCCCAATGCACAACTCCCAGACTAATATGAGGATCAGAACTTCAGTTATCCTGCAGCTTTTGTACTTTCTAAAAGTTCTGACAAAGTTATCAGTTCAAACATACTGGAGGAAATAAATATATCAACACATATCTTGAAGAACACATTTACAATTGACATGAATATTTTCATGCATTTTTTGAAAAAATGCTGGATAACACTGCAATGCAATAGAATGGACTTTTGACATAAAACATGGTAAATGTCTGAGAATCAGAAAGAGAAGAAAATGTTCCATCATAATTGTAATCTAATGATGTTATCTCAGGTGCCTGACTTCAGATGGTAAATTGAGATCTTCCCTCTTAGAAAGGATAGCATAGCACTGGATGAGACACTGAAAAAAAAAAAACAGCTGAAATGATGAAGACTGCCTCCAAAAAAGGTTCTACAACTGTGTCCTCTGATTTTCTCCTGGGGATTCACATGTCATTTATTTCATCCCAGAGTATTTCTTGGAAGCTCCCAACATTGTTAAGGACTCCCACTTCCCAGGTCAATTTAAATTGACCTAGTATTTTCTGAAAGGAAATGTACATGTATACACCTTGTGTGTTTGTAAACACAACTATTGTTTCTAGGACTCAGAATCAATAGAGATCAAGTGAGGAAAAAGGAATGTAGCACTAAAACAAAATAATCATATTGCTTAACTAATATTGCTAAATGTAATACTGCTAAAGTGCTCACATACTTGACTGTAACTCCTGAATAATAATTAAAAGCCTTGATGGATATTGGTGAAAATCAGTTTGCAAAATGTTGCATGAGACAGTATGGGACATGTGATCAGTGGAAGGAGAATGGAAGGACGCAAAGGAGGATGGAGGGAAACACAACATTTTTCATGAAGAGACTAGATGCAACTTGGGAATAAGCAAGTGCAATCTAAATAAAAAGAACTGGAAATACCAAAAACTTCCAAAGACTTTTTCCTCCTTCTAGAGAGGCCCAGGCTGAAGCACTTTCCCAGAAACAGATAGAAAAAGACATGACAAGAGTGTAATAATATTATGGTGATAAGGACAGAAAATAATTCTCTCTCTCTCTCTTTCTTATAGCAGAACTTGATGCCAGTCAGTAAGAGTCACTTGCAGCAGTTTTGAGGACAGTGAAAAAGACGTTCTGTTTCTCACACTGCTTTAATTAACGTATGGATTTCCCTGCCCCCCCCCGGACCATCAATTTATATGGCTTTAAAAGAGAGAGAGAGAGAGAGACTAGATTCATCTATTTTTAACGAATATGTCTATTCATGACTTCTAGGTACAGTAATTTAGCAAAACCTTCAAGTCCATAGACAATATACATCTGGTGGGAAAATTAAAAATGGAAAAGAGGTGCTGAAGTTTACATGCAGTGTATGCAATGTTGCTGGACACATCTGGCTGCCCCTGGAAGAAACAGGATGTTAGAAAGAGGGACCCTTCTGTGTGAACCAGCAGGGCTCTTCATACATTTCTAAACAGATGGGCTTGCTCTTCAGCAGGGCAGCATATTTCAGCAGGGAGCCAAATTGTTTGGAAAACGAAAAAAACTGGGAAAGTGGTAAGACCACACATTATGAACTAGGTAATTCCTGGCACAAATCTCCAGACAATTGCACCTTTAAATCCCCTGGCATGATCTATTTCGTAAGTGCAATAAACAGATAAACTTATGTGGTAACTAATGTTTGAAAATACCACTTCCATACTCTTTTGATATATACAGTATATTTTAGTAAGATTGGAACAATATATAGATTTAAATCAGATTGAATGATAAACTTTTAGAAACAAATCACCAAATTTAGGAAGACCTAGACTCTTTAGAAAACATCATTTTTGGTGAAGCAAGATATCCATTTATTCAAGTCAAAAACATAAACATTTTATAGATATGCCTTTGCTTGGATGAATTTTGAACTAAATCAAGCTACTTTGGAGACCTTTGGACTTGTCTAAAGTGAAGCAGCTGGCCTCCATATCTGTCTGAATGGATTTGAATCTATTGCTAAAGCTTTGGAAGTGACTTGGAGAAGTACAGAAAAACAGACAATGCATTTGCAAAAATAGATTCAATCCATGCTCTATATACGGGGAAGGAGTCTAAATGGGAGGAAAAGGCAGGGAAAGGAGAGGATATAGTTTAGGATGAATGGTCTACTTTTCAACCAAGGAATAAAATTATCAGGGATCCTCTATTACTTCTAATCACAGTACTTTTGGCAGGGATGCAGAAGAAATCTATCAGAAGCTGTTCCTGTATTTCCACTATTCTGGGAGTTCTAATCTAAGACTTAAATTAGAAGTGGACAGGATGCAGCCCTCCAGAAGTTGTTGGACTAAATCAGACAGCCTACTGAATCTTTGGCTATGTTGATTAGGGTTTATGGGAGCTGCAACCCAGCAACATATGGAGAGTCATACTGTGACCACCGTGGCCTAAATTCAATTTTGAGTCCCAAATAGAATAGACCCACTGTAGTAATGAGAACTAGGTAGTACAACACTTATGTAAATTCCATGGATTCAGTGTGTCTATTCTAGCTGGTAGTAACAACTTAAGTCTAAGCTTCACACACACACAGTGACTTTTCTAAGCACTGATTTTTACTGTGTTTCTGTGTACCTGTGGCAGAAGACATTCTTGAGGCTTATAGAAGTAGTTTGAGGGACAGCACTAACTGGGAGGTGCCACTTCCACCAACTTCCCATTCAAGGGCCCCTTCAGACTAGAAAATTGTTGTGTGGTGTTTCATTTTTAACTGCCATGGCAATGTCCTGTGAATTTTTTTTAATTTATAGTTTGGTGAGTGCTCTCTGGCTACAAATTCTCAATACCTCTCCCTAAATTGCAAATCCTGGGATTCCAGGATATGGCACTGAAAGTGGAATCTTATCACTATAACTGTGTGGTGTGAAAGGGTCTGCGGGGTTCTACCATGTTCCCACATAGTCAACTGATAAATATGAACTCCCTCCCTCCAGAACTCTCCTTTGAGAGTTTGGTACAGTGAAGGATAGGGCACCTCTTCTTGCTAAAGGCAGTGCCTGCCAGAAATATATAACAAAGGGGCACCAGCAGCAGTCAGTCAGTCAGAAAGTACAGCACATGCTGAGAAAGAACTGATTTTACTCCTTTCCTGACTCCTCTCTCAGTGTGTTACTGTAAAAACTTATGATCCTAGTCCTACACACATTTTCTGGAAAGAATGTGCCAATGGCATGAATGGTTTATGTTACACCTGTGATCTTGAGTCCTAATAGTATAGGAGTATTCCATATTTTTTCTCTTACAATTGTCCCCTTTCAGTTAGGCAGTGGGGGAGGGAGGCAGTTGTGGCAGCCCATGGCAAATAGACCTTTGCGTATGCAAAAATAACTTAATTCTTAGAAAATGAGCAGGGAGCAAAGGTGTTCCATTTGCACTCCCATGACTGCTAAAGATCTCAAGGCTCAGCAGTTGCCTGAACTACATTTACATGGAATCCTCAGCTGCCTAATTGTGTCTTCCCTGTAGGCCATTTTATTGCAATGCTATATAAACAGCTCTCTTTGTTTATAAGACTTTCTGAATGATCTTGAATGGAATGTGTCTTAGATCATTCAAATAGAGTAAAACTCTCATAACCAAAATCATAATCTCTTCAACTGTGAGGAGATTTAAAAACTGCAAAATAATATGCTCACATTATGAATGTAATTTTTTCAATATTATTGAAAATCATCTTTCGGTAATTATTGAACCCACAGTCTGGTGCACATTTCAATTACATCATTAGATCTAAAGCTTGTTCTAAAGCCCTTTAAAGTAAGAGCAGTCTGTGCTATGATAGCTACAGTCATATGTTCAAGCCCTGGCAGAAGTATTTGCATTTGCTTTAGTTTAAGAGAACAGTAATTGCATTGAGTTCCTTTGAAGAGAGGAGTTAGCTACTCAAGGGACTTTGGGAAAAAGAAAACTCAGCTCAGAAGCCTGAGTAACATGTAGTGGGTAAATCACTCTATTTGCATTAAGGATGATAGCTTCAAGCCAGCACACAGTTAAATGTGCTTAAATTCCATTGAGATCAGTAGAACATAAGAAAGCTTATCTATGTGTAGGAATGAGCTCCATAACTTTTAGTGAGTAATAAGAAGCAGAGTTAACTGCCCTCTTTGTAGTTTTTTTCAGTTGATTCTGCTCAATGAATGTATTCACAAAATACTGGGGGGGGAGGGTTTTGCTTTCTTAGTCAAGTAGCCTATATTTCAAAAAGACATAAGAACTTGACAATTGCATCTGTTAACAGAGGACACTTATACAAGTCTACTCAGAAGCAAGATCCGTTGACTAAGGCCCTTTCCACACGGGTATATTGCCCACGCTAGGGAGACCTCTCCAGGAGGTCTTCTTCACCGCGGGTGCACTAGAGCAGTTTGAAAAAGTGAGGCTGTATGCCTCAAACTGCTCTAGCACAGCTGCGGGGGTGGCGCTGCGAGTTTTATAAAAACCACCTTCACAAGTGGTTTTTACGAAACTAGCCCTCGCTGCTCTGTGGCAGCCCCCGGTGAAGAACTGCAGAGACGCGGTAGCGCATCCCTGCAGATCTGCCTGGGGGCAGGCTTCTGGCTGGTGCGCTGCCCTGATTGGCGGAGCGCTGCCGGAAGCCGCTGGCCGCCATTTTGGGCACCGCTGAGCGCCACCGAAATTCGGCAGCGTTTAGAACTGCGAATCCATGCTCCCCACAGGGACGGAGCAACCCGCTACGAGGTAAGCTCCACCCCTGCGTGCGCCGCCCCGTTTCGCCCCCCCCCCGTGAGGAAAGGGCCTAAGTCTTCAATACTATATGCACTCACTTGGAAGTAAATTGCATGGGACAGCCAGTGCTGCATAGTGGCTTGAGTATTGGGCTAGGACCACTGAAGACCAAGGTTCAAGATCCCTATTCAGTCATGGAAACCCACTGAGAGACATATTCTCAGCCTCTGAAGGCAGTGGGAAATGTCATCTGAATAAATACTGCCAAGAAAGCCAGACGATAGGGTCACCATAGCTGCAGTATATAGAAGTATTTCAGCCAGTGTCCTTTCTTGTGGGAGAAATCCTCTTGGCGATCTTTACAGGTCCCAACCATTTGGCAGACAAAGCATGTTTCTACTGTGAAAACTTCCTATACATTACCAATTGTCCTTTTTCCCACTGATGGGGGTTACAAATCCAGCTAAGCCTTTTATCCCTGTCTTGCATATTCTTTCCCAGTTGCACTGCTACCTGCCAGTATATTCTGGAGATTTCCTGGATGAGTGATCATATCCACTCATTATTTATCACCACTTTTTCTAAATCAGAGGGGAGATGATATCTATCCAGAATGCCTCTGGCTGTAACATTTTTCGTCCTGTCATAACAGTGTGTGGGGGGAGCCATGACCTGCTTTGGTTTCTCTCAGGACTATAAAGATAATGGGGAGTTTTTCCTCCCAGTTGTGCCCTGAAACACACACAGCACTTCCTTTAAGGTGCGATTGGTCAGTTCAATATGTCCTGAACTTTGCGGCCTGTAAACTATGTGGAACCTCTGCTTTATGCCTGGCATCTTTCAGAGTTCCTGGGTGACTTCTTCCATGAAATAGGTACCCAGATTGCTGTCTATCTCTCAAGTCATTTCCTCTGATGCTAAATGGACTAAAATATCATCTATGTATGAGAAAATGTGTGCCCTGAACTTTGGTTTTAGTTTGTCCCACATATTGACCGCATGTGTATGGTAGATACTGAGGCTGGAGTGAAAAATCTTGTACAGTCCTTTTAAAAAAGTACTGCTGGTTGAAGAATGTAAACACAAACCTACACCATCATGCCTCATGGAATTTTATGGAGTAGAAGGCATTAACCACATCCACTACAATATAATATTTGATGCCTGCAACTACAGCTGCTAGGATCTCATTGTATTCAGCCACTACAGGGGCAACAGGAGGGGTTGTGTCATTGAGAGCATGAAAATGTAGTCATTCACAACGCCTTGCCATCCAACTTAAGAACAAGCCATAAAGTACATTGCAGATGGACTGCATGGGAATGACAGCATCCCATTTTAAAAGACTCTCTTTGGTTTTCCCTTCCTTAGCCTTCGGGGGATATTTATATTGCCATTGTGGAGGGGGATGTTTCTCTTCTATTAAGACACAGGCATTTTGCACAAGGCCACACTCAATCTTGTCCTTTATCCAGACTTCTGGGAACTCTAACACTCAATGTGACAAAGTAGATATGGTGCCTTGAGAGCTGTGCACCTGTAGATAGAGGAGATTTGGTGGAGTCACCTTCTATTCGCCATAGAAGCCCATTTGCCAGGTCCACTATCAAGTTATGGGCATGGAGGAAGAGAATACCTAGTATGTCGTCATCCTCTCCCTGGGTCTCACACACACTGATTTTAGCTTGGACTTTATCTACCATCAGGGGGATTTGGCCCCAGATCCTAAAATGGTATGAGCCTCATTGATGCCCAGTAAGTCCTACGGTTTTGGAGGTCAAGTTGTCACTTGCAGCTAAGTCAGGCTGGAGGACGTTTTGGGCCACTCCAGTGTCCACCAGAAACTTAGGAGGGGATTTTGCCCATAAGGTCCTGATGCCTGCTTTAACCATTGGGCTTCCCCAGACATCAGGCTCCAGATGTGCCATAACTCCCTAAGGAAGTGCAATGGACCGAGGACCCCTAGCATGAGCAACTCGGGCTTGGGCTGCAAGTGTCTAAGATCTGCCCAGATAGGATTGCATCTACAGGCCAGGTGTTCCTATTCTAGTTGCCCTGCATTTTCATGAGGGTGCCTATGAGCTTGTTGGTGGGGCACTAACTGAATTGGGTCATGTCTGCATCCATGCACCCTAACAACTCCCAAACATGTCTTTTCTTTTTCCTACAGATGAGCCTTCAGGGATCATACCCTTCCAATTTTGATCTTCCTATGGGACTGCTACTCTGATTACTGGGACCTGCCAATGTGTGCAGGCAGAAGAAGGTTCAGCTCAGCCACAACTGGGACCAGGAAGGGAGCCACCATGCTGGCTTCTCCAATTCCTGTTGCCCATGCCATTGCTGGTGTGTTTGTCCCTCCCAAGTTACTGCAGGCTGCTTGACTTCCTATGCCTCCTGTCCTGACGTACTGGGGGGTGGGGTCATGGTTGCTGTAAGTGCCTGGCTGGACAGGATCCCAAGACTTGGATTCCACATATTTCTGTGGATTTTGGTGCTTCTCAGGGCTTCTGATTCCCTCAGAAGGTATGCCACCTGCCTGAGACTATTGGAGACTACATCCCGAGGTATTCTGTTCATGTGTATGGAGCCTACTGCCATCTTAGTCTGGGAGTTCAAGCCTCCATAAAAGAGTGCCTTGAACTCAACATTCTCAAAGTCATGTCCCTAGTGTTTGGTTCACATCTACCTTCTGTGCTAAGATGGTCAACAGTTTGTTTCCAGGCTATGAAAGCCTCAGGATTCTCACCTGGAGTTTGGCACTCTGTCACATAAAGGATGCTTGCAGTTTGTCCTGGCCACAAAAGTTGGAGCAGCTCCCTATCAAGGGTATATTTTGAGGGTTGCAAGGTCTCAGGCAACTAGCACCGATTCTAGGGCTGGCAAGTGTACAGTGGAAATACAAAACCAGGGAAGTTGGATCTTGACTTCCCTTGGTCTTGGTCAATTGTGGTGGGATGTGTACAGGCTATGGCATTCAGCCATACAATCTTTGTCTCTTTATTCAGTGGCATCTGTGTCAGTCCAGTGGACCCTTTCCTCAATTTTCTACTGCATGGTCTGGTCATTGGCTGAGCACCTGACAACAGATTTACTCTGAATGGGGCAGAAGAGAATGGGCTCTTCCCTGTCAGGGTTGTATGGGATGTAAAGGGCAGCTTCCTCAGGTAGGGACTCATTTAGAGTATACATAGAGATTGAGGGAAGTATTTCTGGGCAGACAGCAGAGATGATTGCCTCCTTCATCTCCAATCTCTGTGTCAGCTCCATGATCTTTTTTCTGCAGGCCTCATGACTTGTGCTAGCATGTTATATCTTTGCTTGGCTGGCAGCGTGTTGTGCCTTGGAATGTTCCTCCTCTAATGTGGCTAGCCTGTACTGTAGTGCCTGGATCTCCACTGAGGCTTCTATGAATTTGGCACAGGATTCCAGCACAATAGATGAAAAACCCAATTTTCTTCCAGCAGGTACTATTCTGTGCCCACAATTGGTCCAGTTTTTTGGCCTGGCTTTTGGTCTTACTATTGAATTCCTGGATGGTGCTTGAAGTGTTAGTTAGGGCATCCAGAATCCCCAAGCTGCCCTGGTTTCTTTGGAGGGGCCAAAAAGTGACCTCTCGTCATACTGTGCATGAAAGGTGTCATTCAGGGTTCCAAATGGGTCTGCTGTCTTCCTCACATGGGTTCCTACCCTTATTGACAATCCATTTCTCAAGTTTGTCCATTTTCTAGTTGTCCTTAAATATGTTGCCTTTAAAAAAATCTAAAAACCAACCCTTCAAAATGCAAAAGTATTTCTCCAAAACTCTCCTTCAATGCTTCTGTGGCTCTGAACATGTCTCTCTCTCTTTCTTGCTCGCTCTCGCTCTCTGTCAATGTCCCTACAATTCCTATGTGGCTTCCAGTCAAATCTACACCTCATTAACTGGAACAGTAGACCAGGCACTCAGTAACGAGGACACCACAGGGTCCTTTGCACAGAGCAGACTCCCTGCATCTGCACTGAGCAGAGTTACAAGGAAGACAACGAACTCTGTGGAACTTACTTGGCTGAGCAGTAGGGGAAAGAGGGTTCTGGGTCCTGTCTAAGTCCTGCCAATTACAAGCTACTTTTTTGGAAGTGAGGGGCACTTCTTCCAAATCCAGGTAAAGTGCTAAACCCAACAGCAGGTTTGTCAACACTGCCTACTACATATTACAATTGACTGGGTTTGAAGCTAGGGTTTTTTACCCCATTTCACGTTTTGAATGTGTGCATTAACAAAGCCTTAATGGCTTTCCCACGGGATTTGCAAAGGGGTTCAAAATGGGTTGATTCCTTAACTCCAGATTGACAAAATATTGATGAGACTCATGACAAAATGTTTGATCAGGTAGGGTGTATAGAGAAGATATCCATAGGGTAAGATCAGGAGATGGTCTCTGATTGTTCACCAATCTGAGTAGTTAATCTTTCATTGTATTAAAAAGGCCAAGAGCCTGAAGCAATGAATCGATTAGAACAAACCCATCAGTGTTGGGTTTTCTGAATAATCCTATCTGATCTCTCATGACCCAGAACACATTCTCCAGTCAGTGTGACCTTGATCTCTAGGCACTAATAAGTCCAATTTATGAAAATTGCGTATCTCGTAGGAGGGGTGTTAGGGTATGGTAACAAAAGTTTGCCTAACAGATATATGTCCCCTGAACTGTTTGGAAGGTTCTAACTGCTCCTTGTAATCCTGACTCTGATTTATGGCTTTGTTGACCCTGGACTGTTTAACCCCACATACCTCTTGCTTCTGACTCTGATCACTGATTTTTAGCTTCTAACTGATAATGGCCTGCTGACTATGGACCTCTGAACCTTGTTTGTAGTTAAGAACAGGACAGCTGCACAGTGCCAAGGGAAAGAACCTGTACATTATAGAGGTTATTGGAAGAGGTTTTACTGACTGTGGATTTTGGGAGAGGGTTTTCTTTTTCTGCAGACTAGTGTTCCATTTGCATTAGCAATGCATTTATTATTGTTGTTGTAGCTGTTTTTGTTCTATTTCTTACCATGTCTCCTTGTAGATTAAGGTAGTGAATAACAACAGATTGAATACATAGCATCAGTTAAAAGTTCATGTAAAACCAATACATATTAAAAATCAATCAATAAATACTTCACGATTTAAAAATAATTTGGATAGACTTAATTGAATCTATTCAGAAATAAGTCCCAGTTAATTCAGTGGAACTTATCTTAGGTAAATGCACACCAAATTGTACTCTGAAACATTCTGAAAGGCCTTTTATTTGATTTTTAAAAAACTATTGGTTAATTATGAGATAACTAATTATGCTCCATTTCTCTCTAGGAAAGAAAAATATGGCACATTATTTTTCCTTGTCTTCATTCCATTTTTATTTCAAGACCAAGCCTGTTAAGGAGGTTAGGATGAGAAACTAAGATTGCATCCATACGATCTCTGAGTCTGCTCTGTGCAAAGGAAAACTATATATGTGGAGTGACATGCCTTGTTGTAAATGACAAAGTTTCTTTTAAGATAAAAAGTAAGAGGAATACCAAGGTGAGTCCTCTGGATTTTGCTAGCTGGTTCTATCAAAAATCATAGTCGATATTGGGTGACATTGATGGAATAATCACAGTACTACATTTAAATTAATTCAAGCAATGTAAAAAGCATGAGTAAGAAGGATAGTGGCAGGAGAATAAAGCGGGTTATTCTAAATGAACATCCAGCTACAAAGGTATAATTGCAGTAAGTTGTTTTTAATATATATATATATATATATATATATATGAAAAGAATATATATATATATATAGGCTAATAATGAATGCATATTTAAATGTTGAAGATTTAAGATAGCTAAGAACTTAATGCACAGATGTCCTAGTAAATAATTGGAATATATTTCTCAGTACATCAATTTTGTTAACTATCAGCAAGGTATTATGACACCAAGAACAATCCTGGTATGCTCAGCATCTTGTGAAATTCAAATCCCATAGTCTAGGAATGCTTCCTCCATGCAGAAGAAACAAACATATCAAACTGGCACAAATAGAAAATGTCATACACAGAAATACAATTACAATCCTGCTATAAAATAGAATATTGCCACAAAAAATCCATTTCTTAGCTAGTACAGTTCATAAATTGCTGACTGAATTTGTACAGAAGATGTAGATGAGTTTCACAAAGCAGGAAAGGCTAAAACAGTAATTACTAAGGCAAGGAGGGAGAACCATTAATCTGTCAGAAGAAGAAGAATTTGTCTTATCTCTCACTGTCTGTGATGTTTTGAGAGAAGGTCATTAGATAAGAGAGTAGCCTACCTAGACCACCAACAAGCAGGCACTGTCATAACTGGGCACTGGCTCAGATGAATTGCTAGGGATGCAATCAGCACCTGATGTGTCCATCTCACTCTGCCTAATGCTAGGTCTAGTCCTAGATATGTCTCGAATAACTGAAATCTGGGAAACACAGGAGTAGAGTAGCTACATGTTTGACCCCTATGCTATTTGAGGTGAATTTGGGAATCATGTTTAAGTATGCTGTATTTCAAACTTTAAGCCAGAATCAATTATGATTTTCCAGGAAAAAGCTGTTTCAAATGGTTTGTGAAATAAATGTGTTCATAAGAGTTAACTGGGCCAATTTAATTTTGATGCATATCACTTTGCCACAGTTAAGATGTTGGG
Organism: Iguana delicatissima; assembly: GCA_948472985.1. NCBI lineage: Eukaryota > Metazoa > Chordata > Lepidosauria > Squamata > Iguanidae > Iguana > Iguana delicatissima. Next base: position 851,967 of record CAOKZL010000092.1, on the reverse strand, counting down.
ATGTACTCATGTTATCTTATCTATGCAATGGACATAGTGTGTATGTTTGCATGCAATGTGTGTGTATATACACACAAATATATATATTTGAGATGATCTATGAGGCATTGCTGTTGATTATGATAACTATAATTAAAGGCAAAAGGACAAGGATCAAGAACAGATGTCAGACTTGGATTGAAATTAAAATTAATGATCTTACATAAAAGCATCATGGGTCCATTCATCATTTTATTAAATTTTTATATGGCCATATGTTGGCCATGCTCAATATGAAATAAACTGGATTCTTTTCACATAAAAAGAGAAATTTTAAACAAGGTGGTATGTATGAATTATAGAACAAATTAGGAAACAAATTATGACTTTGTAGAACCATGAGGTTCCTTTCCTTTCCTTTCCTCCTGTAACACTCAGTGTCCAAAAATGTCTTTTTTCATTCATAATAAAAGAAAGAAAGAAATTTTCTCTTTTCTAGGCTTATTTATTATGCTACATGTGTTACAGTTGTGCTCAGGAGAATGGTTAATGTGTGATAAGAAAGGCCAATGTAATATCATCATAACAAAATGTCAAACATTTATCTTGTTAGAAATTTGCAAGCCAGTATTTTAGACTGAAGATATGAATCTTTCAGATGCTCCTCATTGTTAACTGTTGATTCAAGAAGTGAAACTGTTTAATGTTTAATCATTAGGTTGCATACAAACAATGAATAATAAGCTTTGTATTTATGCATAAGAAGCTCCAAATAAAATTGTACAGTTCCCATCTCATGCAAGATTTTACCTATTCATTATATTTCTTCTGAGCGCCTTGGTTTTGGAGAATGATCTAGCAGAGATGCAAATTATGTCTTTCTGTATTGTTATGAAATATAAGCTTTCTGGCAGTAGTTTCCTGACAATGCTCCTCAGTGTTTCAGGTGTGAATAACAAAGACTTGGAAAATAATGTTCTTCTAGTGCTCTGCCAGGGCCACTTTTGCCTCATCCTTTTGTAGAACCTCAGTTCAGACGCTTTGATCTGAACATGCAGTACTGGAGGTGCGAAGTAAGAGAAGACTGAGCAAGCTAGTGTTTTCTTCTCTGCAGTCTATTTTAATTTCATGTAGCATCCCGATCAGCTACCCTGGAAAAATTAGGGGATTACACAGTCATCCTAGGCAATTTGGGAGAATTTGGGAGGGAGATGGAGGTACTCTGTGACTGTTAGGGACACCATTTTCCACCTACTACCCACTGTTCTGTGTTTCTGGAATTTGGTGTTTCTGGAATTTGAATCTTTAATATTAATCATGCAACTTAGTCTTAACGAGCAGGTAGTGCAGATCATTGACGTAGTGGTAAACTTTGAATTGTAAGAGCTCATTGTGAAAGAGAGATCCAGCATGTGTGCCATGATTCAAGTACTGGATTAGGACTTGGGAGACCAGACATTGAATCTCCACTCAGCCATGGAAGCCCACTAGATGACCCTTGGAAAATCACATACTCTTAACCTCAGAGGGAATGGCAAGCCGCCTCTGAACCAATCTTCTGACAAAACCCCTTAGGATCACCATAAGTCTGAAATAACTTGAAGGCATACAAGTGCAACAAATGTGAAAGTATCCATAGCCACAACCTTTAAGGAGAGTTCAAAAGTACACACAGCTTGTGCTGATCCCTATTAGCTGATTAGTTGCAGTATTTTCATTATCAACACTACAAGCTGGTCTTCTGTAAATCTAATGGACTTCCATAACCCATTGAAGAGCAAACTACCCTGAAATATGTAGCATTACAACAGGGATAGCTCATAATGATAATAGACAATATGATGCCATGATTGAGGCATCTGGAGGAGGTTCTATAGGAAGTTCTTCTACTCTTCTATAGCAGTTAGCAGTTACATTTCTATACCACCTATCAGTGCTAAGCACTTCCTAAGTGGTTTACAATTTTTAGCTAATTGCCCCCAACAAGCTGAGTACTCATTTTACTGACCTGTGGAAGGATGGAATGCTGAGTCAATCTGGAGCCCTGCAGAACTGAACTCACAATGTTGTGGCTGCAGTATCAGCATTTAAGCACTGTGACACCAGGGCTCTTCTATCAGTTTTTGTCTTTGTTAAGTGCCAGAATTTGGCCTCTATAGTTTCAGGTCATAGCATACTCAATAAAGTTTTAACTCTAAACCCAAATCATATGCTAATATCTCTTTAATTGTGTATAGACATTACAAAAATGTTTATATTTGGTAATAGGGGAGATGCTTGGTGACCATGCCATATCTGCTTCTTTCTCATAGTTCTGTGATTTCCTAAAATCTAGTACAATAATACAATAATGGTATCACTTCTTCATACAGACAATTGGACACTTTAACACTTGGGGAAGAAAAAAGAGTAATTTGTGTTGTGGATATTTGTATATGTGTGTTCATAACGATATCTCTTGTTTAGCCTAAGAGGTAGAATTGATCAAACATTTAAAAACACAAAGAAATGAAAATTGAATTACAGCATACAGGTTTGTTTTTTAAAAAAAGTCAACCCATAACAAGAGCTTTCTGAATTTTTAAAAGATTGTCCTCTGCAAAAGTCAATACTTTTCATAGAGGAGAGGTTCAACTTTGTGTTCTTTGATGATGGGCTGCTTTCCAGCCTCATTTGGACAAGTACAGACACAACAGTTGGGGCTAAATATCAAGCCAAGCAATTTGCACCTAGCACAGATCCAGACGTTCCAAGCCTGCACATAATGGCTGGAAAAAGAAATTACAAAATTTGGCCTAATCAATTAGCTAAAGCAGTGAGCTCATCACTTTCCCCCACACCTTCCCACCCATATCCAAAATGGTTGTCTTCTTAGCATAACTCTCCGCATTTCCTTCAGGACTTGGACATTTCAACCCCACACACAGAAAGATTATTCTCAAACATTTTCAGTTTCTTGATGGTTATTTGCTTTGGTTGGTTCCAGTCAGTTAGGAGGGACTGATCTAGGTGAAAGATATTTGCCTTGGCATCACAGTGGATTGTCTTTAATAAATTGTGTTTGGTCTGGCACAGGCCTGGCTTCTCCATCTGTTTCTGATGTTGGTATAGTTAAAGATTTGACAGACATGTCATTCGCCCCCCCACCCCTGCCATGTGTAAGGGCAAAGCTGGCTTCCTTCAAGAAGCCAGAAGTGCAAAACAATTATGCAGAAGCTGAAAAAGAAAAAAAAAATCATTTTATATTTGTTCTTAAGTCTTGGTTTATTTATGCCCAAGGATAACAGAGATCTCTTTAGCTTGTAGTCTTCAAAAGTCTTGCTATTCCCTTTTTGTTCTCTTTTACTTTCTGTGTTTTTATTTATTTTAATTGATGGAGATGTCTGTATGAAAAGTGTCAGGTATATTTGAAACAGCAAAAAGCCCAGAAATCAAACTACTTCTCTAGTACTGAGTTTCAAAGATTATTCAAGGATTTAAATAGGTTTCCTTTTCTAAAACTGCATATGGCTTTCCTCATTAAGGAGAGCCATCCATGGAAAGAATAGGCTAGAGGTGGTAATGGTGATAAAGGCTTAAAATGAGCTTCTGTTCTTTCATGCCCTTGCTGCTTTTAATTACAGGTGAGGGATGTGATTTTGTCCCATCAACTTTCAGGAGAAGGATGAGTCAATGGCATGTTTTCCACACAAGCAGGACACATTAGCCATAACCTTCATTTTGACGAATTTTTTTTTTTTAAAAAAAAAGATTTCATTGACTGAACTAGGCCAGAAATGTAGTAGTGCACTAAAACTGCAGCTGTAATCAGGTTAGTGGACTGAGGAAATGCAGACAAAATATGTCATTTCTAAGCAGCCTACTTGTCCAAAGTCTTACTTTGTTCAAAGCAGTTGAGCTTTTTTTCTCCTGTGATGAGAGTTGTGCACTAGATTTAGTGGTTTGGGGGAAAATCTCTCTAAAAAAAGTCTTTTTCTCTCTCTCTCTCTCTCCTCCTTTGCAGAACCTTAGAGGCTATAGAGGTTTTATCAACAGACAGTTAATCGGAGTAGCTTGTCAAACAAGCAACGAAAAGAAATCAAGTTGAAGACAAGCTCATTTTGAAATACAATTATTTCTCTATTAAATGACAGAAAAATATAACAGCGGAACCCAACAGAACAAGCTGTGTTCAATACAAGCTGTTTCTCAAAAGAAGAGGGGGAGAATGGCACAAAACCCTGCTCCTGAACAAACTAAGGCGTCTAAAGGTGTGCACCTAAGCTCAAGAGACTGCAGACTAAGACACACACATGGATTCTCTTACCCCGACAATGGGAAGAAGAGTTCAGTTGGCTAGGTGGCTGAAGAACAGGGCAGTAGGTTCTTCTCTTGGGGGAATCTCTGTGACTCTTTCAGTTCTTTCTGGTCTGTCTCCATGAAGTCACTTGGGCATTCTTCCAGGCTGCTTCTTTCAGCCTTTTTCCATCTGAGGTGCAAGTCTGCAAGTCTGCATTTGCAAACAGGATCTTTTTTTCTTTTAGGGGAAGCAGCTACCTCTAAGTCTCTGTGTGTATTTAATCCTTTCCTAACTTGGAGACTGTCATGTGGATTCAAGGGGACACCTCCTGGAAGGGAGTAACATGACCTTAATGTTATACTCTGGAGCAGCGGTCACCAACAACATGTGGAAATTTTGCCACAAGAAAAAATTGGTGGTCCGCGGCCCATGAGGAGGACAAGATTGTCCCCCCTCCACTGTCCTCTCTCACTCGTGCCAGGCAGGATCACTCCCGCAGCAGGGAAAAGGACAGCAGGGAGGCAATTTTGTCCTCCTCGCTGTCCTTCTTCCTGCTGCCAGAGTGATCCTGCTCACAGCAAGTGAAAGAGGACAGAGAGGAAGATCAGTTGCCCCCCCCCAGCTGTCTTCTCTCACTCACACCAGACAGGATCACTCCTGCAGCAGGGAGAAGGGGGACAAGGTGGATCAGATGTCCCCTCCCCGCTGCCCTGTCCCACTAACTCCAGGGGGATCACTCTAGCTGCAGAGAGGAGGAGAAAGAGGAGCACTCTCTCCTCTCTCACCCACACGGACAAAGTGCAGAAGTTCCACTTGCTCCCAACAGAGGACACTCTTTTTTCCCCTGAGTTGGCAGCAATAAAAGCAGCAGCAGCGCCCCTTGGTCCCAGCACTGGTCACTGCAGCCGCCCACCCGATCACAGCATCAGGTACATCTAAGGAAAACCTCCCCAGGGGAATAAAGGTAGGGGGAAAAAAAGAAAGAAAAGTAGGGGGGAAAGAACAGCTGAGGAGGCAGTAAGTATGAAATAAAAGCATGCTGAATCACTGAGGAAACTCAACTGGGCTAATTAAAAAAAAAGAACAGAAAGATTCCAGAAAAGAGTACAGCCAAGGGGGAAAAAATAAGGGGCAACCTCACATAGAATCAAATATCTGAAAGGACTAGAAGGGGTGGGGAAAGGGAGAGTGTAACCGCTGTTCCTTCAACTGCCAAGTCCAAGTGCTTTTGGAAAAAAGCCCTCCATGCCAAAACCGGGGAGTGCATAAAAGCCCTCAGCAAGGGAGCAGGAGGAGGAAAAGGACAAGGATATGGTGATAGTGGAGGTGAGTCTCAGTCCCCTCCCCAGTGAAGCCTCCTTTGCCCCCCCATCTTCAAGTGTGGAAAAATAAATACATATATACATTTATTTGAGTAAAATAAATAAATAAATATATATATTTACTTGAGAATTAATAAATAATAAGCCAAAATGGCCACAGAAAATCAGCCAAAATGGCAACTGAAGTAACATTGCCTCACTTCAGGCATCCCAAAACACTCTGGTGCAGTTTCCCAAATGGAGTATGGTGGAGAGAAATGGCCTATTTTCGCAATATAGTTCAAATCCTTCTTAGCTATGGAAACCCACTGGGTGACCTTGGGCAAGTCACACTCTCTCAGTCTCAGAGGTAGACACTGGCAAATCCCCTCTGCACAGATAGGACAAAGCCAATGCAATAGAGCCATTTGCTCTCTTTCAAATCCAGATGAGATTTCCCAACATTTCTGGACAATACACATTACTTTATAATTACCTTATACCACTCTGAGGCAGTTTTGCAGGGCTTCCATTCGGTGGAAGTGAACAAGTCAGTTAAGTACTGATTGTTCTCCCAAACACATCAAGGAGCCAGTTCCTTGCCCAGTGGGAGGAGAGGTTGGTGGGAAAATTCCAGCTTGCATTTTAAAATGAGACCTGCCTTCTCCAAGATGGACATGGGGTCCAGGCAACTGCATATTGCCTTACCCTGCAAGTGTGCCAACTGTGGCAAGAGGAAATTCCTTTCCTGATGCATCAAAGTCTACTTGCAATTAATATTTGCCAAGCATAACTCATAACACTTCTGTCACAACTCCCTCCACTGAAGTAGTTACGCCATTGTTGCAGAAGTCAGAGATAAGACCCACGGAAAGGAAATTCCACCTTTATTCAGCCGGCTGCGATCTCAGCGGAGTAGCTTCCAAAAGACCGAGAGAGTCCCAGTCTTCTTTCCTCTCCAGACGGGGGTCTTTAAGCTCAACAAGAAGCAACAGGAGGGCAGGGCTGGCGAGGCAACGGCGGCAGAGGCAGAGAGCAAGAAGGAGGCGGCCAGAGCAGGCACGGTGATGAAGAGTAAGAAGGCGGCGGGAGCCAAGAAGCCCAAGAAAGCGGCGGCGCCACTGGGGAACCCAGCTAGCCCCATCTTTGCCATCAACCTCTGCTCTATATCCTGACTTGTCAGACCTGAAAGGGGGGATCCACCCCCCCCCTTAGTCCATCTGATGTTTAGGATTTTAGAATTGGGCAGAAGAAGAAAGCCAAAAGACTGGGGCTGGAGGCTCAGGTGCAGCAGCTGGTGGGAAGAATCCAAGACCAAAAGTCCAGGAGCTTCAGCAGCAGCTGGCAGAAATGTCCCCTGCTGCCAGAGGGGAGATAGGCGAGTCCCTAAGCCTCCTCCCCGCTGCCTCACCCAGCCACAGCTGCATCCTGTCAGCCACCCACCTGCTGCCACCGCCTCTGCTGTCCACAACCCCCAGGCAGCCCCTACTGCTCTTGCCACTGCTGGCTGCTGCAGCTCCCTCTGCATTGGACACCACTGGCGATCCACTGCCGCCGCCATCCTCCCCCCGTCGCTTTCCTGGCCTTCTTGGCGGATGCCTTGGCTGGGGGGGCGCCGCCGTAGCCATCACTGCCCCCCGGTCTGTCTCCGCAGGCAGGCAAGCAAGCGAGTGATTGAAGAAATGGGTGGAGGTGGGCGGGCTTGGCTGTTTCCTGAAGAGTCACTGCTGGAGTTTCAGGAGTCGTCTCAGACATGGTGCCTGCTGGCTGGTGCCGCTGCTGCTGCCTGCTCCGCCGGGGCTGGACCTGGGGTTGCCACAATATATGGGGGGGTGCGCTGGGCTCCTCTGAGAGGACTCTCTAATACTACTGGGCCCCTGCCGAACTTCTTCCGAGTTCTATACTTCATCAGCACCATAACTTTACTGCACTGTTCCTTACATTTTGCAAGCCATGGGGGGGGATTCAGTTACTATAATTCCCATGAATCATTATAGGGCTACTGCTCTGAGTGTCCAGGGATCCCCATGCCAACTGCTTTCTCAAAAACACAATGCCATAGTTTTGCAGCTTTAAAAATCCATCTCCCCTGTAAAAGCAGGAAGAGGAAAATCCAAAAGTCACTCATTCCTAAATCCCCCTCTCCCCCTCCTCCCTGCTGCAAGGAGGAAGAGTAAAGGAAGAAAAAAAACTTCGAAAGCCTGTTTAGACAAACAATGCCTCTTTGCCCACTCCCCTCCTCCTTCCTGCTTGATTTCTGGCAGGACTCAAAGGGACAGAGTGAGTGAGAACTGAGAAGCCTGCTTTCTCAATTTCTGGTCCTTCAAGGGTTAAATCTGAACCTGAGTCAGAGCCTGAGGAGAAGGAAGGGGTTGCAGGGGATTGAAGCTACTCCAAAAAAGCAGAGAGAGAATCAGGCGAGGAGCCACCAAAAAGTAAAGTCTTTACTTAATCCTTTCTTGGAGTTTTTCCTACATACATTGGAGCGGGGTTTGTCAGCTATCTCTGCCACCCATTTTCCTCCCCAGAACGACAACACACAGTAGGTTGGGAGGTTGGACTGTGGGTAAGGGGTCCCAACAATTCAACACAACAGGGTTTTAGACAGTCACACATACGCATCGACCCAGGCACCCAGACTTACCAATGGTATGCGTAGGGAACTTCGACGCCAGTCACACATCCTTTTATCCATCAACACGGCCACCCTCCTTTTCTGAGGCCTTCTAAGGAATCCTGCGGTTTCAGTAGCCCCCCCCGGGGCTACTTTACTAGGGCGGGTCCTGAAGGGGGTGATCAAGCCCCTCTTCTCCCCAGTGTACACACTTTGCAGGGAGACACTTACTTAAGGCCGTGTATATGTTGGATTTCCAAACCGTCCTGAGTTCCCAAGCTGGCAAACCAGTCCCTCAGTCCACCGACTCCACGAGTAAGACTGTCCGACAAAATGTCCGGGGCGCCCAAGGTCTCTGTTGATGGGGCACGGACACTCAGGGATCGGTGGCCGCTTAAGAGGGTAAAAGGCCCCTCTATCCCAGACGAGCCCCCAAATTATGTTGCAGAAGTCAGAGATAAGACCCATGGAAAGGAAATTCCACCTTTATTCAGCCGGCTGGGATCTCAGCGGAGTAGCCTCCAAAAGACCGAGAGAGCCCCGCCCCCACATGTCTACAGCAATTTATACCTTCTACAATACAGTGTTATCAGATGTTCAGGAGAGAAAACAGATGTGCTTTACAAGGATCATTAGTTTCTCTTCTCACTACAATAGACCATTTTCTAGCACTTTACAAATGTTGCAAAGTAGCAAGGAGCAGTAGCAAGGAACAGTAGTGGAAAACTAGCCAAACATTCCGTTCCCAGCTGTTCACTTCTTTCTTGTTTTTTTCTTCCCTTACACCATCATATTGCATCAAAAGGATTCATGCTTAAATCTGAGGTGTTTCCTGACTCCAATAAGAATTCCAACAGACTTTAGAGTGTTAAAATGTTCCATATCCACAGGTTTCTGGGTCCAGAGTCAATAGTCTTCTACAATATCCAAACACCTTATGATTGCCATTGGAGTCTCATCTCCTGGTCTGAGGTTTCTAGGTCAAAACTCAAGACTTAGAGACATGCAGTGATGTCATTAAGTATTGTGGATTAATACCAACCACAGTTCCTCAGAGCTTACCATTCCGACACAGACAGAGAGAAAGAACATATTTTCCTGTTTAAAAATTAAGGCAGAAATTTAGATAAGGGGGCTGTTTCCAGAGCAAGGTGAAATTAGGCTATCATCCCTTCCTGGAAGGAGATAGAATAAGGAACATTTAATCTAGTCTGCTTGCTTCTATGTAGAACATAGATGTAGAGTAGAGGGTGAGCCCTGGAGCCACAATAACTGGGAGGTAAGAAGGAACTTCATTAGTTAAACAGATAACTCTCTTGGTGAGTCTCTGCAAGTTGCAGCAACAAATCTATTAAATATTGCAAATTGTAGCAAGCTGCTATTCTAGCTGAGCTGGAGATTTGCACATAGTCCTTTCCTCTTACCTGGAAGTGTGCCCACCAAAACTAGAAAATTTGCACCCTTATCTCCTGTCTGGATATGAATCATTAAAATGGGAGACTCAGGGCCAGGCTCTGAGGTCTGGCAATACTTCCAACAACCAGAGTCAGCAGCCATGCTTGCATGTGAAGTAGAATATTTGTTTGAGTAGGTGTCAGCCCTCTTTCTTTCTTTCACAATATATTGTCACCAACAGAACTTATGTGCCTTAAAATATTACTTTTGTCTATTAAAAGAAACAACAAACACAGCCCCCCAAAACCTGTTAAGGGCTGATACACTAGCTGATTCTGAGGTACATTGTTTACTCATCTTCAGATGACAAAGTCATAAATACCAGTCTTATAGGTCTAATTCAGTGTGTCTCAGGAACTGAGATGTCCTATATGCTTACATAAGGGTTTCTTGTCTCCACACAAACACACGCACCTGCCATCATAGTACTTCTGCAATCATCAGCCTGCCTGGCCCAACCTGTGAGAACAGCTAACAGACAGTTACATGGCTTAATAAGAATGTTTTGAATGCCCTCCATATTGGCCAATAAAAGCACTTTTGTGTCCATGTATTCCATGCTGTAGTACTTGGGGGGCAGTATGGTAATTTGTCCATTTGTTAAATTCATTATTTTGACACTGCTAGAAAATGCAGTGTAATTAAGGATAGGTAGGTAAATAGATGCCATCTTCAAAGGCAGTTTATGAAGGGATGCTTATTCAGTATTTATTTTATTTTAATTCATTTATATGATGCCTTCCTCCCAGCACAGCACAATATACCTCTTAGAGCTGACTGGTGCAAAGGACTATGAGAGAAAAGCCACTTTGAGTCATGGGAGTGGGATGATGGCTGGAAGCAGCTAGCTTTCTGCTTTCAGTGAAAAACTATGTCACAGTGTCACACTAGTCTGAGGAGAACAAGAGAGGTTCTTACCACCATGAACTGGCCTGGCCTTTGGTAAACCTTAGATATCATTTTGATATCACAATTCGGTCTTGTTTTGCCACCAGCCAAGTGTTTGTAAGGCCTCCGAACAAACACTGAGCTAGGCATGGCTATCAAAGCTGACTCATACTTGTTTACACCAAGGCAAGCCAGAAACTGCCAGATCTGCTTTAGGAGACCTCCCGAAACAAACACCTTAATCAAAGTATGCACGCTCACACAAGGAGACCTCTGCCCCGAGCGGGCACCCTGGCGAGCTAGACGCTCAACTGCCAAGCTAGCCGCATCTGCACCGGCTATACTATTGTCAATTCGGACTGTAACTCAATCATGTAAATTCCGACCTTTCGGAGACATTGTCTTGCACCCAAACCTCATTGTTTTCGTTCAAGACTAGACTAGCCCACAGTCATACTTTCCTTAATAAAAACCCCCAGTTCCGAGAGTTCCTCGGACTGCTCAGATTGCCCTTTTGGACTGCTATCCAGCCTTGCTGCCGCATCTCCTGGCGAGCTCCCCTCGGCCACCACACTGAGTTTCTTCACTTCCATCTCTGGCTTCTTCAGGACTACGAGAAAGGTGTTGTATCATCCATTTCCCCCAAAACTCTCATTTCCTATTTCTTAGTTAGCTGTGTGGTTGTGTTTTCTAACTATTTATCTGCTTGTTAATAAATATTATTGTTGCTATTTTAAACTGTCTGACTGCTCACTGACCTGAACCTGTATATATAGGGTAAAAGATTCCTGCTAAGTTATCCTGCCTCTCTTTAGCTTAAGAGAGTGCTCCAGCTAATTTTCCCGTCTTTGCTTGGTTTGATTTGGTTATTTGGGCGCCCCTCCCGGGACCCCCAGTTCACAGGGTAACAAGGTCATGGTGCTGTCAACACCACCACTTATATGTTTCACATCCTGAAATTCATACCTCACAAAAAAAGCCAAATTATTCCAACTTTATTTTTGTAACTTCCAAATCAAGATGTGGAAATGGGGTTGTGGCATTTTACACTAGCAGAGGGCATGAAGGGTAATTATGATTTCCTAACCAGGGTATAAAATACTATGTACAACTGACTTTGCTCATAAATTTTATTATGATGCTCTCACCCATCTATATTTGCTGAGCCAGTGAAGTCTTAAAAGAATCATGAATCCACATTTTCTTGCCCTTCCTATAACAGTAATGAAAATATTTGCATTCCTTTCTTTGAAAACAAGAAAAAGAGGGGGAAAGTTCTTTGAACAGTGTTTAACAGTTCCAGTTAAATTGGCTTGACAGTCACTGTGGCTATAGCCAAATTGTTAGAACCTTTTTAACATCCATAGCTAACAACCACACACAATTTCCTAAAATGCATCTCAACTCAGCTACTTGCAATTCTAAGTACACTTCAGAAGGTTACATACCTAACATTTCCTTATCATGCTATTTTCACAAAATGTGTCCATCCTTACTCTCTGCTCTAAAGTGGCTATTGTGTTGTTGTCATTGTTGTACTTTAAAAATACCCTCCTACCTAACCTTCCCTGGAGCTGATGCATTTGAATTATTGGGTTCTCTGTCTAGCAAACGTGTATGGAACTGCTTTACTCACTTAAGGTATATGATGCTATTAGAAGTGAGAAAACTTATTCAAGCTCCACAGAGAATTGAGACAAATCAGTCCAGGAGTCACTACAATGTGGGTTTCTACTTAAATGCTTTGGACAGCTGCATTAGTAAATTATAACAGCCTGGGTTTGGAGTTCAGGTGATCCCTTTTAGGTATAGCTGCATAAAATGTAGCTTTTTTTATTAGCTTCCTTTATACTTCTTGGACTACCTTTGGAACGGATCTTAAGCAAGTCAGTCACATTTAATAAGGGCCTCTCCCTTGAGACTCCATTTCCCATATTTAGCAAAAGTCTTCTTCAAGGGTCTACTATGGCTAGTAGATACATGTCTTTCAACTGCACGAATAAATGAATGCACTGTTTGCTGTAATTCAAAATGTGCCATCAGGAAGGTATTTTTGGAGTACTATTTGGTCAGAGTCAGAGTCACTTCCTTAGGAAATTAATAGCAAAGACCTTTTAGTACCCTCTTTTTCATGTGGTTAATTATTTTCTTTACAGGTTTATATCTGAGTTTAATAGGGATTTCACAATCCATAACCCTGATATAAAACTGGAGAAAAGAAGCATCATTCAGCTTTATAGCTAAGCCACAGGAGCTATAGAGATTGGTGTGCAGGAAATTATTCTTAGCAGGTCTATCTTTATAAGAAGCCATGTGTTTAAATCAGACTTATAGTGCAAGCTTATGCATATCTACTTAGAAGTAAGTTTTATTGAATTAAGTGGGGCTTACTGTCAGGTAAATAAGTGTAGGATTGCAGCCTTAATTACATAATGGGGAAGAGAGACCTAAACCTTGATTTTTTTTTCCAGATTAAAGTAAATACTTCATGAATGGAAATCCAAATATAACTGATGGGGTGGCTTTATTTAAGTGGAATTATGAAAACCACACTGATGTCACTGGTTGAGATGTCAGGGGGATTTAAAGGAGTAGATATGAAGATCCAAGCAAGACCAGCTGCTTGACTTTCGTATAAACTTGTGCTGTAAGCAACCACTATGATATTTGTTGATATGATATGTGACAGAGAGGCAATTCAGCTTACAGTCGAGATGTTTGCTTGGGTAGTAGATAAATGTTTAGGCCTCCTCAGGTTGTCAGACTATCCTTTGTCTTCTCAGCCTTATGCTGCTCACCTTCCTTCTGACATACACTGGTAATCTTAGGTTTGTTGATGCCATCTTTCTCAATACCTCTCAGTATTTTTTTGATCCTTTAAAGAGAAGAAGACACATTGGCTATGCTGCATGTGAGCATGATCCATGTATCAACCCAACTAGTCAGTTCAAACCAGAACTATCTTATTCTGATACCTCAGCATAATTGTCTTAATAAAGATTATCTTTCTCACTTTTTTTTTCAAAGACGCTAACTCAGTATGATTGCATTCCAAAGGAAGAGGTGACCTCTTTAACCAATCTGATATTTAGAATGGGCTTAGTCCACAAAGAGGCATATTGTAAAACGTACACTGTTATTTCTTATTACCTACCACTAAAGTAGATTAACTGTTTCTTGTTGCCTTAAGACTTAAGTGCTCTCACCTGGTTGTAATTTCCACTGAATACAAAAAGACTACATTGAAGTAGACATGCATCAGTTTCTGTTGTAAAATGACTCCATCCATTTACTTTTCCTTCTCCCTTTCGACTGAATTTCCTCTCCAGTGTGTAGTGTGACAACTACATTCCTTGTTCAGTATCTTCCTTTTCTACATGATCCTCAGTTTTCTTCTTAATCTTTATTCTCAGTTGTAACTAAGCAGTGTACAATGATGGGCATGTTTACTCAGAAATAAGTCACAGTATATTCAATTGTACTTCTTTCCAACAGAGATAGACCCAAAACTCTTTAATGCTTGAGACAAAGCGTTGTTGCAAGTTCCTGGCTACAACCCAGCTTGCAATGAAGAAACATGTGTTTTGTAGCAGAAGCAAAGAGAGAGACCTGCTTAGGGAGCAGATAGATTCTAGGTAGATAGACTGTCTTCTCTGATCTATGCTGATCTTCCTGCTCTCCTACAGTGATACCCTTAGGATTGCTGATGTCAATGCTGATCAGCAATGCTGATTTCTCACATTCTCTATAGTTCTTTCTGGGGGAAGGAGAAATCTTGCCTTTCTTCTTGGAATTCTAGGAACAAGCATAAAAAGAAGGAAGGAAGGAAGCAGGGAAGAAAAATGTGGCAGCACCTTTAAGACTAACTGGTTTTTGTTTTTTCAGGAATTTTCATGGACATAAACACACTTCATTGGATGCAGAACTGAGTGGTATTAAGGCCCCAGGCATAAAACATATTTATACAATTGTGGAAGTAGAATAGAATGTAATAGGAATTTACAAAGGAAGACTAGAAAGAGAAACAGCTGAAATGAGTTATAATCACAAATTCCAATCCATTAGCACAGGTAAGAACAAAGACAAAGGTTTCATGGAATGCTATATTCATTAATACAAGAGTCCTTCCTACTGTACATATAACAAAGGGAATCTTCTCAGAGACTGTTTTGAATCCTGGGGAACTGACTTTTGGTGAGCAGATTTATTGCTTTTATGCATGAGTGCTAACTGGTCACTGTAAAGACATGAAAGACCTCTATCACCTTATACAGACCTTTGAAAGTTTAGGGCAATGGTCATGATTTGCATCTTTATGAATTCTATTACATTCTTTCTCATTTCCACAACTGTATAAACATGCTTGATGCCTGAGGTCTTGATAACACTTGGTATTTTATCTGAAGAAGTGTGCTGGGAGCTCATCCCTAGGATGTTCTTCAAGTTGTGTGTGTGTGTGTGTGTGTGTGTGTGTGTGTGTGTGTGTAAATTTCCAATATTAGCCTCAACGTTTGAAATCCTATGCACAATGTGGGGTTTTTGATGACTGGGAGTTTACAATATTATTATTATTATTATCCCGCTTTTTTCCCAAGGGAACTCAAAGCGGCTTACAGCCATTAAAAGAAATATAATTAACAAAAGTTTTAACAAAGGTTAAAACAAAATTAAACCACAATAATAATTAAAACATGTTAAAATACATATAAAAACAGCATTAAAATATCAATTAAGGCTGGGATAAATGTCACATATCTGTATCCATTGTCTTGGACAAATGTCATCTCCTTGATGACATATGGAATGTGGGTGTGACCTTTGCCACTGAGATCTCCACTGATCTTTGTTCCCTCATTACATTTCCAGTCACTGGATTCAACCTTTCTTCCCCTTCACCCACACACTTTTACCATTATAGTGCTAGAGTGGCTTAATACTAAACTCCACTACAAGAGCATCACACCAGATCCCCAAACCCCAGAGTGTTTAGAGTAGAACTAGCAGAAACAGCCAATATAAAGCAAGAAATCCTGAAACAGAGAGCCACAACATTTACTAGAACCATTGGTCAGTCTAGCGAGGATCACATTTCGGGTTTGTATTGCATTTTCTATCTCAATTTTAATCAGTACTGGGTTACTTATTTTTCAAACAGAAGAGTTTCAGCATGACTGCTTTCCAAGGGAATGGTGCTATTCTAAGCATGCTGATATTTTTAGGTTAAATACAACTGCCAGCTCACTTTGCTGGCAAGGTGTGATGATACTACTCCCCCATGTTGGTACTCTACCTACCCCACTCACATGCTATGTCCTGAGGATCATAATTATTTTATATCAAATGTACTGAGCCATAGAGATCTACTGGAAGGACACGTAGCCAGTAGAGCTATGGAAATAGATCAAAGAGTTGCCTTGTTTTCTGTCACGCATCCTAGGTGAATCTTTCAAATGGTTCACACAGACCATTTGAATGGATTTTCAGCAATAATAGTGCTGACAGGATACAAGAGGTCTCTGGGATCAAATTAATATTTCAAACAGCCAGGAATGTTACATTTTGGAGGCATGCATCCCAGGATGAGAAAGTCATCTTGCAGGAAAGTACAAGGATGCCTGGCTGTATTTTCTTTGAACTACAAAGCTGAGATCCATCTTCATAAAAATGCAGCCATCTGGTCCCCAGGACATTTTTTTTAGCTCTGTTCAGCACTATAACTAGGACTCCTTTTTCTCCTCCATTTGATGGAGTTCTCCCAGACTTGCAAACAATGCTTCTGCCAGTGGAAAAGCTCCCCTCAGCCCCACCCCCGGAGGCTGAGTTGGGCTTTTCGCTTGTCTTTTCCCAGCCAAAGACTTCTGGATTGGTACACTATTACCCCAAAACCCTTCTCTCTCTCTCTCTCTCTTAATTTTCACTTCTTTCTAAATTTCTGTAGCCTTGTATGCTTGTGGGAGTGAATGCAACTGAGTGATTGTATGGATTTTAACATCTATTTCAATAAAATACTTAAATTTGAACAGTTAGCCTGATTCTCTGTGATCCAACTCCATAAAGCTGGGCTCAGGATCCCTAATTACCCTGCCCTCTTTGCATTGTTAAAGCAGTGTTCATAGCTAATTTTCCCCACAAGTGATAATTTTGACAGGCATTGGGAATCCCCCTAAGGGACCCCCAGAAAGCAGGGTAACAATATCATTGGACTGGAGATTGGATCTTATTACTTTAGTGTTGACAATGGAGCAGTATCCTCTACTGCTCCACTAGGGACAGCAGATTAGTTCAGGATGTGCAGGGCTGGCTGCACAGCATATGCAACTCTTTTGACCATCAGAGGAGAATGGCCAGGAGGAATTAGGTTGGGAAGCCCGACTGCTGCTACTGGCATCTGAACCTGAAGCAGTGTCCTTCCCTATCTAATGGTGCTTCCTATCCTCTTCTTTGCCTACAGTTTTCTCTACCTACCCTTTCCTTCCTCATTTTTCAACATTTGTTTTAGTTTGTAAACCTCTTAGAGACAGGGTTCCCATTTGTTCTTACTCAAGTCACACTGTAACGGGCTATATACGCTACATAATGCTTGTTCTATACTATACTGACTAACCATATTTGAATAATGTGAGCTCCCAAATACCAGAGGAAGTGATTCTAATTCAGAAGAAACTTTGATGTACACAGGTCAGGGGAACTTCTAGTAATCAGGGGCCAGAAAAGTGGGGCTCAGGGTCACATATGGCCTAAGGGTGGGACTTTGCCCATTCCCATTTGGCTCGAGAGTGCAAAATTATAGCCATCAGGAGGACTGCACCCCTTGGCTCCCACACAGTTGCCCACCCTGATTTGATTAATAACAAATTCCAAATGAAGGTAAGGGGTGTGCTTTATTTATCAATAGCATGCATTTTTAGGACCTCTTTCTCTTTATATTCAGGCAAGCATTGTCTAATGCTTGGATATGGATTGGGAATATCACACGTGAAAAGGAGAAGTTTCAACCTTCACTTCACTCCTGACTGAATCTGAAATAAGAATAGCTGGGATGTAAGGTATGAACTCCCCCTTCCTCATGCATGATGGTCCCAATCTGGATTGAGGCTGTGTTCACTGACCTGTACATAAAGAAGAAAGTGCTTCTAAATGGCACAGTGTGTCTTTAACATAGTGTATAGTTGCTTTGAGATGTTCAAATTGTCCATCGATTCACTAATCTGAAATATGACAAGCTGCAGACATCAAAGAAATGAGCTCCCTGCCTATAACTCTGATGTAAACTGTTAGATATAAGGAAATGGAGGAGAGGAGGAAGTACAGACTCAAAGCATTTTCTTTCACTTATATTTTTAAATGCTTAACTTGAAGTTCTAATTACAGCTCTTAGGCACCTGTACTTCTGTTATTCTGCATGTCACAACTAGAACCATGAACAATAGCCAGAAATTTCTCTTCTTTTGAGGCAATCCAGTTAATGAGTCTTTTAATAAAGCCTTAGGGTTGGCAGGGTAGAGAGAAAAAGAAATAGCTTGCGACCATAACTGGCAAAGAAAAAAAAAGTTGAGAGAAATTTGTAGTTTTTTATTAATGGCAATGTGTTCCCTCCCTTGTGAAACAAGTTCTTGCTCAAGGTGGGTGGTAACCTTCCAGGATATGATCGCTGGATAAATATCACAAAGGAAGCTATTTTGTTAGCTAGGCAAGGAAAGAATATTAGTGTCATGGATGCTAAGTTCAACTTTTTGGTTTGTGTAACTAATACAAGGGCAGGTAGAGAGAAAGAAAGGAAAGGAAAGAAATCAAAACAGATCTCCACAATGGAGTGGCTTTTGTCATTTAAAAAAAAAAAAAGAATGGTTTTACAAATTTCAGGGACTAGTGAAACAGTGAGATTTGATTCAGGAAAAAAAATGTTTTGATAAGAATCAGAGCTGACTGTTCCTCTTCAAAATAACATGTAAGGTCCTTCTAAAAGACTGGTTCTCAGCTTTTGGTTCCTTAGATACTCAGCTCCCTGTCAGCTTTGCCAATGGTGACAGATTCTGGGAACTGAGGTTCAAAATCTATGACAGACCAAAGGATGCAAACCACTGCTTTAGAACCTCAGTCAGGCTCTACACAGCAAGAAGAGTCAGCATACAGACACTTGCTGGTGGTTCAAGCCCACCTGAGGGAGTTTCCTTGCCATCCTTCCTTTACCTTGAGTCAGATGGACGCCAGTTCAATGGCGGGGTGAGGTGAAGAAAGCTCACTTAGCACTGTAGTTGATGCCTTCCTTTTTAATTCTTCCAGATGTCTACAGAAGCTCTGAAAGAGTGCTGCACCAGAAGTATTGTGGAAGAATTAATACAGCAGCAAGAGCAGCCCAGTTTCTGCAATGTGCTGCTGAGACTCTTCTGTTTCAGTTTAGTCCTAGCAAAGTCAAGGAGAACTGCCACTGCATTTCACTCTGAGGTTTGTTGACTACTCCTTCTCTACTGCAGTTAATGCTACAGCCTGGAAAAATTATATTTCTGTACTGAAGCTCACAGAAAACCCCTGCCAGCTTGGCTATAATTGCATCTTGCAGTATGGAGTTTTGCCCACAAGCTTTTGATCAGAAATGGGAAAGTTACTTTTGAAAAGTAATTCAATCCTGTTTCATCATTACAGTGTTTGAAAATTAGCCCATAGCAATCATTGTTACAGTGCTAAAAAAGTAACGTTAGATTTCTCGTTGAGCTGCTCATTATTTTCAATTCCTGTGTATTACTTCTTGAGGAAAAAAAAACCTTAAAATTGATAGGAGAATAGCACACAACTTGAAAATTCCATGTATAAGTGCATTCATTATATAGTCTAGTGGTTTGAGTGGTTTGAGACCAGGGTTTGATTCCCTGCTCAGTCATGGAAACCCAGTGGATGACCCTGGGCAGGTCACACACTCACAGCCCCAGAAAACCCAATTATAGGCTCACCTTACAGTCACTATAAGTTGGAAATGACTTGGAAGCACACAACAACAACAACTGTGTCAATAAAGTGACTTCACTTTTACTCATGATGTGACTTTCAAAATCCACCATCATGTTCTTGTTACTTCCTGCCACCAAAGTATCTGGCTACATGTAACTATATCACTTGTTACTGCCTAGCTCTGCTTTTGATAGGGTTTGTGTGTTTTTTGTGATTCTAGGTAGGGTTTAGCTTCTAGAAAAGCAATATCAGCAATAAGGCTGGTTAAAATAAATAAAGATCCTATTTTATCCACTCACTAAAAGAATTGTTTCATTTTTTTTTTTTTCAGTGAAATAATGAAACAGCCATGAAAACCTGACTGAAGTTTTGCCCTTGCTACCTGCACCAACAGTTGTTTCTTGGAATCATGAAGACAGAACATAATGAAAGATTTGTAGTGTTTTTCTCCTTTCTTTAAATCCTTTACTTGAAGGGGTCTAAATCTCTGCCTTTCCTGCAGACTTTTTGCTTTCTCTCCTCCTTTTCCTTAAAAGTTAATGTTTATTGAGCAAGCACAGTTCAGTTCTTTCTCTCTCCCTTCGTGACAGTTGTGTTACAATCCTTTCTAAAAATTCAGTTTCTAGAGAAGTGGTTGTGTTTGAAGCAGGCTTATTAAAATATGAAGTAACACTGTACTGTTCTAAGCAATCCTATTTTAAAATATTAAATGCAAAGAAACAAGACTTTTGTTATGTTTGGATTTATTTTTAACTTTTAAAATAAGAATGTATTGCAAAAACAAAACAAAAAAAAATCCAGATGCTTTGAGCAAAAGTTAACCCAAAGGCTCAAATCCATCCCATATTTCAGAGTGGTAAGAGAGAAAATAAGAGATTTTGAGTGCTGTCTATATGCTTTCGTTTCATAAGTTTGGAATACTCCAGTATTGTAATCTTTGATTGTCCAAGGCCTCGACGATGTGAATCTGGCAAAGCAGAAGAGAGGAAGATATAAGGTTTTGTCTGTGTATTTCTTTTCTCTCCCTCACTCTTTGTTTCATCTATAAGTATACTTTTTTTTGTAGGGAAAAAAATACTAATTGCACTAACTTGCACAACAGTTACTATAATTAGCATTTATATTTATACATTGTATTATTGTTGTTTTTTTGGATTTTTCTTCCCCCCCCCACATCAGAGTAGGGATGAAAACAATATTTGAAAAATGGCTGAGGAACGTGTTTCTCAAATATCCAGAAACCCTGGTGAGGAGAATTCTGAACTGATAAGAATCTTCACAGCTTGGGATTTAAATTCTGCACAAAATTTTCACTTTTGTGTGAGTGCAGGAAACAGTAAAAAAAAATTGCACAGAAAATATTGTTTGTGTATAGAAATATTATTTTCTGTGCAGAAAATGTTGCGGGGTTTTTTTGGGGGGGAATACCTGATGTGAGCTTTGCACAGAATGAGTCCCCCAGTGTAAATAGTCTTTAGAATAGTGCAGTTTTGGAACACTTTCTCACAGCAGGAAGAGAATTGCCAAAATTCATAGAATCATAGAGTTGGAAGTCACCACAAAGGCCATAGACTCCAAACCCATGCCATGCAGGAACACACACTCAAAGCACCCCTAGCAAATGGCCACTCAGCCTCCATTTAAAAACCTCCAAAGAAGGTGATTCCACCATGTACCAAGGCAGCATATTCCACTATCATATGACTCTTATTGTCAGGAAGTTCTTCCTCACATTTAGCTGAAATCTCATTTCCTGAAGTTTGAATCCATTGCTCTGTGTCATAGTCTCTGGAGCAGCAGAAAACAAGCTTACTCCATCTTCAACATGAGATCCCTTCAAACATTTAAACATGGATATCATGCCACCTCTTAACCTTCTTTTCATCAGGCTAAACATACCTAGCTCCGTTTTGGTCACCCTCCTTTGGGGATGTCCCAGCTTATCAATATCCTTATTGAACTGTGGTGCCCATAAATGGATGTAGTGTTCCAAGTGAGGTCTAGCCAACACAGAATAGGGTGGAATTATTACTTCCCTTGAGCTCAACACTTTACTCCTACTGATGCAGCCCAAAATCACATTGGCCTTTTTTACTGTTGCTAATTGTTGCTTCCTTTGAAAATGAAAATGAAATGAGCAAATAATTACCTGCCTTCTTCAGAGAGGCCAAGGTTGGGGTAATCTAAGGTGTGATTGCCATCTCACATGTTGGAGCCTCTCTTTCTGACCTTGGAAAGAGAGAAACTATCTTTCCTGTTGCCCTATGGATGCTGTCCCTGGTCCATGAGACTGCGATGGGAGTCCTTGATATATTTTCAAAATAAATTTATCACATATTTATTAACTTATGCCTGTAATATGACAATGTTGGGCTACTAAAATTATAACATTATATTCTAGAGGATTAAACACCAAATGATATCTGTCTGTGTACATCCTTGTGTGTATGTCAGGCACTGCTTTGATTTCTATCACGCTCTGCTTCCGGAGTTATAATTGATCTTTTCCCTTCATGTATTGTGAAACAAAGAACACTGAAACCATATAAAAGGGCTGGACATAAACTGCAAAGAAAATATATGAAATTTATTTATAGTTAATGGTGAACAAACATAATGCAAATAATCTGTCATACCACAAACATGTTTCTCTAGCTTTTCCCACATAAACAAAGGGAAACCAATAAACAATCTCATAATCCTATCTAACTCCTATTCATATGTGTGATCCATCTTTTTCACATTGCATTCTCTTCATGTTGAAACTACATAATGAAAAGGCATCCATGTTCTGGGTGGGTTTTCAGGCATTCCAGCCATAAAGATAATTAGTACCAAATATTAT
Organism: Iguana delicatissima; assembly: GCA_948472985.1. Taxonomy (NCBI): domain Eukaryota; kingdom Metazoa; phylum Chordata; class Lepidosauria; order Squamata; family Iguanidae; genus Iguana; species Iguana delicatissima. The sequence goes on along the minus strand of CAOKZL010000092.1, from coordinate 829,660 downwards.
TCCCCGGACTAATCTAAAACATACAGAAGAAGTGAACTAACAGATATAAACCCAGTTACTCTGATGTAAACAGTGCAGACAAATAGGGTTAGAGAGCTAAACCAGCACTAGTCAGGACATTAAAGCATACATTTCCTGGGACTAAACTAAAATATACAAAAGAAAGTGACAAATATAACCCCAAATCCTCAAATGTAAGCAATTAGAGTTAAACCAGCACTGGTCAGGACATTAAGGCATACTTTGTCCTTAGGAGTTTGTTGTGGTTTGGTGCTCTATAGTTCAATATAAAATTTCATCTTGGCATATACATAGAGTGTTTTTTAAAAAAAAAAAAAAAAAAGACAGTGGATTTACTTACCAATGTGAAAACATGCTACCCAGTACTTCTAATTTCTAACAATACATTCAATGTAGAAGTCATTGTAATTTCAAATTTTGTGCATTTACAGAAATAGCAGTCTCAGAAATGCACAAATTGTCACCAAGACAGAAAAAAAAATGCTTCTTTCTTGTTTAGAGTGCAAGGACAAATTTGATCATGATATACATCCCTTACTGTCATGCAAATTTGTGACTTAAAGAGGAGTGAATGAATGATTACAATACAAAACTGTTTTCCAAAGTTTTTTAGCTTGGTTCTCAGGGACCTATATATACTGTTAGGCAGAATGTGGCAACTGCCTCAAGTGGCTGATGTTGCAGGAGGCAGTAGCATCAGTCCCCCACCCACCCTCAACTGTATCTCCTGAGTAGAGGCATCAATGCCACACATTGTTCTACGCCCCTTCAACTGGCCTATTGCCCTCAATTGTGGTAGAGGATCCTTTCCCATTGGCTCCATTGAAGTAAGATTCAGCTACAATTACATTTGACTTCTATACATGGAAAGGAAGGAAGGTCACCACCTTTCTGGAAGGTCACCACCCTCATCCCTTCTGGGCTATTGCTGTTGTCTTTCCATTACAAATAGCCATGAGGGTGGTTTTAACAAATAAAACTTTTTTAAAAAAATATGCAAACTTTAATAGTGATAATGAACTATCATACTATAATTCTCAAAGATAAACAAAACAGCAATATAGATGATAATAACAATTCATTACAGGCAAGTCAGGTGTTATACAAAATCTTAAGAACTTTCAGTTGATTGAGAATACAGCAGTGGCACTTCCATTTTTCTAATAGTAGACCCCACCAGTTGTTGCTATTAACTGCTGTCAAGTTGATCTCAACTTATAGCAAGCCTATGGTTGAGAGACCTGAAGCCACTGTATCATCAGTGGCCCTGCTTAGGTCTTGCAGATTCAGGGATGTGTCTTTTTTGATTGAGCCTATCCATCTGTGATGAAGTCTTCTTCTTTTCCTACTGCCTTCTACCTCACCAAGCATTATTGTCTGTACCTCTTCCCAAACCCCAAGGACAGCAGTAAATTCAGAATGTTGGTGTTAGAAGAGGATGAAGAGACTAGACATCCTGAATCTAAGAGGGAAAGCCCACTGGAGCAACAGAAGTTGCCACCAACACCCTTTAAAACACTAGGAGATGGCGCGGGCAATACCGAATCCCCCAAACTTGTTGGTGGCAAATTCTTCTATTGCTATAGCACTGGAATTTTAATGTTTGTCAAGTTTTTGTCTTATACCTAGTTTTGTCTATGTTGTTTGATGTGATAGGACATTAGACACTCAAGCTGACAAATAATAACGATGACTATCTGGCATTGAAGATTCCTCACTCACAGAGAGAGAGAGAAAGAGATAGAGAGAATTCTCTTTCTTGGGTTTGTTGTGACTTGAGACTATTTTCAAATATTACAACTCAAACATCAAATATTGCAACTCAGTAGCAACGCTGTAGGAGAGATTCTGGAAGTGAACATTCAAAACAATAGTATTTTTATGCTCTAGTATAGGTTTGCAGCTTTAAATACACATTGCACTGCATTTATGCAGAATTTAACACCATAAACTTTTGTGTGCACTGCAAAATAAATTATCACCTTAGACAAAGCAGACACAGGCTACAAACTTATTACTTTGTGGAGATACTTTCCATATAGGAACATCATAACATCTGAAACAGTTCTCACAAAATGAGAAAAACTGTCATATTTAGGAGTCCAGAGTAATGTATTACACTTCCTGGGTATCTTGCTGTTCATTTCAATAAAAGAGAATCTGCTATTACTACAAATACTTTGTATTTAATGATAGCTATTTCCTGTAATTAAAAGCAGTAACTGTGGAATCATAACAAGTAGGGAGATACATGCATAATTTTGTTCAAGTTTCTGAATCTCCATACCTTCTTCTTGCCTTCTCTTATGAGGTCACCAATTTGAAAGCAAGAGGGGAGCAAAGAATTTCAGGCTCAGTCTGTAGTAATGCCAAAGCACTTGACACAATCAAGATTTGTAAGCTCTCCTAGATTCTGCTGTTCCTCACACGGAAGCTATTAAATCACTTCAGGGCTTTTCACTCTAAATTGACTCTTATGTTGAAGGCTCCATGCAGCCAAGAAATCAAAGAGAAATCAATTGGCACCAACAAAAACCCCTGCTTGTCAACAGTGGCAATGAAGGGGAGTGTCTCTGAAGATGGATCTTTGATGATCCCCTATCCCACAAGCAAAAGCAGAAGTTATCAATTTCACTGACCTTCAGGAATGATTTGTGAGTTTCTTGTAACACAGCTGCAAAACTCTGCAGACAAGAAAAAAGGAAGGGATGTCTTATCCCATAATGGTGAGGGATTATTCGATTGAGGAGGAAAATGCTCCCTTTTTGCTTTGTTTTGAAGCCAGAAAGATTAGCAGCTGCTTTGGTTAACAGGGAAAGAAGAACAAATGCAGTGGTCTGTTCAGTTTTAAACTTTTCTTCACATGTGGCTTCTATGATGGTTGTAAAGAAGAAAACTGTAGACTAAATCCAATGTTAGTTTGAACTAGAGTAACCTATTGATATCAATGGGATTATATGAGTAATAATCAACAAGTACTAATTATTTCAGTGGGTCCACTTTAGTTGGAAAGAGCCAGCATGGTAAAGTGGTTTGAGTGTTGGATACTTCCCCGGAAACCAGTGTTTGATTCTCTGCTCAGCCATGGAAATTCACTGAGTGACCTTGGGCATGTCATACAGTCTTAGGCCATTTCCACACGGGCATATTGCTCACACTAGGGCAACCTCCCCAGGAGGTCTTCTACACCACGAGGCGCACAAGGGCGGTTCGCAAATGGGAGGTTCTAAACCTCAAACCGCCCTCGCGCGGCCGGGGGGTGGCGCTGCGAGTCCTATAAAAACCACTTCTCAAGTGGTTTTTATGTGACTTGTGCGTGTTGCCCCATCGCCGCGCCCCATTTCAGAACTGCAGGGACGTGTTAGCACGTCTCTGCAGAGCTGCCCGGGCGCGGGCTTCCGGCTGGCGAGCTGCCCTGCCAAAATTCGCTACCGTTTGGAGCGGCGAACGCGTGCTCCCCACGGGGACGGAGCAACCCGTTTTGCGGTAAGATCCATCCCTGCGTGCGCCCCCCCCCCCGTTTACCCGCCCCATGTGTGGAAAGGGCCTTAGTCTCAGAAAACCCCATGATAGGTTCACTTTAGGATTATTATAAGTTGAAAATTACTTGAAGGCACACAACAACAATTTTAGTTGGAACTAGAATTGAATTTAATTCCAGATTTTTCTCAGCCATGGAAATGTAGCTGTTGTTGTCTCAAGTGAAGAAATTAAAAATGTTCACTGACAGAAGTTGGCTGGAAATTCCTGCCCAATATCATTGAATGGCTAGATATATAATGAAAACTGATGTTTACTGGTACCTTTTGCTTAACACTGATGCTTTGAAACATTATGAACAGAAAAAGAGAAAACTCTAAACAACTGGTTTAGAAAATTAAGCTGTGAATTTTATTGTATCATGGTTTAGAGATGGAAGGTCTAAGGGCAAAGTTATCCCTGTTTGCTCCCTGTGAGCAGCATGCATATGTGATAATAAAATGATTGTCATGCATGTTTGCTGGCATCCAGTTAGGAAAATATGCATTTGTAAGTCAGGCTATGCATATGAGGACAAAAAGTCACCATTGTGAAATAAATATATTCTACTGACAGCAGTAGCAGAAGAGCTGTTCAGATACCATATTCTTCTGTACCTGAGCAATTTCCGCACTAGACTTTTATAGCGTAGGATTCCACTTGAAACATCCTATGGAATCCTGGGGTTTGCAGTTTCGGGAGGGGCGCCTGACCCCTCCCGAAACTGCAAACCTCAGGATTCCATAGGATGTTTCAAGTGGAATCCTAGCGCTATAAAAGTCTAGTGCGGAAATGGCCCTTGTCTTTATGGTTGGCCATTATGTATGTACTGTACTTTGTAGTTGTGCATAATGCATTTTATGCTACATTTGTGCATTGTTCATTACTTCCTGTGGTTGCTTATTGCACACTGTGCATTGCTGTTCTACATCATATTTGTACATTGTGAAAAAGCACTTAGTCATTGACATATGTTGCATGATGTGGCTATTCTCTAAGGGGGAGCAGATATTTACGCTAGGCAGAGGTGAGGTTGGATTTCAGCCACAGTCTACAGAACTTGACTTAGGGTGGGAAAAGTGAGATTGGAGGGCCCCAATTTTTATTTTTATGTTTTGTGAATCACCAATCTTCCATAACACTTTTCATGATCTGCAGAAAGTTAAGAGATTATTTTTAGGAACAAAATGGTAAGTGATATCAAGCTACTTTTCCCAGGGCAGTGGTCTACACACATACCCACTCTCTCCACCCAAAACATGAAAGAAAGAAAAAGTCTGTTCCTAAAGAGAAGTCTGCTTTCTTTTGGGGCCAAAACCAGAATAGTGTAGAAACTGGTAGCAGTGCAGGGCCCCTTGCAACCATTCCTGTTCTAGAGTGCCCAAATCAAAAAAGGCAGAATGTCTGCACTTTCAGTACTTGTGCAGGACAGATAAGTTCCGAAAGCATCTCTTGAATGGCAAGCTACATGCATTGAAATTCCCTCAGTTGCACCACCCTTAATGGGTGAAAGAGCACTGTCTGCTTTGTATCTGGCCACACAGGTATGACCATTAGATAAAATAGACCCTTCAGCAGTAGTCTCTGGAACTGCCAGTTGGAGAAGCAGAGTGGCATTAGCATGAAAAAGTTCCTTCCAATAGATCTTCACAAAACGTGCCAGCTTTTGAACAGCCAAAGTCAAAGGAAGAGATTTCCTATACCTTCAATAACAATACAATAATAACAATACAAGAGAAAATGTTTTTTTTTCTTACAAATGTCTAGCAAGTAGTGACTGCTAATATTCAAAGCCTTAATGCTGAGAAACTTGAATAAACACAAGAAGAGAATGCCAAGTTATTTCTGTTGTTGGTTTTCTCATATGGAACACTTCCTGTTCATGTGAAGAACCTCCACTCAAGCAAGAACCTGATATAGAAGTTAAGGGAGGGAGGGAGCAAGAGATGCTGTAACTCCCCCTTGGCCATAAAATTTGCAAATAATTTTGCTGCCCCCATAAGTTCCCATTTTCTATCTCTAGTATCTCTCCCTCGTCCCCCACCTCCAAACACAGACACACACACACAGTTTCAAGCCACAGATTTGTAACTGCAGAAATTAGGTCTTTGCAGTTGAAACAATAACTGAAGGACAAAAAAAAAAAAAAAAAACACTTTGTGAATGTCACACAGGCCATTTCCACACGGGGTATTTAAAACAGTGCATTGTGTCCTCCACGGAGGACGTCTGCACCTTGGAGCAGACTGGGTTCGGACTACTTACCGTAGATCTGCACCTCAGTCCACTCCGGAACGACCCCAAGTGGTCCTCCAGTGTGCTTTTGAAAGACCTGATTTTTCCAGTCTTTCAAAAGCATGGAGTGCACCACTGCGAGCCTGCTCCCTTGTGCAGATTTGCAGGCTCACACCAATGCGAGCCTGCGATCTGCCGAGGGCAGGCTTTAGGCTGGCGAGCTTCACCGGTTGGTCGAGACCCACAACCAACCAGAAGCCACCATTTTGGATGCCAGAGCAGTGCGGAGCGATGACCACGCACTGCTCCTCCTCACCCCGGACCAGACCGGACCGCCAGAAGATCCAGTAAGTAGTGGTGCAGGGCGATTCCCTCACCCCGTGAGGAAATGGCCATAGTTTTCTAATAAAGTAACTTTATCATCTCTTCATTTAACACAAAAGTAATAAAGACTGTGTGTGTCTCATGAGAAAATGAATAATTTTAAAAGTTTCTATGCTGTGGGCAAGACTACCAGAGTTCTTACATTTTTATACTTTTGCACTGTAAATTTTTTCCCAAGAAATTTGTTTGTCAAAATCTTAGAATCTGTGGGAAAAAATGCACAAAAAAGACTTCTTTTCTCCTCCTCCTCTTTCCGGCATGGAAAGAGCGGGTGCCATTCAGCGTTAATTTGGGGGGAAGGCCATTGCATGAAGAGGCATTCACATTCTGCAATGACACCCACCCTCTTGAAACTCACCTATAGGAGTAGGGAGGGGTATCCTACCCCCCCCCATGAGTTCTCAGACGATGCCTTTATTGTTGTGATTCTGGCTACAGGACATGGTAAACACTTTTCTCCTCTCCTCTCCTCTCTTCTAGCCACTAAAGCAGCATGTGGGAGGGACACAAGCAATAGGTGAGTCTTGCTGGAAAGAAAGAGGAGACTGAGCAGATTTCCTTCTAGGAAGAAATTTATGCTGTGTCTCCCCATGCAGGATCTTGGACTATGTGCTTGTGAAATATATTTGTTTTTCGGGTAGGCCAACCCTTTTCTCTATAGGGTATCCCTATAGGGTATAACAAGAAACCCTTTCTCTTTGAAGTCAAGAAAAATTGTGAGCATTTTTTATATCCCTAGTATGTTTCTCCATGAGAATTGTGCCCTCTGCCCCCCAAAATTCATCTTGAAACCTATTTTGATCCTTCAGAATTCAGAGCTTTCAAATGACATCGTGCTTCAATTTTCATCCAAGACAGAACATCATGTAAGTTGGGTTTCTTTTGTTTGTGTTTTGTACAAAATAAATGCAGGTATGTATACCTTAAAGTGGATCTATTTGTTTGTAATTGTGTGTGTGTGTGTGTCTATTTGTAACCATTCGTAGCAAACTGAAAGTAGAAAACAGCCTCGTTGGGAGGGGTTGCCAAGGGGAGAATGCCATATTTCTTCTTAAAACTTTCCACTATAGTGCAGTTCTTTCAAATCTTCCATCTGGCAAATGTGAACTTTTCAGTGTGAAAGCAACAATTTAGTTTGAAACATTTGCCTATTTGTTTTCTTTTCCAATCCACACACAGGAAAGCAAACAATGAGCAGAAAGGCAGATGATGACACAGATTGCAAGCTTTAGCTTTAGTTCTGCAAGACTGGAGTAAGACTATCACATTTGGGAATTTTCACCAGTGTATTGGAGAACAGAACTGAGCCTACACTGAAGTCACTTCACACTTCCTTCCATTTTTCTTCCAAAGTCCCTCCAAACCATCTGGCAGGCATCTTCTGCTTCCAGAAGAAAACAGGCAGGTTGACTCTATGTGAAAGGTTCAGTTGTTGAAATATGCTAGCAGTAAGCAGGATTTACCCCATGACCTCTCACTTTTCTCATTTGCTCAGTGACTCAAAGGTTTGTTGCCAAAAACATGGCATGATTCTCTTTGTGCAACATATTTTGCCAAAGCACAGGGCAGGTTTTTTTATAAAAAAATTATCTTGTTTTATAACTAGTTTTCTATTAACAATTAGATTGAAATAATGGGCTCAAATCTAATGCATTTATTCATTGTCCTATTAATGTGAATAGGATGGCCCCTGAAATGGACGAAATCCCACAAGCAGTGATATGTTTATTGTCCAAACAGATGCCAAATTGTGATGAGCCCTTATGCACAAAAAATCCAGAAGATGTTATAGCTGGCCATGCGATTAAGGCATTGCCTGCCTAGTCTAAATTGCCACCAGATCAATTTTCAGTTATGATAAATCTAACTGTTACTGCAAAGTATCTTAACACATGACAGAAATTAGAGATAGCAAGAATATTTGAAAATCTTTGTAAAATGATTGAAAAACATGTTTCCTGAGCATTGAAAAACCCTGATGAGAAGATCCTAGGCTGAAGAGAATCTTCGCAGTGTGGGACTTTTTCTACTCAAAACACACATGTGATTATATTGCACAGAAACAATGCTTTATGCCCAAAAGAATATTGTTTCTCATGTACAAATGGTATAACTGGGACCCTGTTATGTGCAAAATTCCCACGTGGTGGTCTTGCATAGATTACAGTATTTTCTCCATAGCTCTATTTGAGTGAGTTGAAATGCAAAATGACTGGATGGGAACCATAAGATTTTATGTTGGCTATATTAAAATAAAAATGGTGGTTCTATTTCATACTCCACATTTTAGCATCAGCATGTGATGTTTTCTGATTTGTGGTGTTATGTGCCTATCATTTATCATTAATGCAACAGTAACATAAGAGGTAAGGAGAGAATCAAAGTGACATTATTCTAGTTCAGCTAAGGTTACAACTCCCATAGGTCTCAAGCAACATGGCCATACAAGCTTGGGATAATAGGAGCTGAAGGATGGTCAGGGTGAAGGCACATGAAGGATGAGGAACTCTGGCTTATGTCCTGCTGTCTTTCTCCAGTTCTTTAATAGACTGAAATAATATGGACACTTTAGTGATTCACATGAAAGAAATATGAGAAAGTATGAAAAAAGTAATCTTTTTCCTCTGGTTAAAGATTTAGCTTTCAGCTTTTTGCTCATTGTTGCTTTACTATATGAGTCTGAACTAACTGGTTTCACAGCAATGCCCTCAAATTTATTGCATACATGGTAGGGTTGTACATTTTCATAAATTTTATTCTTCTTGGCAAGAATGACTAATTTCACCATTTTCCTCCCTAGGAAAGTCTTTGAAAACTGCACAGTTTTGGAAGACTATTCATAGATCATGATTCATCCTGCAAAATAATCCACACATGGTGGTGCAGTTTGGTTTGGTTTGGTTTGGTTTGGTTTGCATGCACGTGTATGTAAATAACAGTTTGCACAGGCAACTTATTTCTTGCAGAGAAATAAACTTTTTGTATGGGAAATGCCATTTTCTGCACAAAATATCCACATTTTTTGCACAGAATAAATCCCAAACTTAAAAATTCTGCTTCATCAAAGGTTCTTCTCATCAAGCCTTCCACACATTCAAGAACACCTTTTTTCATACAGGAATCAAATATTTATGAACATTCTTTGCATTCCCTGACATATGAATGTACATAAATGAAGAAAGAAAGAACTCCTAACATTTTAGGGCTGTAATTCAGAAGGCACGTACTTAGTTGTAGTTCTGATGCTTTACAGAAACCCAGATCCCTGTCAATGCATTAGAGATCAAAACATAGCTCTAGAAACTATTTGAAGCGTGACCAATAAAAAATACACACAAGCCAGCCAAATATCTATGTTTTATTTTAGGACAATGTTATGGAAAATTAGGGGTTAAAAGGAGAGTCACCACTGTGATTTCTGGGTTGCTCTAAACTCTGCCCTGTAGCAATTTGTTTTTTAAAAAATCTTACTTGGAATTGACTTGATGCTGAGGAAGCAGCTTTCAGTAGTAACAACTTGTTTTCTGTCCTCCAAACTACTGTCAAAAATCTCAGCTCAAACCCACTGCTGACAAGGAGTTAAATGCTAGGTTTGATTTTCAAACACAATATATTCCTTCATGTATTCCCATGTATTCTAAAATCATTGCCTACATATTTAAACATGTGCCAGTCTTCTTTCATACAAGTGTAGAGGCAGGCATGATAACTGGATGATAATGGCTTCTAAAAAGATCATATTCAGAGCAAGCTTTTAAGACGTCTCTGTTTTGTACAGAAATGTGTTGTGCATTGTTAGATGCTTGGAGCCGGGCTTTGAGGTCAAGAACTCTGTCACTTATCCTCCTATTAAGAACATTTATGTTGAATTTACTTATTTGTTCTGACAGGTGTTTGGCTGGAAGGCAGTTATTGAGGTAAACACTTTTTCCTCTATAATACTCAATATTGAATTACCTAGTAATTCACAGGTTAGGAAACATTTATCAAGAGAGAATTGTACACTTTGTCCTGTTTCCAGAAATGGGAGCCAAAGTACTACTTTGCAAAGAATGCCTGAATAAAAGCTTTGGGCGTATTTATAGCTTCATGAGATGGATTACGAAATAAATCATTAATATAAGTAACAATTGCATGAGAATTAATGTTAAATACATATAACTAATATAAATGGGTGATTTCTTTGTCACACACTGTGTCATTTCCAAGCTAAGTGTTTTTGGTTCCTTAGCAGGAGTTAACACATCCATCCTTTTGCTCAGGTTGGATATATAATACATTACAAAATGGCAGAATCAAAGATTACAGAATACCCAAGGTACTGGACAAAAGACCAAAGAGACATGGGGTGGTATAAATTATATGCAGGGTTTTTTTCATAATTGGTTTTAGTATTTTCCTCTAGATTTTAAGATTCAGATGACACGTGTATTTTTTTAATCTATTATAATATTTATATTCTGCCGTCTGTTAAAGGAACTCAAGAGAGTGTGCAATAAATTCTATTTGAACAGTTTAAAACAATAAAAATAATTTAAAGAGTAAAAGCATATTGACTATTTAACATTTAAAACAGGACAGTTTAAATGCAGATAAAGCAATTTAGAACTACTCACATTTGCAAATTTGGATGGGATCAATCAGGCCTAAAAGCTTTAAATAGTTGTGTTTGTAAATGAAATTATAACAGCAAACATAGAAAAAAATAGACTTGTAGATAGTTACAAGAAACTAGCTAAATGCCTACACATACTTTTTTTTTTTTTTGAACTTTTACCTCCAGATCAAGTTTTTACCCTTTCATAAATGTGAGATATGCTGGTTCATAAGGATTCAAATAAGTCTGCTGTTCTGGTCAAGGTTGGTTTAATGGCTGCCACTGATAAATAAATGCTGATGGCTTCCTAAAACAGAAATACTCCCCCATGAATTTTGGACATAGAGATAATTTGCAGGGCTCTGTACAGATGGAACTTTGCAATTCCTCAAGCACAATTTATTAGTCTCTGCTCTCTTTTAGATTTCTGATGGTTTTCTATTCATTTCAAAAGGAGAAAACGGACAGGTGGATTTGCAAATATATCAAACATTTTTGTGGAAGATTAAAATCTTCAGTTACACAATGCAGAATGTTGAAATCATATCTTAGTATAGTAGAACAAAGTATTAAAACGAGGACATTGGGATGAATTCACACACACAAAAGCTCAGGGTAACATATGTATGCATATATAGTTGGCCCTCCACATTCTCTAGGGTTGGGGCACAGGACCCCCAGAAATGTGGAAACATCACAAATATCAAAATGTACGTGTTTCTGTGCAAAGGAGGGCCAAGGCATGGTGGGGAGAGTGGATACCCAGGGTCCAAACCAGGTCAGGGAAAGGAGAAAGAAAGTGATGGGTTGACATGGTGGCCCTATATTTCTTTTCTTTTGCCCATCTCCTTCCTTGGGTATGGGGAAGCATACAGAGAGTTTGTGGTGCTGGGAAATCAAGCTGGTAGCCATCAGCTGGCCAGGCAGTGGCTGGTGGAGGAAGAAGAGGACCAGACATGTAGCCTGGTCAGAGCTACCAAGAGGGAAGGATCCCAGAGAAAAGAAGCACTTGAAGTTAGGGTAGAGGGGTTGGAGAAACTCACAAATAATCAAATCCGCAAAAGTGAAACCTGAAAATGTGGAGGGCCAACTGTATCTATTCCAGGGTAGTACATGTGGTTCTCTCCCTCAGTATGCCTTCTCTCTTTCTCTCCATCTCTCTTTCTGTGTTTATGGCTGTGTGTGTAACAACAAGGAGGGGAAAATAGAAACATATAAATAAAGGCTGCATTTCAAATTTGATTAAGAAAGTGGCTTAGGAAAAAATGAAATAAACTTCTATCCTATCCTATCCACTTCTATCTCACAACAGGAAAGTTACTTAGAAGTCTACATTTCTGCATAGAAATATTATTTCCTCCTCAGAAAAATCTGATTCCTGCTTAGAAAATTGTGTAATTGGTGACTTATTGTACACAAAATTTGTACTTAATTGGTTTGCATAGAGAACAGCATTTTCTATACAGGTAGCAACTTTTTTTTGTATGTAGGAAATAATATTTCTGTGAAGAAAAGTATTTTCTTCATAGAAAAAAAATGCTGTTTTCTGAGCAAAGCAATCATGTGTGAATTTTGTGTGCAAAATGTCCTGAACTGCAAAAAGGCTTTGTGATTTTCAAAGTCTTTCTTCCAGCAGGAATAAAATTACTCCTTGCTTCCTTTGAGAAGAAGAAAATTAGTGAAGAATTGCAAAGCATTGTTGCAATTCAACAGAATCATGAATGCTGCCTGAGCTGATTTTTACAGACAAAGTAATAAATACTTGTGTGTGTCAGGGTTGGCAGGATTTGGCTCCTCTGAGCATGAGCAAAGTGCTATCTGTGAAGCAAGGCTTCGCCGCAGCAGAGAGTCCCAGAGAAGCAAAAAAAATTCCAGAGGCTTCTTAGTTAGGCTTAGAGTACTGATTTATTGCCGCACTCTAAGATAAGACTAAGCAAAACCAGGCTTGCTTTCCAGCAATTAGACAAAGAGGAAAAACAGAAGATAACAGAGAAAAATCAGGCAGCATCTCCTCATACAAACAGTATACTGCCCATAGCATGGCAGGCCCAGCTAGGGCAGCTAATTGGCAGCTGGTCAAGGCAAACACCAGCCTTTTTATGCTACCTTGTCGCCCTGGAACAAGTGGGGTGACCTAATCAGTGCTCTGGCGTGTGGCCTTCTTAATACACAAGACATAGCCATTACAATCCTGCTGGCCTTGCACCTGGCTGTCTGGCCACACCACCTCTTCCCTCTGCCATCCACTCAGAGGAAACCTTTGCCTGCCTGGCAACAACCTTGACAGTGTGTATGTTATGATACAATTTGTGTGATTCAGAGTGCCTGGCTAAACCTGGAGATAAAAAATGTGAAAAATGGGCCTATGGTGATTTTAGTAATTGAACATTCTTTAGCATGCTTGTGATGGAAGAAGCTAATAAATATTCCAATAATCTTTGGATCCAAAGCTAACAAAATGAATCAAAAGTTAACAAAATGAATTTCAACAGAGAGAAATGTAAGGTCCTGCACTTGGACAGAAAAAATGGAATGCACAAATATAGGATGGGGAAAACATAGCTGGATAACAGTATTTATGAAAGAGATCTAGGAGTCTTGGAAGATCACAAGCTGAACAAGAGTCAGCAGTGTGATGTGGCAGCCAAGAAAGCCAATGCAATTCTTGGTTGCATCAATAGGAGTATGGTGTCTAGATCAAGGGAGGTAATGGTACCACTCTATTTTGCTTTGGTTAGACCTCGTTTGGAATAATGTGTCCAGTTTTGGGCACCTCATTTCAAGAAGGATATCAACAAGCTGGAGCATGTCCAGAGGATGGTGACCAAAACGGTGAAGAGCCTGGAAGCCATGTCGTATGAGGAGCAGCTTAGGGAGCTGGATATGTTTAGCCTGGAGAAGAGAAGGTTAAGAGGGGACATAATAGCCATGTTTAAATATTTGAAGGGATGTCATGCTGAGGAGAGAGTGGGCTTGTTTTCCACTGCTCCAGAGACTAGGACAAGGAGCAATGGATTCAAGCTGCAGAAAAGGAGATTCCACCTGAACCTCAGGAGAACTTCCTGATGGTCAGAGCTGTTCAGCAGTGGAATATGCTGCCTTGGAGTGTGGTGGAGTGTCCTTCTTTGGAGGTTTTTAAGCAGAGGTTTGATGGCCATCTGTTGGGAGTGCTTTGATGTGTGTTCCTGCATAGCAGGGGGTTGGACTCGATGGCCCCTGTGGTCTCTTCACCTCTATGATTCTATGATCTACTTATCTGCTTCTGGGAGTGATGGGACCATCAGCTTTGGGTCTTCATATTTTGGAGGCATTTAGTTTCACTTTCCAATAATATATCAACTTCTATTAAGCTAATATTCCATTCTTTGTCCAAAACTGTCGAAGTGGCATACAAGAGACTGATTCAATTTTATGTTTATAACAAACCTGCAAAGTTGGTTAAGTTGAGGGAAAATGTCTGCCCAAGGTCACCCAGTAAGCTTTAATGGTTGAACAGGGATCTGATCCTGGACTGCCACATGCAAATCCAGCACTCTAGCTAGCCTCTATAGCTTATTTCAGACTTCATAACCATAATGGCTCTTGATGTCTGTATATTCAAAAGGCGGGAATTGGATTTTTCTTTTCAGGGTTGAACTTTTGAGATCAATATCTGCAAACAAACCTGTCAAGAATAAGAATGATTAGGAACTCAGAATTTGAGGGCCTTAGATTTAATTCCCCCATTGGTAAAGGGTCAGTTGTTTGCCATTGTCAATCATTCCATAGGTGAGTCACCAGTCTGAGATAAAATATAAGTATTTCTGTTAGACGAGCAACCTGTCTCCTTCAAATTAACACCTGTGAGAGTAAGACAGTATTAGTAGCTCTGAGGTCATTATGACTGATTTTACAAGGATTTTGTCTCAGAAGCATAAATTGAATAACATGAGGAGAGCCTTTGTTGGATCATTTAAGCATTCATAGCATAGACAGTAGGGGTAAAATCCCTAAAGTGCTAACAACTCTCAGTGTTCCCGTGCAGCAAAGTTCATATGGTATCTTCATATCTCAAACTTGTGCCAAACTGTAGAAGAAATATGGAAATCCTTTTTTCTTTTTTGGGAGGTGGGTGGGTGGGTGGGATGAAGAAACAAGATTCATTTATGATTCCTATTTTTCTTATAAATCTTACTGTCTGAAGAGATTTTTGCTTAATTGCATATCATTTTGTTTTATTTGTTGATTGTATACAACTACCCTCTTTGAACAATGTCCTTATTAAATAGTTTGCAATAACATTCCAGTTTTCTAAACAGAATACTCTACTGGAAACAGCATGCATATCAGGACCACAAACAGAAGAGATTTTGAAATTTTGAAATGTAACTCATGCCCTCTTGCTCCCAACTTGAAGTACATTTAAATATATTGTCCTTGACTTGAATATCCCTACATGATAGCACTGCCTGGAGTAAGGCCATTTCTTCACTACACTGTTACAGTGCTATTATTCCACTTTCAACATCCTATGGAATCCTGGGGTTCATAGATTAGGGAGGGGCATTTAGAATTCTCAGCCAGAGAGCTCTTTGGCCTCAGTAAACTACAAACCCCAGAATTCCACAGGATGTTGAAAGGAGAATAATAGCACTATAACAGTGTAGGTGGAAATGGCCTAAGCTGCTTTACTTCCTTTATGGCAGGGCCAGTCCTTCATGAACAGTTCTGGAAAAGCAAAAGTGATCAGAAACAATTCAGTACTGTTGCCTGATTTAATATATTATTCCAATTTGAAGAAAATCTAGAAAGAGAATTAAAACATTTCAACGTATAGGTAACAAGTATTTATAACTCAGCAAAAATATGGCCTTTCCACACTACACTGTTACAGTGCTATTATTTCACTTCCAACATCCTACGGAATCCTGAGGTTTGCAATTTAGGGAGGGGCATTGAGAATTCTCAGTGACAGAGTTCTCTGGTCTCAATAAACTACAAACCCCAGAATTCCACAGGATGTTGAAAGTGCAATAATAACAGTATAACAGTGTAAAGCATAAATTACCTACATTTTAAGTGCTAAATTTTCACATGCAACAATAAGACTACCCTCCCTAAAACTGCCACATATCTCCTATAGCCATTACCTCCTCTGGTAAGGCTAAGGAGAAGACTGGCTATGGAAAAGAAGCTTCCACTTTGGTGGTAGCTTCACTACCATCTAGCATGGCAGCCATACCCTAAAGTATGCTTACCCTTAAATATAGTTAGTGGGGAAAAAAGTACAATTTGAAGTTGACCTGTTTTGACAAACCATAGTTAAATTTAACCATATTGTTGAAAAGCACAAGATCCCTCTTTGCCCCTCTGTAAAAGGAGGAGTGGATGTGTACAGAAGCATTGCAGAAAGCAAAGCCTTTTCTTGTAACATTTAATGGACGAGGTCTTGCATGGGTACATTTCTTGGGAGTGAAGAAATGAGGATGTGCTCTAAAGTGGAGTACCCCTGCCCTTTCTTTCTAGTACCCCAGAAAAACTGAATTTTCATTGCTCAATTTGTCTCTTCCCTCCTTATACTTCCATAGCAATAGCAATAGCAGTTACATTTCTATAGTGCTTATCAATGCAAAGCACTCTCTAAGCAGTTTACAATGTGTTTAGCTAATTGGCCCCAACAAGCTGGGTACTCATTTTACCAACCTACCAAAGGATGGAAGGCTGAGTCAACCTGGAGCCCTGCAGGACCGAACTCACAACGTTGTGGCTGCAGTACTAGCATTCAACCACTGTGCCACCAGAGCTCATCTTTTTGGTAAGAAAGAGCAGCAAGGGCCCTTCCTGAGACTTGAAGAGCTTCTAGATGGTGGCAGATTTTGGAATGGGCGAGATAATAGGTTTCTGGAAGCCATCCAATACAGGACATATGTACACTTACGTGTATGTAAATCACTAACAGAATGCCAGCCAATGCTGGTTTCATGTTAAAGGCAAATCCAGGATCTGCAGAACATTGTCCAACACAGATATTTTCCTGTTTGAAAACATGGAGAAAAACATCTCAACAGAATATTGATTATTTGTTTATTGAGATATTTATATCCTGTCTTGTATGTAAAGAGCTCACGGCAGCGTACAATAAAATCAATCTAACCAACTTAAAACAGTATAAACAATAAAAAATAAAACAATAATTAAACAAAAAAGACTTTGCTGCTTAAAGCTTACATTAACCATGCTTGATATGATTGATCTTTTGAAGAACATTTATCTCATGTCTTTTATGTCTGATTATTCATATCTTAGGTTTATCAATATTGTTATTAAATTTTGTATACACATTTCTCTTTGTGTTGCATTCATTTGTTTCATTAATACAATTTTTAAAAATTATTTTAAACGGCTAAAATACACTTAATCATTTGGCAAATTAAAAAGAGAAAGATTAAAACTAGTTAAAATAGTTTAATGTGGAATAAACATGCACACGCACAGACATGCACTCACTAAATAATCAGGAAAGATGTTGCTCAGTGTTGAAACACAACAGCTCTAGTGGAAAAATGCAGGAGATAATTTAAACAGCAAGCATTTTAGGCAAAAGAATTCACAACTTATATCCTGTTCACTTGCAGGAAAATTAAAATATGCAAAAGAGAAATGGACCTCACAAAGCTACAAAAGTCATGCCAGATTTTTTTTTTAACAAAAAGCACAATATTTAAAGATAAATAGCTCTAATTCTAAGTTTACTATGTAGCTGTCAGCCAGAAGTTTCAGCAGTACACTACGCATAAACGCTGGACCAGAAAACTCTCCTGGCATTGACAAAAAGCCATAATCAAAGCCGAATGAATGTTTGGTTTAGAGAGCTTGTTTCCATCAAATTTAAATGACTTGAATAACTTAACAATAGATTTTGTTGGCGGCAGCCTCCCTCTTCCTCTTCTTTTGTCAAAAGCCATGGTTTAAACAAGGAGGCGCTCAAAATAATTTTACGCTGTGCTTGGTACAGTGTCCACTGATAACTGGCCATTTTAAGTGTGTCTCACCATGCTGCCATGAGTGATACCTAAGGATGATGTGAGGGAGCATGGAAAAATTAAGCCTATATTATTGGTGAGACCATGCACATAAGACAAGAACAATTTTGAACAATTAATGTGTGGTTAATGCGTTATTAAAGTATAACACAGTTAATTGAAATCCAAAATGGTAATATATTTTGGACAGGTTCTGCCTACAAGTATATCTCACCTTAGAATTACAAGGAAATGTAGCCTTGCCAGAACAAGTGTCTGAAAAGTGGGGTAATATTTAAGCGTGAACAGTGACCAGTAATTTTAAAAAGCACACTTAGTTTGTTCCAGATTCTATCCAGCATGCAATGCAAAACAGAACTGTTTCATCTTATTGCAAGAGCCTACAACTTTCTGGTTGTCATACATCACATATTTTTGCTTCCTAGCCTCGCTTCAAGGCTTCAGGGCAGTTCCATTCTGGTAATATCTTTAAGTAGTTCCATTTTTATAATAATAATAATAGTTCCCTTTATGCTGTATTCACATGCAGGACACTATAAGATTAAAGGGAGTCAGGACATCATCCCTGGTGTAACACATCATGGTTGCCTTCTCTCTGCCACTATCATCCATAGACTTGCATGGAAGTCTGGTGCACAGAAACACAGAGGACAAACTCTATTTGCACACTAGACTGTTATAGCATTATGATTGCACTTGCAACATCCTATGGAATCCTGGGGTTTGCAGTATAGGGAGGGGCCGGCTGGTGACACCAAATTAGGAGAGGTTGCTAATACGCCTGATGACAGGATCAAAATTCAAAAGGACCTGGACAGATTGGAGAGCTGGGCCAAAGCTAACAAAATGAATTTCAACAGAGAGAAATGTAAGGTCCTACACTTAGGCAGAAAAAATGGTATGCAGAAATATAGGATGGGGGACACGTGGCTGGCTAACAGTACGTGTGAAAGGGATCTAGGAGTCTTAATAGACTACAAGCTGAACATGAGTCAGCAGTGTGATGCGGCAGCCAAGAAAGCCAACACAATTCTTGGTTGCATCAATAGGAGTATGGTGTCTAGATCGAGGGAGGTATTGGTACCACTTTATTCTGGATTGGTTAGACCTCATCTTGAATACTGTGTCCAGTTCTGGGCACCCCAATTCAAGAAGGATATGGATAAGCTGAAGCAGGTCCAGAGGAGGGCAACCAAAATGGTGAGGGGCCTGGAAGCCATGCCCTATGAGGACAGACTTAGAGAGCTGGGTATGTTTAGTCTGTAGAAGAGAAGGTTGAGAGGGGACATGATAGCCATGTTTAAATATTTGAAGGAATGTCATGTCGAGGAGGGAGTGGGCTTGTTTTCTCCTGCTCTTGAGACCAGGACAAGGAGCAATGGATGCAAGCTGCAGGAGGGGAGATTCCGCCTGAACCTCAGGAGGAATTTCCTGACAGTCAGGGCTGTCCGGCAGTGGAATGTGCTGCCAGAGTGTGGTGGAGTCTCCTTCATTGGAGTTTTTTAAGTGGAGGCTGGATGGCCACTTGTCGGGAGTGCTTTGAGGGTTTTCCTGCATGGCAGGGGGGTGGACTGGATGGCCCTTGTGGTCTCTTCCAACTCTACATTTCTATGATTCTATGATTCTATAACTGGGAGCTTGCTGGCAAAGAGGAACTGGCCGCACATGTGTTAGGTCAGACTGAGACCTCAGAGCATGGCTAGGTCATAGTCAAGGAAACTCCATAGATAATGGACTGGTAGATGTCCCTCAACAACTCAACCATTAGAAACAATAGCCTCCAAAACTGCTTCCAAAGAACAACTGATTGTCTTTGAACTTCTCCCTTTGTCAATTGAAACTCTGCCTTTGTTCCCTCGCCTGTCCCACCATTAAGGAGCTATCATGATTCCCATCAGCCCTATTGTCACCTAATGCTAAAGCTATTAGCTCATTACGGACCAGACTCCATTGTCCACTCTCTGTACCCGATTGTCTGCTCTGTCAGAGAGTCATTAATAGCTTCTCCCTTAGGGCCAAAAAAAGATATTGAAATCCTGGCTCTAAGATTACCAACTTCTAGTCCTATAGTACTTCTGCCTGCTAGCCATCACTCTACCACTCCAATTCCTATTCTGGTACTACCCTTGGAATCTTGGTCTGAGCTACAGCACCTCATCTCTTCACTTCTGGATAGGTAAATATCACCCACTTCACCCTAAACTCTTGCCATCCAATCATTTCCTTCTTTTTTCCTTCAGTTAGCTTTCTGTGATTGTGAGACTGCTTGGATTTTGTGTGTGATTTTGTGTTAATTCTCCCAATAAAACAAACATTCTTACTTTTGTATCTACAGCTGGTTCTTCCTTGCACTAGTACCGGTATGCACAGGTGTTAAAGATCTTGTAAGGTTATCCCCCTCACAGACCTCCTCTTTGAGCTAATATTTCCCACTGTTTCATGGAGCTGCTGACATCACGGGTGGACCCCTGAGTCACTGACATTTTGGGGTAACATGTATATATCACATACTGGAACATTTTATAGCAAGTCTGCTTTTTGAGTGATTGAACTGATGTGACAGAGGTATTAGGTTTTACAATGAAGACTACTTTTCCTATAGGTTCAGCAACCTCTTGTTATTTCATGCAATGTTTTGTGAAAACCCAATAGCTCCATCCTCCACTACGGAGCTTAATCCTTCAAATAGACACTACCTTATCTATTTTCATAGAATCATGAAGTTAGAAGTGTTTTATCACTTTGATGCTTTGTTTGGAAAAACATTCCTTCACAAATAAAATTAACAACATATTTAAGAAGTAGAGCTGATATATGTGCTTCCAGTACCTACTACTGGGTAATCAGATCACATGGCACCTTGTCACAGTATTCATTCCAGTAAGCAAGTATTTTCAGGCACATGAATTATAAATCCAAGGATTTGTCAAGGATTCAAAAAATATATTGCTAACAAACAGAAAAAGGCCCTATTTTACCTCAGTTCAATCCACAATGGGCAACAGCTGTGCACTGCAAAGAGATCGTTTTTTTTTTAAAAAAAAATCTTTAGTCCACTCTCACTTAAGCAGCCCATCATATGGACCCAATTGTAGCACTGGCGCCTCACATCGCTTTCAATGGTGTGAAGAAGCAAATCTTAGGTCGGTTACCACAATAATTTTAAAACATCACTGTGTTTGGGAATGGCATGTCTGCCAAGAACTGGCTACCCTCAAGTATGCAGTTGAACATTAAAACAGAAATGGAGAGGCCAGCTTGTTCTATAGAAGGTAGGAAGAGGAACAGCTCACTATAAATGAATTGTAAGGTGTATTTAGGAAGTTTGAAATGGCACAAGCATAGCTATAAATATTGGACCTCAATGTGCAAGCTAGGCTTTCCCAGGAAGACAAAGATAGTTGTCATAGGTAGGAATGAACATCATGCTGAGCCAGGCCAGATGGCTGAAAGGCAAGCCTGGATCAGCAAAAGAGGATATTAACCCCATATATATATATATATATATATATATATATATCTCAGAGTTAAGTAACAGACTATAGCCATTTTCACATAGGATAGTAAAAACGTCATTGTGGTTATCTTATGTTACTTGTAAGGTTGTGTGAACCTCCTTAATGTGGGACAAAAAGCAGAAAAGACCCATTTACTTAAATGAATGCACATGATAGCCAGTATACAGTTTACATTTGTGGCACAGATGCTTCGGGTGACATGTGGGCAAACAAATAAATGAAATACCCTGGGTTCTTCATCTTTTATAATTATTTGCAGTGTTTTGAGCAATGGAGTAACCTTTAATTGACTTGAAACCCTTTCCTACTCTCTGTACTAGTTCACAGATGTCAACGCCATGGGTGTCCTACATGTTCTGGAATACAAGAATGGAGCCATGACATGCACTCTTTCTCTATGTGAACTGAAAACTGCTTGAATGCCTTTGTAGACACAAATAATCTTCCCATACAATCCACCTATCCCTTTTGTGTGTTTACAATTGACTATGTAGCACAATTACATTTGCTAGCATATGTACAAGATTTGAGTCATTGTATAATATCACATGTGCAACAAGCCTAACTTACTAGCATACACAACAATACAACATATGTGAGGCATAAACCTGCAAGGTGTCTGATGTGTAGGTATAGAGTATGGGTGCAACTGGGCCTCTTCTAAGGACCCCAAACTTCACACAAGTTTGAGGAAGATACTGATTTCTGCCAAATAAAATGTCTGTCTTTATTGTGTCCCAGTTATATTGGGATGCTTAAAACAATTCATTGTCTGCCACACACATTGATGGATTAATGAGCTTCAATATGACAAAATGTGAGAGCATCTCCTATGAACTGTGGTTATTATTTATTAAAAACCCACACTCAATGTAGGTTACAATTTTAAAAAACTAAAATATAAACAAACAAGAGATTACTAAATTAAATTTTGAAGCAGTATGGAAGATATTTGTGGAAAAGATATTAATAAAAGAGGAAGGTGTCACACCTTCACAAGAAGAGTTACAATTTTGGAAGGCGGAGTAACTTGAGATATATTTGGCTCTGGGGATGGGTACACTTAGGCCCTTTTCGCATGGCATTTTAGATGCAAAAGGGCCCCTTGAATGTCACGCAAATGTAAGGAGCGGTCCACACAATGCACTCACATTTGCGCGATGCTCCAGGGCCGCACACATATTTTTTCATTTTCGGCTTGAAGCTGAAAATGCTGTGCAGTCGCGCATCGCTCTGGGGCCCCACACGCACTTACCTTGCGTGCGGAGCCTCAGGAGCTGGGCTGGTCGCACTTCTTGTCTTAGTGCAGCCTAGGAAGCTCCCAGGCTGCACTGCAAAAAGGGAAGAGGTGGGGCTCTCGCGCGAACAGGAAGCTCGTGTGGAGCCGAAGAAGCAGGGAAGCGAGAGCCTCGCTCCGGAGGCTGCTCACACGAGCACCGCACCCCAGTGCCGAAAATGGGTGAGTTGCGGAAAGAGTCTCTGTAACAGCAAACTTAGTAATAAGGTTATATTCAGTAATAGCAATAGGTTAAATTTAATTTGAAAAGGATAGAAATAAGAATGAAATTACTAATATTTTTAAAATGCTAATTATGAGAATAAATAATAACAATGGGCATAATAAGAATGGGATTCAGATATATATAACAAAAATATATAATCAGTACAATTTACAATACGTTGAATAAGTATATTATGTTAATGGACTTAGAAATAAAAACTTAAGCATTTTTCTGTTGTAACTTTTTTTCTTTCACCTTTATGTTTATCACATTATGGTTTTTTTTGTTTTTTTTCTTTTATAATTAATTAAAAAAAGAAATTACTAAATTAAGGCAGTCACTTTAAAAACAAAACAAAACAAAAACAAAATAGACCAGACCTGCATCATATGTCAAGTAGCACCCAGAATAAATGACTTAAAGAAAGCCAATGTGTCCATGGCCAAATGACTGGAACATTTTTGCAGACTCACAAACAGTTCAGTATAGGTAAGCGGTTTTTGCTTTGATTTGTCAAAAAAGCCTATTTGCAAATCATTTGCTACAGACAACAATTAATTATGGGGTATGCAACTTGCTGTACCAAGAAATAATAGAGGATAATGATAATTGCACCAATATCACCATTTGCACCAGTGACCATTTGCACCCAAAAAGTAAAGCCTTCCTTGTAGATATTTGCCAACAGAAACGTACCCTTAAGGATAATAGCCATGGTTTCAGTTCCAAACAACATTTAGTACAGAGAAAAATTTTCAGTGAACACACATCTGGGGATTGCCTCTGACAGCAAACTGTTGGTGCAAATGGGAACTTTCTCCTAAGTGTTCTTGTTGGTCTGTAAAAATGGGGTTTTTAGTTTTTGATCATGCTGGGGAAGGAAGAAATATAAGCCCCCTTCTTAGCTAATATGCTTTCTGGTAAAGATCCTTTACATAAACACATGTATGTGATTAATAACAAGGGAAGTATAACTCAGCAGTCCTGACCATGCTTGCTCAGAGCCAAGCTACACAGCACTTACACACTTCAGTACTTACACACAATTTGGCCCTGAGTAAACATGTTTCGTATTTCTCTGTAAATCAGTCCATTGTTCTTCTACCAGTCATTACCTGAATTGGCATTTGCTTTGGTCTTATTTGAAAATTTGGCCTTGAAATGAAAACACATAAGGCCTGATTATTACACTTGTTCTTCCTGTGTGCAGCCAGGATCCTGTGTCGCAATTTCCCCCCTTGTTCTCTTTCAGTCTCAAGTTACTGTTTGCTGCAGGTGCATAAACTGCTTTTGTTGGCATTCCCATTGTTTCCAATGGTGTCAATGTGACTGTTCCTGCTTCACAAGTCTCTCTTGTAGTTCTTGATGTTTCCGAAATATATTAGATTTCATGAGAGGATCCAGCTGGTCTGGAAGCTGAGGAAGGACAACAGGGTCTCCAACACATTGTTTATGAGAGAGCATGCTTTCAGCAATCTCTGTTGTATAGGGTGTTAGCTTCTTGTTAATTCCACACTTGAGATTCAACTAAGCAGTCCTTGCCAGGAAAAAAAAAATGCTTCTCATACAAATGTTCCAGCATGTGCAAAGCACAGAGAGAATTCAGGAACCAAAGGCCAAATCCTATAATCTGAATTACTGTTGCTAAGAGACATTTGAAGGCACCAGTTTGCCATTGCCATGGAGAATATTCTAGAGCTGCCAACTGCTTTACCAAGGACATGTGTTGCTTTTATGTTCTTGTTTTCACTCCTGGGGCTGACTCTACAACCTCCTTTATAAAACTAAGAGATAAGCTCTGTACATGATACGTTTTTATGGTTAGACATGTAGAAAAAAAAAGAAGAGACTTGTGATATATTGTGGGGTAGGGGGAGAGAACTAGACCAGGGCTTAATGTGCAGAGCTTCACAGTACCGGATAAAGCCATCTTCAGTTCCAAAACTTAGCACAGGAATATCTGGAATATGAATACAGATAAAATTAAATCCTGTAATGTAAAGAGAGTCTTTTATTTACTTTTCAGAGCTCATGAAATGTGCCACAGAGCTTATGAAACATGTAAATAGTGGAGTGGTCATGTGCTATTGCTTTCGCTGAGTTATACTTTTTCAATCTGCAGTTAGGAGATATGATCTTCATAAGATTTCCCCTACTCCCAAAAAAACTTGCTCATATATATGCAGAAAAAAATGTGTCAGAGATAAGAGAAAATGAGTAGGCATTAAAATTCCCTTGCAGAGAGTTTCTTTCAAATCTGGAGGGACTTTAAAAGAAAACTGTTCTTCATCTGTAACGTGAGAGTACACATACACCCTCCACCAAGAAAAGCTGCATTACACATCTGTTCAAATTGTGTGTTTCAACTCTTAGCTGTGCCCATGAGTCTTTACAAACCAAGTGAAAAGAACAAGATTTAGGGCCAAACTAGATACAATGCTATATGTGTCTTTGTGTTTAACATGCACTTGTAGAAATGCAAGTACTGCATACAAGGAGAGGAAATTTAATCCTTTTCTTCCCTCTTGTTGTCCTGATTGAAATCATCCCTCACACTCTTCTATTTGAATTTGGAGAAATTTCTCCATGGGGACCAATACATGAATCGTTTTTGGATTAGGGATGGATGAGATAACGCCTCTTACAAATTTAAAATGGAAAAAAAATGGAGAACAAGTGGCCCTCCATTGTTCCAGAGGGCCCTGAAAAGGACAAAGTAGACACCTGCTATTCCACACAGCGTTTCTATCATGCCACAGCAATGGGTTGTTCTTGGTCCAGGAGCCTTGCTACCGCATGAAATCATCACTAACCAACTGCTGTTGTGCTCCTAAGCATTGCAAATCAGCCCTATTTCATTTCCAGAAAAAAATCCATTAAGAGGCACTTTTAGTGCTACAATCCTGTCAATTGGGTGAAGGACAGCTCCAATGAGAACTACCAGAATTCCCCAGTCAACATGGCCATTGTTCACAGCACAGCTGTGAGATTCTGGAAGATATAAACTGAAAGAGTACATTTTCCAAGTCCCAATCAGCACATAAGAACCTTGTTTCAAAGCAAAGGTCTATTTCATTTTTCCTAGTGTGTGGCCTATGCAAGGCAGGATTTGAAAGCAAAGAGCTTTCTCCCACTATTGTCTCCCAGCAAATGGCATTCAGAAGGACGTTGCCTTAGTTCCTCAAGCTATAGCCATATAGCCATCATGACCAATGATAGCTCATCCTTCATAAATATTTATAATCCCCACATAAGCCCACTTATGATGCTCATCATCACCACCATATGTTGGAATATTCCATAGTTGACTATATGCTAGGTGAAGAAGTCATTCCTTTTGTTTCTCCAGTCTCCACTGTTCAGCTTCATTGGACAATCTCAGGTTCTAATATTATGATAGAGGGAGAAAATATCAGTGTCTATTTTCTCCACATGATGTGCAATTAAGTAATTTCTTTCATGTTCCATCTTAGTAGCCATCTCTCTTAATTAGTCTCAAACATTATACCTGTTCTTCGTATGGAAGTTGCTCCCAATCCTTGATCATTCGTGAAAGGAAAATTTCTGCAAATGATACAGAAATAGAAGAACACAAATTTGGTTCAAAGAAAAAGCAAGTAGTTCATCATTTTAAGCAATTGTGTTACAAGAAGTATTCTGCCAAAATGTTATCAGAAGTCTAGATACACATCACACATGATGTGTTTCATTATATATACAAGCAGACACAGAAGCATGATCATATCAATAGCTTGCAGCCTCCTAGTATGTGCTTTGCTGATTTCAATAGCTTTGAATGGTTTTAATTGAAAATTGTCTATTTCCAATTTTAGTATACAACACTCCTCTGTTTCCAATTCACATTTGATGATTTGCAGATGTAGATATAGAGTAACTGACAGCATTAGACATACATTCATGACTTTAATGTTGATGTCCTCAGGATTCACTTTCCAAAGTTGAATAAAGGTCACAGAATGGCATTTAGATCTTTCAGTTTTCATATGCTCATCCAGAACTATCACTCATGCATGTTCTCCATTCCTCTGAAATATTTTCTGTATTTATGAAAATGATTTTGTTTTAAATGCATAATTTAAACATAAAACACAAACTATCAATTATAATAAAACAGAGCATTAATCTACAAAAACACTGTGGGTGGGATTCAAGGGAAATTCACAAAGGTTTGAGTTACATAAAGTTTCCAACTTCCTACCCTGAGCTCTCCCCAAGTTTTAAAGACACACAGATGTATTCAGAGTTACTGTATGCTACAAACCTGCTGCATATAGAATTGCTTGTTTAGAACACTATAAGAGATATTCGTGTCTCTGCATTGTTTCCAGTAAGGGCATACATATTATGATATCTCTAAGGCAGGGGTGAACAACTGTGCTATTTAGAGGCTAGTTTCCTGTCTCTGGAGCCCTCTAGATGCTGTAAAGGCTGCCAAAAATGCTTCTCCCCCCACACACACAAAAAAAGCTCATAGAAATTGACTTCTGATTTTGTGGAAAAAAATGCATTTAAACAGCAAAGCATAGGACTTCCCTTCAGCCTATTGAAAAGGTGAATTGCTATTCTTGAAAGTAACCAGAGGAGACAACTGTTTTGTTTTTCTATAAAGTGCCCGGGCAGTGTGGTGATTCTGTATGTGTGAAGGGATGCAAAAATTCTCTTTATGACATCATGCTTTGACCACTCCTGCTGTATGATCATTTCATTCATTTCCTCCTATTTCAGGCCACAACATCTGAGTTCCTTTGCTTCACATTGCATATCATCATCTTATAGCAATGCACAGCCATACAAAAGGACACCACATCTGGAACTCTGCTTCTACAACTTTGAACCAAACATGGCCATTCTGTATTGGAAAAAAATGTACAATGGCATGTCTATGGGAGTTAGATTCTGACCAGTTTAAACACAACAGTTTTTGAACTACTGTAAACAATGACGTAAGTCCAATCATCAAGCCCCACTGGAGTAGATCCATTGAATCCATTACTGCCTGGTAAGTTAAAGACTCTATTCGTTCAAGGGGTCTAGTAATGAGACCAGCAATTGAATTTAAACAAAGAATTCATTGCCTTGCTACCAGCTTCCTTCACTTTCTTGCAATGCCCAGAGGGGAAAAGAAAAGGACATAGAATGGTTCAGTTAGACATAATTAAGTCCACTTGAAAATAAATGGGATGGTTCTAAGTCTGCTTGAAAAGTGGTGGAGTAGTATCTTATTCTGAGCTTACTAATCAATTCTCTAAATGTGTAAAGAATTCAGAGATAAGGAATTAAGTTATTTCAGAGCAACCTCATAATAAACGTAACACCCTATACCTTCAGATTTGATTAAAGTATTGGCTTTAGCCAGGGACAGCTTCAACAATAGGCAGAGTAAACAACCATCTTAAGATGAAAGAGTAGCAAATTGTTAGCTAGCTAGCTAGTTATTTATTTATTTACTGCCAGGAAGTTTTCTACTCCATGTGCTAAAATAATTTAGCTGTCATGAGGTAGTTATGTAGCTTAGTTTAGGTGACTGGGGGCTGCTTTTTTGCTGTTTTGCCCCAGGTTGCTAAATGTTTTCCGCTGGCTCTACAGAGACTCCTGTGATGATTTCAACAAGTGCTGCAGTGTACTTTATATAGGAGGGCTCTGAAGACAGTACAGAAGTATTAGTGGTTCTAAAGCAATGATTATGGGTAGGCAAAGTATAACACCAAATCTTACCCAATGTCATTCTTCTGGGATCAATTCAAAGTTATGATTGTGAGCTATGAAACCCTAAGGAATGTACTCTAAGAACTCTTGTACCCAGTTGATATAAATACACTAGCCAAGTAATAACATCTGGAGGAAAGTTGTTGTGAGTACTGAGCTTTAGGGAAATTTTGTTGCCTGATGCCCTAGACAAGGGCTTTTCCTTTGAGGATCTACTACAATGCCATTCTCTGGGACACCTGCGAGACTAGGGCCCTTTCCTCACGGGGGGGGGGATGAAATGGGGCAGCGCACGCAGGGGCGGAGCTTACCTGGTAGCGGGTTGCTCCGTCTCTGCGGGGAGCACGGTTTCGCCACTCTATATGTCGCCAAATTTCGGCGGCGCTCGGCGGTGCTCGGAGGTGCTCGGTGGCACCTAAAATGGTGGCCGGTGGCTTCCGGCAGCGCTCCACCAATCACGGCAACATGCCAGCTGGAAGCCCACCCCCAGGCAGATCTGCAGGGACGTGCTACCACGTCTCTGCAGTTCCTCACCGGGGGCTGCCACGGAGCAGCGCGGGCAAGTTTCATAAAAACCACTTGGGAAGGTGTTTTTTATAAAACTCACAGCGCCACCCCCGCGGCTGTGCTAGAGCGGTTTGAGGTGTAGAGCCTCACTTTTTCCAACTGCACTAGCGCACCCCGTGGTGAAGAAGCCCTCCTGGAGAGGTCGCCCTAGCGTGGGCAATATGCCCGTGTGGAAAGGGCCTAGGACTTTGATGAATTTTATAAAGCACAGCAAGCCTGTTTATGTCAGCTGATCTTGGACAACCGCTGATTTTCATGATATTGACCTATTTTAATCTAACATCCTGCTTTTATTATTCTACTGCGATTGAATATTTGGATGCAATTCTTCACTGATTTCTTTGCAAGGAAAGTAACAAGTAATTTTAGCCATTTTTCTCAAGCCATGAGAAAACTGAATAGCAATGTCCTTCCTACTGCAAAAAAACTTTGTAAACTGTGCTGCTTTCAAAGACTATTTGTAGTTTGGGAATTTCTGCACACAATTTGCATGTGATATCTTTGCACAGAAAATAGCATTTCTGTGCAAGAAACAGCATTTTCTGCAGGGAAAATAGTATTTCTGCTTGAGACTTACTCGGGAGGAAAAATCCATGTGATTTTTTTTGCACAGATTATCATCAGCCCACAATTCTCCTTATAAGAGACTCTTGATACTCAAGAATTATATTTCTGGAACATTTTTTTTGGATATTCTTTCTAGCTAATACTTCAAGCATTTGATGAACTTGACAAATTTCTTATAAATCAGTTTGCACTGCCAATGGGATTAAAATGATTCCTAAAACAGAGCAAAATCCACACAGACAAGGTGGGCTCTATATAAAAAAAATTTAAAAATCAGTTATTTTTAAATCTCATTGAATGGCCCATTATTCTCTTGTTGCCATGAGTATGAGGGGAGGGAGATAGTTACCTACTATATTTATCAGGTCAATTTTTCATCTTCACACATAAGACCGTTTAGATGGTATAACATATTTTGTGGTTTATCTAATGACAGGAAAGCCTCATAGCCTCTAGAGTTCAGTGTTGATAAGAGCCTACTCTGATAGATCCCATATCAGGAGAAGTGAGATATTTCCACTTGCTAGCATTGTCAAACACACACATACACACACCCCACACAAGATCAAAAGTGCCAACCAACAGCTGTTCTCTTGTTAAAGTGGATGATCAGCTCATGGAGAAGTATGTACAAATCCCTCTTTTGTAGTATTTCAGATCTGTAAAGCAAAAAAGACTAGCTCTTTTTTGACAGGAGTGACCATAGAGTAAACATCAGAGTTTGGGCAAGATATAGAGGCAGGAAACCAAGAGTTAAAGGTTACCAATGGGTAATAAAGAAGGTAGTTCACTGCTTATGAGTGCTGTCTCTGTGCAGAGCTGTTCTGATGCTCAAGCTGAACTTTTATGTATCCCCGTAGAGGGAGAGGGATATAGCAGTACGGACGTCTCTCTCTTTTTTTGGCTTTATGATGAGGAGTGAGCCTATTGGGTAAAGAGCAGATGGTTTATGTGTTCAGAGGGAGTTGTTCACATTTGTTCACACCTCTGGCAGACAGACAGCTTGCTGTAGCTCCAGTTTATGGGAATTGTGATATGACAGAGTATTCACAAGGTTGTTTTGTTGTTATGCTGCTTCAAAACTAAAACAGCAAAATTGAAGTTATTAAAAAACAAATTCTGTTATCTTCCTCACTGTTCATATCTATATGACCAGGGACCTCAAAGTTACCCATCATTCAAAAGATAAGGAGTTCATTACTAACCAGAACTGATACATCTTAATGTATCTTAATATATCAGTTGTGTGAAAAATAATTTTATATTCTGGTGCTCTCTGGAGCAGGAAGGTGGCTCAATTTCCAGCTCTGAAGCAGATTTCCCACTCTAGGAGGGAGGATTCCACAATGTCCCCCACTAAAGGCCCTGTGTCTGCAGGAATGGTCTTCCAACTGCTTTTTCCATGCCAGATAGTCTGGAAAGCTCCAATTCATCCCCCAAAGGATATTTCTACAAACAAGGCCATGACAGTACGTAGCTAAGGGGCAACATGTTTTTTGCCCATGGGCCAGGAAAAGTAGAGGCAATTGGTGTGATTCAAACAGGAAAGACAGCTCATGAGCAAAGAGATGATAGGACATGACAGTATGCATAATGGGTCTTTGAGTAGCTCCTTTCACAGACTGAGGAGCCCAGCTAAAGACATACTCTTAACATAAGCTCAGTAAGTCCTCTACTGTCTCCTCAGGACACCTACTTCCTTCTGGATGAATTGCTTGAAGTTTCCATTCCTACCATTGCCAGAATAGTGCTATAGAAGAGTAGTTCTCAAGCTATCTAGTGCTTCCTATAAGTTACAACCTGGAAAGCAGAACTATAATAAACTCTGGATTAAACTCTGCAGCTGTTTTGGGCACTTGAAGTACCAGCACTCAATGCTTCACATTCCTAAGTCATCAGCCTTCAGTTTCATTCACATGATGTTTGGTGCAGAAGCATGTTATCTGTAGAATGCACATGTGTGGAGAAGGGAAATGTTATGTCTCTGACATATCTTCATAAAAGTAGAAATCCCTCCACTCATACTAAGGAGGCCACATATCCTGTATAGTGTACATGAGGTTCTAGATAAGACTTTCTGTACTTCATAAAGTGAACTATAGTCCATGAATATCTGCGCTGTAATAAAAGTCTTTGTTTCAGAGCAGGAATGTATTAGTTTAGTTTAGTTTAGTTTTGCAAGAGAGTAAAATAGTTACCTCTTTGGAAGCTATCGTCCTTCTTTTATGAACAGCTATGCAATCAGTGTTGAGTCATGTGATCTCATGAGGTAGAAGCCAGATGCATAAGCAAACAAGAAGTTTGTCGTAATTCAGCAATTTGCCTTTATATACAGTTAAAACTAGACAATTAATTTATTATAGTAGGCTGAAGTCAGATACATAAAACAATACCTCCAGTTTCTTAAAGTAGATCCAAGTAAATATGTCTTAGGATTCCTCAAAATGGCAGTTTGGATTCTTTTCTTCAAAATAAATAATAAAATAGTCCCCATGATTCAAGAGAAAGTTTCAAGAAGTGACAGCTGAAATATCAAGGAATCTTAAATAAAAAAACAAAACAAAACAAATAGTCCCAATACATTCATATATCTACTATTTTTAAAATATACCACAATATTTCAAAGACTGTTTTCAAATGTTCAACCATTTAATATAAAAGACTATATGGTAGTAGATATGGTATGCATTACAGTTATAGTGTCAAAGTTGTGTATCTTTCATTTAGATACATAATGCAAAGCAGATGTGGTCATTTAATTCCTGAAAAACTAACACATATTGGCTTTCAGTAGTGAAAGAATATGTCCATACCTTATCAAGAATGATAAGGCATCCTCTCTCAATTGCTGCAGAATCTGAATTTTTAATGCCTTCCTCATGAGCATATAAAAAACATGATTTTTTTTCCTCACAATCTTAAATGTATTTATTTATGCTTTACAAAAGGCTGCCCTCAACGTGGGTCAAAATAACATTATAAATACTACTTAAAAGTAAATAACACATATAAAATCTTTGAAGCAGCAATAACCCACATAACCCATTTAATAAAATTTAAAATAAGAGCCACAAAGTTAAAAATCTAACCAGTCTTTCTGGCCTTACTGTCTAAGGTTCACAACACATCGTTAAGAAAGAACTTTATCACAACATATGCCATAATCTTGTTGATACAGTCATTGTAAACCATTTAAAGATTTCTTGCAGCTTAACCATCAACTGAGAATTTCATGTGTGGAAAAATTACAACTTTCAAGGTTTTTCTGATTAAATGTGTACTATTGTTTAGATTTGCAGCATGGATGAGAATCTCGTTTCTCTGCATGTATGAACATGGCTAAAGTGGAGTCAGGAGGACAGTAACTGTGGCCCTTTCTGCATGTGGAGGGGGAAACTGTGGAAAACGCTCTAAAACGGAGCCTAACGGCAGCTGGGTAAGTCCATCACCATGCGGAGTAGCACGATCTCGCTGTTCCGCAGTCCTCCAGCATCCAAAATGGCGGCTTCCGGCTGGCGGAGGCTCTCCACCAACCGAAGAAGCTCTCCAGCCTAAAGCCCGCCCCCGGCAGATCTGCAAGCACACACTAGTGCGCACCTGCAAATCTGCACTGGAGCGCGGCAACGGAGCTGCACGGGGCTGTGCACTCCGTGCTTTTTAAAAACCTCTGAAAAGAGGTTTTTAAAAAACATGCAGCGGCACCAGTTCCGGTCGCTTTGGAGTGGATTGAGGTGCAGAACTACGAAAAATAGTCCGCCTCAATCCATTCCACGGTGCAGAAGACCTCCATTGGAGGTCGCTCTGCACTGTTTTAATACCCCGGTGCAGAAAGGGCCTGTTTCTAATATGGTGGCAAAAATGTATTTGCCTAGATGAGTAGCCAGGCATAATAAATGTCATCATGGCCCTTAAAGTAACCAGAAAAGAATAATACTGAGGCAATCTCTCATGGCTCAATCCCCTACACATTTTTGGGGGATTGATATTGCACTTTTTCCTCAGCTCACTAGGCATGACTGTCCTGTATACAACTTTCCCAGCTCTCCCATTAGAAAGAGTGAAATGACTATCCAAAGCAACAGATTTTATGTCATGGAAAGGCAATTGTGTTTGTACTGTCACTAAGAGGGAGAAGCATTTGTGAGATCTTTGGCTTCCTGTGCTTAAATAACTGGCTCAGAATACTACGCCCTTTGACTTCTTTAGTGGATGGGTGGTAAGATGGCACATGCTCCATCTCAGGTAGAAATACATCTTGGCCCAAACTTAACATTTATTTATGAATGTAACTCTTGGATTATGCACACATATGTGACATCAATGCATGTAAGTCCTAATGTTTTAGTCACTGTCCCAAGCAAAAAATTAGTGAATTGGTTTCTCCAATCCAAAATTCTATATATTGGACTTTATGTCTGGCTACTCAGAATTACACCAAGAATGTCTGATGTTGTCAGAAGCAGAAGAAATGAAAGGGAAAAGAAGTGCTACTTTCACCGTCCACTTCTAGAAGAACTATTTGAGACTCTAGGATGTAGGTACAAAGAAGGACATAAAATGAGGACATAGCCTGCCCCTGAATTTCCCCCTGAGATTATCCATCAAGTCCACAAATTGCTAGCCTTCCAGAGAGTGAAGGCCATTTTCGCATGGTATTGCAGTCCCGCTATGGAGATGGGATGGCAGCAGTCCACAGGTCGTGCTTCTGCATGACATCATCACAGTCCTGCTGCCATCCCACCCCCAACTGTCATGATTGTGGGATATTCGCTTAATGGAATAAATCCGTTAAGTGCCTGTGATGGCATGACATTCCCATCCTTACCTACCATGCGGAAGGGCAGGAAGCATGATGAAGGTGCTTTCTTCCCCAGTATAGCATGAGAAAGAGCCCGGCTGCATTGTGAAAGACAGATGCATGTTGCTCACTCTTCCTTCCACAGGGAACTGGCCAGGTGTGGAGGGAAGTGTACTGTTACATTCCCTTCCCAGCAAAGGTGCTGCTGACATTGTAACGGGAGGATAACAAGCTCAGGTAGGATGTGCTCCACTGAAATTTTAGGTTACTCTAATGCTAGAACTTTAGGGGGTATAGGAAAACTTCACAGTGGGAGCAGTGCTCTCGTTTCCTTCACTCTCTCTGGGAGCCACACTCCAACTGATAATCCACCCCCTATTTTTTTCTCTTTCTCCTATAAACACTTTGATGACTTAGGACTGCATGCCTGAAGCACAATCTTTCCAACTTTTCTCACAATGTTTGAGACTAAGGATGCTTCAGTAAAATACAACAGCCATACTAAAAACAAAATTTTGTATAGGATAATTTAAGTATATGGTTTTTGGACTGTATGGTTATGTGTTTGGGGAGCAGGTAACAAAAGGAAGCCATATATTCTCTCTCTCTCTGTTCACACTTCCTATCAATATCAGCACCAGCAGCATCACCATCCCTAATGAATCTGTACTTTTCACATCCTTTTTGGACTTGAGTAACAATGCGCAGGTTTTTAACAATACTTCCAAAAGCTACTAAGGTTCAGATTTGAGGGAAATTACACACTTGAGGTGGGATGGGTGGTCAGTAGTTAAGGGGATAGAACATCAGTATCAATGTTAGGAGAAACCTGTTTTCCTTTCAGTTCTTATCAAAAAGATGTGACTGCTTCTGATTACACTGAGAAGTCACAGTTTGCCTCTTGAGAGTCTACTCCTTTTGCCCTATGGACACAATGATCAACCAGATTATCAATAATTTTATATATATGCCATACAAAATATGTAGAGAACAGTATGGTCTACAGTTGCTGTGGATTACAATCAAGGACTCTAGAAGGATGTATTTCACAGGGCTAGATTGAATAGGTGACTTTAAAGAAAGTTCGATTTTTAAATTATTGTTATAAAGAAGATGAACAGAAAAAGAACAGAAAAAGAAGCGCGGTGAAAAGGGGGAAGGGAAAGTACTGCAGGTACTGACATGAGGTAGTGTATTCTTTAATATAAGCTGACCTTATTTCCAAAAATACATTTTCTTTGAGTTGGAGTCTGTAAGACACATGTTCATTTGTCACTGAAGCAATAAGATCTTCTTATCATTGAATGAAAGATGGTGAATTTTTGTCCTTCCAACTATGGAGTATAGGTCTTTCTGCAAGATGACTTAATTACAAAGGATGTTAAAAATTACGTCTTGCTGGTTCTGAACCTGTGATCAATCAGTTCATTGAAAGACTTCGAATTCTGATGTTATGAGAGAGAGACAGAGAGAGAGAGAGATGCACCCTATGCATTCTCTGTGTTCGATTCATAATTATATTTAGTGCTATCATATGTCCTCTTGGTTGAGTTTCCTCTGAATCTAATAATCGCTAACCTTTGGCTTTTCTTCAATGAAAGGAGGCTCCAACTGCCAAATCATTTTAGATGTATTTTTCTAGACAACTAGGGCACCAGAAATATATTCAGTCCTCTTGGTGTGTAAAGGGAGCATGGACTTTGTGCAATGGGATTATGATATTTGCTTCTTCAAGAAGGAAATGACCTCAGTAAAGGCAGCCATTTTCTCCTGCAGGAGTCATCAGTCTGAATATAAAAATTAAAGAGATAGGCTTAGTTAATATATCATTTGAGTGTTGTTAAGCCATGCAGAATGGGGCACACTTTAAGTAGAATGGCCAGAAAGCAGACTGTATTTTAGCAGTTGTCACAAAAGAACTATTTTAAAAGTAGATTGTTTGAGTCATTGTAAGCATAAGAGATCAAAGTGAAAGGGTGACCTCTTCTGGCCAATTTGAAAATAGCTTTCTCCTATTCCCAGGAATATATTTCTGCAAATGTAAAGTTCTGGCAGAATGAAGTTTAATACATTAAACCAATCATAATCTGCATATTTGCTTGGTTTTAGAGGACTAAATAATTGTCTCAGGAAATGAAATCCTTCCTAATATATTTTGCCAATATTGGATAAGCCTGTTTGCCAATCTCAAGAGAGAGAAAAAAGGAAAGAACTATGGACACACTTTCTTCCTTCAGGTTGAAATATCGATGGGGTTCAAATAATGAACACAGATCATGTGCACTGTCTGAAAAACTGAAAATAAGTCAAAATCCACTGTGAACATTTGAAAAGACTTTGAGTAGCTACAATATGTTATAATGCATAGTCTCCTCCTAGTTTATATGTACAAATAGAAGGAAAGAGTTTTAGTATATTTTGTGAGGTGCAATACATTAGAAAAATAAGATTCAAGGTCAACCGTCTGATAGGAATGTTAAAAATAATAATTTTTTGTCTGCACTTTACAATAATCTTCTACAGATGTCTAGAAGTCACCCATTTTTCTTTGGAATCCAGTGGGATAGGTACTCATGAAACATCATTGCTTCACCATACCATAAATTGTTGCCTGTCCATGTTATTTTTTTCCTATATCTGTGTCTTGGGTGCAGTCTAACAAAATAGGTCCATGAGGAAATAGGACTGTAGATGCATAAAAAAAACAAGACACTCAAATGCCTATCTAGAAATCTTCAACTTAACTACTCTTGGGATGGATTTGCCAATCAAAAGGCCATATCACAACTTTGAAGACTTTGTCCTGTGTCCCAGTCAAATCCATATTTCTTGGAGGTGGAGTACAAAGCAAGTATCTTGAAGATGAGCATTTGAAATCAGATGAGTCTGGTTCATAGCAGTGGACATCCCATAACTCTGGGAAGAGGGATCAAAACATCATATAAACAGTATTGCAGCAGTCCTGTAAAGAAAAGTGGCATTCATGTTCTTGTATTACAGATGGAAGTGAACAACATGTCAAATGTCTGAGGTACTGAGGAAAAGTATTCAGAGTCTCCATTTACCCCATGGCAGAGCTGAAATGTGAACTGAGAACTTGTGTCAACAAAGGTTCGTAAAGTACTGCGTATCTCATTGTGGTGCTTATGTCACTGTCAGCTTTTCCCATACACATACACATAGCCTTCTTCAGTGCTGAAAACCTGTCCCTAAGTATATCTCAGACCTCCAGAACAAGCTTCTAAGGGTTCTGTGAGAATTACAAGAGGGAAGGGGTTTTTGTTCCTCTTTCACATGTGGTTGCAGAAGGTGATTTCACATATGCAATGATGGGATTTGCTATTGGCCTTGGCAAGTGGAATTGAAAATGAAACTCTAAGCTATACTCTCACTTGACTTTTTCTTCATTAGGACAGAAGTAGCTGAGGTCTGAAGGTTTGAATTTTTGGCTCCCAAGACCCATCACGTGCCATATTAGGCCCTCAAATATGAAACAGGAAGTCACAGGTTGTCTGCTTTTAATTCTGCAGAACCCATTTTTATGGGGGTTTTGTTTGTTTAGAATATGCCCTGTTTAGATTAGGCATTCTTTGTGCCTTCCTGGATTAGAAATTGTCATTTTTATCTGTAATTAGTTTTGAGAGGAGGTGGCTTCACGAAGTACCAAGTCATCCCTATGTCATATGACTTCAATGCCTATTTTAGGTGATATCACTATAGAAATTATTGTTGTTAATTGCTGTCAAATTGGCTTGAACCTGTGGTGATCTCATGAATGAGAGATTTCCAAGTCACCATGTTATCAACAGCCCTGATTAGTTCTTGAAAACTCAGTGCTACAGCTTCTTTGATTAAGTCTATCAACTTTAATGTGGTCTTCCTCTTTTCCTACTACCTTCTACCTTGCCAAGCATTATTGTCTTGTCTAGTAAGTCATGTCTTTTCATGAGATGTCCAAAGTACAGAAGTCTCAGTTTAGTCATCTTGGCTGCTAGGAAGAGTTCAGGCTTGAGTTGTTCTAGGATTCATTTATTTGTCTTTTTGGCAATTCAGAGTATCTGCAGAACTCTCCTCCAGCACCACATCTCAAATGAGCTGATTCTTTCACTATCAACTTTCTTCACCGTCTAGTTTTCATAGCCATGTGTAGATATTGGAAGTACAATGACATGGACATTTCTGATTTTGGTATTCAACGATATATTTTTACACTTCAGGATCTTATCTAGTTCCATTATAGCTGCTCTTCCAAGTCCTAGTCTTCTTCTGATATCTTGACTGCAGTCTACATTTTGATTAAATAGTAAGCCAAGATATAGGAAATCTTTTAGTTTCTCAATGTCTTCATTGACTATTTTAAAGTTATGTAAATTATGTAAACATTACCTAAATGTTATGTAAGCAATGCAAACACTTTTTCCCCCTTAAAGTTAAGCTGTAAACCTGCCTTTGCAATTTCTTCCTTGACTTTCTTCAGTAGTCATTCCAAATCTTAGCTATTTTATGCTAGTAGAGTTCTCCCCTCCACATTCATGGATTTGACTCTCGTGGTTGATTATTTGTGGTGCCCACTTGCCTCTCCTCAGCATGCTCTCCTTCCTGCAGCTATCAACACAATCGTGCTGGCAGTGGGCAAGAGAGTGAAAGGGAGGGAACATCTCTCCCCATACTCTCCCGCCACTGCTGCCCACATGATGGGGTGGGCGGGAGGGGGCATGAGAGAGTGAAGTGGAGGGAAGATCTCCCCCGTGCTCTCCTGCCTGCACAATTGTGCAGGTGGGGGGAGTGAGAGAGTAAAGGGGAGGGCAGATCCCTTCTCCCATGCTCTCCTGGCTACCCGTGGTTATTTGCGGTTTTTGACTTTCATGGAGGTTCTGTGTCCCTAACCCCCTCAAATGTGGAAGGCCTACTATAGTATGGTGTCATCTTCATATCTTCAATTGTTGATGTTCTTTCCTCCAGTTTTCCCACCTCCTTTCTCAGAGTCTAATTGAGCTTTGCATATGAAATATTCTGCATTCAAATAACACAGATAGGTTGATAAAATGCAGTCTTCCTAGAGTCTCTTACCAATTGGAAACCATTCTGTTTATAGTGAGACAAAAATTATACAGGTAGAAAAATCTCAATAGGATTGGACAAACATGAACAATTCATGGCCAAAGAGCTACTAAATATAAGCCCTCTTATGTTATATTATTGCAACAAAAGTGGGGCAGCTCTAAGGAACAATATGCAAGGATCAGGGCTATTGTATTCTGGGAGTATATCAGAAAATAGGATGGTTTGGAATTTGACATATCTAAAGTCTCTCTGCATGTACCCCACGAATGCCCCTTATGAGAGAAGTCGTCTATCTCTGCAGTAATTGTTACTTATAAGCTCATAATGCTGTAGCACAAACTATTCACTGGA
Source organism: Iguana delicatissima (assembly GCA_948472985.1). NCBI lineage: Eukaryota > Metazoa > Chordata > Lepidosauria > Squamata > Iguanidae > Iguana > Iguana delicatissima. Next base: position 789,788 of record CAOKZL010000092.1, on the reverse strand, counting down.
GTTCTTACATCTGTAGAGGTTAAAGCGATAAAGAATAACATTGATCTTGGGTGAATGGGAAAAGGGGAAAGACAAGAATAAACAGAAGAAAAAGTGCATATATGCCAATTCACTGGAAAAGGCACTGGCCTTCCAAAGTTACTAAGGGCTACATCATATTATCAAGGAAAAACAGTATGTTAGTAGGATTGCATAGGCATTTTCAATTGTGCAAGCAGTAACACATTTGTACTTATGCACAATATCAGTTGTACAAATGGAAGCTGTCTGGATTCTCCTCCTATATATAGCTGAGAGTTGGATGCCTATGAGTACAGCATTATATAATGTATAATGGATATTGCCTCATTTTTAAACAGAATTTTTCAGCAGCATGTTTTTTAAAAACTCTTGCTTTTCCTTCCTAATAGGAAATCAATACTTCAGAGACATTCTGATTGGCATCATTGAATGAAAAGATAAAAATGTAGACTGAAACATTGAAGACCAAGGTTTTTTTAAGAATCAAAGTGTTTCTGTAGGGTGATGTGGAGCGAAGAATGTAAAAATTAAAAGCTACTATTAAACAGAAATCCTTCCAGCTCCTGCTCTATTATGCCATAAAAACCAGACACCTCTTTGCACATTGGTTCTTTTAGTATTTTAGAATTGTACTTAGGAAAATCTCTTTAACACAAAACCACTTAGGTGTTCTTTTTATTATTGCCAGAGTAAGGAACACCTCCCTTTAATGCACTGAAGATATCTGAAGGGACATACTGAAGTAGTACGCTTTGATGGTGACCTGCCTTTTCCAATCTGCACCTAGTAAACTGCACACATTCACTAGGCCAAGGTGGCCATAGGTGTGTGCAGCACAAACTACCCTTGCCCTGAGTGTTAATTTAAACAAGAGCCTAAATGGTTCCCAAAATAGAACAGATGTTACATACCTCTGCAGCAAATTCCAAATACGTCAGAGTGTGACCCCCACACACACTAATGTCCCTAACATGTCTGGATCCAATTTAAACATGGGTAAACTATGAAAAACTCAAAGCAAGGACTCTGCACTTTAGAAATATTTGGCCAAAGGGGAAAGAACCCCAAAGTGAACTGCATTGCCCGGTACAGCCATTTCAGATTTATCTGAAAGTCCAGCAGGACTTGTAATAAACCTTATTTAGTGAGGCCAACATATGTTGGAGAAATTCTGTTTTAATGCATGCATTTTAACTATTTTAATTTGTATTAAAATAGTCTCTGCATCTCAATTTTGGAGAAAGGTGGGATATATATAAAGATCATTGTCATAATCATCATCTAAAAAGTGAGCAAATCCTGTTGCATGCACGTGTCCAGATAGACTCATTTTCTTGTGTGTGTAGAAATGCTGCAGCTGAAGTCAAGTACATTGAAGTCCCCCTGATTTCCATGGAAGTACTAAGGATGTGCTTAAATCTCTCCCAGTTTAAATGATACCCCTGGGAGGAGGCCATATGTTGTGTTAAATGTGGGATCTGCTGAACATGACTTTAAAAAAATACACCATGATGAGGCTGGTTGGGACTGGGAGTGCAATGCACAAGATAAGATTCCACTCCCCCATCCAAAAGTGTCCCACTCCAAACTGTTTGCCATGAGAAATGAGGTGTTATTGTGACCAACTGAATCTTTCCTGAATTAAGGGAGATGACTTCAGAGATTTGAAACCAGTCATATCCAGCTTGCTCTTGACTCCATTATTCCGCTTTCAACTTCCTGTGGAATTCTGGGGTTTGTAGTTTACTGAAGCCAAGGAGCTCTTTGGCTGAGAATTCTAAATGCCTCTCCCTAAACTGCAAACCCCAGGTTTCCAAAGGATGTTGAAAGTGGAATAATAGCAGTATAATAATGAAGTGCAGAAATGGCCAATCATTGAAAGTACAGGAGACCAATTTCTAATTTCACCTGGCAACCCTAGTTACACTAGAGGACAATGCTCCAAAGGAGCCCTGGTGGCACAGTGGTTAAATGCTAGTACTGCAGTCATACTGTTGTGAGTTTGATCCTGCGGGGCTCCAGGTTGACTCAGCCTTCCAGCCTTCCCTAAGTCTGTAAAATGAGTACCCAGCTTGTTGGGGGCAATTAGCTAAAAACATTATAAACCACTAAGGGAGTGCTTAGCACTGGTAAGTGGTATAGAAATGTAACTGCTATTGCTATTGCTATCCATCATCAATGTTCAAGAAAGATTGCACTGCCAATTCAATTAGGTTCTGTCCATTGAATAAGAGATGGCATCAACTAGTTCTTTGCCTGAGGCAGAGAATCTTAAACTATTGTGGTGGTTATTGTTGTTTGCCTTCAAGTCATTTTTCCAAATTATGGTGACCCTAAGGTGAACTTATCATAGGGTTTTCCAGGCCTCAGAATGTGTGATGCACCCAAGGTCACTCAGTGGGTTTCTATGGCCAAGCAGGGAATTGAACTATAGGGGACCGCAGTTATATATGAAGTTTACCTACTGGCTAATTTTTTGAAAGCTAAATACTTGTGGTTTTCCACTTTGTGATATTCATGTGTATTTTTCATTAAATAGTGTATTTCTCTGCAGGAGAACACTTTTGGTGTCTGTCTCCTGCTGTATCCTCTTATCTAAAATATAAATTTGTCATTAAGCCACAGGTGCTTGCATTTTGGCCATTGACATGAAAAAAAACAGTACTGCAAGACTCCAAAATCAACAGGACTTGAGCACTGTAGAAATTGTTAAATACAAGCAGAAAAAGGACAGAAGTGAAAATAGAACAATTCACTTACTTTCATGGCAGTCTATAAATATTTAGGTTTAAACTTACTGTGCAGATCAAATATTATGAATGTTTATTCAGAAGTATGTTCCAAAATGTTAAGTGGGACTTCATTGTAGCCATAATTTACATCAGAAGTTTTGATGTATACCCATGTGCCTGAAGGTAACACAATTTGCCTACAGAAGCCTGGAAAACAGAAAAAAAAATCCTGCATTCAGAAGTCTGGACAGCAGAAAATTAATTATGAAGAATACTCCTGTTGTGAACTGTTAACATGGATTCAAATGACCCCCTTTTTCCAATGGATGGTTATGTTTGTAGTCACCAAATCATGTGAAACAAAGCTGGTCAGAATGGTTCCAGTGAATGACAGAATTGCTAGTTAAGTTAGAGTATTACAGATCCAACATATATTCTAACGACTGGTAACATCCCCTCCCCAAAAGGACAATGTTCACAGAGAGAGGGGAGAAATTGTTAGAATCTGCCCACTGAATAAGAAGGAATTAAATATTGGTCAAACTAGAGGAAATGTTGGAGATCAATGATCATCCCATCCTTTTATTTAGATTTCTTTAAAAAAAAGATAGCCACATGGGGTGGGACCATCGTGCTGAGAGCTGAACTTTTTCCTCTGCTTTTCTCCCAGACACTATTATAGGAGCAAAATTTTATGGAGAGGGATGCAGGGAAGTTTTGGCCCTTTTGCCCCTTAGTGCCATGGTTTTGTGCAATTCAGATCCCCTCAGTGGTGGTTTCTTAAAGTGCTTAAAAGAAATATGAAACCAGATTACTTTTCTCCTTTGTCTCATCTAGTGTGATCCTGCTCTCAGTCTACACATTAGCCAGGGGTTATTATATTTATAACCAAATAATCATATCATTTCAGCATTGATACTTTCTTATAATGGATATCTTTCATGTATTTTCCTTTCTGCTCCAAGTAATTCTGAATTGTTCTTAAAGTAAAGAAATATAGTTCCTCATCTGAACTGGACTGAACTTTTCATGCAAACTTAGGGCTTTTTCACACTTGGGGAAGAAAACGCCCTGTTCTGTTACTTACCGAACTGGTGTGCTCTCTCGGAGGATCCAGGCTGATCCGGCGCAGTGCGTGGCCACGCTACACACTGCTCCAGGGACAAAAATGGCAGCTTCCAGTTGGTGGAGGCTCTCCATCAACTGGTGAAGTTCGCCAGCCTAAAGCCCATCCTCGGAAGATCTGCAGGCTCGCACTGGTGTGAGCCTGCAAATCTACACAGGAGCGCAGCCATGGAGTGGGGCGCACAACGCTGTTGAAAGACCTGTTTTAAGCGGTCTTTCAATAGCACGGCAAGCAACCACTTCTGGTCATTCCGGAGCGGGCTGAAGTCCGGAACTACAGAAAGCAGTCCGGACCCAGTCCGCCCCCAAGTGCAAATGTTCTCGCTGGAGGACGCTCTGCCCCGTTGCAAAAACAAAGTGCGGAAAAGGCCTTATGCTACCCACTTCCCTGTTTCTCAGGGACAGGAAGGAGTCTTGAGATACACTCCAGTTGGATATCTGATTGTATACTTTTGTTTCAGTGGTTCAATTTGGCTATAGTTAAGAGTATGAAAATTCCTCACTGCTGCATTTCTCAGTGCTAGAGAGGTCTGTTCCAGCTAAGGTTGCTGGCAGCATGATGCCCACAAACATGGAATGGATTGCAGAAGGGAGTGTACTGCTAGGGCTTCTACCAATGTTCTACCCAGAAAAGCTGTAGGCAGGTTTTACTAGAGACCAGCTTTCCACATCACTCTCCTCTTAAGAGGACACACATATGAGGTTAATTGTGCCATACAGAAGGTGCACAACATGTCTGGATTGAATATCTCCTTTTTGAGAGGTTAGAACTACTCCCTCCACACTAGTAATATACTGATGCATGCATACTATATACCCTCAGTAATGTTTTGGGCAGGAGTGGAGCCATGGGGTGGGGCAAAATGAGAGCTTTGTCCCCTGAAAAAGATTTTTTTTTTCTACAAAGGAAAGCCCCAAAATGCCTAGCACTATCAAGAGATTGTTTTTGTGTGCCTTCAAGTCATTTCTGACTTATGGAGACCCGAAGCAAACCTATCATGGGGTTTTCTGGGGCTGAATGTATGACATGTCCAAGGTTACCCAGTGAGTTTCCATGGCCAAGTGGGGAATCAAACCCTGGTATGCAGTATTGTAGTCCAGTGCTCAAACCACTACTCTACACTGGCTCTCACACTATCAAGACCAGAACATTGAAAATTGTTCATAACTAGAACCCTTTGACCCTTTTGGGGTGAATACCTGAATCAATATTCTAAATGTTCAACTAGTATTTTAAGTTACTGCAATGCTAGACATTTTGGGGCCCTGAAGGAAAATTAGGGGGGCAGAATTTTTCGTATTTCTATAATTCTACAATTGTTGTGTTCTCATTCCTTTGGTATCTTTGCCTGCTGCCCCCTCCCACCAAACTTTATTTCACTGAAGTTGGAAGTTATTGCAATGTTAGAAACGTGGACAATGAAGGGAAATTTAAAAGGGGACAAAATTCTTATTTTGGGGAGCAATTCCCTCATGTTGCCCTCCTGTAACCCTGTATGTTGGAAGCTGTTTAATCCCATGACTTGTTGCTCTCTTCCTCTTTCTTCATCTTCTTCTTCTTCTTTCCACAGTCATTACATTTTTACAGGAATGGCTCATGACTTCAAAACCAAATGGGCAAGAAAAAATGCTAAGAAATATTTGACCAACCAAATCCTCCAGAAAGGGCAATGATCCCTCAGTTCCCCACCACCACCACAAAAGCCATAAATCCAAACCATATTGGTCATCCATTTATAATAAGCATTGTTATTTATTTTGAAGGAATAAATAATAACCACTTATCTGAACTCCAGCCCAGTTTTGTATACACCATGATTGCCCAATAGCTTCCCATGAAGGTTTTCTTTAATCAGAAACAAACCCCTCTTGAGTCTCAAAGGTCATCATTTAGGAGGTTCACCTGACTTAGCCTTTGTATAAAGCAGATGGCTCTGCTTTATGGCAATTAGTAAGCAGGAACTGTGGTGTCTGGTTATATCTTCTGATTTTCTGTTTATATGAAGTTATGTGAAATTGAAACCTCTTTGAAAGGGAAGCTGTACTGAAGCCATTTAAGGCTATTTCATTTCTAATTACAGGGCTGATAAAGCTATTTTCATGCAGGAGCCGAATCTTTACAGACCCTGTCAAACTTCTGAACACCCCACAGTTGGCAGGTGGTCTGATTGTTTCAAAGGCTATCACTGTTCATGATAACCTTTACAAGTGGGCTGGAAATCTTATTTTGGTAGGAAAAGCATCTTGTCATGGTAAAGTCTGAGTAATCTGAGCTTTTACCTGTATCCTTTTGAAAGTTTTAGTTTCTTTCTTTCCTTCTTCCTTTCTAGGAAAATGCAGTAATTTAGTGTTTAAGAAACACCATCATCCTCAGGAGGACCCTTTTAAAATGAGTGGCATTGAAAAAAAAAATGGAAAGAAACCATTTTGAATAACTTTGAGTGTTGTCTGTTTCTTCCAAGCTGTTTTCAGAATCCATGAATCTGAAAGTGAATAACCCAAACCCAACATCATAACTAACAGCTACACCCATTATATAACAGTTTTCAAGGAAAGGACGCCTATTAGTCTGTTTCAGTTCAAAAGGAAAGGGTGGTGGAACACATCCAGTGGCAACTGTAGGACTACCTGTTTTCATGGATTTCAATCCATTTTGTTCACGTACACTTTCAATCCAGTTCTTCAAGTGCACTTCTTCAAGAGCATTTTTGACCTGTAGAAGTGAAATGAAATCTATAAACACTGGTGCTAAAATAAATCAGTCTTGCAGGTGGCATTAGATTTCCCCACATAACTACTTTTTATGCTCATTTTATAGATGCTTCCTCTCAACTTTTCCAGCAGGAGGCAATAACTATTTTCACACATTCAGTGAACATACATGGAAGGATTGAAATTGCACCCATTTCTCTGTTTCTGACATCTGCGTGTTGAGTCTTAATAATCCTATGTGTGTTGATATAAGTTATCTAAATGCACAGGAGTCTGTGAAGTAGCCAATGCAGTGCTTTATTTAAAACAAAACATAGCTAAACATGTTTTTCATGGCTCACCATTCATTGCAAGTAGCATACTACTACTAGGTTCCTTTTCCCTGAAATTTCATTATTTCTTAAGACACTCAAAAATACAATGTTGATTATGGTACAGTGGTGTTTTGGGTTTTTTTACTTCCTTAATTAAAATTATCCGTATTTGAGTAAAGACTGGTATTTATGCCTTGTTTTTCTTACCTTCTGTTCAGAAGCTAATTTATTAATGGATTTTCAGGGGAGAGGTCCCATCCCATAAAGTGTTTAGTACATACAGCATACCATATTTTTATTTATTCAGTTTGTATCCCACTTTTCTCCTTATTCAGGACTCAGCCATATCCATGTTCCTTTTTGAAACAAGGCACTCATGCTCCCTCATTTTGGCTTGGGGGGCTTCAGCATTAGCATGTAAACTACTGCAGATTATTTCCCTCTGCAAATGTTTCTTGCATTTTTGCTGTGGTCCTTTGGCCTCTTTAACTGCCTATCATATCCCCTCTCATTCTTCTTGCCTAATTCTATCCAGTCCCTATTTGGACAATCAAAAATATTTTCATCCTCAGCTCCAAGGATAATTTATCCCAAATGGAATCCTTCCCAGCATTATTGCTTTTCTCCAGTGTCATTTTAAAAGCTTTTTGCCACTTTTTCGATAATAAGCGCCAGAATGCCTGGTACCATTTTGGTTGAAGTTGATTCTTCTGTTTTTCTCCCCAAGTATTCTCTGTTGTTCTTGTTCTTATTGTTAATTATGTGTTTTCAAGTCATTGCTTACTTATGGTGACCCTATGGCCAATTTATCACTGGGTTTTCTGGGGCTAAAGGTATGTAATGTGTCCAAAGTCACTCAGTGGGTTTCCACAGCTGAGCGGGAAATTGAACTCCGGTCTCCAGGATTGAAGTCCAATGCTCAAACCACTACACCATTCTGGTTCTCTAAAGTAATTCCTAGTATCTTTCAAATCCAAATACTTCCTCCTCTCAAACCTCAATCTCATCCATGAACTGCGATTTTTACACTCCATCTGGTTGGCTTTTCACATGAAACATGTATTATCTCTGAAGGGGATACCTTGGATGTCTGAGATTTTCCTCTTCCTACCTAGCCAAACATTTCTTGCTTCCAGAATTACATAACTACATATCCCCACATCACTGCTTCTGATGCTTTCATCTCTGTGCTTCGATGTCTGTGATGTTATCTACCAGACTATCTAAATGAGTATTGAGGATCTTCACACCAAACAGGTAAGTCATCTAGCAGGTCATACATCCATCACAATCTCATCTTTGTGTTCCAATCACCAGGTCACCTTCTATAAGGATATACACACCAACCTTCATGTATATCCTTGATGTGAGAAGATACCCAGTTTGTTTCCTAAAAAGTGATTCCCATCAGTACCCTTTTCCTCAGTCTGATATCTTCTGCCTCCTTTAAGACCCTCAATCTCTATGACAGCAGTGGAGTCTCCATGTTGTTATACTGTGTCCACTGGCCTTCTCAACAGATTTCTTTTATCCTTTCATCTTCTCCAGTTCAGCTATTTTGATCTCAAGGGAAATAATTAGGGGGTCCTTTTGCAAAGACTGGAATCCACCTCATACTGACTATCTGTACCTCCATAGTCCCACTGCCAGAATCATCAAGTTCTCCATCTGCCTTATTGTGTCTGATCTGGTATGGTTACTGAAAGTCAAGCTCACCCCGCTACCCTCAGGCTAAGTTTGGTTTTGTAGCTTCCCATTACTGTTCATTATATTCAAACCTGAGGTGGGGACACTGTGGCCTGCTTGCTGCATGTGGCTTACAGGATCCCACTTTGTGGACCCTCTCTCAAGTCCCCTGAAGGCACCCAATCCTCCACATTTTTTTTTTTATTTTCTGTGATTTTTGTAGCCAAAGCATTTCAAAAATGTGACAGGTTTCCTCCAAAATCCCCAAAAGTTCCACCCCACCCCAACAGTTGAGACATATCCCTCAACCGTATTTATTTAACAAAGACAGTCCTGGTCAACCCTCCCTCATCCCACACTGTGAGCTGTTTTTAAAATGTGCCAGTTTCTCATTTCTTTCTTTTTGAGCTACTTTACTTTTCTTTTTCAGTTTCTTTTTTGAACTACTTTTAAAATGTTCCAGTTTTTAAAGTGTCCCAGTCTTGCTGTTTAGGATTCTAACCACTCCCTTACCCTTTAACTCTCCTTATTTGGCAGGGACAGTCCAATTAATCCTCTATTGTCCCACTTTTTCAGCTGTTTTTAAAATGGTCCAGTTTCTGTCTTCTCATCCTACTCTTCTGCTGCAACTTGAGTTCAAAGTGAAAAAGTAATTTGCACTGAATTAACTCAGCAGGTGGGAAGGGAGAGGAAGGAGCAGAAAGTTGCCTTTCTCAGTAGGCTCAGGAAAAAGCAAACTGCTGCAGTCACTCTGCCTCTTCTTCATTAACAATGCTTGACCGCTTAGCTACACTTGTCCTGGTTTTCATCTGTGAAATGTTGGAGGGTATGAATTGGCCAGGGAAGAGACCTGAAGTTCTGGTCATGTTGGAGTATCAATGTGGCAACCAAGGGGATTTGGTGGACCCAATTAGGAGTGTCCTCCACAGTTACCCCTGCAGTTTAGACCAAACTGTAACTTTTCTTCCCAAATTCCAAGCCCAGTTGACATCTATCATACTTATTCTGAAAATGATATTTCCATTTCTGGGCATGCCTTGAAAGCAGAATGGATGAATCATATGTATATGTGTGGGGAGGGGGAAGTAGAATGATTGACTTAAAGCACAGTACTTATGAATACATGGCTTACTAGATATACCATATTTTAAAGAAATATCACAGCTTTATAGAGCCCAATAGATGTCCTTATACCAGAAGAGTCTGGTTTGTAATGATCTATAGGAGACAATGCAGTTATGGTGTGTTCATTTTTGAAAATTTAATCTGACACCCCAGGCAAATTCCAATGTCAAATTTTAAAATCATATAATTTGGAATGTAATTTTCTTCCTTCTCTCACACAAGTTCAGGTGTGCACATGTCTGGAATGTTTTCATTGTCTCTTATGTAAGCAGGTTGGGGGCTGTGGGTGGATTTCCACCTTCCCTGTCAGCTGCATCAACATAAACAGATAGAAGCAAGAGGTAGAAGTTTTTATCATAGCATTCATCTCTGTTAAAACCATTTTATGTTTTATTATAACATAGATCATGGGGTGTCTCTGGTTGTCAGTAGCTTTACTCATTGCTGTATTCCTGTCACGAAGTAAAAACATCTCTTTTTGTTGTTGTTGTTGCTCTGACAAACTTCCAGAACTGAAAGTTTTTTGTTAGAAGGGCTTTTAGATAAGGTGTTCTACTATTGTATTGTACTAAACTGCTTTTTAAGTGTGTGTTTTAAATTGTTTCAATATTGTTCACAGTTTTATTCTAGTTTAATGTTGACTTTTTGTATGATTTCAACTACATTTTTATTTATTTTTATTTTATTTATATAACAATAATTTTAATTTGTAAGCTTCCTTGAATCCTAACCATGAGGAAAAGGCAGTGTACAACTGTTGGCTGGCATCCTCTTCAGTATTTATGATGTCATAAGCTAGCTAGCTAGCTAGCTATTTATTTAATATCCCATCTTGTCTCCTATATGGGACTCATATATTTTGATAATCTCGTTTACAATAATGGCACCATTGCCATCACAAATGCCCTACAAAATCCATTTTAAAACCAGGCAGCTTCACCAACCAAATGATGAGTCCATCCTTCTCCTATTAGGAAGCCACAGTATGACTCCTGTTCACCACACCATGGTTCACTAGCAGAGAGATGTTGGACACATCGTTCTTCAGTTTTTACCCACCAGTTCTGCAGAAATCTCTCAGCAGCATGATGCCCAAAGTGCTGGGGGTTTTATACTCAATTTCCCACCTTGAAAGGGTGTGAGTTAATGGCTTTCTTGCAGAACAAACAAAGGGGTCCAGAACCGGCTGATTGTCTTAATTTTAGGTGACAAAATAGCGATGGGAGTCTTGAAAGCCTCTTAATGGCCTTTTCCACATTTTATATTTAAAACGGGGTGGTGCGTCCTCCAACGAGGACGTTTACACTTGAGGGCGAACTGGGTCCAGACTACTTAATGTTTGTCCAGACTTCAGCCCGCTTCGGAATGCCCAGAACTGGTGGTTCCCCGTGCTATTGAAGGACCGATTAAAAGAGGACTTTCAATAGCCCGGGCGCCCCAGTCCGTCGCTGCCCTAAGTGTAGATTTGCAGGCTTGCACCAGCGCGAGGCTGCAGATCTTCTGGGGGTGGGGTTCCAGCTGGCGAGCTTCTCTGGTTGGTGGAGAGCCTCCGCCAACCAGAAGCCTCCATTTTCATCTCCGGAGAGTGTGTAGTGCAGGTGTGCGCTGCTCTAGTTCGTCGTGGATCGTCGGGGGGGGAAAATGCCAGTGAGTAACGGACTGCCCCGTTTCCCCGCAAAGTGTGGAAAAGCCCATAATCTTGGTTGGGTAAGATGAATAGGGAAAGTCTCTATATGAAATGTGCACAGCAGGGGTGCTTGCTTGCCATACCAGAGCAGTTTCATCTACTATTGTATTTAGAGGTTGGGTCATTGACAGGATTATGCCAAACTCGTTAAATTCAGAGGTTTCTATCTAATCTTCTTGAACTTATGACCTGGCCATGCTGAGGTCATTGTGACCTAGCCCACATTTACAGCCAGTGTCCTGCTACTATGTGCTTTCTAGCCATAAGTAGCCAATTTTGTATGAAAATATTTCTTACCAATTTTGCTATCTAGCAGAATGGGGGGTGGAAGGTGTGGTAACAAAATACTAATATCCCAGCCTATTTCATAAAATTGCAAAGCAGCATGCAAGCAAAAACAGTCTGAGCCATTTTTTTCTACAGTCTGCTCCTATTGAGTCAAATGTTCTGACTTAATTCAATGTATACATGAAATTTGCAAGCACCAGTTACATTTGCAGGCACCAATTATTATAATTCCAAGAACATAAGATTTTACTAAATCTTGGTAAACTTTAATGGGTGGTATTTCTCATTTTGTCTGCCAGTTTTAGCATTCAGGCAGTATCAATTCTGTTCAGTGAATTTTTATAATATGATGGCAAGGAAGCATACAATGAGATCACTCCACATAAAAGTTTCTGAGTTTCTGGTAAATGAGAGGAGACAGGGTGTCCCACACTGCATCACATCCATATTAAGAACAGTCAAAAACACACTATTCCAAGTACGCTGAGCTTTGTGGAAGCAGTCAGCAAGATACTTTTCTTCTGACAGAGACATCAGGAATTTCTTTGAACAGCTACATCATGGATGCTAGTGAGAGAATAAGAGAAAGTATTGTAAGTCATGCATTCTCTCCAGCCTTACACATTGCTTCTTGAATCTATCTGAAATGTCAAATATTTAAAGATGGCCCACATCAATGCCACAAATGGGAAGGAACACATCTATCAAACTGTGGGGCATTTCTTTCAGTGCTGATTAAGTACCACCAGCCTGTTTCCTATTAGGCAGATAAGATGAAATGTGTGCCAAAAATCTGTATGGAATACATGCAGATGTGGCGGGGGGAGGAAAAAGGAAAATTAATGGCACAGAAGTCTTCCCAAATGTTTATTTCACTTCTAATTTCCTGTGACCAAGGAAACAATTTATTTAGCACACACTTCCCCTATATTGTTTTCTTTATAATCTTTGCTCTAAGTCAGTCTTTGCCAACTGGGAGGTTTCATCTAGATCTATGGTTTGCAAAAATGCATCACTGTGAAATTATTAAACATCTTAATAAAAATGTGTCCTTTCACATGTTCTTCACTTTCTACTAAAAGTAGGAGTATGCATCTACAAGTGAAGAGATGACAATTGAGTTTAGGTATGTAGGAACCTTTCACATCACATGTATCATTTTAAGGAACGCTACCTGGTGTCCTGCTTTAAATGTTTTCTTTAGGGTAAGTACTCAATGTGAATACATGGCAAGGTCTGTATGAGAAATGATAACGCACGTGGTACATGAAACTCAGACCTATTCCTGGTTTCCTAAGACTTTTTTTTTTCAGTTTCCCATAGCAACCTCTTCAGATTCTCCACCATGTATCAGATGGATATGTGTTATGCCTAAATTAATTTGGACTCTCAGTTTGGATCTTATAAGGGCACAACACATATGCTACTCTTAGTTGTATATCCTTGTCCCTCACACTAAGAGGCATCCTGAAACTTTTGTTTGAATGATTCCCTGCATTTTCCCTTCCATTTTGAAGAGGCCGGGAGCACAAATGGCCAACTGATATGCCAGCTGGGTGCAGGCAATCTGATAGGCGAGCCAAATCCATGTTCACCCATAAGTCTCTGGTATTTACGCCAGTCTACTGTACTAATCTGATACAGTAGTGCTCATTACTACCCTCATGGCTCTGTCCCTATCCTAGACATCACTAGTCTGTTCACCTGGAGTCCATATCAATTCAATTCAATCCAAGGAAAAACTATTGCCAGATTGATCTAAAGGAAAGTCAAGTAGTAAGATTTCCTGTAGGTCATGTAATGGATTTCTCAGTCTTCCATTAAAGCTAAGTATAGATCGACCACAATATTAGCATATGTCCTTCCAAGTAACGCACAAGTTTTTGGTGGTAGATGTGAATTGACAAATAGTTCCATTGAACTGTCTTGATAAATAATAAAAATTAGGAATGAAGAGGACATCAAAATGCCTATTATAATACTACATTCTGTTCTAGCGCCTGGGGCTAATTTCTAGTGCAATCTCTTTTGTATAGGAGATAAAGAAAAAAAAGAACACCATTGATCTGACAATGCTCTGGTTATTCTTTAAGGTTTATTTCACACAAATCTACTGGTTCTTAGTTCTTAGCATTTAGTCCTTCATACAGATTCACATACTGTTGGTCTGTTTGTTTTTCCTCCAGAAGATTACTTTCTCAGTCATTTTGCAGCACATAGCCATATGGGGTTCCCAGGTAGCTTTTAGTTTAAGCAGACACCCTATAAAAAAGCTTTCCACTTCTTTTGAAATATCATAAACTTTTTTTAACAACAATAACAAAAAAACCCCACTATTGATATACCATAATTAATGGACATGGCACTTTTCTTACTAACTAAAACAAGAGACAAAAAGCTATCCCAAACAGTTGTCGGTGAAAATCACAGAGAACCAGGACAAATTAAACTTATGTCTAGATTTGATACATGGTAAAACAAGCTCCTCCTCCTCCTCCTCCTCCAAGCAACATGACCAGCCCTACCATGAGCCTCAGTGAAGCGGTTGCCTCAGCCAGTGAGTTGTCATGAATGGCAAATTCCCTTCACCTCCCCCTGCTAAGGCCCCTACCATTCTGGAAAGTACTGCAGCTCTAGACAGTTCTCCACACCAGAATGGTCCTTGAATATCTAACTGGACAGTATCATGAGAAGCCAGGACCTGTGGGAGAAATGACGAGGAAAATCACTGAAACACAGGCAATTTTCCTAATCATCCCTCCTCTAGGGCTTCTTCAGGACCTGTCACAGACCTGCTTCATTCTCCTTCTTTGGTAAATGGGATGGTGGATACAATCTTATTGTTCTTTTGGGGCCAACATGGCAGGTTCTGCTTTCTTCTTCTTGGGCAAGCATGCTATTCCTGCCACCTATATCCTTTTATTGGGCAGGCAGAGTAGACATCATCACATCCTTGTTCTCTAGGAGGGAAGTGTTACCATCATGGCATAACATGAGTGGGTAACTCTTAGCTTCTTTCTTCAGGTAGGATCACTGCTCAGGCAGCTCCCAGTTAGCATATTCAAACCACCTTTCCATTCCCATCAGTTAACAATCAAGGGCTTTTGGACAAAAGATGTGGTCAACATCTAGTACCTTTTAATTTTGAAATGAAGTGTGTTTGCATATGTACCTGTACATCTGTGACTTATCCAATATATGTTCAGATTCAGCTATCTTTAAAATATCTGAATATATACTAGTCTAAAATCTGAGTCTGTTTCAAACCATTAAGAGGAACAGAAAAACATGAATGCAGTTATACTAATGAAAAGAACATCAAGGGGAGGTTGCTTCTTGCAATCAATCAATCAGTCAATCAATCAGCAAGCAAAAATAAGTTCAGAACAAAAAATGTAGGTCCATCCATGTGCTTCCTAAAGCATCATATTTCAAGAATGTCAACAGCCTCACTGGAGAAAAGATTAAGGATATATTCAGACAGAGGAAATGTTGCTGTTGGCTGTTGTGTTTGTTCTCATTTAATAACAACAACAATAATAATAAATCAGATATCTGCCACAATCCTATAACACCTTTTACTTAATGTGATTTTATATATACTTAGCTAAATATCAGAGGCCCTAAGAAACCCTGTTAGTTAATTGGGAAGATGTGTTATCAGGACAATGGCAAAAATGCCTGATGAGGATTGGTGCCCAATGCACATCATTCCCATTGTGCATTGGTCCCATTATGCATCAGTCCTATTGCACATCTATGGCCTTTTCCGCACGGCGTGAGGGAATCACCCCGTGCCGGTACTCACTGGACCTGTGTGCTCCATGCCTGGGTCCAGGCTGGTCCGGAGCAGTGCATGGCCGCGCTCCGCACTGTTCCGGGGATGAAAATGGCAGCTTCCGGTTGGTGGAGGCTCTCCACCAACCGTTGAAGCTCGCCAGCCTAAAGCCTGCCCCTGGCAGATCTATAGGCTCGCACTGGTGCGAGCCTGCAAATCTGCACCAGAGCGTGGCCACGGAGTGGTGCGCTCTGTGCTTTTGAAAGACCTGTTTTAAGCAGTCTTTCAAAAGCATGCTGAATGACCACTCTGGGTAGTTCTGGAGCGGACTGAGGTCCAGAACTACACAAAGTGGTCCAGACCCACTCCAATCCCAAGTTTAGACATCCTCCCTTGGAGGACGCTCTGCACCGTTTTAAAAGCCCCGTGAGGAAAAGGCCTATTACTTTGCCAGCTCTGCTATGTAGTAACATTACAGCAACCCTCCACTGGACATGTACATTACAAAACTGCCCAATTCTAATTCCTGCATATGTAAGTCTGCTTATCAAGATGCAAGATCCATGCAATATTTTTGTTGTCTCAGAGCATTCTGTGGCAATTTGCAACCTCACCAGCAATATTTTATTCCCATCCAAAGGGTGTAGTGTGTTTGCTAATTCTAGAATATATCACTGGGAGAAAAAGAACTTGTATGTTTCAATACTTGCAGTTCATACCAGATTCCTTGATTCTTCCACCTCCTCTCTGCATGTGGGGCTGGGGAGACTACAAATGGTTCCATACAACACTAGGAACAACAACAACACTTATTTGTAACACCTTTTTTACTTAAGGATGGAACATCAACTTATACAGTCAAGGACAAGGACAATAAAACATAACACTATAAATACACTAAAGAACAAATATAGGTCACAAAATCCAGAACCTACAGTGTGCAAAGGCACTGAAGAAATCTGAATGATGATTGGCTAGAATTGCCTACAGGGTCATAAGATCTGAATGATAATTGGCCAAACTGTCAATCATGTCATATAGCTTTCTTTAGCCTCTGCTTCTTCCTGCCAGCTTCTACAACGATACAAAAGCAGTATCAAGAGATCCCAGTAGGAAGTGAAACTCGCTGTTGTGAGAGCTCACAGTTCTTATAGTACTCTGGAAGAACCCTAAGGCCCTTTCCACATGTGGGGTGGGTAAACGGGGGGGCACATGCAGGGACGGAGCTTACTGCTAAACGGGTTGCTCCATCCCCACGGGGAGCGCGCGTTTACCACTCCAAACGGTGGCGAATTTTGGCGGCATTCAGCAGCACCCAAAATGGCGGCTGCCGGCTTCCAGCAGCGCTCCGCCAATCAGGGCAGCACGCCGGCCGGAAGCCCGCCCCTGGGCAGCTCTGCAGAGATGCACTAACGCATCCCTGCAGTTCTAAACGGGGCGCGGCGATGGGGCAACGCGCGCAAGTCACATAAAAACCACTTGAGAAGTGGTTTTTATAAGACTTGCAGCGCCACCCCCGCGGCCGCGCGAGGGCGGTTTGAGGTTTAGAACCTCCCATTTGCGAACTGCCCTCGCGCGTCTCGCAGTGTGGAAGACCTCCTGGGGAGGTCGCCCTAGCGCGGGCAATATGCCCGTGTGGAAAGGGCCTAAGTCAGGCTCACAAATACTGATTCATAAGACACTTCCTAAGTAAGCAGAAGCAACTAATAAAGATGACTTTCATACACAATTTAAGTGCTTCTAGCTATTCAGCCACTTATTCCACCAGACTAGCAAAGGAAAAACAAAAAGAGCTCTTGCTGGTAGACTTCCGTAGGAAAACAAAATTATAAGAGTGTAAAGGGCTGTGCTTCTTAAGTCATTGTGGCAAGAACAAGAGGGGATGAAATTGTAATAGGAGTGAAACTACTGTGGAGAATAGTTTATGTACAGGAAAGCTCATCCTAAAAAAACCCCCACTTAGTCTTAAAGATACTCCCACATTCCCTTTTTTCTTCTTCTTCCCTGCCACCGCCAAATCCTCCTTTTTATGCTGCAAGAGAATTAATACAGCTGCATTTTTGAAAAATACTGTGAAGAGGGAAATCCCTATCACTCTAGAAGCATCAGAATATCATATATATTCCTATTATTATTCCAGAGGAGAGAGCAGAAGGTAAGCTGGGTCTGTGAAGACAACTTTGATAGGTGTTTTTGCAGGACTGTGGGGCTGAGTTTGTTTGCATATTTCTCTGTGTTGTTTTTTTGTGTTTGTGTGTGTGTGTTTTGTTTTTTTGTTTTTTTTTGCTTGCGCTGGCCGTGTGCTCTCCCTGAGCTCACAGCCTATTGTCAGCTAATTGTTTGTTAGTTAGTCAGTTAACTGTCAATCAAACTAGGGAGAGTTAATCAAGCTAGGGGGAGGAGCCAGCTAGGGGAAGGAGGCTTTATTAGGAACTCCCAGTGGCGCGCGCCTATGGCGCGCACAATTTCATTCATCTACTTCATTCCTTCAAGTTCAACCATTCAAGTTTAGGAACAACCGATCATTATAGCGACTGAACAAATTTAGGAAGAGTTCAACTGAGCTTGGGAGTTAGCTGAGCAGACATAGCTTATACAGCTCAAATTAAGAAAGGAGGCCCAGTTTTTGTTTTTGTTTTCTTGTTCTATTCTCTGTATTATCAAGTATGGAAGGGGAGGGAGCTGCTGCTGTCACCTGTAGCACTTGTGGCATGTTCCTTTTCTTGCCACAAGATGTGGTCGGGTACACCTGCAGCAAGTGCAAGCTGGTCACCTTAGAGGTCAAGGTGCGGCAGCTGGAGGCACAGGTTTCTAATCTTCGTCTTATTAGGGAAGGTGAGGACTTCTTAGATAGGGCAGAGAGGACCTTCCTGAAGACCGGATATGCGGAGGAGCTGCCTGATGAGGAAATCAGTTCCGTGAGCCAGCAAAGCGATGCTTGGAGGAATGTCACACGGAGAAGTAGAAGGGCCAGGAAGGAAACAGAGACTCTCAAACTACAGAATCGCTTCAACGTTCTTGGTGCTGTGAATGATGAGGAACACCAGAAGGAGGGAACACAACATCAGCAAGAAGGAATCCAACTTCGGCAACTGGAACTTCAACACCAACAGGACAGCATCCAACATCGGGAAGTCCAGCACTCCCGGCCTCAACACAATGCCCAGGTAATCCTGGAGGAATCTGCTTGTCGAAGAACCCCGGACAGGCCTCAGAGGAGGCGAGTTCTGGTGGTTGGGGACTCCTTGCTCAGAGGAACCGAACCGGCAGTTTGCAAACCGGACAAGCTCAATCGAGAGGTCTGCTGTCTTCCTGGGGCCAGGATAAACCACGTAACAGAGAGGCTACCCAGGCTGGTCAAGCCCACTGACCGTAAGCCCCTCGTTTTGGTTCACGTTGGAACCAACGACACGGTGAAGCGCAGCTTTCACCACATCACAAAGGACTACGAGCTTATGGGGAGAAAGCTTAAGGACCTTGGTGCACAGGTGGTCGTTTCATCAATCCTCCCTGTTCAAGGATATGGTGCACGAAGGGAAAGGACAATAGTAGAGGTCAACAGCTGGCTCCGCACATTTTCCCACCGCCAACAGTTTGGCTTTTTGGATCATGGCTTGAAATTCCAGGAACATGGGCTTCTGGCAAGGGATGGGCTGCACCTCACGAAACTTGGCAGGAACGTTTTTGCAAACAGTCTCACAAGGAGGATTAGGAGGGCTTAAAACTAAGTACAACTGGGGAGGGAGACAAGATTATTCAGGACAAGGACTCGGCAAGTGCAGGGGAAAAAGGCCCACATGATATTGGCCAAGTAGGAATAGCATCCAATCGTGGGAGGGGTGGAAACAATGCTATGGGACTTGCAGGAAGGGCACGGGGACTTAAGTGTCTCTACGCTAATGCACGGAGTATGGGAAACAAACAAGATGAATTTGAACTCCTAGTACAGCAAAATAAATATGATTTGATAGGCATCACTGAGACCTGGTGGGATGAGTCTCACAACTGGAATGTAGGAATAGAGGGGTATAGCCTATTTTGTAGAAATAGAACAAATAAGAAAGGAGGAGGAGTAGCCTTATATGTCAAGGATGTTTTCACCTGTGAAGAGATCCATGACTTGAACACCGGAAGCCAGGTCGAGAGCATCTGGGTAAGAATTAAGGGAGCGAGAAACAATAGGGATATTATAGTGGGGGTTTACTACAGACCTCCAAGCCAGACTGAGGACCTCGATGGCGCTTTCATAGACCAAATGATTGCACATTCAAAAAGGAGAGATACAGTAATAATGGGAGATTTCAACTACCCGGATATATGTTGGCAGTCAAACTCTGCAAAGGCGGCAAGGTCCAGCAAGTTTCTTGCTTGTCTTGCAGACAATTTCATGGTCCAGAAGGTGGACGAGGCGACAAGGGGATCAAATATTCTGGATCTGATCCTGACCAACAGGGAAGACCTTGTTAATGACGTAGAACTGGTTGGATCTTTAGGAGAGAGTGACCATGCCCTATTAGAATTTTGTATTCAGTGGGGAAGAGAAGGCAAGTGTAGCCAGGCATTCGTCTTAGATTTTAAAAAAGCAGACTTCTGTAAACTGAAGGAGCTGCTGGCTGAAATCCCGTGGTCAAGAATAGTCAATGAGAAAGGAGTTCAGGATGCATGGGAGTTCTTTAAAAGGGAGGTACTGAAGGCACAGGCTAAAACTGTGCCATTAAGGAGGAAAAATGGAAGGCATCTGAACAAACCGGAATGGTTGACTAAAGAGCTCTCAGCTGAGCTAAGTGTTAAGAAAAACATGTACAGGAAATGGAAGAAGGGGGAAATCACCAAAGAAGATTATAAGCAAGTAGCCAAGAGATGTAGGGAGAAGGTCAGAAAGACTAAAGCACAGATCGAACTTAGGCTGGCCAGAGACATTAAAAACAATAAAAAGGGCTTTTTTAAATACGTCCACAGCAAAAGGAAAAAGAAGGAGACGATAGGGTCACTGCGCAAGGAAGATGGTGAATTAATAACAGGAGGAAGAAAAAAGGCAGAACTCCTCAACACCTTCTTCGCCTCAGTTTTTTCCCAAAAGGATAAAAACACTCAACCTGGCGGTTGGGGGGCAGGTGAGGAAGTGGGGGAAATGCAGCACAGAATAGATAGAGAGGTAGTACAGGAATACCTGGCCACACTGGATGAATTCAAGTCTCCAGGGCCAGATGAATTGCATCCTAGGATTTTAAAAGAACTAGCAGAGGTCATTGCGGAACCTCTTGCTATAATCTTTGAAAACTCTTGGCGGACCGGAGAAGTTCCGGCAGACTGGAGGAGGGCAAATGTTGTCCCCATCTTCAAGAAGGGAAAAAAGAGGACCCAAATAATTATCGCCCAGTCAGCCTGACATCAGTACCTGGAAAGATCCTGGAGCGGATCATCAAACAGTCAGTTTCTAATCACTTAGAAAACAATGCCGTAATTACGAAAAGTCAACATGGATTTCTCAAAAATAGGTCATGCCAGACTAATCTTATCTCTTTTTATGATAGAGTTACTTGCTTGATAGATGAAGGGAATGCTGTGGACATCTTGATTTCAGTAAGGCCTTTGACAAAGTTCCCCATGACATTCTTGCAAAGAAGCTAGTAAGATGTGGGCTGGACATGGCTACTGTCAGGTGGATTTGTAACTGGTTGACTGACCGTACCCAAAGGGTGGTCACCAATGGCAGATTCTCATCCTGGAGAGAAGTGACTAGTGGGGTGCCACAGGGTTCTGTCCTGGGCCCGGTGCTGTTCAATATCTTCATTAATGACTTGGATGAAGGAATAGAGAGCACGCTGATCAAATTTGCAGATGACACCAAATTGGGAGGGGTTGCTAATACGCCTGATGACAGGATCAAAATTCAAAAGGACCTGGACAGATTGGAGAGCTGGGCCAAGGCTAACAAAATGAACTTCAACAGAGAGAAATGTAAGGTCCTACACTTAGGCAGAAAAAATGGTATGCAGAAATATAGGATGGGGGACACGTGGCTGGCAAACAGTACGTGCGAAAGGGATCTAGGAGTCTTCATAGACCACAAGCTGAACATGAGTCAGCAGTGTGATGCGGCAGCCAAGAAGGCCAACGCAATTCTTGGTTGCATCAATAGGAGTATGGTGTCTAGATCGAGGGAGGTATTGGTACCACTTTATTCTGCATTGGTTAGACCTCATCTTGAATACTGTGTCCAGTTCTGGGCACCCCAATTCAAGAAGGATATGGATAAGCTGGAGCAGGTCCAGAGGAGGGCAACCAAAATGGTGAGGGGCCT
The DNA here is from genome assembly GCA_948472985.1 of Iguana delicatissima. Classification (NCBI taxonomy): domain Eukaryota; kingdom Metazoa; phylum Chordata; class Lepidosauria; order Squamata; family Iguanidae; genus Iguana; species Iguana delicatissima. Next base: position 768,016 of record CAOKZL010000092.1, on the reverse strand, counting down.
GGAAGCCATGCCCTATGAGGACAGACTTAGAGAGCTGGGTATGTTTAGTCTGCAGAAGAGAAGGTTGAGAGGGGACATGATAGCCATGTTTAAATATTTGAAGGGATGTCATGTCGAGGAGGGAGTGGGCTTGTTTTCTCCTGCTCTTGAGACCAGGACAAGGAGCAATGGATGCAAGCTGCAGGAGGGGAGATTCCGCCTGAACCTCAGGAGGAATTTCCTGACAGTCAGGGCTGTCCGGCAGTGGAATGTGCTGCCACAGAGTGTGGTGGAGTCTCCTTCTTTGGAGGTTTTTAAGCGGAGGCTGGATGGCCACTTGTCGGGAGTGCTTTGAGGGTTTTCCTGCATGGCAGGGGGTTGGACTGGATGGCCCTTGTGGTCTCTTCCAACTCTACATTTCTATGATTCTATGATTCTATTAGAGAAATATATTTTATTTTTAAACAGCTACTGGATCTCACTATGTTTGTCCAAGATTAAAAGGAAGATTTCTTGAATGTATAAGCAGGAAAAAGAATCTGTGTGCATTAAAGGGCTTGGAAATCACTCAACCTATTTAGATCTCGTGATTGCTCTCATTGTGGAGAAGCTCCCATCCTACCCACCTCCCTTCCTTTGACATTATGCTGCTCTCATGAGTAAGCCAACCTAAAAAAGTGTATATTTTTCTGAGGACAAGGTAGCTCAAAAATGTATTCACAGTATCAGAGGTATTTCTGAAAATGAATATATGTGCTTACATCTGCTGAATTTCAACAATTATTAAAGCAAGTCCTCCTAGATTTTTTTGTCGTTTTACAGCAGGTTTACACAGGGCTGTAGCTACCAGAGGGAGGGATCAAAATGCACTGCCCTCCAGTAAGAATTCTGCCCCCCATGAAGTTTTCCTTCATTCCCCAAATGTCTAGCATTGCAGTAACTTAAAACATCTGTTGAGTATTTAGAAAACCAGCTTAGGCATCCAAAGAAAAGGGGCAGGCAAAGTTACCAAGGGAATGTGAATGCAGCAAATATAAGAGTTGTAGGTGTGAATTATTGCCAAGGTCTCACTCTCAGCAATACTAGAAATTTGGATACTGAGGGAAAATTCACTGCAGGCCGGAACTCTTATTTAGGGGGAGGCAGTGTCCTAATTCTCTCCTTTCCCCTAGCTACACTCCTGTGTTTACACCCAGTTTGCTCCTGATCTCTCAACAAAAATGTAGGCACATGGCTCTGACATCTGCCATACAAATGACTGTTATTGTACACTATCTGTAATGCACTTCTTGAGTACATGAAATGCTTTGCACTAAAAACATGCCTATCCAATGAAATGGGACATTAATGCCTTGCCAGAGGTAATCTTCAGAGCTGATACACAGTCACAGATTAACACTACCATTTGAATTGGGGCAGGTGGGTAAGGATGGAGCCTGGCTTAATTTTCCTTTTTAACCACCATGTAGCTGTTTTCCTTAGGAGGTATAACCAGTCTATGATGTGAAAATGAAATTACTGAGTGAGTTTATGGATGTCATCAGGGATCTTGCATCCTTTCCTCTCATTAAATAAATACTGTTTTAATACCATATCTCCCCAATTCCTACTGGATGAATTTCAGTCTAAGCCAGAGCTTGGAAAAGTTACTTTCTCACTACAACTCACCACTTGCCTTGTTTACTAGGGGATTCTGGGAGCTGTAATCCAAAGCAGCAACTTGTTCAAGCTCTGACTGTACCATGGTGTCTACCAGCTATCTTTTTCCTTCCTTCTTGTCATGGTAATATACTTAAATTTTAATTACTGTGTACACTTGCTACAGTACATGCAAAGTCATATTCAGCATTTTTTAAAAGGCAGAAGAAAATGATTTGGGAAAAGAACAGTAGCCTTGCTCTATAGGAAAGTTGTTAATATTCAGTCTTCTATACTTAAGATGCATTCCATTTTGTGAGCTCATTATTGTCTTTGGAGGGTAACCTGCAACCTGTGTAATACACAATGACACATGCATTCCCCAAACCTTTTTCCCTTGAGTATATAAATTATCAATATTTCTATTACTTTTAATATTATTTCTCTTTTTGGTTAAGTGGGTGGAGGGTCAGAGACTCGAAATCTGGTCACTATTTCTATAGTAACCTAGACATTACAAGTAAACAAGAAAGCCATAACGGAAACTGTAAAAGCAGTCATCCTGATCAAAAAGATCTGTAATATTTTGCCCCACCAGGCCTTTAGCACTGTGTTGTATTTCAGGTCTGTAACCCATGGAGTTCTGCATGGCTGAAGGGAGTAACAGCCTTTTTATGGGTTAAACGAGAGGAAATGATGTAGAAACAAAGCAAAAATTTTATTACAAGAACTGAACAAGAGAGTTTTTTAAAGAACTAAAAAAATAACCATTGCTAATAATACAGTAAAACAGCTCTTGTGGTATTCAGACATAAAGGGGGAAAAACAGATAGTGGTTCACTAGAATTTTCAGTGCTTTTTTTGTGGTGCAAAAGGTTGGCTCCCAAGGTGACGGGATAATATTTCACCCACTAACACATTCATTGGTACCATTAATTTCAGACAAGCCCTGATTAATGGAGAAGACACTCAAAATGCTGGCAGACACTACGAGTAGTTTGAAGTATGGCGTGGATTAATTTTTCAAGGATGGAGCAGGGTAAAAGCCTACCTATTTAGCAGCATGTGTGTGGCACCAAGTAATGTTAGCTTTTACTGCAGACTAGACAGTTTTGTCAGTATTTCAACACCTTCAGAGGAAGCTTATGAAATGAAGGTAGTGGAGTTAAAAGCTCTGCTAGAATACAGTGCCCCTGGTCACTAGTTTTAGAAACAAATCTCTATATACCCCCCTAATCTTCACACTGTGACATCTCACCTTTTTGTAGCTGTCACCAATAGCTCTCTGCTGTTCAGTAGAGTTTTCACACAGAATACTTTTTAGAAATCTTCTTTGACTTGCTCTTTGCCCCCTCCCCTCCCCTCCCCTCCCGCCCCCTACTTTTGTAACTCTAGATTCCAGTTTGGACTTTTAGACGAAACAAGATTTCAGAAGCTCAAATATCTTATTCTTCTCATGTAATGTGCAATTTAGACTATTTTGAAAGTTGTTCCAGTTCACAAGTTGCAGTGGAAGTCTGTGAAGAAGCAGAAAAACAAGATCTTCTGAATCCCACTTTTGTTTTAATGAGTACTCATGAATCTCAATGATCCTTGATGTCCAGATGCCATCTGTATCTGAGATTCTGTTGTAGTTCTGTTAAAATATCTGAATGAAATGGCATTCAAAGGCAAGGTGGTTGTAGCATTAGTCAGCTTTCCTTCTGCAAGCTGTGCATCTGATCTCAAGTATCAACATTTATTTTAGACTTTTGCTTGGTCTGGGTATGAACTCTGGGTGCGATCTTTTTTGAGTGGTTCTGAATTATTCTGTGCAAGTATATTGATCCATGCCTTAGCATTTAGGGAAGCTTAGAATATGTACTCTGTATGTGGAAATGAACTGCTCTTCTCTCCTTACCCCACAGATTCAATCTGGCACTTGCCTAATAATGCATTTAAAGAATGATTTCCTTCTCAACTGGCAGGAGATAGAAACATGATAAAATTTGAGAAAGTGACACTGATGCCTCAGGGGAATATTTTTTCTCTTCATGGACACATGTATTATTCCAGTAGCACCTGACAGTCATAAACTTAAAGTCTCATATTCTAGAATATGGCCATTTCCACTCTACACTATTATAGTGCTATCACTCCACTTTCAACATCCTGTGGAATTTTAGGGTTTGTAGTTTAGGGAGGGGCATTTAGAATTCTCAGCCAGAGAGCTCTTTCACCTCATTAAACCATAAACTCCAGAATCCCACAGGATGTTGAAACTGGAATAATAGCACTACAACAGCATAGTGTGGAAATGTCCTATCTCTGCACAAACAGATTGCAAGATTTTAATGGAATCTTATATATTCCGTGGAACTGGATTGCATCACTTATTCAGAATGGAGAGTACATGGCCACCAAATTCCATGGAACTGGATTGCATTGCTTATTCAGATTTGGTGACCATGTACTCTCCATTCATGATGACAAGGCTTTGCATAGACAATATTAGCCTTGTGCTGGAAAGAATTGCCCTGGCAAGATATTATGAACACCTGAGAGCTCTAAGAACCTCTGGAAAGGCCCTCTTTCTGTCCTACCATCTTCCCAGTGTGTTTGATGAGAATAAGGGAGAGGGCCTTCTTGGTGGCTGTTCCAAGACTTTTGACCTCCTTTCTGAGGGAGGCCAGAATGGCCCCTTCCTTGCTGTTCTTCCATCAGCAACTCAAAACCTTTTTATGCTGTCAGGCTTTTAAAAACTGTCTGGTGTGGAGTTTTAAGGCTGTGTGGTAATGTTTTTAAGGTTTGTACATGGTCTTTTAATGAATTTTAATGTTTTTAAAGTTTAATGTTTTGCCTTTACCTTTAATTAATGGCTTTTTGGAATAACACTTATATTTATACTTTTACTAATGACTTTGTATAAGTTTTAATCTTTATTGTTTTAAAAAATATTGTTAGCTGCCTTGACTCTCATTCTTGGGAGAAAGGGAGGATATAAATGAAGAAAAGAAAAGAAAAGAAAAGAAAAGAAAAGAAAAGAAAAGAAAAGAATTGCTCATCAAAGTTTAGAATAATATTTAGTGTGTGAACTTCCACTTCAGATTGTGACTCTTCACCTTCTTTCCTACTCCATTTTCCATTGTCCTGAAGAAAATTGTGGCGTCAATTCACCCACCATACCACGTTGTTTGTTTCAGGTGGGCTAGGTCCTTAAATGTATGATGTGACATTGTTGTAGTATCAGCACTGATGCATAACTAAAATTGTGACAGAGAGAGAACAAAGGCTGAAATCCAACATCCACTTACTTAAAAGTAAGCCTCATTAAATTAAAAGGTACCTACTTTTGAGTAGACATATGTAGGCTAGGCAAACCATCATTTTTCAGTTCTCTTCACTAATTCAAATGTTTGGGTAATACTGATTTCTTACTTTTAAGGCATGCTGAGATCTCAGATGTGGGGAGCTTTACAACATAAGCTCTATAGGAATGTGACGTATTTAGCTTCTCACCCATTGATTTTATAATGAAAGAGGGGCTTCATTGGCATGTATGCCAAAAATTCATGTAGTTTTTCTTTCCTTTGTCATAAAGCTCATAATGTTTTTCTTTAATGTGTCAGCAAAGTAAATGAAATGGAAGAGAAAAATACAAATGGTACACCTATCCCCCTTTGGGCGGTATGCATCAGGTTTACCAGCATCTCTGGCATATGTTTCTATCTGACAGCACTTAAGTGTACTTCACCTTGTTTAGACAAGGTTATTTAATGTGGTACCTGCTTAATGCTGTACAGTAGGTTAAATACTTGATAGCATTACACTATATGGATGGTTCAGCTGTGAGAATTCTCGGAGCTCTCCTGACCTTTTTCCCTCAGATATAACTTAGTGCCAAATGTTTAAAAATCACAGGGATATTATCTTTTTAAAGGTGGTCTGCTTTAGAACATTTTTAGGCAGACAAGGAAACATATTCAATCATGCCTGAAATTTAAGTTAATTATTTCATTAAAAGGCAGTATAAAACTCTTCTGTCATCAAGTGTTTATAAGAATTTTGGAGCTTGATGTTTTAAGGGAAACATTTATCCTACAGTTGATCTAATTTGATGACTTGAACTCAACCTCCATTCAGTCTAGAAGATAATGGTTTTAATAAAAGATGTGATCCAAATGTTAATGTCAAATTTTCTCCATTTAGATTAGCTTTCCTTACCTTTCCAATTAAGCTTGTTAACGTTTTATGCAAATCCAAGTTCTTTTGGAATATATACCATTCTATTATATGGAATCTATGTTTCAACGTTATCATACAGAACTTATTTATCAATTACCTGAAAATAATTCTGGTTGTTTGTATCGTTCTGTTTCTGACTAGTTCTTGCATGTACAGTTCTTTCAGGGGTGTGATGTCTGACTTATTTTACAGAAGCAGATCTCCTCCCACTTTTGAATATCACCACTATTTTGATGTCAGGGCCATAATGCAGTCAAAGCAAAATTTCCCACAACAGAGTCTGAGCAATTGCAAGACAACAAGATATTACCTTGGTAGAAAATGTAGTGAAAGAGCATATTGCCAAACAAAACTAAGACTGTCTGCAGTTATAAATTTATAACCTGGAATTATGGATCTGTCACTGGTCTGTATTCAGTAAGACTATGTAATCTTACTGGAAACATGTAAATGCTACCTCAGTCAATGGTAAAAGCCAACTGCTGCTTTAGGTGAAAACACCCATTCAGTGTCCAATTAGGGTGAAAAGGATGATGTTTCCATCTCCCTCCCATTAGCAAGCAAGTCTGCAACAGTCAGAAGCAGGACTTCTCCTTGTAACTTTGTTTGCTGGCAGGAGGGAGTGGAAACTGAATGGACCTTTTTCACCTGATCCACCTCTCAAGGTGGGGTGAGGTGGGGTGGGGGTCGGGCCAGATGTTACTTAACTAAATCACTAATCTAGGATTCCAGCATAATCTTTTAGGCATCATGCTCAAATGGTCAAAATATCATGAAAGGTGAACTGAAAACATCCCAAGAACTTGTCAGACACTTGTCAGACAGTCACTAGTTAAGATGAACCAATGGTTCTTTATCTTTTTTCTTGCTGACAAAAATATTTATTTCTTAAAACAGTTAGGAGCCACAAACAACAAACTCTTTATAATACTTATCTTTCAGTTCCTAAAAATCCTATATCCTGTGGTGGCAGGACTGGCTGTACAAGAATGTAGAATCATTTTGCATCTCATATTAACATGCACTTTTAATTTCACAATTTAAGCAATGCAGTAGAACACAATTTTCTTGAATCTGTAGTGTTTGGGATATAAAGGCTGAAAAGTCTGACCGATTGGTTTTTTGAATAGGATATATTATAACTAACTAATTGATTGAAAGTACCACATTTTCATCATGTTTCTTTCCCTTCACAATTTATGTAAATTCCACTACAATTCCTTTTCCCTCACTGTAGGTTTTCTTACATGAGCACTTACAAACTGCTTCCATTCAGTCTTATCATGTTTTTCCTACCATTTTCCTTCCTCCTTTTTTCTTTACAAGAATAGGATGTTGAGATATATTATGCACATTTCTGTCAAAGCTACACTTTGTGAGAAGTAGCTTCTTCTTGTGTGCTTGCCATACATTTTTAATATTTCTCTATAGGCAAATATATATTTTGCTAAAGGAGGAGCTGTTTTCTTCTACTATTATAGCAAGGGGAGGATTGATCTGTTCCACCCTTCGAAAAGATGGAGGTATGTTGAATGCATTAATATATTTCTAATGGGAGACCAAAAAAGACTCAGAAGTCCAGTCATCTCTGAACAAGGGCACATTTGATCTACACGTAACGAGAATATTTTACAATCTTCACACCACCAGCTTGTGTTGATAGGCAGGTGGTTTAGACTTTGAGATGGCCCTGGAGGAATTTAGCTTAACTGAATGCATCTCCTTGCCTCAGAGATGAAAAGCCACTTCCCATCCCACATGCTCTCTCTACGGCTTTCTTGCACTGCTGTCAGCCATTTCAGGATCTCTGTCTGTCAGAGAGGCAAAGTCACATTGGTGCTCTAAGCAAGGGAAGGTGTCAAACTTTTCAAAATGGCTCAAAATGTGCAAAAAATAAAATAAAATTGCAGCATATGACAAGTATTGCAGCACATCCAAACATACCCAGCTGTGCAAAGGTCGATAGCTCTTCATTGTTCACACATCAGTCACAAATGTTATAATTCTAATGAATGCTATTCAGTAAGATGAGCAGTATAGTTACACTCTCAGATGTCCACTGACTGGGAGAAAATGGTACTTAGGGAAAACTAGGTTTTCATTAAGCAGCCCGGGTAGCTCAGGGATAGACTATTAAGAAACTATTTTATGTGGATGAATTTCCCCTTTGGTTTTCAAATGGGCTTGCACATCAACTGGCTTCAATTTATTTAATGCAAACTGTCTCCCATTTAATGGAATTTTTATCCATTTCTTTTTTTGTCCCATATATTATTTATCAGCTACCCAATAATAATAGTTCTGTAGCCAATATTTTTAAAAGGTAAGAATTACAATACAACAGCCACAATCCTACATTACAGGTGTACGGTTTAACACTCTACTGTGCAGTTCCACACAGCTGCTGGATTCCCGGACATGCAAGGCTGCTTGAAAAGACAAGTGGGTGCTCCCTATACCATTTAGTGTCCAGGAGAGGGTGCAGGGTGCTCAGGAACCATCTCTCTTCTTCAAATGTGAACAAACATCAGATCTATGGTAAGTCTGCATCAGATCCAGTGGGAGACAGCTGCTTCTTTCTCCTGGATGTTGCCACATCCTCCCTTGGCCACTACATGGCCATCCCTACCCCAGCCATAAAACAGCTAAGAAAGCATGTTCCAGTCCCATGCAAGAGACTTGCAGGGCACAGTGCACTGTCTGAGGATCAATTATCATCAACAGGATTCCAGCCACTAAGAATCAATACAGTTTTGTATGAAACTGCTTTTTAAAAGAAAACAATAACTGTTTGAAAGCAAGGATCATGGCAGGAACACGTTGTAATTAAAGTCTGTGAATATAGAAAGCAAAAAAGGATAAACTCTGTAGTACTAAAACAACTACAACAGTATGATTGAGTCACAGTTTAATGAAGAAAGTAATATGCCATTTTTTTATCTTAAAAGGTTTATAAGGCCTGGTAAAATAAATTTTAAAATACTTTACAGCAAGTATTCAGCAGACCTTCCCTGAAAAGGCAGGCCATAACTAGGGACACCAACTAACAAGGTCCTTTCTAATTACCATTTTCTGAATCAAAGATTCTGAAAATCCTCAGAGTATAGCCTTTAAAAAAAAATAATAATCTCAAGGTCTGTGTGGCGGTACCATGTGGAGACATGATCTTTCAGACTCTGAAATCTCAGGTTGTAGAAAGCTGGAGAGGTTAAAATAAGAATTTTATGTATGGCTTCAAACATACGCATGCACGCACACAAACACACAAGTTGCATCTTTGCTCCAAAGAGTTCAGGGAAGTATACATTTCCTATTTACAAAAACACCTCTGAGAGCTAGGCTATGCTGAGAGACAGGAACCACCGAAAAATGCCCAATGATTTTCATGGCTAATCAAAAGATTGAATCCAAGTTTCTTTAGTAAGATGTTTGATGAGCCTGTATACTCCATATGCAAAGAGAGGAGCACACCAGTCCCACTCCCAATGTGTGTCTGAAACCAATGTTTCTGTTGCACCTGTGGGGGCTTTAATACAAGCCAGAACACTATTTTTCTATGGTCCAACTTGTGATGGTGAAGCCTCTGTTATTACAACAGGCTTTTCTCTTTAGAGAAAAGTGTGAGCAAAATGACAAGCACGTGCATTCCCTCATGTGCGGAATGCACGTGCTTACAAAACACCTGACTAGGTCTCCAATCTAAATTGAATATTCTAACCACTTCACCACACTTACCACAATAGTAAGCACTTTATCTCTTCCCGTTTCCTTCTGTCCCTTTGCCCATTTCATTTTATATTTCCTCTGTTTGTTTTAAAGGTTTGCAATAAGGAAATAAGACAAGAAAATAGGATTTTTTTTCTGCTCTGATTGAGAGCACTTGTGTCTACTAAATAGCATGAATATAAACTTTGCTTCACTTTTGACACGGATATTTCAAGCTGCTTTTCTATAGAATTATTACCATAGCATCTACTTTCCCCTTAAGTCATGGAAACAAAACCTTCTGCTAATAAGTATATTATAATATGCACTTTCAAAAAGTAATCATATTAAAATTTTCTTCCCTATATGGAAAAACAACTGCTATCCTAGTTTGGGGAGTAGGTCTGTGTGTGCGTGTGTGTGTGCGTGCGTGCGTGTGTGTGTATTTGTCATTCATATTCATCACCAAAATAGATGAGCAGTAACTTGTTAATTAAATTTGTTACATTTGTTACTCATCAGCTTCATCTGGGACTGATATTAGGAAGTACCGAAATGTTGATAATTAATTGAAGATAGGCATTACTCAGACAAAAGAATAATCTAGAAAGAGAGGAGAAATTCTCCAGGGATACCAAAGAATGTTGACCATTTATTTTCCTTCAGATATGCAGCCCTTGAGACTGGAAGGTTGTGCCATTTGGACAATCCTATTCTACTATTCTTCTTATCATCACAGTCTCCTCATCTGGGCCCTCACCTGTGTCAGTCTCTATGACATTTCTCTCTGCAATAACCAAGGACTTTGGCCATTAACCAGCAGATTGCTTCTGTCTTCCTGGAGGTTAGAAGTCAATTTCTTTCCTCTCAGAAATGCCACTCGGTGATTATCCTTAAGAACTTGGGTAAATCAATTCCAATTTAACTTGTCTTAATTTAAGAAAGGATGAGCAGAGAAAAGGGGAACTGAAAATAAAATTAAGCATTACGTAGAATAATAGCATAGTTAGTGGGGGCAGTGTGAATTGATCATATAGCGCCACCTTAATCATTAACTGGGTTGGGTGGGGGCAGGGGGACTCTATGATCTTGAACTGTATTAGATTTTCAATTTCCTGTTCAGCACCACCATCTTCTTACCCCTTATTCCTAGTCATTCTTTATTGTATTTCTAGATGGATCGAACTGTGTTTATGCAAATATTTAATCATATTTTCCTGTAGTCAAAGGTTTTTAATGGAATTTAATAGAGTACCTTTCATATGTTTCTTTGGCCCTTTCCACACCTTACCTTTTCTCAGCGGGGTGCAGGGATTGCAAAAGCAGCCTCCGGCGAGAGGCTCTCTCATCCCCGCTGCTTCAGCTCTGCACGAGAGCCCTGACTCTTCCTTCCACAGTGCAGCCTGGGAGCTGGGCAGGAAGCGCGACCGCTGTGGCTCTGGAGGCTCTGCACACATGGCAAGTGCATGCGGGGCCCTGGAGCAATGCGCAATCACACACCATTTTCGGCTGAAAGCAGAAAATGAAAAAGTGTGCAAGCAGTGCCTGCCCAACCCTGGAGCGTCGTGCGATTGTGAGTGCATCATGCAGATCGCTCCTCACAATCGTGCGATGCTTGAGGGGCCCTTCCACAGGGCAAATGCCATGCGCAAAGGGCCCTTGACTACAGTTAAGTTATATTGGTAGGACAAGAAATGGAGAAGAAAGCACTACCAAGAAGTACTGTGTCATTGTTCTGGCTTCAAGTTTTGGGAAGACCTTGGGCAAGATTACAAAATCTACAGCTACAATATGATATGCCACAATTTGCTATTCTATTCCCAGTGCTGTTTAACATCCACGTGAAGTTACTGGCAAAGATCATCCAGAGGGGTGAGACAGGGTGCTACCAGTATGCTGCTTACACCCAAATATAACTCTCCATACCTTCAAAAATAGAATCAGTTAAAGAGAGTGTGTCTCTTCTGAATGAATGGAAGAGGGAATGGAATGGATGAGGAAAAACAAACTGAAACTGAATCCAGAGAAGATGGAGGTGCTTACCGTCAAATGAGTTTGGACTGAGTTTACAGCTTGGGGTGGTTCTGGATCCATTGCTCCAAACGATAGCTCATTTTCATCAGCCACCTCCAAACTGTAGAATGACCTGCCAGAAAAGATCTTTCAGCAGGAAACACTGTTTGTATTTAAAATCACATTAAATACCAATGTCTTCCAGCAGGCCTATCCAGATGGTTTTTAAATTATGAATTGTTTTTTATATGTATGCTTTTTAGATTTTAACTTATGATGTATTTTAAATTGGACAGGTCTTTTAAAATTCAGACTAAGAGCCAGCACACCACTGACAAGTAAGCCACCCACTATCGTGGACAAGAATTATCTCAGTAGGTCCACAGTGACCTCATTGCTGTCACCATTGTGCATTTGATTACCAGCTTGGATCTACCCAATAAAGCCACTTGAATAAAGAGAGCAAAACAGGTTAAGGATGATGTTCCATCTCCTTATTCTTTTTACTCTTCTTTACGTAGAGAGCACAGGACACAGGTAGACAAAGAGCTTCTTAATAGTATCCTGAGTGGCACTCTTGTGTTCACAGGAAGAGGTCTTTCTCATCAGCCTCTCACTCTTCTGAGTGGAAAGGTTAGGGGTGATCTGCACATAGTGGCAAAATCTTGTATAACCATTATGTATTATGTAGCACTGCAATTCCAGATTACATGGAACCATCAGGAAGCTGCTTCTCAATTAATGGAGAATGGACTCCTTGTCAATCCTAACAGCTGCTTACTGGTAAATGGGGTTTGTGGGATTTCACAGTCCCTACATAGCCTTATAAATGTGAATACATGTGTGCTATGAATGTGCAATTGTAGGTTATGTATTCATAACTGTCAAACCGGAATCCATGCAGTGTGTTCTAATCACTAAGCTATGGTTCCTCTTATAAGAAGACAAGCATATATTTACCAGAAAATTAAATCAAGCATAGAGCTTTAGCCAGGATCAGCTTTCTCATAAAACATAGTGACACAGTTGACTCAGGCTCAGGAAAAGGGACAGCAGATTGATGAACCAGACCCACTCTTGTCTCTTCTGCAAGTTGTACACTTGCCATGCTGCCACTTGACCTGCAATAGCTACAGCCTTTTTTAGCTTTGGCCATGCCCTCTGTCAAGACTGATCATGATATAGTGGTTTGCATGTTAGATTAGGACTATAGGTGGCCACTGTTTGAATCCCTGCTCAGCCATGGAAATACACTGGGCAGTCACACTCTTTTACCCTTAGAGGGAAGTAATGACATGAACTTCTTTCCACGAGAACTCCATGCTTTCTTTGCCTTAATGTCACAATAAGTCAAATAGAAGTTAAAGGCACACAACAACCACAACTATAACTCTTTCTTCCCCATTGGCCAGGATCTCTCTGATGAATCAAGATTACTTGGATAGAGTTACAGTTGTTTTCCATTTGCAGTCTTGGTATGCTGAGTTGCTTCCAGCAATCAGATGTTTCTAATATCACTTCTTCTCTGTTCCCGGGAATAGGCACTGTGCAGAAAGAGTGGAGTATGCACAGAGCAGCCTCCCATTTCTCCCTGACCCCAATTTGTTTGGCACCACAGCATGCTGAGCTCCACCACTGAAAGCAGAAGAGGCACAACTAGGAGATTCTCATTTCTTCCTCTATCATAAAGGGCTAGGGATATATTGAGAAGTTGGAAAATTGCTTACAGAGCTGCTTCACAAATCTCTGTTGCCTTTTTATGACATAGCCTGGGGCAATATTCCCAACCAGTGCCTCTTGGCATTTGATGAGCATTTCAATTCTGCGTGTGATCAGTCTAATTCCAAATATGTGGTTGAACATGGTTTTTCTACTGCCCGCACTCTGCTAGGGCTGCAAGACCTGTTTTGATAATGCTGTAGGGTCTCATGAACATCACATAGCTTAGGCCTTCAGCATGTCCACTGTCCACTGGTCACCTGCTAGTGGAGAAGTCGTATAATTTGCAGACCTTTGCAGCCAAGTCTTAAAAGCTTTCATTCTCTTGGGTGAAGATTCTACTGGACCTTTCCCTCTGGCAGTCATCAGTTAGAAGTTGATGTCAGGGAAGCTAAATACCTTCCATGGTGGCTGCTTGCAAATTAGAATTTTTCATGGCTCCAATTAGAGTGGATTGGTGTTCAAAATTTGAATATCCTCCTAACATCATTTGATCCATCTCTACTTAGCATGGTTGATGGTGTGGTCAACAACTTAGGATTCAAAAAACAAAGAGGCCATGTTTTTATTTTATTAAATAGATCTCTGTTTGACAGTTGTCAGAAGGGTAGTAATTATTTGAAGGGTCATGAGGCTCATTTCCAGTTTGACAATAAAGCACTTCAAGGGTGGAGAACAGAATCTTGAAACTGTTTGTCAGCTACTAGTAGCTAGGCAGGACAGGGCAGGCACATGTGTCATTTCAACATAATCTTCCATGCTATGATGCAATGTACTTTTATTTCTACTTAAACTAAGTCATTTTATGTCAACAATTTCAACTATCCACATATATTTGCATATGCAAATTTTATTCAAATCTCTCTTTATCTTCCTTTTCAGGTACCTTTGTTGTTATGTGCCTTCAAGTTACTTCCAACTTATGGCAACCCCAACCTATCATGGGGTTCTCTTGGAAAGATTTGTTCAGAGGAGGTTTAACTTGGCCCTCTTCTGAGGATGAGAAAATGTGACTTGCCCAAGGTAACCCAGAAGATTTCCATTGGCCAAGTTAGGATGAAAACCCTGATCTCCAGGCCATTACACCATGCTGGCTCCATAATGATGCCTTATTTCTTTTCTTTTCTTTCTTTTTTTAGAGCTATGTAAGTGTCCACATTACTGAAGAAGAGCTTCAGCCTAGCATGTTTTAAAAACCTCCATAAAAATGTCTGTTTAAATAATATTCACTGCTTTGAAGAGAATTGTTCTTGAGTGGATTTACCTTAACATTTTTGTGGGAAATCCAGCAATATTTTCATTAAAAAAAATTCACAGAAATTTATAACCATTCTGACATTAACTTTTAGCAAACTTTTAGTGACAAAACCAAACCAAGACATAATTTCAAATACATCACATTTCAGCAGGAAAGAAACAAACAAATGGCATGATGTTGGAGGGGCAGGATTTTCTTCTCTTTTATTATGTATTCTTTCCATATGTGTTGGAAGAAGCAATTGATTGTTATGTTCAATAATGTTCGATATCTTTCTCCCCCAGTATTAGTCTTTTCTAATAGGAAGTTCTTGTATAGTATCATTGTGTTTGTATTGCCACATACTTGTATTATTTTAATCTTTTTTATGTTGTAATAATTCCTCTCTGAAATAAATTTGTCAGGGCCCCAGGTGTGGCCGTGCCGGCGGGCGCCGCGGAGGCCGATACCGGTCTTACCTCCGAGGAGGAGGACGCGGATCCAGGCCCGTCGGAGGCCGCGATCGGCGGCGGCGGCCCCGCGGCCGTCGCGGAGGGCTCCGCTGTGGGGGGGCCCACTGGGATGCCGCGGCAGACGACGATCCCGGCGAGGGCCCGTCCCGCCAGACGGAGGCTGCTGCTGACGTCGCGGGAGGGCCCGCCACTGCGGAGGCTGCCGGCCCGGCTCCCGGGCCGTGGGGCGTGGCGGACGCAGTGCCGCGGGAGGAGGCGGGTCCCGGGCCCGATCCCGGGGCTCCGCCTACTCGCGAGGAGGCCGAGGCCGAGGCAACCGCCCCGCCGCCGACGTTCCTGCAGCGGCAGCGAGCCAAGGAGGCCAGCCGCCACTCCCGGCATCTCCAGGAGAAACACCTGGAGGCGGGGAGCTCCCAGCTGTAGCTCAGCTGTGAGCCCAGCCACGCGCTCCGCCCAGATTGGCTGCGGGCCAAGCTGCAGGCCTTTTTAGGCAGACGCGGGGATGGGGAGGGCACGGAGCAACAACCGTTGGCTACCCGTGCGTCTGTCGCCCGTGCCTTGTCCCCGTCCGGTCCGTGCCTGTGAGCTGCTGTCTGGTTTCCCCGCGACTCTTCCCTGCGTTCTGGTGCTGCAACCGCTTTGTGTTTAGGGTGAGGCAACTCGTCGTTCCTTTCTGTTAAGTGCCTGCTGTTAAGGCGATCCTTAGTTCCTGGCCGCTTGCCTGTGGTAGCTCCCTGGAGGTCTGTTTGGGACGCGGCTGCCGGCGGCCTTGGTCCGGCCCCTGCTTGACCTCAGCCCGCGCTGACAAAATTAAAACTTCCTGTAAATCAGATTCTAATGTAAGTAACTTGCCTACTTCCATTGTTTAGTGTCCACAAAGTTAACTACTACATTTAATTACCCAAAAAAATGAACTATTGCTGTTCAGCTCAGAGGCCATACTGTTAATTAATATTATGAAATATTTGAACATCTGATGCCACTTTAACTTTTGGATATAAATTGGTTTAAAAAAAAAAAGAAAATGAAATGTCAGACTAAAGAAGTGCCTACACTGAACTAAATTGTTTGTACAAGGACAAATTAATAAATGTATTTTTGACAAAACCACTTGGACTGCATTAAAATATGGATTAAAATTTATTTATTGTGGGAGCTGAAAAAAGTAATTATAATGGGGACTTACGGAAGTTACTTCCACCACTGCAAATTTAATCCAGCTCTGATTTGTATTAATTCTCTTTACAACCAGTTGATTTCTAAGATGGTGATACTATTAAATGTGTAACGTTTCAGTTTCTTTACTTTATGTTAGATGGTATGTTAGATGGTTTCTAGAGAAAGGAGTTCACGACGGACGGGACTTTCTTAATAGTGAAGGCACAATTTAAAACTGTGCCAATAAGGATGAAGAATGGGAGGTGTCTAAAGAAACCAGAATAGTTGATGAAAGAACTCTCAGCTGAGCTAAGTGTTAAAAGAAACATGTATAGGAAATGGAAGAATGGTGAAACCACCAAAGAGGAATTCAAGCAAATAGCCGGGATATGTAGGGAGAAGGTCAGGAAAGCTAAAGCACAGAATGAACTCAGGCTTGCCAGAGACATTAAAAACAGTAAAAAAGGCTTTTTAGATATGTCCGCAGCAAAAGGAAAAACAAGGAAATAATAGGATCGCTGCATGGAGAAGATGTATGTCCTATCTCAGTCTGGGCACAGCTGATAAATAAATAAATAAATAAAACCCTGTATATCTCCTGGCTTGTTACCTACTTCCAGGCAGTAAGCAAGGAGTCATAAATTAAGTCCAAAATAAACAAAGTCCGGCAGGGTTTCAAGACAAGGGAATGTACAAGGTCAATCTGAGCATTTGTCAAGGCATCCAGCAAGGTAGCAGGTCAGATAAGCTCTGACAACTCCTGGAGGGGAAGGACACCAGCTAAATAGACTCAAAGCCTAGCGCATCTGTGCCTTGATTGATTGTTGCCAGTTATAAATTCTGAGACAGTGACACTGTGTGTCTCTTTGCTGCCTGTGCTGTGCAAAGCTGGGTCTAGGTAAGTGTTCTTCTGTATCTGAAGAGGCAAGACTCTCTGTTGGAGCTGGCACCATCCCCTGTTCTGTTTCTTGCACTGCAACCTCTCTTTGTACAGCAGGCTTTGGCATGCCTTCTGTGTCAGCCTCTGCTGTGCCCTCTGCTTCAGACTCTGAGTCAGAGTCCATGCTCTGGAAGCAGGACATGACAATGGCAAATTACTAACAGAGGGAAGAGAGAAGACAGAACTACTAAACTCCTTCTTTGCCTCAGTTTTCTCCCAAAAGGATAGAAGTACTCAACCTGGTGGGTGGGAAGCAGGTAAAGAAGGGAGGGAAATGCAGCACAGAATAGGTAGATAAGTAGTACAGGCATACCTGGCTAAACTAGATGAATTCAAGTTTCCAGGGCCAGATGAATTACATCCAAGGATATTAAAAGAACTGGCAGAAGTAATTTCTGAACCACTTGCAATAATCTTTGAGAACTCTTGGAGAACAGGAGAAGTCCCAGCATACTGGAGGAGGGCAAATGTCATCCCTATATTCAAGAAGGGAAAAAAAGAGGACCTAAATAATTATCGCCTGGTCAGCTTGACATCAATACCAAGAAAGATCCTAGAGCAGATTATTAAACAGTCAGTTTGTAATTACTTAGAAAGCAATGCCATAATCACTAAAAGTCAACATGGATTTCTCAGAAATAAGCCATGCCAGACTAACCTAATCTCATTTTACAATAAAGTTACAAGCTTCATAGATGAAGGGAATGTTGTGGATGTAGCATATCTTGATTTCAGTGAGGCCTTTCACAAAGTTCCTCATAACATTCTTACAAAGAAGCTAGTAAAATGTAAGCTGGACAGGGCTGCTGTTAGATGGATTTGTAATTGGTTGACTGTCTGAACTCAAAAGGCACTCACCAATGGCTGCCTTTCATCCTGGAGAGAAGTGACTAGTGGAGTGCCACAGGGTTCTGTCCTGGGTTCAGTGCTATTCAACATCTTCATAAACACTTGGATGAAGGAGTAGAGGGCATGCTGATCAAATTTGGAGATGACACCAAATGTGTAGGGGATGCTAATATGCCAGAGGACAGGATCAAATTTCAAAATGACCTTGACAGATTGGAGATCTGGGCCAAAGCTAACAAAACGAATTTCAACAGAGAGAAATGTAGGGTCATACATGTAGGCAGAAAAAATGGAAGGCACAAATATAGGATGAAGGGCATGTGGCTAGACAACAGTATGTGTGAAAGAGATCTAGAAGTCTTTGTAGATCACAAGGTGAACATGAATCAGCAGTATGATGTGGCAATCAAGAAAGCCAACACGATTCTTAGTTGCATCAGTAGGAATATGGTGTCTAGATCAAGGAAAGTGATGGTACCACTCTATTCTGCATTGGTTAGGCCTCATTTGGAATATTGTGTCCAGTTCTGGGCACCTCAATTCAAGAAGGATATTGACAAGCTGGAGCATGTCCAGAGGAGGGTGATCAAAATGGTGAAGGGTCTGGAAGCCATGCGCTATGAAAACCGGCTAAGGAAGTTGGGCACATTTATTCTGCAGAAGAGAAGGTTAAAAGGGCACATGATAGCCATGGTTAAATATTTGAAGAGATGTCATGTTGAGGAGGGAGTAGGCTTGTTTTCCGTTGCTCTAGAGACTAGGACAAAGAGCAATGGATTCAAGCTGCAGGAAATGAGATTCCACCTGAACCTCAGGAAGAACTTCCTGGCAGTCAGAGCTGTCTGGCAGTGGAATATGCTGCCTTAGAGTGTGGTGGCATCTCCTTCTTTGGAGATTTTTAAGCAAAGTCTGGATGGCTGTCTGTTGGGAATGCTTTGATATGTGTTCCTGCATAGCAGAGGGTTTAACTAGACGCCCCCTGTGGTTTCTTCCAACTCTATGATTCTATGGTATGCTGAGAGCTCTGTTGAACGACATGAGTAAAACTAGAGATTTGAGAAATTTAGTTCAGTTTCTATTTTCAAAGTGAACTCATCTAGTCTGAACTTTCCAGGCCAATAGGTGAACCAAAATGGTTTTCTGAATCCACTTGTGAGTCAATACTTATGCCAATCTCTGCTTTAGTTGAGACAAACAATAGGATTCAGGCCACATCTGCATAACAATGAGTCCCTTTCTGCACCCTACCATTTCGCTGAGTCCTCCAGTGGGGATCCCAGCATTGGCTCTGCCGGGAGAGGAGTGTGCTTCACCGTGAAATAAGCACCATGGCCAAACCTCTTCCTATTGCAGCACAGCCAGATAACTTATTAGGCTATGCTGGGACAGAAAGTGCAGCCATTGTGCTCCCCAGGCTGCTTCAGGACAGGTAAGTCTATGGTGGTGGCATGATCACAGGTCATTGACAGGGAAAACTCTTCAATGACTTAATCCATGATTGCACAACATGGGGACGGGAGAAGGACAGGACCATGATGATGTCATGTAAACTTCTGTCATGGTCCTATCCTTCTCCTGCCCTCCAGACAAGTTGAGGGGGTAGCGTGGAAAGGGCCTGTGTGTATTTTTGAACTTTGCAACGCAGAGAAAAATGTTTAAGACAATGTATATATTATGCAAAATTGTACAGACACATTTTCTTTCATTTCATCTGGACCTGCATCGCTCTGCATTTTTCCAGCAAATGACTAAAATGTGTATACACTTTCATGTACCTTTCTCCTAAGATGTGTATTTTATACATAATTTTGCCCACTGCATGCAAAAGCACAGAATTAAGAAATAGGCTTCCCTACATCCATGTCCAAACTGAGGAGTTTTTCTTTATCAAAAATAAGTTTATAGCTCTTTTGGAAACACACAAAACCTGTTGTTGTTGTTGTTGTTGTTGCTGCTGCTGCTGCTGCTGCTGCTGCTGCTGAAACAGCTTAATTTAGAGTGGGGAGTAGGCTCTTTTTTATTGTTGTTCTTATTAAACAATAGGGATCAGAATTCCTTGCAAATGTATTCTGAATTACCCTGAGATCTAACAGTAGATGCAGAGGGGTAGCTATGGCAAAGGAGTAAGAGGAGGTCCCCTAAATAAGAAATTTCCTGTCAGTCCCTAAATTTCCCGCATTGCAGTGAAATAATTGTGTGAACAAATTTCAAGGACTCGCTCTGCAATGTTAGAAATTTGGGGAGTGAAGGAATATTTCCTTTTGGAACAAAATTCCTATGGAGGAATTTTATTTTGCCTTCCCTCATAGATATAACACACATCCCTATCTATCTACTCTGGCCTTTTTCTGAATTACACATCTCTGGGATTAGGATTCTCACCATGGCTTTTCTGCAGTTTTGTGAATTAAGCATAGGTTTAAATTTTGTGTTATAAAAAAAATAGCTCTCTTAAGAAGAGAAAAACAGCAATGAATCTAAAATAAGCAATCTGTTCAAAACCCTCATCATTTTCTTTTACTATCGCTGCACTCTAAGTGGACTCTAGAGTTTTTGAAATCCTAGCTGTTTATTGATCATGGACAGTGACCAAGAACACTGTATCTTTTATTTTCTTTCAACTCTGTCTCTTGAGTGGCCTAACATTTGAATTTTATATGTTGGCTGGCCTCAGGAGAGCCTAAACACATTTTTGGAGGAAAGGCCTGTGCCAAATATGTTCACAGTATGGAGAGGTTTTAGGTCAACGCAAACAACGGAAGAAAATACATTTATGAAAGCTTTGGTCTAAAGGCAGTTGGATTTCCAAGCCTAATAAAAATTAGGAAGAAACACCCAAAAATATTAAATGCTGCCATCATGGGCCTTATATTTCTGTGTGATTTAACAGACAACAAAATTCCTCTTTGTAATGTTGTATTATAATAATTGCCATTTTAAAAATGGTGTCCATGTGAACCTACTATGCCTTGGTTGTTAAGTACCACGCGTGTCAGGGAAAAGCAGATGGAAACACTATTGGTTAACTATTACAATTGGGACTCTTAAAGGCTTTTATTTTTCCAAGCCACCATTGCTAGCTATACAGTAGATGGTTTGTGATATTTAAGCTAGACTTTTGGGACACTCACATTAACTTCTTTTAAAAGTGGAATAATATTATTGGTGCAATTAAAGTTTTCAAGCTCAGATAGTTACATAGGACAGTTTTTACAACTTCAGTCATAAAGATGAGCCCACTAAGATGACTATTGACTCTAACTTGATGTTGCAAGCAGGGTGGGCCCATCAATCAAACAGGACATTAAACAATGAGTACATTTTTGGATGATGATGTGCTAAAGAAAACAGATAGGTCACCATGGTTTACAGTTACATCAAATTAACAAGTTATTTGGTGACTGGACAGAACTGTGCTGTTATTTCTGAGGAGAAAAGAAATTCATGGATTAGATATCTTATTCCGTGTGAGGTAAAAAATCAGATTCATTAAGATAAAGCTCAAGGCTGAAACAAATTTATAAGTCTGGGATATCATTTTAATAAATATGTAACTATTGGCCTCTATGGCAAATGTTTGACCTCCACAGAAGTTAGTGTATTAACTCAGTAACAAGACTGCCATTTTGAATTAGGTGTACTCAGTTATTACATTGATGTTATGTTGCTAATTCCAACATATTATGATTTCTTTGAAATCAGGGTCGCTGCACAGAGAACATGGCCAGTTGCTAATGGGGAGAAGAGATGAGGCAGAACTACTCAACCTTCTTTGCCTCAGTTTTCTCCCAAAAGGATAGAAGTAAACCTGGGAGGTGGGGAACAGGTGAGGAAGAGGGAGGGAAATGCAGCACAGAGTAGGTAGAGAAGTGGTACAGGAATACTTGGCTAAACTAGATGAATTCAAGTTTCCAGGGCCAGATGAAGGATATTAAAAGAACTTGCGGAAGTCATTTCAGAACTATTCCCAATAATCTTTGAGAACTCTTAAAGAACAGGAGAAGTCCCAGCAGACTGGAGAAGAGCAAATGTCATCCCTATATTCAAGAAGGGAAAAGAGGACCCAAAGAATTATCACCCAGTGAACCTGACATCAATACCAGGAAAGATCTTAGAGCAGATCATTAAACAGTTAATTTGTAATTACTTAGAAAGCAATGCCGTAATCACTAAAAGTCAACATGGATTTCTCAAAAATAAGTCATGCCAAACTAATCTAACCTCTTTTTACAACAGTTATATGCTTGATAGATGAAAGGAATGCTGTGGACATAGCATATCTTGATTTCAGTAAGGCCTTTGACAGAGTTCCCCATGACATTCTTGCAAAGAAGCTAGTAAAATGAGGGCTGGACAGTGCTGTTCTTAGGTGGATTTGTAATTGGTTGACTGACTGAACCCAAAGGGTGCTCACCAATGGCTGCCTTTCATCCTGGAGAGAAGTGACTAGTGGGGTGCCACAAGGTTCTGTTCTAGGCCCAGTGCTATTCAACATCTTCATCAATGACTTGGATGAAAGAGTAGAGGGCATGTTGATCAAATTTGGAGATGACACCAAATCTGTAGGGGATGCTAGTATGCCAGAGGGCAGGATCAAATTTCAAAATGACCTTGACAGATTGGAAAGCTGGGCCAAAGCTAACAAAATGAATTTCAACAGAGAGAAATGTACAGTCCTACACTTAGGCAGAAAAAATAGAATCCACAAATATAGGATGGGGGGTGCGAGGCTGGGTAGCAGTACATGTGAAAGAGATCTAGAAGTCTTTGTAGATCACAAGCTGAACATGAGTCAGCAGTGTGATGCGGCAGCCAAGAAAGCCAACGTGATTCTTAGTTGTATCCGTAGGAGTATGGTTTGGTTAGACCTCATTTGGAATATTTTGTCCAGTTCTGGACACCTCAATTTAAGAAGGTTATTGACAAGCTGGAGCATGTCCAGAGAAGGATGACCAGAATAGTGAAGGGTCTGGAAACCATGCCCTATGAGGAGTGGCTTAAGGAGCTGGGTATGTTTAGTTTGCAGAAGAGAAGGGAAGAGGGGACATGATAGCCGTGTTTAAATATTTGAAGGGATATCATGTCGAGGAGAGAGTGGGATTGTTTTCTGCTGCTCTAGAGACTAGGACAAGGAGCAATAGATTCAAGCTGCAGAAAAGGAGATTTCACCTGAACCTCAGGAAGAACTTCCTAATGGTCTGAGCTGTCTGGCAGTGGAATATGCTGCCTTGGAGTGTGGTGGAGTCTTCTTCTTTGGAGGTTTTTAAGCAGGGTCTGGATGGCCATCGGTTGGGAATGCTTGATGTGTGTTTCTGCATAGCAGGAAGTTGGACTGGATGGCCCCTATGGTCTCTTCCAACTCTATGTTCAATGATTCTATGGCTCTATGATTCTATGAAGCTGTGAATTTACTCCTCCCCTCCCCAAAGAACCCAAAAACTGGGTAATGAAGATAGGACAATAAAATTGGATTTAAATTTAAGATCAATTTTAATTAATTTATCTGCCTTCTGGAAAGCAAATATCTTTGCTAACATCAAACAATGTGTAAGAAGTCACCAATAAGGCAATCGGGGGTAAAATATCTCAGTTCAAAGATACATGTGAAGAAATGTTGTATTGCTTCCTGTAGTGCAGCCAATATAGTTCTGGAGACAATACAGATACATATGATGAAATGCTGTATTGAAGAGAAATTCATGGAGTGGATATACAGAAGACAGATTCTGCCTGATAAGTCACAGTAAAGTTGACTAGTTATTGTTACAGTCTACTGGTCAGTCTCCCAAAAGCATGCACAATAGGCAGGCCTCTTGCCAAATGGCTATGAAGACTCTCCCAGTGGACAAATTCTTCTCCATATAATGCATCAAAGGTATTTGCCAGGCAGTCCAAATTTGCACACCCTCATTGGACCTCACTGAGTCATTTAACTTCATTTAGTCAAAGTCCAGTTTGTCAAACTCAAAGTGATAGCACAGTGCCAATTAAACCATGGTCAAAATAGCTAGATTAACAATCAAATATGATGAAAGTACCCCTCCCCAGCAATGATGCAACATGAAGTAGACCAGAAATCACATGGATTACCTAGACTAATTCTGATAGCCCCTTCAAAAATCCCTACTTAGCCCCAGATATAGTGAATATATAAAGACCTAGCTCAGTGGTTCTCAACCTTTGGTCCTCCTGGTGTTTTAGACTTCATCTCCCAGCAGCCCCAGTCAGCTTGGCCAACAGTGAAGAATTCTGGGGGCAGAAGTCCACAACATCTGCAGGACCAAAGGTTGGGAATCAGTGCCCTAGGTTAAATTTAGAGAGAAGACAGGTGCTGAGGAAAAAATTCAGACTGAGAAGCCCCATACTAGGATATGGACCGTCTTCATGAGGATTACCCTATGTATGAAAGTCCCCTCATTAGCTGACATCTCATATAAGAAAAAGCACCTTCATTCCTTCCCAATAAAGGTGGTGGGGTGACAAAAGTGCCCTCAGAGTTCATTCACAGAGAGAGGAGTTACAATTTCATCACAGACAGAACACAAAGCAGCATACACACAAAACATTCTTATTGCTTCATACGTAATCATCCTTATGAGACTCCCTTTGAAGAATGTTCAGACACTTCAGCTGGTGCAAAGAGCTGCAGCCAGACTGTTAACTGGGGCTCATTACAGGCAATATCCAACTCCCTTGTTACAGCAGTTTCTCTCATTGTCAATCTGTTCCCAAAAAAAACAATTCAGAGTGTTAGTTATCATGTTTAAAGCCCTTGATTGCTCAGGTCCAAGTTGTTTGAAGGACCATATTTTCCCATACAGAGCCAGGGTGGTATACTTGTTTGAGTGTTGTACTAGGACTCTGAATCTTCACTTAGCCATAGAAAACTACGGGTGACCTTGGGTAAGTCAAAACATTCTCAGCCACAAAGGAAGACAAAAGAAAATCCCCTTTCCTTGCCAAGGAAACCCCACAGTAGGTTTGCCTTCGGGTCATCTTAAGTCAGAAATGAGTAAGCAACAAAAAACAAGAAACAACATTTTCCCATTTTAGCCCACCTGAGTTCTAAGATTTTCAGCAAAAGTACTTTTCTCAGTCCCCTTTCTGTTTTAATGTGCTCTATTGTCTTTGTTCTGCTCTTAACATTTTACTTAATCTATTATAACAATTTTAATATTTTACTTTTAATATTTTAAATGTTCTTAATTTTGTTGATAGTTTAACACTATACTGATCTTAATTTTTCATTTTTTTTTTTAGTTACATGTGGTTTTATTTGTAGTTCTTTTAATTTATAAGCAAGCTTATCAAGGTCAGTGTTAGGGCTATTATTAGAGGTGATATGATTAATTCACAGTGATCATTTTTCATAGGATTAAGAGAAGAAGATAGGGGAAGGTTTTGATCTTTCCCTATTAACTTTCCATTAAACGTCCTTAACTGGAAGAAAAGTCACACTTAAAAATATGTATCGTATATGTAATTCATACTCTGTACCTATCACACTGTATGGTTATCACACTGTGATACTGCTTTAGCTGCCATGACTTTATCTTACAGAATCCTGCAATATGTAGTTCAGTGAAGTGCATAGAATTCTCTGACAGAAAATTTATCATTTTCATCTCATAACAAATGTCGGGATTCCATAAGATGGAGCTGTACCAGTGTTTCAACTGGGCAATGTGATAGAGACCCTGAATTCAATAGGAAGTAAAGGGACAGATTTTATATAAATTTATTCATGGACTGAGAAATTTGATTACAATGTTATCACATGCTTGCTAGATAGTGCATGCTGGTTCTGTGTCAGTTCAAATTCTGTTATTAAAATTTCATAGGAAATAGCTGTGTGAAAGCCAGTTTCATCCCATTCCAGCCACGCATCCTCATCAGTCATTCATTATGCTACATTTTATGACTACAGTTGTTGCCACTATAAACCACTGCAATGCCATAGATACTGAACTTATTCCAGCAAACCAGGTATTCTCCAAAATACTTGTTATCTGACTTTTTGTTCATTCACAAGAATGAGCCATATATTTTAGTATACAATCTGACCTTTCTATACTATTGTTTAGGAAGAATCACACTTGATATTGTTTGGTCCACCCAAATGGAAAGCAGCAGCTATCCCATTTGAAGTTTTGATCTGATGTTTGACCTTTGCCCCGATGAACTTTTCCTTTTCTTCTAATAAATTAAAGGTAATAAGGTGAAACTAATCAATCAGACCATAAAGACATATGGTACCCCATTCTGTACGGTAAGTTTATATGATGGGAATCTACAAATTAGTTGTGAAAATAAAAACATTTAAAAATAGATCAAGGGAAGATAACAGCCTTGACAATATACTGTTGGATTTATTCATCCTCAAATCCATTAATCCAAACTTAAAAGCGAATAGAGATGTCACAGGCAAAGCAGATTTCATTAGACTTCCTAAAAATGCCCCTAATTTTTTTCTTTCATTTTTTTTTTAAAAGCCAATTTAACTTTAGTAACTATCCCATAAGACTCTGTTATGGAGAAACTTAAACTGTGTCACCAGTAGATAAACATCACTGGAATCTAGTTACCCTCAACAGGGAAACTTCTGGGCCTATCTCTGGTTCACAGCTAGGTCAGGTCAACTAGAGTTTTCTTTGACCTGAACCTGATCCAAACCAAAGAACTGAAATACCTGACCCACTCACCTCCATGGATAAAGATAATGAAAAGCTGAAATATATTCACACACCATTGTAAAAATGAACGCATGACAAGCATTGTCTCTTTAGAAAGTTGTCTTGAGACCACCTGACTCTGTTCAGGATTATATGCTTGGCCTTTTCCAAGGTATTGACCTGAAGAAACTAGTCTTATGGCCGGAAAGCTACTAGGCTAATTTTATTGAATTAGCCTAATAAAAGTATGTGAAATGCATCTGAATTTGCAGGCTTTTTGCTGCTAATTTGTTTCTCGAACTTCACTACCTTAGTGTCTCTTAATGCAATCTGAAACCACTTACCATCACCATGGTATGATTTCTGAGAACAGGAAAAATAAAGACTGATCAAAATAAATTCCTGGCCATCTCTATCTTGACGTAGAATATAAAGTTACTACTGCATTGCTGCATTGGACTTGGCATCCCGTATGTTTTAACAGTCCAATGCTGTCAGGTTACATCCTATCGCAATGCAATGTTAATCTAATGAAAGACCAAAATAGCCATTGTACTCAAACAAGCAATTAAACTATAGGTTATTTTGATAGGTGAGTTTGGTTTAATTGAATTAAAGACAAGTATAATTGAGTTTGATAGACCTGAAGGAAAAGTGGGGAGGGAAATATTGTATAAGGTTAATGGCTTGCTATATTGGGTCTCTAAATGACAATATCTATATGGCACTACTATTTAAGTACAGCCTTATGAATTCAGCACTTGATCTGAAATAGAAGATAACCAAACCTATCCAAGAGGACAGATTTTCTGCAATGCAAGCCTATGATAGATTCTTTAATGTCCATTATTTTTTTTTTCTAATTTATCTCCTGTAGTAGAATTTGGTTTACTCTGTCTAGAGTTGTTGGGCCTTTCCACATTGCACTGTTATAGTGCTATTATTCCACTTTCAGTTTAGGGAGGAGCATTTAGGATTCTCAGCCAGAGAGCTCTTTGGCCTCAGTAAACTACAAACCCAGAATTCCACAGGTTGTTAAAGCTGGCATAATAGCACTTTAACAGTGCAGTGCAGAAAAGCCTGTTGTAGTTAACTAACTGCTAACTGTTAATTGTTGTTAACAGTTATTGTTTTCCCCAGGTGACCTGACAAACACCTCATATTCCTTCATTGTGTTCTGATAACATAGCGAAAAATATGAATGTGACATATTAGCAAAGTGAAACCTACCAACCAGCACTTTACAGCCTTTTATCCCTGCTTATTTGACAATTGAGGATCAATGCTGCTGAAAAATGGGGAAAAAACTCTTTCAGGGCTATAGTAAACCAATAACCTTTCTGCACCTTACCTTTTTTCAGCACTGGGGGGCAGGGATCAAGCGAGCAGCCTCCAGTGAGAGGCTCTCGTGTCCCCGCTGCTTCAGCTCTGCACGAGCTGCCTGCTCCCGAGCAGATAGCATGAGAGCCCTGCCTCTTCCTTCAGCAGGGCAGCCTGGGAGTTTCCCAGGCTGCGCTGGGGAAGGAAGCGCGACCGCCGTGGCTCCGGAGGGTCTGTACGCACGGCAAGTGCACGTGGGGCCCTGGAGCAATGTGCAATCGTGCACCATTTTTGGCTGAAAGCTGAAAATGAAAAAGTGCTCGAGCAGCACCTGCCCGATCCTGGAGCGTCACGCAATTGTGAATGCATTGTGCAGATTGCTCCTCACAATCGCGCGATGCTTGAGAGGCCCTTTCGCATGGCAAATGCTGTGTGTAAAGGATACAAGATGGAATAAGCTGGGAATTCCTAAAAGGTTATTTCACAGATGGTTTTAGGGTGTAGTAGGTTTCACAAGAGCCTTCTTATGCTCACAGGGAAATGATAGCATTACAATGAATTGCAGATATGTTGAAATCTATGTTAATGTTCCATAATTCTCATAAGAGTGTTCTATAACAGATTCTCTAGAACAGTGGTTCTCAACCTGTGGGTCCCCAGATGTTTGTGGACTTCAACTCCCAGAAGCCCCAGCCACTATGGTCAATGCTCAGGGCTTCTGGGAGCTGAAGTCCAAAAACATCTGGCAACCCACAGGTTGAGAACCACTGCTCTAGAACCTTGAAATGAGTGAACTTCCTGCTAGAACCAGAAGGAAGTAAAGGGTAGTAGGAGCTTGTCAAACAAACATTTGACATGAGAAGATAGCAAAGCAGATCCGTTCATCTGCTTCTGCAAATGAAAATGAAAAATGAACATGAACAAAGTGACAATGAAAAGAAAGAAGTCACTGGATGGTAACTTTACAACAACAGACAGATTTAGGATAAGTGTGGGTGGATGATTGAAATTCTAACATGTGGTAGGCGCAAAAAAATTGTGATCTTCACCTGTCATTTATTTGTGCAAAAGCTTTATGGGGAGAATGCATTTCCATGTGTTGAAATTTGGCTATAGTCATCATAATATATGCAATTTTTTTTCTCATACCAGAGTCACGTTTGAGGTCTTTGCATTTTAGTAGGCAAAATCAGTGTTAAACTTACTGAAAGAGAAGGAGGAGGGGGGAGGAGGATTTTATTCATTTATATAGCACCTTTCTCCTCAAAATGGGACTCAAGGTGGTGAGCAACATATTTAAAACAATAGGAATTAAAAACAATACAAAACACTCATAGAAGTATATTTAATATTAAAATATCCTAAGGATTTTAAGGTTTAAATATCTTAAAATTTAAGAATTAAATATATTAAGATTTTAAAAAAAACAATTTATAAAGTTAAAACATTCCACTTTAAAAATATTAAAATACATTTTTTAAAAAATACAAAACTTAAAAACAGACCCACACAGTATTAAAAGCCCAATGAAAGCCTGATGGATGGTAAATATTTTTAATTCATTTCAAAGCTTTAAAAATCTCTTCAGTTCTCAACAGCTTTTATTCCTTTTACTGGCAAATTCACTTACATGGTCTGAACTTTGTTACTCTGACTGTTACAGCAAGGAAAATATTGATTGACGGTGTACAGTAGTCTTAATTTCATCTGCTTTTGATGAGCATTCCTTTTAAAAAGGGGGGAAATTGTTTAGCTGTTGTTTTCATTTTTCTTTTTTCATTTAGCATGATTGCTGTGCATTGGACAAATAATGTATGAGCTAAATGAAAATACTCCCTTAGAAAATTAAAAAGGGCATTATTGCAAGATACATATGTCCAAAGCTAAACTCCCATTTTATTAGTGTAACTGAGTAATAACAGTGACACCTTGAAAGGGAAAAATTTCAGTATATTTATTTTGCCAGTTAATTTAGTGGGCACATGATAAATTCCAGCCTGTCTTAACTGAAAAGCTTGGCAATATTTTTTAACTATATGTTTCTTTTTCCTGTAAGGATATTGCTCTCCTTATAAAGTACAATTACATCATCAAAATATTAGCAGTGATTTTTAAAGGTTAGAATGAAAGACTAGGCACTAAAAGTCATTGCTTTAGTTTGCAATGGAATAAAAAGACTTCCACAGGAGTACACAGAAAATAAGTACTATCTTTTATAATGGCAGCTTTATTGAACACACAAGAGACAATTTTTCACACAGTAGGTATCTGCGGCCACCATAATCCGCATATGGTCCCACAGCATCCTGTTTCTCTTCTTTCTCCCTGCTGTGAAGGGGATGTGTGTAGCATGGGAGGGTATTACAAGAAATGAGAAGCACTGGACAGCACAAGGCATAGGAAAGACAGACAGACAAAGCTATGTTTTCCAGAATGAAGTAATTCCACTGACATTAATGGAATTTATATGGAACTACACCAGAGCGAAAGATTTGAAGACCGGAGTTTAGCATCCCATTATCTGGAACAGACCACGTAGACTGTAACTACACACACTTCAAGTCAGACTCCCAAAGAAAAGACTGTAGGTTTCTGCCCAGTCAAGTGGAACTCAGTTTAATACTGAATAATGCTCAGATATATACAGATCATCCCATGCAGCTGAGGATGGGATGATCCATATATATTCTTTGGCATCAGTGTTATCATCCAGTACTTGGTGCTCTATGAGAAGTTCCAATATTCCTATGAGTCCTCATCTGCAATTCCAAATAAGTGGTCATCACCAGCTGAACACAGTGCAGAATAAAGTGCATGTAGATGTCAGGGATGTAGCTATGCTCCCCCAAAATGAATTCTGCCCCTCAATGAAATTTTCCTCCCTTCTTCAAATTTTTACTATTGCAATAAAACTATTTAATATGAGCATTTAGAAATACAGTTTAGGTAACCAAAGTAAAGGAGGAAACAAAGTTACCAAGAGAATGCAAGGATAGCAAATATAACAGTCTTAATAGTGAATGATTTCAATGTGTCACTCTGCTGTAACAGAAATATTTAGACTGAAAATAAGAAACTCATTTTGTCTCCCTGCAGCTAGAGTTCCGTGAGATATGAGAGACTGAGAGAGGCGGACAGACTGACTAATGGACAGACTGGGCAGGGAGAGAGGAGGGGAGACAGGAGATGGGGGGAGGAGGGGGGAGAGAGAGAAAGAAAGAAAGAAAGAAAGAAAGAAAGAAAGAAAGAAAGAAAGAAAGAAAGAAAGAAAGAAAGAAAGAAATTGAGAGAGAGAGAGATCATGCTTCTTCAGCACCTTAAATCCTATGGGTTCACCTCTGTTTTCACTTTTTCCTTCAGTTTGAACACATACCATTTCTATTGTCTGAACTTGCTGTTTCAGGCCTAACTCTAATTATTACTTTTAACAATTTATGGAGGTGCTCTTGGCCACGAACCAGCCTGTCACGTGCATGGTGCACACATCGGCCTACTGTGTATTTTCCCCTCTTCCTTTGAAAGAACTGAAATTCTAAAGCTCTTTTGTACCAAACTTCACACAGATTGGCTGACCCCTGGTTCAAGTACACGGAAAGGACTAATCTTACACTGCATATAAATGAGACTAGATCCCACTTGGCTGCTTTTGTCAATGTACATCTCAGTGTTTCTTCATTTACATTTGGCATGAGCTTTATAGACATAAATTAAATAATTATAAGAGCACACGAATGGACAAAAGCTTTGCATCTCAAATGATTTATTTGCTAGCTTTGTTCACAGTAGCTGTCAAACTTTTTCTCTCACTTGCTCTTATTCTTCCCCTTCCAGCCTCCCTCTTTCCCATAGTGCTTTATGTTTATATCATTAATATGCATCAGCTCTGCAGTGACAGTGCAACCATCCACTCAGTCCTGAGTTGTGTCCTAAATGAGTAGACAAATGATTTCTATTTTCTATATATTAGCTATATAAATATGCTGTCTATAGCTTTTATAAATAAGACTCAAGGTCATATTATTTTTTTTTAAGGAACACAGAACTTCGAACATTTATTGTAACACTATTGCTTTAAATGTGTCTTGTAAACAGCACACCGTTCTTCTCTCTCCCCGCCTCTCTCTCTCGTACACCCAGTTCCTCAGTTCTCTCCTCCACAGAGCTATTCAAATCTCCAACCTCCCTCAAACACACCACAAATCACACTTTCCCTTCAATCACTCACCAGACAGTTAAAAATCCATTATTTTCCTCTTTCCACCAGCCCCTCCTCTGGGCTGTCCAAGGTTCCAAGGTCATATAAATTTTAAGAGGTAGTTTAGTCTTGTTACCACAACTGTTATCTTTGTTTCCTCACATACAACTGTAAACTTGGATATGAAGATAAAACAGAAGGTATGTTAGGCACATGGTTTTGCATTTTGTATTTGTGTTGTTGGCATCACTTTAGCATCTTGCCTAATATATCTAATATGTTCAGCCATTCAAAGACATGGCCATGTTAGTCTGAATCAGTACACAAAGGGGTATTATAGCGTCTTTGAGACTAAATATGAGAAAGAAGTTTGTGGCATAAGCTTTCATAGACGGAGGCCCTTTCTGCACCGGGGTATTAAAACAGTGCAGAGCAACCTCCGACAGAGGTCGTCTGCACCATGGAGTGGATTGAGGCGGACTCCTTTTCATAGTTCCGCACCTCAATCCGTTCCGAAGCGACCGGAACTGGTGGCGCAGTTTTTTTAAAAAAAACCCTCTTTTCAGAGGTTTTTAAAAAGCACAGAGTGCGTAGCCCCGTGCAGCTCTGTCGCCGCACTCCGGTGCAGATTTGCAGACGCGCACTAGTGCGTGCCTGCAGATCTGCCAGGGGTGGGCTTCCGGCTGGCAAGCTTCTCCAGTTGGTGGAGAGCCTCTGCCAGCCAGAAGCCACCATTTTGGATGCCAAAGCTACCATTTTGGACATGCTCTGCATGGCGATGGACTTACCTGGCTGCTGGTAAGGTCTGTTTTAGTGTGTTTTCCCCCATTTCCCCCTCCACATGCGGAAAGGGCCTGAGTCTAATTCATCAGATCTATCTCAGACCTTAGAACAGCATTCCTTGAGCAAAAAATACAACAAATAGAGACCAGAAAGAGAAACAGCAGAATTGGGATATATCCACAAATTCCAATCCATCAACAGTGGGTTGAACAGAGACAAAAGTTTCCTGAAACACTACTCATATTATAATTCTAGTTAACACCCAGCCTCATGAGGGCTGTCTTGCCCATGTTATCACAACTCCTTTCTTATTCCCAGCTAGCCTCATACTATATTCTAAGAACTCCCCCTACCATTTACATGGTTATCTACTCATCTTGGCTTTAGGCAATATCTTTCCTCCCAACTTTGTCCCCCAGTGACCAATCATCATTAAAATATCTTGTCTCCTCATCACCGTACCCACAAGTTTTGCATTTCTATAACAATTCAAACACGTACCTGATCATTCATAGGCAAAATGACTGCATATAAGCACCTCATTCCATGCATCTGATAATGAAAGTTTATGCTATAATTGTCTTTCTCTCAGGTAGGCCATTTCCGCACGACACTCTTATAGCGTGATGATTCCACCCTCAACCTCCTATGGAATCCTGTGGTTTGCAGTTCCGGGAGCAGCTGGCCAGCGCCTCCCAAAACTGCAAACCCCAGGATTCCATAGGAGGTTAAAAGTGGAATCATCGTGCTATACAAGTGTCGTGCGGAAATGTTCTTAGTCTCAAAGGTGCTACAATATCCCTTTGTGTAATGGGAATACAACCTGTATACATGATAAGAGAAAAGTAGAGGAGGCTATTTCTTGTTTTATAAATAATCAAATATTATGTTATTCTGATTTTAGAGTTATTGACATTGATAAGACTTCCTTTGTTATTAATATATATGCTATGAAATTGAACACTGGTTCAAATATCTGTCTGCTCTACATGTGAATATTGCTTGGAATTCTTGGCACTTTTCATTTTGTTTTCATCCTTCCTTAATCTATACCCTACCTTTTTGCTAGAATAGGAATTGCTATTTTTTCTTTTCTTTTTCTTAAGACAAAGAGTCAGACATCCAGTGTATTGCTATCATGCAGCTGTTTGAGATTACAGCAGACTTATTTTAAAAAATAAAAGAAAAAGAGACAATTAAAATTACAAGACATTTTTAGCAGTTGCAGGGAGATGATCAGATAAAAGCGTACATTGAGAAGGAAAAAATAATTTGGCTTCATTGAGTTCTTAGTGCCTGCTTTAGGGAGACAACTGGTGCTTTGTCAGATTCTTCTGATGCTAACACAAAATCATCCATCACTAAACACTAAAACAAAATCATCCATCAGTGAGGAGCTATGTGTTGTAGGCAATAGCACTTTTTTATTTTTCCATATCTGGGCCCTAAAATTATGTTCAAATAAAAAAAAATACTTTTATTGCTTTAGATGCATAGATGAATCAGTTAATTGACTTTTTTCATATCCAATTAATAAAAATTGAATACTTTTTTCCTAATCAAATTATTCCTGCTAACAATCAGGCAGTATAGATAGGCTAATATATAGATTTATTAAATGAGGGTGAGATAATTAGTGGAGGCTGATAGCACTATCCAGTACACATCTATTCAGAAGTAAGCCCCATTCACTTCAATATATAACTTATATAAAAGTTACATTAGTTTATATGATGTACAATTTTATATAAATTTATTGCAGTAATTAACGAATGGAACTCAAATTTTATACACACACACACACACACACACACACACACACACATATATATAATATAAGCAAAACATTTCAACTTGTGCCCCTTTTCAGGTGCTAAGGATAAAACTGAGCTACACACAATGTGATGATTTAGAACACTCCATTTCCAGCATTCTTTTGTGGATGACAGTATTATCCTCTAAACTGAGCCAATATGGTATTAGGGTCTTAACTTTATTGATCCAGTAAATTCTCCCTTTTGTTCAAAATGTTTGAAAGAGAAAGCGCTTCAGTACCAAACCAGAACAAATCAAAGAGGCTGGGATATTCAAAGCTGAAATGCTTGGCCACTGGTTCTTCAAGCTTCTTGGTCAAGATTGCAGACTTCTTGGTCAAGGCTGCAGCCTGAAATGCATACTTGAGCATGGAAGATAGGAGTGCAGCTTAATTAACTTTCTTTGTCTGCAAATCTTAGGTGTATTTTCAGTAAAGAAAAGTCTTATTGTGTTCAGTAGCACTTATTTCAGAGAGAGGAGCTTAAGAGCGTATGTCTCAGAGATTACTTAGTTATAGGAAAGGTACTCTTATTTACCCCAAAAACAACAAAGATTTTTTGTTAGTAAAAATAACAATTTTATTGTCTAACAGTTATGTCACAAACCTTGATGGATCACATCCTTCATCAGGCAAATTTAATACTAAATTGTTAACACAATTCAAATAGGAATTAGAGCAATGCTGAAGTCAGATGAAAATGAAGTACAGAAAAGTATAGGTAATGCCAACTCCATTATTAAGGGAAGTCATTCTTACTATAGAAGTTTTCAACACAGATATTATGAGGGCCACCTATGCACTACCAAAGAGAAAAGGAGAGAATTTCCTCAGAGCAGCACAATGTGGGCAGCCCTTTGCCTAAAATTGGCTTGTGCTAATATGTAAGTAGCATTGCACATTCAGAAATAATGGTGGTAATTTCAATAGAAATGGAAATGCATCTCACTACAGTGTTTCACAGTGTGACCAGGTGACCTGTTTTCCTGCTCATCATCTTGTCTGATTGTTTATTGACGATGGGCCTGCTCTTCCAGCTCATGGTTGTTTAAATCAAAGGAGTCCTTTTCCACCTCATAGTGTTAATACTTTGATTCTGATTTAACTACCAGGGAATTCTAAGATTTGCAGTTTAACATGAGGTATTTAGAATTGTCAGCTGGAGAGTTCAACTTTCTTACCAGATCAAAAAAAACAGGGAGCCACAGGATGTTGCCATTAAAGTAGAGTCATAGCACTACAACTATATAGTGTGAAAAGGCTCCTGGACTTCATAATCCTTCTAACAGAACAAAGCTAGGAAAACTTTACAATTACAGTTAACTATTGTGGAAGCACAGGTAAAATAACATCTCATGACATAGAATTATGTAATAAAACAGCAGTGAACACATGCAAGAATTCATTTCCCTACCAAAATGAATGACACATATAATTTCCTTCACATACAGTTCTACTCCTGACTTTCCCTTAGGTTTCTTGGTTTCAATAGCCTAATTTAGGGAAAGGGACACGGCTTTTTGTTGTTGCTCTTGTAACAATGGGAGTTATATTTTTTTCCACTGGGAGTCATAAACCCTTGGTGATCTACTGAAAAATCACATGGAGGTGTGCCAGAAGATCCCACCCTACTGTCTGTTTGCGCCTGAAATAAAGGACACCTTCAAACAAATGGCTCACCTCTGTCAACCCATCAAGGACAAGATCAATTCACTCTGTCACTCCTTCAAAATGAGGGCTGTTCTCTCTAACATAGATCACTTGGTCAACCTAACAAACATCCTAGCATTGGTCCTCTAATTAAGATGCCCAAGGTTGAAGGAGGAACTTGCCTTCTTATTTAACCACATGATATAGAATTGAAACTCTTGATGATTTTATCTCTGTGAAGAGAGGTTAGCATATCTACACTATAGGAATTATCAAAGTAGGGATGATAACTACAGCCAGCCCTCCACATTATTCACAGATCATTTGTTGTCACCTCTGTTGCCTCCCTATGCCATTTTTAATAAGACTGCAAGCCTTGTGAGACTGAGAAACTGCAAACAAGGCTTGTCAAGTCCCTACTAAAAGGCAAAAGATTTATACAATCTGAAGAGAAACCAGAGTATGTCAAGTCCCTGTTAAAAATGGTGTGGGCAGCAGTGGAGACGGCAGTAAGCCCCACCAGCCACCCACTTCTGCCTTGTGAAGGAACCCTGAAGCCTCAAAGGAATCCATGGTGTGTTTTTGTGTGTTAAATATGGTTTAGGAAGGGCTAGGGTTACTCATGTTTTTTTCACTTTCACGGAGGTCCTGTTCCTCTAGCCCTAGTGAATGTGGCGGAATGACTGTAGTACAGATTGGCAACACTAGTTGTTTCTGCAGTAGACTGTTATAGTGCTGTTATTGTACTTTCAACATCCTATGGAATCTCAAGGTTTGCAGTTTAGGGAGTGGCCTTTGTGGGATGTTGAAAATGGCATAATAGCACTATAACAATCTAGTGAGGAAATGGCCACACTGTTAATGTTTATTCAGAAGTAAGTTCCACTAAGCACAGCAGTTTCAGGTAGAAGAATAAGGGAGCTACGCTATTTGCTGGAATATAAGACTCACTTTTTTCCTTGAAAAATACCAGTTGAAAATGGGGTATGTCTTATATGCCAGTGTGTCTTATACACCAGCAAATAGTATTTGCTGATGTATAAATGGAGCACGTCTCATATGCTGTTTCATCCTATACACTGGCAAATAGGGTGCTTCTTGTCAAAATGATGACATGATCGAGAGCAGCAAGAACTATAGCCAATTTGCTTCAATAATGTTAAGGCAGCTGCTTGACAAATCAGTTTAACGGTAGGGTTTTTTTTTCCCCTGCCTGCTTGAAATCTTTTTAAACAAAAGAGAGAAAAATTAAAGATATGGTAGTATCTTTAATTTTAATATGCATGCCAAGTGGGAACTTCTACACAAGCCCACAAAAACACAATAGAATTACCATACAGTACACACAGTATCAAAACAACTTGTATGTCTTCTTGAAATATGAAGCTGTGGCAATATTATTGTGGTCAAATTCCCCCTGAAATGATAATGAGTGTTTCTTATTTGCTGAATTGTTTGTTTTCTAGGCATAGGAGGAAAAAGAAACAAGCTATGGTAAAGCTTGTGTAAGAGCTTCAGGGCTAGAACCTTTGTTCTGTAGCACTTATGTACCTTAAAGATAAATCTTAATCTGAAAAGCAGTGAGGTCAACACAATGTATAGCTACAGGGGCTGCATTCATGGTCAGTGAACTTTGGGGATCTTGCTCTCATTTCATATCTGAGTTTCTACTAGCGACCAGAACAATGCCCCAGTATCCATGTGCTCTTATCACCAGACAGACATTCAAGCAGATCGCTTTTCTTATGTAATCACCCATGTGCTATCACTTTTGCGAGCAACCCAGCTGGAAAAAATCACCAAGGGAAAAAAAGGCAATTTGGACAGTGAATGTAAATAGAAAGTCAGCCCCTTAACAGAGCTGTGCATAACTGTTAGTTAATGAGCGTTGAATTTCAAGGTGAAATAAAACAGGTAAAATATCCATCTGAGGGAATATTTTGGTGGCGTTTGAAACATGAAGGATTCAGCTCTTTACCCTTTACACCAAAGGGTAGAACACTGATATATATAATTAAGGACATATACAGTTTCTTAATGATGTCTACTTTAGAAGACCTGTAGTATTAGTGAGTAGGCAGTTACAGCTCAGAAAATCCTCACCTTTAAAGCCACTTTTCTAGCATGAATAGAAAAATATTGCGTTATAACTTGGTCATGGTGAGAAAATATTGGACAGAAGGGCCCTTTCTGCACTAGACTGTTATAGTGCTACTATTCCACTTTCAATATCCTATGGAATCCTGGGGTTTGCAGCTTCGGGAGGGGCCTCAGAGGCCTCTCCCTAAACTGCAAACCCCAAGATCTCATAGGATGTTGAAAGTAAAGGCCAACCATTACTCTTTTTTTTAATTTTTTTTTATTATTATAAAGAAAAAAGAACAATACATAAGACAATAAAACAAAAACACCACATGAATAACATAAATGTGAAAAAGAGAAAAATTACCACACAAATAGCTTACATTACTATTTCTCTCCAGATCCTTTGTCATCATATACTTATTCAACATATTATGTGTCATATTGATTATATATTTTATTTCATGTATCTAAATCTCATTTTCCTTGTACTCATTGTTGCTATAATAATTCCATTCTGAAATCTATTCTTTTCAACTATATTTAACCTATTGCTAATACTATATATGATCCACTTATTAACCATAAACTCTAACCCTAAATGTGAACCCATTCCCAGAGCCAATTATATTTCAGCTTACTCTGCTTTCCAAAATTGTAATTCTTCTGGTGGAGGTGTGACACTTCCCTCTTTTTTTAAAGCCTTTTCCACAAATATTTTCCATATTGCTTCAAAGTCATTCCTTTTCATTATCCCTTTTTTAACCTTAACTTGACATGTTAACTTATCGTTGATCGCTATTTTCCACACTTCTTTATACCAATCCTTTATTTGAAAGTCTTCTTGAGTTTTCCATTTTCTCAATATAATTAGCCTTGCTGCAGTTAATAAATTTGTAATTAACTACTTCATTGTCAGGGTAGAATTAACTTTATCAAATATAGATAATAATGCTATACTAGGACATATTTGTAAATCAATTCCTGGTATCACTTTTATCAACCATTACTTTTCAAGTTCATTCAGAATCTCAAAAGCTGTTTTCCTTCATCCATGCCATTCTGTTGCTGGCTTCTTCTGTATTCTGCCATTATTGAGTTATGCTATCTAGTGCTAAGCATGCACCCATGTACGTACAGACAGACAGAGAGGAAGAGAGTGGGCTATAGTGCTTAGAATGTTGGACTAAGAATAAGGAGATGCAGCTTTAAGTCCCCACAGAGCCTTAAAACTCACTGAGTGGCCGTTGGACAGGTCACACAGTCTTGTTGTGAGCAGAAGTGAAGATGAAGAGAACCATATACCCAAGCTTGAGCTCATTGGAGGAAAAGCAGAATATTAAGGTTACAAATAAGTAAATAAAATCATTGAGAGTGGTGTTGAAGGAGGTTTGTACTAGCCACTCAAGTGTGTTAAGCAGGCCGAGAACTACAGTCAAGCAATTTTCTGTCACAACATTAGTTTGAAGCTTTAAAATGTTTTTAAATTGAAATTGACCAAAGAGAAATGTTACAAAACTTAAAAGTCCAACCATCTGGTGGTCTCAATGGAACAAATAATCTGTCAGGAACTGAATTCACACACACAAGTAGTACAGTGCATAAACACTATTTATTTAGAGTGAGATACATCGTACAAGACTTCAGTGAGAGGACTAAAGCTCAAAAGCAATAGCAAATACTTAAGAATCCCATCCTTCCCCCTCCCTCTTTCAAGAGACCTATAGTCAAGAGACTATAATTTGGAGGGCATCCCGATATCATCACTGTGCTGAGAAAATATTGAACCAGAAGTGTCCCCACAGATTTTAAAGACATTTTAGATTTTGCTATTCTGGTTTGCCTGATGCTCTATTCTGCTTTGTCTGGTCAATTCATGTTTTTTCCATTCCTTTCAGTAGGTATTATGATCCAAAGTCTTATTCTACTGTTGTTGACTAGGAATGTATGTGTATGTATATATCTACATGCATATATGTGTTGAGATGGAGAAAAGGAAGCCTATCAACCACTCAAAATAATGTATCTTGTTCTTATTTCACATATAATTCTCCTAATGTTTCATAAAACTCATTGCAACTCAGGTTGTGATGGTTCATATTTCTAAAGTTTACCTAACATTACAGCTCTTTCTTGAAATAACTATCTTAGAATATAACTCCATAAGTAGTTAATTCCCAAAAAACTGGTTTATGGCTGAAATTCAAGGATTTAATTACTCACTAAGTTTCTTCTCAGTGGCAACAACAAGCATTTTCATCAGTTTTCTTCCTATTCCAAGAAAGTCTTTGAAAACTGAGTTTTTGAAGGCTATTTACAATTCAGGTCTTTTTCTGTGCAACATTTGGACATAGTTGTTTTGCACAGAACACTGCATTTTCTGCATATGGTACCACATTTTATATGTGGAAAATAATATTTCAATACATAAATATTCATTTCTGTGCAGAAAATGCTATTTTCTATGAAGATCAACTGTGCGTGAATTTTAAGCAGAACAAATCCCCAGTTACAGTGTTACAGTGTTTTCTGTGCCGAAAACAGGAATTAATATCTCTGCATTGAAATATTATTTTCCATGCAAGAAATGCTATTTTCTGTGAAAACAACTACATGTGAATTTTATGCAGAATAAGCCCCAAACTTCAAGGATTCTTGTTATCTGGAATTTTTCTCATTTTCTCATTAGCGTTTGACAACATTTTGTTAACCATTTTTCAAATACTTCCAAATATTCTTTCCATTAGTATTAAGACTGAACTTGTGAAA
This sequence comes from Iguana delicatissima, assembly GCA_948472985.1. Classification (NCBI taxonomy): domain Eukaryota; kingdom Metazoa; phylum Chordata; class Lepidosauria; order Squamata; family Iguanidae; genus Iguana; species Iguana delicatissima. The sequence goes on along the minus strand of CAOKZL010000092.1, from coordinate 726,797 downwards.
TATAGTTTTGCAATTGTGAAAGTTTAAATTTGACTGTGGGGCAAGGATATTATGAAATTTTAAGATAGGAGGGAAGTGTGTGGCTGCTACCAAAGGACTTCAGGAAAAACTGGGCAGGCATGGAGCTGAGGGTCGACCATTACTATCTCTTGGGGTCCCAGCAGGAAGGCAGCAAACATCCTCAGATGAAGGGAGATTAACAGGACATATTTACAGTTATACAAATTATGGCCAAAAAAAATAGAACTGGTTGTTAATTACTTTGAATGACACCACCAGTAATAGCTACCCGTGCTGCTTTGAACATCAGAAAATTGTGTGGAAACCAGGAAGCGGGACTAGAAGACACATTGATCTGATCCAGCTCTTTATGTGCAAATGGTAAATAAGTATTAATGGCACTTGCAAATCATCTTACAATCTGATTTTCTTTAAACTGCAATTTTCCTTGAATACACACAATTAAAAGAAAGTGGGCAAGATCCCACAGAAGTGTGAGGCAATAAGTGACTGGCACTAAAAGAAGTTCAAATGCAACGCAGTCAGATTTTCTTGTGACAATACTTTTTATACATTATGAATGAATGAAGAAGGACATTGCCATAATCAGATATCCATTCAGTATTGCCTAGCAGTGAACTAGCAGTCTTGGCAATTTCCACTATGCAAATCTCATCTACAGTTCCCTATACCAGAACTTCACCACAAAGAGTACCTCTCTAATTGAAAGCAAATAATATCCTTAATGATTTGAGCCTGAATAAACCTTTTTCTCCCATCAAAAACTATGTGTCTCTTAAAGAACAAAACACCTGCATAAAATCACCATTGACGAGCACAATCAATCCCTCAATCTCAGCTTTGTTTGCTTTTTGTATTTTCAATGGCTTCTTCAGTTTTCAGGCCCAAATCAATCATTTGTTAAAGAAAGAGATGTGCAGCTTTGAGTGTCCCAGTGGAATACAGATAAGCAGGAGAGCCACTGTTTCATTCAGGAGGTTTAATTTATTTCAGTGAACTACTTAAGCTGAGCATCGGAAGGCAGTTCGTGAAGCAGATTTTCCACAACCTAAATAAAGTCTGTCTGTACCAAGAAAACAAACCTTCCTTGCAACACCTATACTCTTCTTTAAATCATTTGCCTGTGGTCATAATATTTAAGGACAAGTAACACAAAACTATCTCTTGCCTAAGAAAATCCAATGAAATTCATGGAGTTGCCGTAAATTGACAGATGACTTCATGGCACATACACACACAATACAGTTATCCATTGGTTTATGAAGAGTGAATTTTTTGCAGTTTTCTAATTCAACTACCCTGCTTTCTACAAGTAACGTACCATCATTTGAGACTTTAGTTCTAGCAAAGAAATCTATCATATTTTTCATTTATCTGGTGTCAATGCAATTTACTAACTTCAAGCACCAGTTTGAATAGAAATTATGTTTGCAATAGAATTTGTATTGAATCTGACTTGATTTGTAAAGCTTTTTAGAAAGGAACAACCTGGGTCTTATCTTTAGGTGAGTTTTGTGTTAGGGCACAATATGAAAGCTCTGTCCCAGCTTGTTAAGTGTATGTGAAAAAAACAAATTCCATTTTGCAGCTTCTTTAGGAATGGAGTTGACAATTCCAATATCATTATGCATTTATAGAAATCCATGGTGCAGTCTTACTTGGAATACTGTGTGCAATGTTCTGTGGCTGTACCTCATGGTACAGCAAAGCTAGAAAAGGTACAGAAAAGGACAGTTGTGCAATTTGGACTTTTCTTGAAGGAAAGATTACACTCCTTGGTAGTTTTTAATATACAAAAATGGTAAATAAGGGGATAGATTATATATTTGTATCATTTATAAAATGGTGTATAAAATTATATGTGGTATGGACAGAATGGATAGGACAAAGGTTTTTAGGCAAGTACTAATGATGGGAGATTCTTAATAATTGAGGGGAAATAACTTCTTTCTTCATTCAGCACATAGCCAAAATATGGAATTGATTAACATAAGAAGAACAATGTCAATCCAATTGGGCAGCTTTAAAGGAGAGCTAGACAAATGTATGGAGATCACTGCTGTTGGTGTCTACTAGTTCATAATGGGAGCTATAGTACCTCTAGTCTCAGAACTTTTTTCCTCTCTGAATAACAGCTGCTGAGAAACCTGGACAGAAAAGTGCTATATAATTAGCTGCCTTGGATCCCATCCCAGGAGAAATATGTGAAAATCAATACAATACAATAACAGTCCTACTTGTCAGTTTCCCAGGGGCATCTGGTTGGCTGTGGTGCACAGACCCCAGAACAAGGGGATGGTGGGGTACAAGACTACCCCCCTCCCAAGACCAGGCTAGGTAAGAATGGGCAAAGCACCACAAAAAATATCAGGCAAAATTAGACCACTGAGGCTCCTACATAATTGAGGTCCCTTGGGAATTATCAATGAGAAGCATATTAAATAATCAAGAACCATCAATCAGTCAGTCATCTATTGTAGCTGAGCCTCCCCAGGAATAGCAAAGGCCTCATGTGATCTAGCCATGGTCACTTACTTATGAGTAACCTACACTGAAGACATGAAGGGGATATCTAAGTACCCATCGGGTTTTTAAGAGCATTCATAGTTAAGAACGGTCAAAGATAATGCACTGCAAGAGCATACTCCCCTTGACTCCATTCTCAGGCACTATGATAGCTGATGTGATTATCCAACTGGAGGTTCCAAATCATAACAACAGGTAGATTGTCCTGCTTTCAATGGGACCTGAAAATCTTTAATGTGGTTCACTGGGAGTTTAGTAAGTAACAGATCTTTTTGTGCTTGTGTGCAAGATGAATATTGGAGAAAAATAAAGCTGGAAACATGGGTTTTGAATAAAATACTGGTTCACCAGGTGTTAACAGCTTGATATACAGCAACAGGTTAATTGAATGGCTTCATTTCAGCCTTGGATGAGATTAGTGTGGGGGAATTTCTCACCTGCCTCCTTGTAGGTTTAAAGCTTTAATCTGGCAGCAAGGAGAAGCAAAAAAAATGACCATTTTGCTGGGCAGCTACTTGCAATCTGTACAGAATTCTTCTTTCTTTCTGTGCTCTTTAGCTGTCAACAGTGGCCTTACCTCCTACTTCAGTAGAAGAACAGGGCAGGGGAGCTTACAGAAGCTTTTTTACTTTGTACACTAGGGAAAAATCTGAAAAAGGCCTACTATAGCTTTGCAAATCAAAATAATCTTTCAATAAGTAGCATCCACACACAAAAAAATTCTGTAATTTTTATTGTATTCTGCATATATGCTGCTGTTTGTTTCTCTAAATACTTGTGGACTTTGTGGCAAGGTCAGAGACCTGGGCAGCGAGCCAGCCTAGAGAAGAGAGTGAGAGAGCCAGCAAAGTCTAGCCAGGAGGAGACAAGCAAGCACTTACTCAAGGAAGTTCATTTACCAGAGCACCAAGCAAAGCCATAGTCAAAAAGTTCCAAAGCCAAGGTTCAAGAGTCCAGAGATCAATTCAAGGTATCAGGAACCAGGTGCTGGGAGCAAGGTACAGGCAAGAAGAGGGCTTGTAAGAAGTTTGCCACAAGCAAAGGGAAGCTTCCAGGCAGGCAGTTATATAGCCCCAGGAACAGGTGTGTCAGCTCACCGCTTCTTAAACTTAGCCAAGAAAGCCTCCCTTTGCACAGCCCTCTTGAGTCTCCGCCTTGATTGGGGGCTTATTGAACCAGGCTCCAGAGCCTCTTCAGAATTGGATCCCTGTTGTTCCAAAGGAGCAGGCAAAGAATCGGATCCCTGTTGCTCCAAAGGAGCAGGAAGAGGGACATCCGCACCTGCTTGGTCCATGGCAGCAGGGGAGCTCTTGAGCTGCAGGACTCATCTCCACCCTGAGCAACAGGGACCAACAGCTGCTGCTCGTCATAAGCAGCTCTGACAGGGGCTTCAGTTATCACACTTTGGAGGCATTGATGATGGCTTAAATCCAAGTCACAGAATCATAGAGTTATAGGTATACCAGAGGTCATGTAATCTAACCATTAGTAGTGCAGGAATTAATAGTAAAGCATCCCTGAGAGGTGACCAGTCAATCTCTGCTTAAAATTCTCCAACAAATACAAGTCCATAACACTCCAAGACAGTTCTCCAAGTCAAATTAATGCATAACACAGGCCAAAAAAGACTGTATTATAATGCATTATTATATTACGGACAGACTATTAGTTTCTTTAAAATTTAAAATTCATTTTAGACTGTGTAGTCAATAATGTTAACCTGATCAATAAGCACAGAAGCAGTTTTCACCTAGGATAAATGCCTAACAGCACCAGTAAGAGAGACCCATTGGGATTTCAAGAAAAGTCTGAAATGTGCACCATACCATGATTCTGTGATGTCCCAACATCATCTGGGCAGTACCACTGCCAGGATCGGAGTGGGACCCAAACACTCCTTTCCGCACCCAGCCAGCCACTGGCAGATGTGTAGCATTCAGAACACTCTTTTTCCTTCTGCAGTACAGCTGGCCTCTTCCTATTCTGCACTGGGGAAGGAAGCACATTGATAGTGCTTCTGCCCTTCCCTCACAGCCGGTAGTGATATGATCATTGCACAAAAGGAGGCTATTATCAGAATTTTTTTTCCAGTAATGGAATACCACATGATTGTGATGGCTGGGGACATAACAGGAGCAGGACTGCAACAACATCATACAATGGTACACATCACATACTGCATTCAATGCATCCCCATGCCAAGATGGCTCTGTTGTGCAGAAATGTCCATATAGACAGTTATGTTAATGCCGAAGGTCCTCCTCCCTCCCTCCCTCCCTCCCTCCCTCCCTCCCTCCAATTGAACTGTTTAGTTTTACAAGTTCCTTTACAACCACATGTAAGGTTTTTGGGCTGATTTAAGAATGTAAGAACAATCATACTGGAGTAGACTGAGGAACTACATTTTTATTTGATTTTTTACATAGAAGCCAAACAGTTGTAAAGCAGGAGTGTGGCTGCATTCTCCATTTTGCTGCATCCAGCAACTGATGTACTTTTGCTCTGATACTTGGTGTTGTCTGCTGTTGTGTGCCTTCAAATTGTTTCCAAGTTATGGCAACCCTATCATGGGGTTTTCTTGGCAAGATTTGTTCAGAGGAGGTTTGCCTTTGCCTCCTTCTGAGTGTGCAACTTGCCCAAGGTCACTTGGTGGGTTTCCATGGCTGAGTGGAAATTTGAACTCTGGTCTCCAGAGCCCTAGACCACTGCATAAACCACTACATCACGCTGATTCTACAGCTGACATACAGCCATCTTAACTAGTGGGCACTAGTGGGCACATCCCACATTAATTTGTCCAGTCTCCTTCTAAAGCCACCCAAGTCTACAACCATTATGTGGCAGTGAATTCCACACTTTAACTATGTTTTGTGTACTTACTTTGTCTGTCCTAAATCTCTCTTCATTCAATTTCAGTGAAAGAGCTTGGGTTCTTGGATTGGGAGAGATAAAATTTTATACATCTCTATCATTTTTCCCCTTGCATGCCTTTTTCTTAAGCTAAACAGCCCCAAACATTGCAATCTGGCCTCATACGCAACTTGTTCAAATCCCTTGTCCATTGTAATTGCTTTCTGCATCTTTTCTATTTCTGCAATAACCTTTTCAAGTTTACTAACTAGAACTGTACATAGTATTCCAGATGAGATTATATCATGGATTTGTTTCAGGGCAGTATATCAGCATTTTGATTCCTTTTCTAGTTATGCCCAATTTGAAATTTGCTTCTTTTTTTTAAAGTTGTCACACATTGGGTTGACATTTTTACAGATATGTCAGCCATGACCTCCAGATCCCTTGGCTTTGGCTGCAGTTCATATTCCACTGGTGTATAAGTGAATTGGTAAATTTTCCCCAAACATCATCATCTTGCTTTTTTAAAAAAAATTGAATTTTTCTTTACCATTTTAAAGACCAGTCTCACAGTTTAGAAGTTCTTTTTGGTACTCTATGTCTTATTCTTGTCACCTTAAAAAATTGTTATCAGCAAGCACGATCACTTCACAATACACCCCTAATTAGGTTTCACGTCAGGAGATTCTCTTGGTAGATAAAGACATTTTACTTTTTGTCTGTAACCTGTATTTTCTAACATATCTCCATAACTTTTGACATTAAAGAAGTGGAGTGGTGGATGTTTCAATAAAACATATGTACATCATTCTTCCCTTTCCTGGAAGAATTTCCTAGGAAATGGAAGAATGGTGAAACCACCAAAGAGGAATTCAAGCAAATAGCCAGGAGATGTAGGAAGAAGGTCAGAAAAGCTAAAGTGCAGAATGAACTCAGGCTTGCCAGAGACATTAAAAACAATAAAAAGGGCTTTTTTAGATATGTCGGCAGCAAAAAGAAAAGTAGATGATAGGGTCATTGCGTGGAGAAGATGGCCAATTAATAACAGAGGGAAGAGAGAAGGCAGAACTACTCAAGACCTTCTTTGCCTTAGTTTTCTCCAGAAAGGAAGGAAGTACTCAACCTGGTGGGTGGGAAGCAGGTAAAAAAGGGAGGGAAATGCAGCAGAGAATACGTAGAGAAGCAGTACAGGAATACCTGGCTGGACTAGATGAATTCAAGTCTCCAGGGCCAGATGAATTACATCCAAGGATATTAAAAGAAATGGCAGAAGTAATTTCTGAACCACTTGCAATAATCTTTGAGAATTCTTGGAGAACAGGAGAAGTCCCAGCAGACTGGAGGAGGGCAAATGTCATCCCTATATTCAAGAAGGGGGAAAAAGAGGACCCAAATAATGTTCGGTCAGTCAGCCTGACATCAATACCAAGAAAGATCCTAGAGCAGATCATTAAACAGTCAGCTTGTAATTACTTAGAAAGCAATGCCATAATCACTAAAAGTCAACATGGATTTCTCAAAAATAAGTCATGCCAAACTAATCTTATCTCTTTTTATGATAGGGTTACAAGCTTCATAGATGAAGGGAATGCTGTAGACATAGCATATCTTGACTTCAGTAAGGCCTTTGATATAGTTCCCCATGACCTTCTTGCAAAGAAGCTAGTAAAATGCGGGCTGGACAGGGCTGTTGTTAGGTGGATTTGTAATTGGTTGACCGACGGAACCCAAAGGGTGCTCACCAATGGCTGCTTTTCATCCTGGAGAGAAGTGACTAGTGGAGTGCCACAGAGTTCTGTCCTGGGTCCAGTGCTGCTCAACATCTTCATCAATGACTTGGATGAAGGAGTGGAGGGCATGGTGATCAAATTTGGAGGTGACACCAAATTGGGAGGGGTTGCTAATGCCCGAGAGGACAGGATCAAATTTCAAAATGACCTTGACAGATTGGAGAGCTGGGCCAAAGTTAACAAAATGAATTTCAACAGAGAGAAATGTAAAGTCCTACACTTAGGCAGAAAAAATAGAATGCACAAATATAGACTGGGGGATGAGTGGTTGGATAGCAGTACATGTGAAAGGAATCTAGGAGTCTTGGTAGATCATAAGCTGAACATGAGTGAGCAGTGTGATGAGGCAGCCAAGAAAGCCAACGCGATTCTTGGTTGCATCAATAGGAGTATGGTGCTTAGATCAAGGAAAATAATGGTACCACTCTTTTCTGCATTGGTTAGGCCTCATTTGGAATAATGTGTCCAGTTCTGGGCACCTCAATTCAACAAGGATATCAACAAGCTGGAACGTGTCCAGAGGAGAGTGTCCAAAATGGTGAAGGGTCTGGAAGCCATGCACTATGAGGAACAGCCTCGGGAGCTGGGTATGTTTAATCTGCAGAAGAGAAGGTTAAGAGGGGACATGATAGCCATGTTTAAATATTTGAAGGGATGTCACGTCAAGGAGGGAACGGGCTTGTTTTCTGCTGCTCCAGAGACTAGGGCAAGGAGCAATGGATTCAAGCTACAGGAAACGAGATTCCACTTGAACCTCAAGAAGAACTTCCTGACGGTCAGAGCTGTCCAGCAATGGAATATGCTGCCTTAGAGTATGGTGGCATCTCCTTCTTTGGAGGTTTTTAATCAGAGCCTGGATGGTCTTCTGTTGGGAATGCTTTGATATGTGTTCCTGCATAGCAGGGGGTTGGACTGGATGGCCCCTGGGGTCTCTTCCAACTCTATGATTCTATGATTCTACACCTTTGCATTCACTTAATGAGGTCTCACTCTTTTGGTTTTTTCCTTGATATATTAATTGAATTTGTAATTTTTTTTTTATTTGCTCAGTTTTGGAATATTTCACTTAAAAGCTGGCATCTTGTTAATGGGTTATAATAGTTTAACTCCAATTACACTATTATGATCCACTTAATTGCCTGTTGTAGAGGTTGGAATTCTTTATTGACCACACAACAAACACAATCTCCCCAAAATCTACGTTTTAAGTGATGCAGTCCCTGCCACCATGGCCATTTGCATGTTTTTGGAATGAAGAGTTATCAGAAGATATGTGTCCAACTATTTCCTGTAGCTGGATCCATTGAAAGGACATGATGTCGAAGTACCTTCGAAAGACATCTGGAAGCTTCAGTTTTCATTCATCCCCCTACTCTCCAACAACACAATAATTACCATGTTGGAGGGGTTGTGTACTCGAAAGACGGGTTTGTGGGGTACCACTGGGAGATATATCTGATTGCTAAACAGACATCTCCTGGTGGAAGATATCCACCACAGTTTTGCCATAGCTTACCTGCTTTGGTTCATGTAGGAGGAGGAGGATTTTAATGCAATGTATTCTGTCTTGCCTTGATTTTGTAAAAACATAATTGTGAGTACTCAGAATTAATAATGACCTGCCTGCCAGTGTTGACACCTTCCAACTTAAAAACAGTTACAATGTCCCCAGCACTTTGACAATAGAATGGTGAATTCACTTCCCTTCTGTTTTTAACATGCAGAGTTCATTGAAAATATTTTTGCATGGTGATGATTCCAAACACAGGCTGTAATTCTTTTTAGATGAGGCTGTAATCAAGCACCTGAAAATCATGGCTGTTGCCTTGTAATATATGTGCCTTAAGCAAATGTTCTGCATATTTGTAAGAATTTTAAGTGGGAAAATAAATTATTGGAAGAAAAGAGACACATGGAATATTGAGAGACTAAACAATAACTAAGAGAGAACATATTAAATGTAAGTCATAGTTAGCATGACCCTTGTTATCGGGAGAAGTGTCATGGGTGCACAAAATGCTATGATAACAGTCTAAAGAAGGCATGAGTTATTTTATACTCAGAACAGACAACATTGCAGCTAGATTGCAATGAACTACTTATTCTATCCTAGAATTCCAGCAAATAAGAAAACATGAGATCAGAGGTTTCCTGTGAGAACTTAATGAGTCCTCATGCCAATACAATGTGACCTAGCTGTGAGCGGCAGTGGGTGAGGAATTTTGCTATAGCTGCTCAGTTTCATTGTTTTTAGCACTCCTAGAAGGGGGAAGGAGAGAACTTTCTTCTGCTCAACAGTTTTCTTTGTCCAAGTTTCTCGAGACACTTTTTACAAGTGTTATATATTCACTTTGGCCTCTTTCTGGGCTAGTAAGCGAACACACATACCTGAGCGTCATGGTGGTTTCCAGGGCATTACTCTGCAGAAATGGGTTGCCCTGCAGCAGAAAAGATGGAGCTTCTCTGCTGTAATATACAGGCTGCATCCATGAACCAGTGGCCTTGTCTCATTTCACCACTCCTATATCTGTTTTAGTGTAACAGCCCTTATCAGGCTCTAAATCATGACATACATAGAAGGAGACACATTCTCAGCACAGGTTAGTTTTTTGTTTTTTTGTTTTTCTTTTTTTGACTGCTTGAAGTTTTTATCTCCCCAAACTATATATCATTGTCCTGTTCAAATGTTACAGCTAACATTTCTACAGGGAAATAACTCCACACAGGCTGAAGTGGCTGAAAGATGCTCAAATGTGGTTCCAGCCAGATGAAGTCTCCTTTTCTCTCCCTCACTGTCTTTTTATATAGAATGTCCTTATTAGAGTATGTATTCTCAGTCACTCACAGCCCGTGTTGTTCAAGCCTATCAATCTGTGATTTATTTGTTTTATTCTAAATCTCAAGTCAAGTTTCAGGTCTCTACCTTCAAGTCTCAAGTCATTGAAGATAGTTTCAAGTCAAGTCTCAAGTCTGGGAGCCAACGTTATACCCCAACCTATATTCTAGAATTTCTGGACAGAGTTGAATAAAGTCAGTTTTAACAATTTAAGCAGAGTTGGCCTTCCACATTTGTGATTTTGCCATCTACAGCTTTGGAACTGGGTAGCAGGATCCTTCTTACTCCCCATTACTGAAGCTTCAAAGGCTTTAGAAGGAAGGAACTTTCCTCCTCAAGTCTGTTGCATAACACATTTGCTGTTCCCCTCTGAGCACCCTACACTCTCTGGGTGAATCTTGCCTAAAAGTTTTAGAAGGCTCCTCTGATAAGCAGCAGGGACAAGCTGCTGAGCTGACTTCAAACCCACCTCAAGCCCATTGCCTAACTCACTTGCTGTTCCTCTCTGAGAAGTGCACCCACACTTCGGGCCTGACACAGATTGCCATGTGACCAGTAGGCAAAAAGAGATGGCAACATTGTTCAAAGTGACAAGGTTTCTGGACGAATGTGTAATGTTACTGAACCAAGGGCAGCAAGTCAGTCACTAAAAATATACAATATATAAAACTCGATATAAAAATATTGAGTTGAGCCAGTGCATCATTATTACCAAGTTGAGTCTGAGTCGAGTCACTGTGAAGCGACTTAAGTCCAATTTGAGCCCGAGACAGTTGACTTGAGTCTACATCACTGCTATTAATGTGGTGAACAGCTTAGAACCATTATGGCCATTGCATAGAACCCTGTTTCTAAATTGTAGAGAGTAATCACCCATCCGTCAACATTCTACATGCACATTCAGCTTCATTGTTCTGCACCCCATCTTGCCTGGTCTTCATCATTTGAGGTAATAGTTAAATTCTTTAGGATCTAAAGTGATTATTAGCAGTTCATAACACTACAGAAGGCAAGGTCCTGGCTTCAGGAGAGACCTCATTTATCTGCCCTTCAGACCTCTGTGACAACACTGTAGGCGAGCCAATGAGAATGGTCTAAGACTGGTTTATCCTACACTTCTATGCCATTCTGGAGCCAAAATGACACTGGTGTTTTTAAGTAAATCTACATGCTTTAATTTGACACCATTCATTTCTTTACAATGCTCTCAAATAGTGTCTGTGTTTTGTGAAAATATAATGTAATTGTCTACAATCTCATAACATGCTGAACACTAGATTTTAAAATAGATTGTATCCAATAAAGAAAGGGGAACTGGATCAACTTAGAAAGTACAAGCCTTTGATTTCATCAAATGGCTTGTGGGTCACTCTGTACTTTTATACTTCATTCAAAGAAATGTATCTTTTTAATTAGTTAAGTAGCAAGGGAGTAAATATCATACCTATGATTACATTTCATGATGCCTTTCTTTTCCATAAATTAATTTTCTTTCAAGCAGCAAGAAAGTCACCTTGGCGGTGCAACCTTCTATCATATAGCAACATTGCCTAAGGTTACTGAAATACTCTCCAGGTGTGACTCTCCAGGCAGTGTTTGCACAGTTGTAGGTCATAAGTTGCAAATAATTTAAACAGCATAGGATTTACTTTTCATGTTTTCTGGGATAAAGCATGGCAAGTAGAGTTCCAGATATGTCTGGATCAACTGGGGTCAAATTTGTTTACTCTTAATGGGTACATCTGACAGAGAAATACACTTCCTATAGCAGTGAATCCTCCAACTGCTTTTTAAAGTGCTTTATATTAAATCATTATAAGTATTCAAATCCCTTTTCAGAACAATTTCCTTTGTTCCCATAATAGAATATTTGATACACTCTTTCAATTGTTTAAATTCTTTCAAATCTAGATTTGTCAGAGACATGAATAATCTAGTGTGATGACCCCATGGGTGTGCCAATATTGTTGTTTGCATGTGCATCCCCATCATCATCACAACTTCAGGCTATATGATATTGTACTAAACTGATGAAATCCATCTCACTGGAAATAAAAAGTCTCTTTACATACTTCTCTGTTAAACTTTCATTGCTCGAGCACATAGAGTGTACATTCCTACAATGAACGGGAAGAGAAAACTGGGTATGTTTCAACTTATTCATTATTCTTCTTACTGAAGGGGAAAAGGAAGGATGGTGAGCATATAGGAAGGAATAAAGAGTTCCTGACTGGCTATACCCTCCCTCTTTATCTTCCCTGAGAAACAAAAAGGGATGGATTCTCCCTCCTTACAGCTCAAGGAGCAGCTTAAATCCCATCTCCTGATGAAGATGTAAGGAAATATGTACAGACAGAAAGGCTATTTCTACATTACATGGTTATAGTGCTGTTATTCACTTTCATCATCCTGTGGAATTCTGGGGTCATAGTTTAATGAGGCCAAATTGCTCTCTGGCTGAGAATTCTAAATGTCCCTCCCTAAACTGCAAATCACATGATTCCACAGGAGGTTGAAAATGGAATAATAGCATTATAACAGTGTAGTGTGGAAACGGGCAACAAGCCAGAGCATGTTTTGATCCTTGCTTCTATATGCTCACACACACACATACACTTAACCAGCTGGATTCTTATTGCGTAGTTATGAATGTGTAATCTAGACTTATGCAGTCATGATTGTTTCATGTTCATATTCAAGATGTCTACATAATCCCCTAGTTTAGAGATCATTAAAGTCCCCTAATCCACATTTACCAGGAAACAGCCACTGGGATTGATGGGCATCTGTTCCCCCATTGATCAGGAAGCAGCTGAGTGAGGGTACTATTTTCCGCTCAGGTGAACAACCTCCTTCATGACAGAAAAGTACAACGGAGCCCTGCTTCTGCCTGTTTCATCAAAGATTGCTCACGGGAGGAGAGGAGAGGGGAGGGGAGGGGAGGGGAGGGGAGGGGAGGGGAGGGGAGGGGAGGGGAGGGGAGAAGATTGTCAGCTGCTTCCTGATCAACAGGGGAACAGTCCCACATCCATTACAGTGGCTGCTTCCTGGTAAGTGCATATCGGGGTGAGTGGAACGGGATTCCCTGCATGGCACCATACCTATGGTGTTTAGGCATACATAAATTTTCAATGGGATTCTAGCCATCTTTCGTATTCTCCTCACTCTTTTGCTCCATCCCATTCTATTCCATTCCAAAGCTCTCCTTCTGCTTTCCAAAGAATTACTTCAGAAGACACAAAGATCCATCATGTCAGGTTCAAGAATGTTCTTGAGGGAAAGTGGGGGAAGTGAGAAATGAGGAGGGAAATCAGAGAGAGGGAGAAAGAGGAGGAGAGGAGAGAAAATGAGAGAGAAAAGAGACAGAGAGAGAAAGTGAGGGGTATTACAGAAAGAGGAGGTGCACTTTCAGTCACTGGTTCTCATAGTGCAGAGGAATGTGTGTGCACATGTCCCTTGCAGCCAGCAATGGAAATGCAGCCAGGAATGAAAAGCCAGACAGAAAATGTGGCCACAAATGTGGCTGGGGGTAGAAGGAGAGGCAGGGTGTTGCTTATGAGGGCAGAACACCACCAGTATGGGAAAGGATTAAAAGCAGCATAAGACAGTAGTATGGTGAAACACACACTTCAAATACACAATTACAGTCAGAACAAATTTGAATTGCTATCTTTTATAGCACTAAGAAGAACCTACTGTTAAAGGTGCAAGTGTGTGGAAATGGTTGTTCATTACTTCTGATGTGTATGAAAGTTACGCAAATTTAAACTTGGGAACAGCTGTATGTTTTCAGGCACAGTTACAATTACATCCAACACATTTGGATTCACCCAAGATTGGACAGATTGAAATTTTTTTCCTGTTTATTCTTCTCCCTTTCCCTATTTCACTGTGTAGAAAAAATAATAATAATCTGTTCAACATCTTATATTCAAAGAACTTCTCCAAAGAAGTTGCAATAAAGGCCTTCAAAGATAAGGGCAGAATTAACAGCAGCCCCAAACTGAAAGCCTAGTGCTTTGGTAAGAATGGAAGTGCATCCAGAATTGTCTGAGCAACACTGCCCCTGAGTCCAGATGAATGGCCCATGGCCCATGCACAGCACCTGCATCTTATCTGGATTTGACTTCAGTTTTTTGGCCTCTGTCCAGTCCATTACTGATCACAGATAATTATTTATCCCCCTCCACAGTTTCCTCCCCACAAGGGATCTGGATAGATCCTTTCCTTCTTCCATAAATTTATGTTTTTCAGGTCATGTTAGCAGAAAGATGTAGGATGCACATTTAGGTGGGAGAAAGTTTCCTTTCTTAGTAGACATGGATTGAACTGCATTGTTAAAAATACTATTTTCTATCACAGTAAAGATCCTAAAGAGTAGAAGCAGCAAATAAGTAACAAAAAGAATCATCTACACAGAGAGAGTGGAAAGGCCTTTTGAACTGCTCTCTATTCAGTAACACTGTGTAGTCATAATTGTGGCACTATTGCCACATCAAGACAATGAAGTATGTTCAGCTGCTCATGAAGGCACAAGAAGGATGACATTTCCACCCCTCTCCCATGAGGCTGTGACAGCCAGAAGCAAGTCCTCTGATTCAATTCCTTGTCACAGCTTCACTTGCTGGTGGGAAAGGACATCATTTTCCTTCACCCCACTGGCAGCTGAATAGACCTTTTTTACTTGAAATGGCTGCTGGCTATTAAGGTGGATTTAGAGGGTCAGGCCAGAAGATGTTATGCTGTTATGTATTCATAACTAAATAGCAGGTGTGGGATAACAGCAATTATCTATGCACACACAAACACACATAGATCATTTTTTTAAAAAAATGTTGGGAATTAATTTATATTATTCTTCATAAATACATATTCGAAATCCCACAGAAACATAACCAAATGAAGAGAAGTTCTATATGGATATGCAAATAGCCAACAA